>CATOCB010000046.1:0-600000 GCA_951411735.1 Somateria mollissima
CCAGGTGACCGGGTCACGTGGGGACACCGGCCCCAGGTCACCGTGTCACGTGGGGACCCCGGACCCAGGTCAGCGGGTCACGTGGGGACACCGGCCCCAGGTCAGCGGGTCACGTGGGGACACCGGCCCCAGGTAACCAAGGCAGGTCAGGACCCAGCCCGGGTACCCGGGACGGGTTTTTACCCCAGCCGCAGATCACCGGGTCCTGTCGGGTCCCCGGCCCGGGTCCCCTGGACAGGTCGATAACCCGGCCCCTGGTCACCCGGTCATCTCGCGCACCCGGCCTGGTTCCCAGGTTCCGATGACCACCCCAGCACCAGGACCCCGGGTCCCGTGGGGACACCGGCCCCAGGTGACCGGGTCACGTGGGGTCACCGTCCCCAGGTCAGCGGGTCACGTGGGGACCCCGGCCCCAGGTCACCGGATCACGTGGGGTCACCGGCCCCAGGTCAGAGGGTCACGTGGGGACCCCGGACCCAGGTCACCTGGTCATGTGTGGTACCCAGCGTGGTTCCCAGGTTCCGATGACCTCCCCGGCACCAGGACCCCGGGTCACGTGGGGACACCGGCCCCAGGTGACCGGGTCACGTGGGGTCACCGGCCCCAGGTCAGCGGGTCACGTGGGGACACCGGCCCCAGGTCAGCGGGTCACGTGGGGACACCGGCCCCAGGTGACCGGGTCACGTGGGGACACCGGCCTCAGGTCAGCAGGTCACGTGGGGACACCGGCCCCAGGTCAGTGGGTCACGTGGGGACCCCGGACCCAGGTCAGCGGGTCACGTGGGGACACCGGCCCCAGGTAACCGGGTCATACCGAGTCCCCGGACCCAGGTCACCGGGTCAGTTCGGGACCCCGGACCCAGGTCGGGTCATGTCACGTCCCATGCCCGGGTCCCCGGGTTGGATTTTTACCCAGGCCCCGGGTCACAGGGTCATGTCGGGTCAACGGCCTGGGTACAAGGGTCTGGTGACCACCCCGACCCCAGGTCCCCGGGTGATGACGGGACACCGGACCAGGTCCCCGAGTCCGGTCGACACCACAGCCCCAGGTCACCGGGTCAAGTCGGCACCCCGGAACCAGGTCACCGGGTCATGTCGGGACCCAGCCCGGGTCCCCGGGACGGGTTTTTACCCCAGCCGCAGATCACCGGGTCCTGTCGGGTCCCCGGCCCGGGTCCCCTGGACAGGTCGATAACCCGGCCCCAGGTCACCCGGTCATCTCGCGCACCCGGCCTGGTTCCCAGGTTCCGATGACCACCCCGGCACCAGGACCCCGGGTCACGTGGGGACCCCGGCCCCAGGTGACCGGGTCACGTGGGGTCACCGTCCCCAGGTCAGCGGGTCACGTGGGGACCCCGGCCCCAGGTCACCGGATCACGTGGGGTCACCGGCCCCAGGTCAGAGGGTCACGTGGGGACCCCGGACCCAGGTCACCGGGTCATGTCGGGACCCAGCCCGGGTCCCCGGGACGGGTTTTTACCCCAGCCGCAGATCACCGGGTCCTGTCGGGTACCCGGGTCGGGTCCCCTGGACAGGTCGATAACCCGGCCCAAGGTCACCCGGTCATCTCGCGCACCCGGCCTGGTTCCCAGGTTCCGATGACCACCCCGGCACCAGGACCCCGGGTCACGTGGGGACACCGGCCCCAGGTGACCGGGTCACGTGGGGTCACCGTCCCCAGGTCAGCGGGTCACGTGGGAACCCCGGCCCCAGGTCACCGGGTCACGTGGGGTCACCGGCCCCAGGTCAGAGGGTCACGTGGGGACCCCGGACCCAGGTCACCGGGTCATGTCGGGACCCAGCCCGGGTCCCCGGGACGGGTTTTTACCCCAGCCGCAGATCACCGGGTCCTGTCGGGTACCCGGGTCGGGTCCCCTGGACAGGTCGGCACCCCGGCCCCGGGTCACGGGGTCATGTCGGGTCGCTGTCCCGGGTACCAGTGTCAGGTGACCACCCCGGCCCCGGGAGACGGAGTCCTACCGGGTCCCCGGCCCGGGTCCCCGGGTTGCATCGGGACACCAGCGAAGGACCACCGGGTCCTGTCGGGTCCCCGGCCCGGGTCCCCTGGACAGGTCGTTAACCCGGCCCCAGGTCACCGGGTCATGTCGCGCACCCGGCCTGGTTCCCAGGTTCCGGTGACCACCCCGGCACCAGGACCCCGGGTCACGTGGGGACCCCGGACCCAGGTCACCGGGTCACGTGGGGACACCGGCCCCAGGTCACCGCGTCAGGTCGGGACCCCGAACCCAGGTCCACGAGTCCGTCGACACCACAGCCCCGGGTCACCGGGTCGTGTCGGGTAACCGGCCTGGTTCCCAGGTTCCGATGACCACCCCGGCACCAGGACCCCGGGTCACGTGGGGACACCGGCCCCAGGTGACCGGGTCACGTGGGGTCACCGGCCCCAGGTCAGCGGGTCACGTGGGGTCACCGGCCCCAGGTCAGCGGGTCACGTGGGGACACCGGCCCCAGGTGACCGGGTCACATGGGGACCCCGGCCCCAGGTCAGCGGGTCACGTGGGGACACCGGCCCCAGGTGACCGGGTCACGTGGGGACCCCGGCCCCAGGTCACCGGGTCACGTGGGGACCCCGGACCCAGGTCAGCGGGTCACGTGGGGACACCGGCCCCAGGTAACCAAGGCATGTCGGGACCCAGCCCGGGTCCCCGGGACGGGTTTTTACCCCAGCCGCAGATCACCGGGTCCTGTCGGGTCCCCGGCCCGGGTCCCCTGGACAGGTCGATAACCCGGCCCCAGGTCACCCGGTCATCTCGCGCACCCGGCCTGGTTCCCAGGTTCCGATGACCACCCCAGCACCAGGACCCCGGGTCACGTGGGGACACCGGCCCCAGGTGACCGGGTCACGTGGGGTCACCGTCCCCAGGTCAGCGGGTCACGTGGGGACCCCGGCCCCAGGTCACCGGATCACGTGGGGTCACCGGCCCCAGGTCAGAGGGTCACGTGGGGACCCCGGACCCAGGTCACCTGGTCATGTGTGGTACCCAGCGTGGTTCCCAGGTTCCGATGACCTCCCCGGCACCAGGACCCCGGGTCACGTGGGGACACCGGCCCCAGGTGACCGGGTCACGTGGGGTCACCGGCCCCAGGTCAGCGGGTCACGTGGGGACACCGGCCCCAGGTCAGCGGGTCACGTGGGGACCCCGGCCCCAGGTCAGCGGGTCACGTGGGGACACCGGCCCCAGGTCAGCGGGTCACGTGGGGACACCGGCCCCAGGTAACCAAGGCAGGTCGGGACCCAGCCCGGGTCCCCGGGACGGGTTTTTACCCCAGCCGCAGATCACCGGGTCCTGTCGGGTCCCCGGCCCGGGTCCCCTGGACAGGTCGATAACCCGGCCCCAGGTCACCCGGTCATCTCGCGCACCCGGCCTGGTTCCCAGGTTCCGATGACCACCCCAGCACCAGGACCCCGGGTCCCGTGGGGACACCGGCCCCAGGTGACCGGGTCACGTGGGGTCACCGTCCCCAGGTCAGCGGGTCACGTGGGGACCCCGGCCCCAGGTCACCGGATCACGTGGGGTCACCGGCCCCAGGTCAGAGGGTCACGTGGGGACCCCGGACCCAGGTCACCTGGTCATGTGTGGCACCCAGCGTAGTTCCCAGGTTCCGATGACCTCCCCGGCACCAGGACCCCGGGTCACGTGGGGACCCCGGCCCCAGGTGACCGGGTCACGTGGGGTCACCGGCCCCAGGTCAGCGGGTCACGTGGGGACACCGGCCCCAGGTCAGCGGGTCACGTGGGGACCCCGGCCCCAGGTCAGCGGGTCACGTGGGGACACCGGCCCCAGGTGACCGGGTCACGTGGGGACACCGGCCTCAGGTCAGCGGGTCACGTGGGCACACCGGCCCCAGGTCATCGGGTCACGTGGGGACCCCGGACCCAGGTCAGCGGGTCACGTGGGGACAGCGGCCCCAGGTAACCGGGTCATACCGAGTCCCCGGACCCAGGTCACCGGGTCAGTTCGGGACCCCGGACCCAGGTCGGGTCATGTCACGTCCCATGCCCGGGTCCCCGGGTTGGATTTTTACCCAGGCCCCGGGTCACAGGGTCATGTCGGGTCAACGGCCTGGGTACAAGGGTCTGGTGACCACCCCGACCCCAGGTCCCCGGGTCATGACGGGACACCGGACCAGGTCCCCGAGTCCGGTTGACACCACAGCCCCAGGTCACCGGGTCAAGTCGGCACCCCGGAACCAGGTCACCGGGTCATGTCGGGACTCAGCCCGGGTCCCCGGGACGGGTTTTTACCCCAGCCGCAGATCACCGGGTCCTGTCGGGTCCCCGGCCTGGGTCCCCTGGACAGGTCGATAACCCGGCCCCAGGTCACCCGGTCATCTCGCGCACCCGGCCTGGTTCCCAGGTTCCGATGACCACCCCGGCACCAGGACCCCGGGTCACGTGGGGACCCCGGCCCCAGGTGACTGGGTCACGTGGGGTCACCGTCCCCAGGTCAGCGGGTCACGTGGGGACCCCGGCCCCAGGTCACCGGATCACGTGGGGTCACCGGCCCCAGGTCAGAGGGTCACGTGGGGACCCCGGACCCAGGTCACCTGGTCATGTGTGGTACCCAGCGTGGTTCCCAGGTTCCGATGACCTCCCCGGCACCAGGACCCCGGGTCACGTGGGGACACCGGCCCCAGGTGACCGGGTCACGTGGGGTCACCGGCCCCAGGTCAGCGGGTCACGTGGGCTCACCGGCCCCAGGTCAGCAGGTCACGTGGGGACACCGGCCCCAGGTGACCGGGTCACGTGGGGACACCGGCCCCAGGTCAGAGGGTCACGTGGGGACACCGGCCCCAGGTCAGCGGGTCACGTGGGGACCCCGGCCCCAGGTCAGCGGGTCACGTGGGGTCACCGGCCCCAGGTCAGAGGGTCACGTGGGGACCCTGGACCCAGGTCACCTAGTCATTTGTGGCACCCAGCCTGGTTCCAAGGTTCCGATGACCATCCCGACACCAGGACCCCGGGTCACGTGGGGACACCGGCCCCAGGTGACCGGGTCACGTGGGGACACCGGCCCCAGGTCAGCGGGTCACGTGGGGACCCCGGCCCCAGGTCAGCGGGTCACGTGGGGTCACCGGCTCCAGGTCAGAGGGTCACGTGGGCACCCCGGACCCAGGTCACCTAGTCATGTGTGGTACCCAGCCTGGTTCCAAGGTTCCGATGACCACCCCGGCACCAGGACCCCGGGTCACGTGGGGACATCGGCCCCAGGTGACCGGGTCACGTGGGGTCACCGGCCCCAGGTCAGCGGGTCACGTGGGGTCACCGGCCCCAGGTCAGCGGGTCACGTGGGGACACCGGCCCCAGGTGACCGGGTCACGTGGGGACACCGGCCCCAGGTCAGCGGGTCACGTGGGGACCCCGGCCCCAGGTCAGCGGGTCACGTTGGGACACCGGCCCCAGGTGACCGGGTCACGTGGGGACACCGGCCCCAGGTCACCGGGTCACGTGGGGTCACCGGCCCCAGGTCAGAGGGTCACGTGGGGACCCCGGACCCAGGTCACCTGGTCATGTGTGGTACCCAGCCTGGTTCCCAGGTTCCGATGACCACCCCGGCCCAAGGTCACCGGGTCACGTGGGGACCCCGGCCCCAGGTCAGCGGGTCACGTGGGGACACCGGCCCCAGGTGACCGGGTCACGTGGGGACACCGGCCTCAGGTCAGCGGGTCACGTGGGGACACCGGCCCCAGGTCAGCGGGTCACGTGGGGACCCCGGACCCAGGTCAGCGGGTCACGTGGGGACACCGGCCCCAGGTCACCGGGTCATACCGAGTCCCCGGACCCAGGTCACCGGGTCAGTTCGGGACCCCGGACCCAGGTCGGGTCATGTCACGTCCCATGCCCGGGTCCCCGGGTTGGATTTTTACCCAGGCCCCGGGTCACAGGGTCATGTCGGGTCAACGGCCTGGGTACAAGGGTCTGGTGACCACCCCGACCCAAGGTCCCCGGGTCATGACGGGACACCGGACCAGGTCCCCGAGTCCGGTCGACACCACAGCCCCAGGTCACCGGGTCACGTCGGCACCCCGGAACCAGGTCACCGGGTCATGTCGGGACCCAGCCCGGGTCCCCGGGACGGGTTTTTACCCCAGCCGCAGATCACCGGGTCCTGTCGGGTCCCCGGCCCGGGTCCCCTGGACAGGTCGATAACCCGGCCCCAGGTCACCCGGTCATCTCGCGCACCCGGCCTGGTTCCCAGGTTCCGATGACCACCCCGGCACCAGGACCCCGGGTCACATGGGGACCCCGGACCCAGGTCAGCGGGTCACGTGGGGTCACCGTCCCCAGGTCAGCGGGTCACGTGGGGACCCCGGCCCCAGGTCACCGGATCACGTGGGGTCACCGGCCCCAGGTCAGAGGGTCATGTGGGGACCCCGGACCCAGGTCACCTGGTCATATGTGGTACCCAGCGTGGTTCCCAGGTTCCGATGACCTCCCCGGCACCAGGACCCCGGGTCACGTGGGGACACCGGCCCCAGGTGACCGGGTCACGTGGGGTCACCGGCCCCAGGTCAGCGGGTCACGTGGGGTCACCGGCCCCAGGTCAGCAGGTCACGTGGGGACACCGGCCCCAGGTGACCGGGTCACGTGGGGACCCCGGCCCCAGGTCAGAGGGTCACGTGGGGACACCGGCCCCAGGTCAGCGGGTCACGTGGGGACCCCGGCCCCAGGTCAGCGGGTCACGTGGGGTCACCGGCCCTAGGTCAGAGGGTCACGTGGGGACCCCGGACCCAGGTCACCTAGTCATGTGTGGCACCCAGCCTGGTTCCAAGGTTCCGATGACCATCCCGGCACCAGGACCCCGGGTCACGTGGGGACACCGGCCTCAGGTGACCGGGTCACGTGGGGACACCGGACCCAGGTCACCGGGTCACGTGGGGTCACCGGCCCCAGGTCAGCGGGTCACGTGGGGTCACCGGCCCCAGGTCAGCGGGTCACGTGGGGACACCGGCCCCAGGTGACCGGGTCACGTGGGGACACCGGCCCCAGGTCAGCGGGTCACGTGGGGACCCCGGCCCCAGGTCAGCGGGTCACGTTGGGACACCGGCCCCAGGTCAGCGGGTCACGTGGGGACACCGGCCCCAGGTAACCAAGGCAGGTCGGGACCCAGCCCGGGTCCCCGGGACGGGTTTTTACCCCAGCCGCAGATCACCGGGTCCTGTCGGGTCCCCGGCCCGGGTCCCCTGGACAGGTCGATAACCCGGCCCCAGGTCACCCGGTCATCTCGCGCACCCGGCCTGGTTCCCAGGTTCCGATGACCACCCGGGCACCAGGACCCCGGGTCACGTGGGGACACCGGCCCCAGGTGACCGGGTCACGTGGGGACACCGGCCCCAGGTCAGAGGGTCACGTGGGGACCCCGGACCCAGGTCACCGGGTCATGTCGCGACCCAGCCCGGGTCCCCGGGACGGGTTTTTACCCCAGCCGCAGATCACCGGGTCCTGTCGGGTACCCGGGTCGGGTCCCCTGGACAGGTCGGCACCCCGGCCCCGGGTCACGGGGTCATGTCGGGTCGCTGTCCCGGGTACCAGTGTCAGGTGACCACCCCGGCCCCGGGAGACGGAGTCATACCGGGTCCCCGGCCCGGGTCCCCGGGTTGCATCGGGACAAAAGCACCGGATCACTGGATCACGTGGGGGCCCGGGCCCGGGTCCCCGGGTTGCATCGGGACACCAGCGAAGGACCACCGGGTCCTGTCGGGTCCTGGCCCGGGTCCCCTGGACAGGTCGATAACCCGGCCCCAGGTCACCCGGTCATCTCGCGCACCCGGCCTGGTTCCCAGGTTCCGATGACCACCCCGGCACCAGGACCCCGGGTCACGTGGGGACACCGGCCCCAGGTGACCGGGTCACGTGGGGTCAACGGCCCCAGGTCAGCGGGTCACGTGGGGTCACTGGCCCCAGGTGACCGGGTCACGTGGGGACACCGGCCCCAGGTGACCGGGTCACGTGGGGTCACCGGCCCCAGGTCAGTGGGTCACGTGGGGACCCCGGCCCCAGGTCACCGGGTCACGTGGGGTCACCGGCCCCAGGTCAGAGGGTCACGTGGGGACCCCGGACCCAGGTCACCTGGTCATGTGTGGTACTCAGCGTGGTTCCCAGGTTCCGATGACCTCCCCGGCACCAGGACCCAGGGTCACGTGGGGACACCGGCCCCAGGTGACCGGGTCACGTGGGGTCACCGGCCCCAGGTCAGCGGGTCACGTGGGGACACCGGCCCCAGGTCACCGGGTCACGTGGGGACACCGGCCCCAGGTGACCGGGTCACGTGGGGTCACCGGCCCCAGGTCAGCGGGTCACGTGGGGACACCGGCCCCAGGTCAGCGGGTCACGTGGGGACCCCGGACCCAGGTCAGCGGGTCACGTGGGGACACCGGCCCCAGGTAACCGGGTCATACCGAGTCCCCGGACCCAGGTCACCGGGTCAGTTCGGGACCCCGGACCCAGGTCGGGTCATGTCACGTCCCATGCCCGGGTCCCCGGGTTGGATTTTTACCCAGGCCCCGGGTCACAGGGTCATGTCGGGTCAACGGCCTGGGTACAAGGGTCTGGTGACCACCCCGACCCCAGGTCCCCGGGTCATGACGGGACACCGGACCAGGTCCCCGAGTCCGGTCGACACCACAGCCCCAGGTCACCGGGTCACGTCGGCACCCCGGAACCAGGTCACCGGGTCATGTCGGGACCCAGCCCGGGTCCCCGGGACGGGTTTTTACCCCAGCCGCAGATCACCGGGTCCTGTCGGGTAGCCGGGTCGGGTCCCCTGGACAGGTCGGCACCCCGGCCCCGGGTCACGGGGTCATGTCGGGTCGCTGTCCCGGGTACCAGTGTCAGGTGACCACCCCGGCCCCGGGAGACGGAGTCATACCGGGTCCCTGGCCCGGGTCCCCGGGTTGCATCGGGACAAAAGCACCGGATCACTGGATCACGTGGGGGCCCGGGCCCGGGTCCCCGGGTTGCATCGGGACACCAGCGAAGGACCACCGGGTCCTGTCGGGTCCCCGGCCCGGGTCCCCTGGACAGGTCGTTAACCCGGCCCCAGGTCACCGGGTCATGTCGCGCATCCGGCCTGGTTCCCACGTTCCGGTGACCACCCCGGCACCAGGACCCCGGGTCCCGTGGGGACCCCGGCCCCAGGTCAGCGGGTCACGTGGGGTCACCGGCCCCAGGTCAGCGGGTCACGTGGGGACACCGGCCCCAGGTGACCGGGTCACGAGGGGACACCGGCCCCAGGACACCGCGTCAGGTCGGGACCCCGAACCCAGGTCCACGAGTCCGTCGACACCACAGCCCCGGGTCACCGGGTCGTGTCGGGTAACCGGCCTGGTTCCCAGGTTCCGATGACCACCCCGGCACCAGGACCCCGGGTCACGTGGGGACCCCGGCCCCAGGTGACCGGGTCACGTGGGGTCACCGGCCCCAGGTCAGCGGGTCACGTGGGGTCACCGGCCCCAGGTCAGAGGGTCACGTGGGGACCCCGGACCCAGGTCACCTAGTCATGTGTGGCACCCAGCCTGGTTCCAAGGTTCCGATGACCATCCCGGCACCAGGACCCCGGGTCACGTGGGGACACCGGCCTCAGGTGACCGGGTCACGTGGGGACACCGGTCCCAGGTCACCGGGTCACGTGGGGACACCGGACCCAGGTCAGCGGGTCACGTGGGGTCACCGGCCCCAGGTCACCGGGTCACGTGGGGACACCGGCCCCAGGTGACCGGGTCACGTGGGGACACCGGCCCCAGGTCAGCGGGTCACGTGGGGACCCCGGCCCCAGGTCAGCGGGTCACGTTGGGACACCGGCCCCAGGTGACCGGGTCCTGTCGGGTCCCCGTCCCGGGTCCCCTGGACAGGTCGATAACCCGGCCCCAGGTCACCCGGTCATCTCGCGCACCCGGCCTGGTTCCCAGGTTCCGATGACCACCCCGGAACCAGGACCCCGGGTCACGTGGGGAAACCGGCCCCAGGTGACCGGGTCACGTGGGGTCACCGGCCCCAGGTCAGAGGGTCACGTGGGGACCCCGGACCCAGGTCACCTGGTCATGTGTGGTACCCAGCGTGGTTCCCAGGTTCCGATGACCTCCCCGGCACCAGGACCCCGGGTCACGTGGGGACACCGGCCCCAGGTGACCGGGTCACGTGGGGTCACCGGCCCCAGGTCAGCGGGTCACGTGGGGTCACCGGCCCCAGGTCAGAGGGTCACGTGGGGACCCCGGACCCAGGTCACCTAGTCATGTGTGGCACCCAGCCTGGTTCCAAGGTTCCGATGACCATCCCGGCACCAGGACCCCGGGTCACGTGGGGACACCGGCCTCAGGTGACCGGGTCACGTGGGGACACCGGTCCCAGGTCACCGGGTCACGTGGGGACACCGGACCCAGGTCAGCGGGTCACGTGGGGTCACCGGCCCCAGGTCACCGGGTCACGTGGGGACACCGGCCCCAGGTGACCGGGTCACGTGGGGACACCGGCCCCAGGTCAGCGGGTCACGTGGGGACCCCGGCCCCAGGTCAGCGGGTCACGTTGGGACACCGGCCCCAGGTGACCGGGTCCTGTCGGGTCCCCGTCCCGGGTCCCCTGGACAGGTCGATAACCCGGCCCCAGGTCACCCGGTCATCTCGCGCACCCGGCCTGGTTCCCAGGTTCCGATGACCACCCCGGAACCAGGACCCCGGGTCACGTGGGGAAACCGGCCCCAGGTGACCGGGTCACGTGGGGTCACCGGCCCCAGGTCAGCGGGTCTCGTCGGGACCCCGGCCCCAGGTCACCGGGTCACGTGGGGTCACCGGCCCCAGGTCAGAGGGTCACGTGGGGACCCCGGACCCAGGTCAACTGGTCATGTGTGGTACCCAGCGTGGTTCCCAGGTTCCGATGACCTCCCCGGCACCAGGGCCCCGGGTCACGTGGGGACCCCGGCCCCAGGTGACCGGGTCACGTGGGGTCACCGGCCCCAGGTCAGCGGGTCACGTGGGGTCACCGGCCCCAGGTCAGCGGGTCACGTGGGGACACCGGCCCCAGGTCAGCGGGTCACGTGGGGACACCGGCCCCAGGTGACCGGGTCACGTGGGGACCCCGGCCCCAGGTCAGCGGGTCACGTTGGGACACCGGCCCCAGGTCACCGGGTCACGTGGGGACCCCGGACCCAGGTCAGCGGGTCACGTGGGGACACCGGCCCCAGGTCAGCGGGTCACGTGGGGACACCGGCCCCAGGTCAGAGGGTCACGTGGGGACCCCGGACCCAGGTCACCGGGTCATGTCGGGACCCAGCCCGGGTCCCCGGGATTGGTTTTTACCCCAGCCGCAGATCACCGGGTCCTGTCGGGTACCCGGGTCGGGTCCCCTGGACAGGTCGGCACCCCGGCCCCGGGTCACGGGGTCATGTCGGGTCGCTGTCCCGGGTACAAGTGTCAGGTGACCACCCCGGCCCCGGGAGACGGAGTCATACCGGGTCCCCGGCCCGGGTCCCTGGGTTGCATCGGGACACCAGCGAAGGACCACCGGGTCCTGTCGGGTCCCCGGCCCGGGTCCCCTGGACAGGTCGTTAACCCGGCCCCAGGTCACCCAGTCATCTCGCGCACCCGGCCTGGTTCCCACGTTCCGGTGACCACCCCGGCACCAGGACCCCGGGTCCCGTGGGGACCCCGGCCCCAGGTGACCGGGTCACGTGGGGTCACCGGCCCCAGGTCAGCGGGTCACGTGGGGTCACCGGCCCCAGGTCAGCGGGTCACGTGGGGACACCGGCCCCAGGTGACCGGGTCACGTGGGGTCACCGGCCCCAGGTCAGCGGGTCACGTGGGGACCCCGGCCCCAGGTCACCGGGTCACGTGGGGACACCGGCCCCAGGTGACCGGGTCACGTGGGGTCACCGGCCCAAGGTCAGCGGGTCACGTGGGGACACCGGCCCCAGGTCAGAGGGTCACGTGGGGACACCGGCCCCAGGTGACCGGGTCACGTGGGGACCCCGGCCCCAGGTCAGCGGGTCACGTGGGGACACCGGCCCCAGGTCAGCGGGTCACGTGGGGACACCGGCCCCAGGTAACCAAGGCAGGTCGGGACCCAGCCCGGGTCCCCGGGACGGGTTTTTACCCCAGCCGCAGATCACCGGCTCCTGTCGGGTCCCCGTCCCGGGTCCCCTGGACAGGTCGATAACCCGGCCCCAGGTCACCCGGTCATCTCGCGCACCCGGCCTGGTTCCCAGGTTCCGATGACCACCCCGGCACCAGGACCCCGGGTCACGTGGGGACCCCGGCCCCAGGTGACCGGGTCACGTGGGGTCACCGTCCCCAGGTCAGCGGGTCACCTGGGGACCCCGGCCCCAGGTCACCGGATCACGTGGGGTCACCGGCCCCAGGTCAGAGGGTCACGTGGGGACCCCGGACCCAGGTCACCTGGTCATGTGTGGTACCCAGCGTGGTTCCCAGGTTCCGATGACCTCCCCGGCACCAGGACCCCGGGTCACGTGGGGACACCGGCCCCAGGTGACCGGGTCACGTGGGGTCACCGGCCCCAGGTCAGCGGGTCACGTGGGGACACCGGCCCCAGGTCGCCGGGTCACGTGGGGTCACCGGCCCAAGGTCAGCGGGTCACGTTGGGACACCGGCCCCAGGTGACCGGGTCCTGTCGGGTCCCCGTCCCGGGTCCCCTGGACAGGTCGATAACCCGGCCCCAGGTCACCCGGTCATCTCGCGCACCCGGCCTGGTTCCCAGGTTCCGATGACCACCCCGGAACCAGGACCCCGGGTCACGTGGGGAAACCGGCCCCAGGTGACCGGGTCACGTGGGGTCACCGGCCCCAGGTCAGCGGGTCTCGTCGGGACCCCGGCCCCAGGTCACCGGGTCACGTGGGGTCACCGGCCCCAGGTCAGAGGGTCACGTGGGGACCCCGGACCCAGGTCAACTGGTCATGTGTGGTACCCAGCGTGGTTCCCAGGTTCCGATGACCTCCCCGGCACCAGGGCCCCGGGTCACGTGGGGACCCCGGCCCCAGGTGACCGGGTCACGTGGGGTCACCGGCCCCAGGTCAGCGGGTCACGTGGGGTCACCGGCCCCAGGTCAGCGGGTCACGTGGGGACACCGGCCCCAGGTCAGCGGGTCACGTGGGGACACCGGCCCCAGGTGACCGGGTCACGTGGGGACCCCGGCCCCAGGTCAGCGGGTCACGTTGGGACACCGGCCCCAGGTCACCGGGTCACGTGGGGACCCCGGACCCAGGTCAGCGGGTCACGTGGGGACACCGGCCCCAGGTCAGCGGGTCACGTGGGGACACCGGCCCCAGGTCAGAGGGTCACGTGGGGACCCCGGACCCAGGTCACCGGGTCATGTCGGGACCCAGCCCGGGTCCCCGGGATTGGTTTTTACCCCAGCCGCAGATCACCGGGTCCTGTCGGGTACCCGGGTCGGGTCCCCTGGACAGGTCGGCACCCCGGCCCCGGGTCACGGGGTCATGTCGGGTCGCTGTCCCGGGTACAAGTGTCAGGTGACCACCCCGGCCCCGGGAGACGGAGTCATACCGGGTCCCCGGCCCGGGTCCCTGGGTTGCATCGGGACACCAGCGAAGGACCACCGGGTCCTGTCGGGTCCCCGGCCCGGGTCCCCTGGACAGGTCGTTAACCCGGCCCCAGGTCACCCAGTCATCTCGCGCACCCGGCCTGGTTCCCACGTTCCGGTGACCACCCCGGCACCAGGACCCCGGGTCCCGTGGGGACCCCGGCCCCAGGTGACCGGGTCACGTGGGGTCACCGGCCCCAGGTCAGCGGGTCACGTGGGGTCACCGGCCCCAGGTCAGCGGGTCACGTGGGGACACCGGCCCCAGGTGACCGGGTCACGTGGGGTCACCGGCCCCAGGTCAGCGGGTCACGTGGGGACCCCGGCCCCAGGTCACCGGGTCACGTGGGGACACCGGCCCCAGGTGACCGGGTCACGTGGGGTCACCGGCCCAAGGTCAGCGGGTCACGTGGGGACACCGGCCCCAGGTCAGAGGGTCACGTGGGGACACCGGCCCCAGGTGACCGGGTCACGTGGGGACCCCGGCCCCAGGTCAGCGGGTCACGTGGGGACACCGGCCCCAGGTCAGCGGGTCACGTGGGGACACCGGCCCCAGGTAACCAAGGCAGGTCGGGACCCAGCCCGGGTCCCCGGGACGGGTTTTTACCCCAGCCGCAGATCACCGGCTCCTGTCGGGTCCCCGTCCCGGGTCCCCTGGACAGGTCGATAACCCGGCCCCAGGTCACCCGGTCATCTCGCGCACCCGGCCTGGTTCCCAGGTTCCGATGACCACCCCGGCACCAGGACCCCGGGTCACGTGGGGACCCCGGCCCCAGGTGACCGGGTCACGTGGGGTCACCGTCCCCAGGTCAGCGGGTCACCTGGGGACCCCGGCCCCAGGTCACCGGATCACGTGGGGTCACCGGCCCCAGGTCAGAGGGTCACGTGGGGACCCCGGACCCAGGTCACCTGGTCATGTGTGGTACCCAGCGTGGTTCCCAGGTTCCGATGACCTCCCCGGCACCAGGACCCCGGGTCACGTGGGGACACCGGCCCCAGGTGACCGGGTCACGTGGGGTCACCGGCCCCAGGTCAGCGGGTCACGTGGGGACACCGGCCCCAGGTCGCCGGGTCACGTGGGGTCACCGGCCCAAGGTCAGCGGGTCACGTGGGGACACCGGCCCCAGGTGACCGGGTCACGTGGGGACCCCGGCCCCAGGTCAGCGGGTCACGTGGGGACACCGGCCCCAGGTCAGCGGGTCACGTGGGGACACCGGCCCCAGGTAACCAAGGCAGGTCGGGACCCAGCCCGGGTCCCCGGGACGGGTTTTTACCCCAGCCGCAGATCACCGGCTCCTGTCGGGTCCCCGTCCCGGGTCCCCTGGACAGGTCGATAACCCGGCCCCAGGTCACCCGGTCATCTCGCGCACCCGGCCTGGTTCCCAGGTTCCGATGACCACCCCGGCACCAGGACCCCGGGTCACGTGGGGACCCCGGCCCCAGGTGACCGGGTCACGTGGGGTCACCGTCCCCACGTCAGCGGGTCACCTGGGGACCCCGGCCCCAGGTCACCGGATCACGTGGGGTCACCGGCCCCAGGTCAGAGGGTCACGTGGGGACCCCGGACCCAGGTCACCTGGTCATGTGTGGTACCCAGCGTGGTTCCCAGGTTCCGATGACCTCCCCGGCACCAGGACCCCGGGTCACGTGGGGACACCGGCCCCAGGTGACCGGGTCACGTGGGGTCACCGGCCCCAGGTCAGCGGGTCACGTGGGGACACCGGCCCCAGGTCAGAGGGTCACGTGGGGACCCCGGCCCCAGGGCAGAGGGTCACGTGGGGTCACCGGCCCCAGGTCAGAGGGTCACGTGGGGACCCCGGACCCAGGTCACCTGGTCATGTGTGGTACCCAGCGTGGTTCCCAGGTTCCGATGACCTCCCCGGCACCAGGACCCCGGGTCACGTGGGGTCACCGGCCCCAGGTCAGCGGGTCAGTGGGGACACCGGCCCCAGGTGACCGGGTCACGTGGGGACACAGACCCCAGGTCAGCGGGTCACGTGGGGTCACCGGCCCCAGGTCAGAGGGTCACGTGGGGACCCCGGACCCAGGTCACATAGTCATGTGTGGCACCCAGCCTGGTTCCAATGTTCCGATGACCATCCCGGCACCAGGACCCCGGGTCACGTGGGGACACCGGCCTCAGGTGACCGGGTCACGTGGGGACACCCGCCCCAGGTCACCGGGTCACGTGGGGACACCGGCCCCAGGTCAGCGGGTCATGTGGGGACACCGGCCCCAGGTGACCGGGTCACGTGGGGACACCGGCCCCAGGTCAGCGGGTCACGTGGGGTCACCGGCTCCAGGTCAGAGGGTAACGTGGGGACCCCGGACCCAGGTCACCTAGTCATGTGTGGTACCCAGCCTGGTTCCAAGGTTCCGATGACCACCCCGGCACCAGGACCCCGGGTCACGTGGGGACATCGGTCCCAGGTGACCGGGTCACGTGGGGTCACCGGCCCCAGGTGACCGGGTCACGTGGGGTCACCGGCCCCAGGTCAGCGGGTCACGTGGGGTCACCGGCCCCAGGTCAGCGGGTCACGTGGTGACACCGGCCCAAGGTGACCGGGTCACGTGGGGACACCGGCCCCAGGTGACCGGGTCACGTGGGGTCACCGGCCCCAGGTCAGAGGGTCACGTGGGGACCCCGGACCCAGGTCACCTGGTCATGTGTGGTACCCAGCCTGGTTCCCAGGTTCCGATGACCTCCCCGGCACCAGGACCCCGGGTCACGTGGGGACACCGGCCCCAGGTGACCGGGTCACGTGGGGTCAACGGCCCCAGGTCAGCGGGTCACGTGGGGTCACCGGCCCCAGGTGACCGGGTCACGTGGGGACACCGGCCCCAGGTGACCGGGTCACGTGGGGTCACCGGCCCCAGGTCAGCGGGTCACGTGGGGACACCGGCCCCAGGTCAGCGGGTCACGTGGGGACCCCGGCCCCAGGTCAGCGGGTCACGTGGGGACACCGGCCCCAGGTGACCGGGTCACGTGGGGACACCGGCCTCAGGTCAGCGGGTCACGTGGGGACACCGGCCCCAGGTCAGCGGGTCACGTGGGGACCCCGGACCCAGGTCAGCGGGTCACATGGGGACACCGGCCCCAGGTAACCGGGTCATACCGAGTCCCCGGACCCAGGTCACCGGGTCAGTTCGGGACCCTGGACCCAGGTCGGGTCATGTCACGTCCCATGCCCGGGTCCCCGGGTTGGATTTTTACCCAGGCCCCGGGTCACAGGGTCATGTCGGGTCAACGGCCTGGGTACAAGGGTCTGGTGACCACCCCGACCCCAGGTCCCCGGGTCATGACGGGACACCGGACCAGGTCCCCGAGTCCGGTCGACACCACAGCCCCAGGTCACCGGGTCACGTCGGCACCCCGGAACCAGGTCACCGGGTCATGTCGGGACCCAGCCCGGGTCCCCGGGACGGGTTTTTACCCCAGCCGCAGATCACCGGGTCCTGTCGGGTAGCCGGGTCGGGTCCCCTGGACAGGTCGGCACCCCGGCCCCGGGTCACGGGGTCATGTCGGGTCGCTGTCCCGGGTACCAGTGTCAGGTGACCACCCCGGCCCCAGGAGACGGAGTCCTACCGGGTCCCCGGCCCGGGTCCCCGGGTTGCATCGGGACACCAGCGAAGGACCACCGGGTCCTGTCGGGTCCCCGGCCCGGGTCCCCTGGACAGGTCGTTAACCCGGCCCTAGGTCACCAGGTCATGTCGCGCACCCGGCCTGGTTCCCACGTTCCGGTGACCACCCCGGCACCAGGACCCCGGGTCCCGTGGGGACCCCGGCCCCAGGTGACCGGGTCACGTGGGGTCACCGGCCCCAGGTCAGCGGGTCACGTGGGGACACCGGCCCCAGGTCAGCGGGTCACGTGGGGACCCCGGCCCCAGGTCACCGGGTCACGTGGGGTCACCGGCCCCAGGTCAGAGGGTCACGTGGGGACCCCGGACCCAGGTCACCTAGTCATGTGTGGCACCCAGCCAGGTTCCAAGGTTCCGATGACCATCCCGGCACCAGGACCCCGGGTCACGTGGGGACACCGGCCTCAGGTGACCGGGTCACGTGGGGACACCGGTCCCAGGTGACCGGGTCACGTGGGGACCCCGGCCCCAGGTCAGCGGGTCACGTGGGGACACCGGCCCCAGGTGACCGGGTCACGTGGGGACCCCGGCCCCAGGTCAGCGGGTCACGTGCGGTCACCGGCTCCAGGTCAGAGGGTCACGTGGGGACCCCGGACCCAGGTCACCTAGTCATGTGTGGTACCCAGCCTGGTTCCAAGGTTCCGATGACCACCCCCGCACCAGGACCCCGGGTCACGTGGGGACATCGGCCCCAGGTGACCGGGTCACGTGGGGTCACCGGACCCAGGTCAGCGGGTCACGTGGGGACACCGGCCCCAGGTCACCGGGTCACGTGGGGTCACCGGCCCCAGGTCAGAGGGTCACGTGGGGACCCCGGACCCAGGTCAACTGGTCATGTGTGGTACCCAGCGTGGTTCCCAGGTTCCGATGACCTCCCCGGCACGAGGACCCCGGGTCACGTGGGGACACCGGCCCCAGGTCAGCAGGTCACGTGGGGTCACCGGCCCCAGGTCAGCGGGTCACGTGGGGACACCGGCCCCAGGTGACCGGGTCACGTGGGGTCACCGGCCCCAGGTCAGCGGTTCACGTGGGGTCACCGGCCCCAGGTCAGCGGGTCACGTGGGGACACCGGCCCCAGGTGACCGGGTCACGTGGGGACCCCGGCCCCAGGTCAGCGGGTCACGTTGGGACACCGGCCCCAGGTGACCGGGTCACGTGGGGTCACCTGCCCCAGGTCAGCGGGTCACGTGGGGACCCCGGACCCAGGTCAGCGGGTCACGTGGGGTCACCGGCCCCAGGTCAGCGGGTCACGTGGGGACACCGGCCCCAGGTCAGCGGGTCACGTGGGGACACCGGCCCCAGGTAACCAAGGCAGGTCGTGACCCAGCCCGGGTCCCCGGGACGGGTTTTTACCCCAGCCGCAGATCACCGGGTCCTGTCGGGTCCCCGGCCCGGGTCCCCTGGACAGGTCGATAACCCGGCCCCAGGTCACCCGGTCATCTCGCGCACCCGGCCTGGTTCCCAGGTTCCGATGACCACCCCGGCACCAGGACCCCGGGTCACGTGGGGACCCCGGCCCCAGGTGACCGGGTCACGTGGGGTCACCGTCCCCAGGTCAGCGGGTCACGTGGGGACCCTGGCCCCAGGTCACCGGGTCACGTGGGGTCACCGGCCCCAGGTCAGAGGGTCACGTGGGGACCCCGGACCCAGGTCACCTGGTCATGTGTGGTACCCAGCGTGGTTCCCAGGTTCCGATGACCTCCCCGGCACCAGGACCCCGGGTCACGTGGGGACACCGGCCCCAGGTGACCGGGTCACGTGGGGTCACCGGCCCCAGGTGACCGGGTAACGTGGGGACACCGGCCCCAGGTCAGAGGGTCACGTGGGGACCCCGGCCCCAGGTCACCGGATCACGTGGGGTCACCGGCCCCAGGTCAGAGGGTCACGTGGGGACCCCGGACCCAGGTCACCTGGTCATGTGTGGTACCCAACGTGGTTCCCAGGTTCCGATGACCTCCCCGGCACCAGGACCCCGGGTCACGTGGGGTCACCGGCCCCAGGTCAGCGGGTCACGTGGGGACACCGGCCCCAGGTGACCGGGTCACGTGGGGACACCGGACCCAGGTCAGAGAGTCACGTGGGGACACCGGCCCCAGGTCACCGGGTCACGTGGCGACCCCGGCCCCAGGTCAGCGGGTCACGTGGGGTCACCGGCCCCAGGTCAGAGGGTCATGTGGGGACACCGGCCCCAGGTGACCGGGTCACGTGGGGACACCGGCCCCAGGTCAGAGGGTCACGTCGGCACCCCGGAACCAGGTCACCGGGTCATGTCGGGACCCAGCCCGGGTCCCCGGGACGGGTTTTTACCCCAGCCGCAGATCACCGGGTCCTGTCGGGTACCCGGGTCGGGTCCCCTGGACAGGTCGGCACCCCGGCCCCGGGTCACGGGGTCATGTCGGGTCGCTGTCCCGGGTACCAGTGTCAGGTGACCACCCCGGCCCCGGGAGACGGAGTCATACCGGGTCCCCGGCCCGGGTCCCCGGGTTGCATCGGGACACCAGCGAAGGACCACCGGGTCCTGTCGGGTCCCCGTCCCGGGTCCCCTGGACAGGTCGTTAACCCGGCCCCAGGTCACCGGGTCATGTCGCGCACCCGGCCTGGTTCCCAGGTTCCGGTGACCACCCCGGCACCAGGACCCCGGGTCACGTGGGGACCCCGGCCCCAGGTCAGCGGGTCACGTGGGGACACCGGCCCCAGGTCACCGCGTCAGGTCGGGACCCCGAACACAGGTCCACGAGTTTGTCGAAACCACAGCCCCGGTTCACCGGGTCGTGTCAGGTAACCGGCCTGGTTCCAAGGTTCCGATGACCACCCCGGCACCAGGACCCCGGGTCACGTGGGGGCACCGGCCCCAGGTGACCGGGTCACGTGGGGACACCGGCCCCAGGTCAGCGGGTCACGTGGGGACCCCGGCCCCAGGTCACCGGGTCACGTGGGGACCCCGGCCCCAGGGCAGAGGGTCACGTGGGGTCACCGGCCCCAGGTCAGAGGGTCACGTGGGGACCCCGGACCCAGGTCACCTGGTCATGTGTGGTACCCAGCGTGGTTCCCAGGTTCCGATGACCTCCCCGGCACCAGGACCCCGGGTCACGTGGGGACACCGGCCCCAGGTGACCGGGTCACGTGGGGTCACCGGCCCCAGGTCAGCGGGTCACGTGGGGTCACCGGCCCCAGGTCAGAGGGTCACGTGGGGACACCGGCCCCAGGTGACCAGGTCACGTGGGGACCCCGGCCCCAGGTCAGCGGGTCACGTGGGGACACCGGCCCCAGGTCACCGGGTCACGTGGGGTCACCGGCTCCAGGTCAGAGGGTCACGTGGGGACACCGGCCCCAGGTAACCGGGTCACGTGGGGACACCGGACCCAGGTCACCTGGTCATGTGTGGTACCCAGCGTGGTTCCCAGGTTCCGATGACCTCCCCGGCACCAGGACCCCGGGTCACGTGGGGACACCGGCCCCAGGTGACCGGGTCACGTGGGGACACCGGCCCCAGGTCAGCGGGTCACGTGGGGACCCCGGCCCCAGGTCACCGGGTCACGTGGGGACCCCGGCCCCAGGGCAGAGGGTCACGTGGGGTCACCGGCCCCAGGTCAGAGGGTCACGTGGGGACCCCGGACCCAGGTCACCTGGTCATGTGTGGTACCCAGCGTGGTTCCCAGGTTCCGATGACCTCCCCGGCACCAGGACCCCGGGTCACGTGGGGACACCGGCCCCAGGTGACCGGGTCACGTGGGGTCACCGGCCCCAGGTCAGCGGGTCACGTGGGGTCACCGGCCCCAGGTCAGAGGGTCACGTGGGGACACCGGCCCCAGGTGACCAGGTCACGTGGGGACCCCGGCCCCAGGTCAGCGGGTCACGTGGGGACACCGGCCCCAGGTCACCGGGTCACGTGGGGTCACCGGCTCCAGGTCAGAGGGTCACGTGGGGACACCGGCCCCAGGTAACCGGGTCACGTGGGGACACCGGACCCAGGTCACCTGGTCATGTGTGGTACCCAGCGTGGTTCCCAGGTTCCGATGACCTCCCCGGCACCAGGACCCCGGGTCACGTGGGGACACCGGCCCCAGGTGACCGGGTCACGTGGGGACACCGGCCCCAGGTGACCGGGTCACGTGGGGACACCGGACCCAGGTCACCTGGTCAAGTGTTGTACCCAGCGTGGTTCCCAGGTTCCGATGACCTCCCCGGCACCAGGACCCCGGGTCACGTGGGGACCCCGGCCCCAGGTGACCGGGTCACGTGGGGTCACCGTCCCCAGGTCAGCGGGTCACGTGGGGACACCGGCCCCAGGTAACCGGGTCACGTGGGGACACCGGCCCCAGGTCACCGGGTCACGTGGGGACCCCTGCCCCAGGTCAGCGGGTCACGTGGGGACACCGGCCCCAGGTCAGCGGGTCACGTGGGGACACCGGCCCCAGGTAACCAAGGCAGGTCGGGACCCAGCCCGGGTCCCCGGGACGGGTTTTTACCCCAGCCGCAGATCACCGGGTCCTGTCGGGTCCCCGGCCGGGGTCCCCTGGACAGGTCGATAACCCGGCCCCAGGTCACCCGGTCATCTCGCGCACCCGGCCTGGTTCCCAGGTTCCGATGACCATCCTGGCACCAGGACCCCGGGTCACGTGGGGACACCGGCCTCAGGTGACCGGGTCACGTGGGGACACCGGCCCCAGGTCACCGGGTCACGTGGGGACACCGGCCCCAGGTCAGCGGGTCACGTGGGGTCACCGGCTCCAGGTCAGAGGGTCACGTGTGGACCCCGGAACCAGGTCACCTAGTCATGTGTGGTACCCAGCCTGGTTCCAAGGTTCCGATGACCACCCCGGCACGAGGACCCCGGGTCACGTGGGGACCCCGGCCCCAGGTCACCGGATCACGTGGGGTCACCGGCCCCAGGTCAGAGGGTCACGTGGGGACCCCGGACCCAGGTCACCTTGTCATGTGTGGTACCCAGCGTGGTTCCCAGGTTCCGATGACCTCCCCGGCACCAGGACCCCGGGTCACGTGGGGACACCGGCCCCAGGTGACCGGGTCACGTGGGGTCACCGGCCCCAGGTCAGCGGGTCACGTGGGGACACCGGCCCCAGGTGACCGGGTCACGTGGGGATACCGGCCCCAGGTAACCGGGTCACGTGGGGACACCGGCCCCAGGTCAGCGGGTCACGTGGGGACAACGGCCCCAGGTCACCGGGTCACGTGGGGTCACCGGCTCCAGGTCAGAGGGTCACGTGTGGACCCCGGACCCAGGTCACCTAGTCATGTGTGGTACCCAGCCTGGTTCCAAGGTTCCGATGACCACCCTAGCACGAGGACCCCGGGTCACGTGGGGACATCGGCCCCAGGTCACCGGGTCACGTGGGGTCACCGGACCCAGGTCAGCGGGTCACGTGTGGACACCGGCCCCAGGTCAGCGGGTCACGTGGGGACACCGGCCCCAGATAATCAAGGCAGGTCGGGACCCAGCCCGGGTCCCCGGGACGGGTTTTTACCCCAGCCGCAGATCACCGGGTCCTGTCGGGTCCCCGGCCCGGGTCCCCTGGACAGGTCGATAACCCGGCCCCAGGTCACCCGGTCATCTCGCGCACCCGGCCTCGTTCCCAGGTTCCGATGACCACCCCGGCACCAGGACCCCGGGTCCCGTGGGGACACCGGCCCCAGGTGACCGGGTCACGTGGGGACCCCGGCCCCAGGTCACCGGGTCACGTGGGGACCCCGGCCCCAGGTCACCGGATCACGTGGGGTCACCGGCCCCAGGTCAGAGGGTCACGTGGGGACCCCGGACCCAGGTCACCTGGTCATGTGTGGTACCCAGCGTGGTTCCCAGGTTCCGATGACCTCCCCGGCACCAGGACCCCGGGTCACGTGGGGACACCGGCCCCAGGTGACCGGGTCACGTGGGGTCACCGGCCCCAGGTCAGCGGGTCACGTGGGGACATTGGCCCCAGGTGACCGGGTCACGTGGGGACCCCGGCCCCAGGTCAGCGGGTCACGTGGGGACACCGGCCCCAGGTGACCGGGTCACGTGGGGACACCGGCCTCAGGTCAGCGGGTCACGTGGGGACACCGGCCCCAGGTCAGTGGGTCACGTGGGGACCCCGGACCCAGGTCAGCGGGTCACGTGGGGACACCGGCCCCAGGTAACCGGGTCATACCGAGTCCCCGGACCCAGGTCACCGGGTCAGTTCGGGACCCCGGACCCAGGTCGGGTCATGTCACGTCCCATGCCCGGGTCCCCGGGTTGGATTTTTACCCAGGCCCCGGGTCACAGGGTCATGTCGGGTCAACGGCCTGAGTACAAGGGTCTGGTGACCACCCCGACCCCAGGTCCCCGGGTCATGACGGGACACCGGACCAGGTCCCCGAGTCCGGTCGACACCACAGCCCCAGGTCACCGGGTCACGTCGGCACCCCGGAACCAGGTCACCGGGTCATGTCGGGACCCAGCCCGGGTCCCCGGGACGGGTTTTTACCCCAGCCGCAGATCACCGGGTCCTGTCGGGAACCCGGGTCGGGTCCCCTGGACAGGTCGGCACCCCGGCCCCGGGTCACGGGGTCATGTCGGGTCGCTGTCCCGGGTACCAGTGTCAGGTGACCACCCCGGCCCCGGGAGACGGAGTCATACCGGGTCCCCGGCCCGGGTCCCCGGGTTGCATCGGGACAAAAGCACCGGATCACTGGATCACGTGGGGGCCCGGGCCCGGGTCCCCGGGTTGCATCGGGACACCAGCGAAGGACCACCGGGTCCTGTCGGGTCCCCGGCCCGGGTCCCCTGGACAGGTCGTTAACCCGGCCCCAGGTCACCGGGTCATGTCGCGCACCCGGCCTGGTTCCCACGTTCCGGTGACCACCCCGGCACCAGGACCCCGGGTCCCGTGGGGACCCCGGCCCCAGGTGACCGGGTCACGTGGGGTCACCGGCCCCAGGTCAGCGGGTCACGTGGGGTCACCGGCCCCAGGTGACCGGGTCACGTGGGGACACAGGCCCCAGGTCACCGGGTCACGTGGGGACCCCGGACCCAGGTCAGCGGGTCATGTGGGGACACCGGCCCCAGGTAACCAAGGCAGGTCGGGACCCAGCCCGGGTCTCCGGGACGAGTTTTTACCCCAGCCGCAGATCACCGGGTCCTGTCGGGTCCCCGGCCCGGGTCCCCTGGACAGGTCGATAACCCGGCCCCAGGTCACCCGGTCATCTCGCGCACCCGGCCTGGTTCACAGGTTCCGATGACCACCCCGGCACCAGGACCCCGGGTCACGTGGGGACCCCGGCCCCAGGTGACCGGGTCACGTGGGGTCACCGGCCCCAGGTCAGCGGGTCACGTGGGAACCCCGGCCCCAGGTCACCGGGTCACGTGGGGTCACCGGCCCCAGGTCAGAGGGTCATGTGGGGACCCCGGACCCAGGTCACCTGGTCATGTGTGGTACCCAGCCTGGTTCCCAGGTTCCGATGACCTCCCCGGCACCAGGACCCCGGGTCACGTGGGGACACCGGCCCCAGGTGACCGGGTCACGTGGGGTCAACGGCCCCAGGTCAGCGGGTCACGTGGGGTCACCGGCCCCAGGTCAGCGGGTCACGTGGGGACACCGGCCCCAGGTGACCGGGTCACGTGGGGTCACCGGCCCCAGGTCAGCGGGTCACGTGGGGACACCGGCCCCAGGTCAGCGGGTCACGTGGGGACCCCGGACCCAGGTCAGCGGGTCACGTGGGGACAGCGGCCCCAGGTAACCGGGTCATACCGAGTCCCCGGACCCAGGTCACCGGGTCAGTTCGGGACCCCGGACCCAGGTCGGGTCATGTCACGTCCCATGCCCGGGTCCCCGGGTTGGATTTTTACCCAGGCCCCGGGTCACAGGGTCATGTCGGGTCAACGGCCTGGGTACAAGGGTCTGGTGACCACCCCGACCCCAGGTCCCCGGTCATGACGGGACACCGGACCAGGTCCCCGAGTCCGGTCGACACCACAGCCCCAGGTCACCGGGTCACGTCGGCACCCCGGAACCAGGTCACCGGGTCATGTCGGGACCCAGCCCGGGTCACCGGGACGGGTTTTTACCCCAGCCGCAGATCACCGGGTCCTGTCGGGTACCCGGGTCGGGTCCCCTGGACAGGTCGGCACCCCGGCCCCGGGTCACGGGGTCATGTCGGGTCGCTGTCCCGGGTACCAGTGTCAGGTGACCACCCCGGCCCCGGGAGACGGAGTCATACCGGGTCCCCGGCCCGGGTCCCCGGGTTGCATCGGGACAAAAGCACCGGATCACTGGATCACGTGGGGGCCCGGGCCCGGGTCCCCGGGTTGCATCGGGACACCAGCGAAGGACCACCGGGTCCTGTCGGGTCCCCGGCCCGGGTCCCCTGGACAGGTCGTTAACCCGGCCCCAGGTCACCGGGTCATGTCGCGCACCCGGCCTGGTTCCAAAGTTCCGGTGACCACCCCGGCACCAGGACCCCGGGTCCCGTGGGGACCCCGGCCCCAGGTGACCGGGTCAGGTGGGGTCACCGGCCCCAGGTCAGCGGGTCACGTGGGGTCACCGGCCCCAGGTGACCGGGTCACGTGGGGACCCCGGACCCAGGTCAGCGGGTCACGTGGGGACCCCGGCCCCAGGTCAGCGGGTCACGTGGGGACACCGGCCCCAGGTAAGCAAGGCAGGTCGGGACCCAGCCCGGGTCCCCGGGACGGGTTTTTACCCCAGCCGCAGATCACCGGGTCCTGTCGGGTCCCCGGCCCGGGTCCCCTGGACAGGTCGATAACCCGGCCCCAGGTCACCCGGTCATCTCGCGCACCCGGCCTGGTTCCCAGGTTCCGATGACCACCCCGGCACCAGGACCCCGGGTCACGTGGGGACACCGGCCCCAGGTGACCGGGTCACGTGGGGTCACCGTCCCCAGGTCACCGGGTCACGTGGGGACCCCGGCCCCAGGTCACCGGGTCACGTGGGGTCACCGGCCCCAGGTCAGAGGGTCACGTGGGGACCCCGGACCCAGGTCACCTGGTCATGTGTGGTACCCAGCCTGGTTCCCAGGTTCCGATGACCTCCCCGGCACCAGGACCCCGGGTCACGTGGGGACACCGGCCCCAGGTGACCGGGTCACGTGGGGTCAACGGCCCCAGGTCAGCGGGTCACGTGGGGTCACCGGCCCCAGGTCAGCGGGTCACGTGGGGACACCGGCCCCAGGTGACCGGGTCACGTGGGGTCACCGGCCCCAGGTCAGCGGGTCACGTGGGGACACCGGCCCCAGGTGACCGGGTCACGTGGGGACACCGGCCCCAGGTCAGCGGGTCACGTGGGGACACCGGCCTCAGGTCAGCGGGTCACGTGGGGACACCGGCCCCAGGTCAGCGGGTCACGTGGGGACCCCGGACCCAGGTCAGAGGGTCACGTGGGGACCCCGGACCCAGGTCACCTGGTCATGTGTGGTACCCAGCGTGGTTCCCAGGTTCCGATGACCTCCCCGGCACCAGGACCCCGGGTCACGTGGGGACACCGGCCCCAGGTCACCGGGTCACGTGGGGTCACCGGCCCCAGGTCAGCGGGTCACGTGGGGTCACCGGCCCCAGGTCAGCGGGTCACGTGGGGACACCGGCCCCAGGTCACCGGGTCACGTGGGGACACCGGCCCCAGGTCAGAGGGTCACGTGGGGACACCGGCCCCAGGTCAGCGGGTCACGTGGGGACTCCGGCCCCAGGTCAGCGGGTCACGTGGGGTCACCGGCCCCAGGTCAGAGGGTCACGTGGGGACCCCGGACCCAGGTCACCTAGTCATGTGTGGCACCCAGCCTGGTTCCAAGGTTCCGATGACCATCCCGGCACCAGGACCCCGGGTCACGTGCGGACACCGGCCTCAGGTGACAGGGTCACGTGGGGACACCGGCCCCAGGTCACCGGGTCACGTGGGGACCCCGGCCCCAGGTCAGCGGGTCACGTGGGGACACCGGCCCCAGGTCACCGGGTCACGTGGGGACCCCGGCCCCAGGTCAGCTGGTCACGTGGGGTCACCGGCTCCAGGTCAGAGGGTCACGTGGGGACCCCGGACCCAGGTCACCTAGTCATGTGTGGTACCCAGCCTGGTTCCAAGGTTCTGATGACCACCCCCGCACCAGGACCCCGGGTCACGTGGGGACATCGGCCCCAGGTGACCGGGTCACGTGGGGTCACCGGCCCCAGGTCAGCGGGTCACGTGGGGTCACCGGCCCGAGGTCAGCGGGTCACGTGGGGACACCGGCCCCAGGTGACCGGGTCACGTGGGGACACCGGCCCCAGGTCAGCGGGTCACGTGGGGACCCCGGCCCCAGGTCAGCGGGTCACGTTGGGACACCGGCCCCAGGTGACCGGGTCACGTGGGGACACCGGCCCCAGGTCACCGGGTCACGTGGGGACCCCGGACCCAGGTCAGCGGGTCACGTGGGGACACCGGCCCCAGGTCAGCGGGTCACGTGGGGACACCGGCCCCAGGTAAGCAAGGCAGGTCGGGACCCAGCCCGGGTCCCCGGGACGGGTTTTTACCCCAGCCGCAGATCACCGGGTCCTGTCGGGTCCCCGGCCCGGGTCCCCTGGACAGGTCGATAACCCGGCCCCAGGTCACCCGGTCATCTCGCGCACCCGGCCTGGTTCCCAGGTTCCGATGACCACCCCGGCACCAGGACCCCGGGTCACGTGGGGACACCGGCCCCAGGTGACCGGGTCACGTGGGGTCACCGTCCCCAGGTCAGCGGGTCACGTGGGGACCCCGGCCCCAGGTCACCGGGTCACGAGAGGTCACCGGCCCCAGGTCAGAGGGTCACGTGGGGACCCCGGACCCAGGTCAACTGGTCATGTGTGGTACCCAGCGTGGTTCCCAGGTTCCGATGACCTCCCCGGCACCAGGGCCCCGGGTCACGTGGGGACACCGGCCCCAGGTGACCGGGTCACGTGGGGTCACCGGCCCCAGGTCAGCGGGTCACGTGGGGTCACCGGCCCCAGGTCAGCGGGTCACGTGGGGACCCCGGCCCCAGGTCAGCGGGTCACGTGGGGACACCGGCCCCAGGTCAGAGGGTCATGTGGGGACCCCGGACCCAGGTCACCGGGTCATGTCGGGACCCCGGACCCAGGTCGGGTCATGTCACGTCCCATGCCCGGGTCCCCGGGTTGGATTTTTACCCAGGCCCCGGGTCACAGGGTCATGTCGGGTCAACGGCCTGGGTACAAGGGTCTGGTGACCACCCCGACCCCAGGTCCCCGGGTCATGACGGGACACCGGACCAGGTCCCCGAGTCCGGTCGACACCACAGCCCCAGGTCACGGGGTCATGTCGGGACCCAGCCCGGGTCCCCGGGACGGGTTTTTACCCCAGCCGCAGATCACCGGGTCCTGTCGGGTACCCGGGTCGGGTACCCTGGACAGGTCGGCACCCCGGCCCCGGGTCACGGGGTCATGTCGGGTCGCTGTCCCGGGTACCAGTGTCAGGTGACCACCCCGGCCCCGGGAGACGGAGTCATACCGTGTCCCCGGCCCGGGTCCCCAGGTTGCATCGGGACAAAAGCACCGGATCACTGGATCACGTGGTGGCCCGGGCCCGGGTCCCCGGGTTGCATCGGGACAGCAGCGAAGGACCACCGGGTCCTGTCGGGTCCCCGGCCCGGGTCCCCTGGACAGGTCGATAACCCGGCCCCAGGTCACCCGGTCATCTCGCGCACCCGGCCTGGTTCCCAGGTTCCGATGACCACCCCGGCACCAGGACCCCGGGTCACGTGGGGACCCCGGCCCCAGGTGACCGGGTCACGTGGGGTCACCGGCCCCAGGTCAGCGGGTCACGTGGGGACCCCGGCCCCAGGTCACCGGGTCACGTGGGGTCACCGGCCCCAGGTCAGAGGGTCACGTGGGGACCCCGGACCCAGGTCACCTGGTCATGTGTGGTACCCAGCCTGGTTCCCAGGTTCCGATGACCTCCCCGGCACCAGGACCCCGGGTCACGTGGGGACACCGGCCCCAGGTGACCGGGTCACGTGGGGTCACCGGCCCCAGGTCAGCGGGTCACGTGGGGTCACCGGCCCCAGGTGACCGGGTCACGTGGGGACACCGGCCCCAGGTGACCGTGTCACGTGGGGTCACCGGCCCCAGGTCAGCGGGTCACGTTGGGACCCCGGCCCCAGGTCACCGGGTCACGTGGGGTCACCGGCCCCAGGTCAGAGGGTCACGTGGGGACCCCGGACCCAGGTCACCTGGTCATGTGTGGTACCCAGCCTGGTTCCCAGGTTCTGATGACCTCCCCGGCACCAGGACCCCGGGTCACGTGGGGACACCGGCCCCAGGTCAGCGGGTCACGTGGGGACCCCGGCCCCAGGTCAGCGGGTCACGTGGGGACACCGGCCCCAGGTGACCGGGTCACGTGGGGACACCGGCCCCAGGTGACCGGGTCACGTGGGGTCACCGGCCCCAGGTCAGCGGGTCACGTGGGGACCCCGGCCCCAGGTCAGCGGGTCACGTGGGGACACCGGCCCCAGGTAACCGGGTCATACCGAGTCCCCGGACCCAGGTCACCGGGTCAGTTCGGGACCCCGGACCCAGGTCGGGTCATGTCACGTCCCATGCCCGGGTCCCCGGGTTGGATTTTTACCCAGGCCCCCGGTCACAGGGTCATGTCGGGTCAACGGCCTGGGTACAAGGGTCTGGTGACCACCCCGACCCCAGGTCCCCGGGTCATGACGGGACACCGGACCAGGTCCCCGAGTCCGGTCGACACCACAGCCCCAGGTCACCAGGTCACGTCGGCACCCCGGAACCAGGTCACCGGGTCATGTCGGGACCCAGCCCGGGTCCCCGGGACGGGTTTTTACCCCAGCCGCAGATCACCGGGTCCTGTCGGGTACCCGGGTTGGGTCCCCTGGACAGGTCGGCACCCCGGCCCCGGGTCACGGGGTCATGTCGGGTCGCTGTCCCGGGTACCAGTGTCAGGTGACCACCCCGGCCCCGGGAGACGGAGTCATACCGGGTCCCCGGCCCGGGTCCCCGGGTTGCATCGGGACAAAAGCACCGGATCACTGGATCACGTGGGGGCCCGGGCCCGGGTCCCCGGGTTGCATCGGGACACCAGCGAAGGACCACCGGGTCCTGTCGGGTCCCCGGCCCGGGTCCCCTGGACAGGTCGATAACCCGGCCGCAGCTCACCGGGTCATGTCGCGCACCCGGCCTGGTTCCCACGTTCCGGTGACCACCCCGGCACCAGGACCCCGGGTCCCGTGGGGACCCCGGCCCCAGGTGACCGGGTCATGTGGGGTCACCGGCCCCAGGTCAGCGGGTCACGTGGGGTCACCGGCCCCAGGTGACCGGGTCACGTGGGGACACTGGCCCCAGGTCACCGGGTCACGTGGGGACCCCGGACCCAGGTCAGCGGGTCACGTGGGGACACCGGCCCCAGGTCAGCGGGTCACGTGGGGACACCGGCCCCAGGTAAGCAAGGCAGGTCGGGACCCAGCCCGGGTCCCCGGGACGGGTTTTTACCCCAGCCGCAGATCACCGGGTCCTGTCGGGTCCCCGGCCCGGGTCCCCTGGACAGGTCGATAACCCGGCCCCAGGTCACCCGGTCATCTCGCGCACCCGGCCTGGTTCCCAGGTTCCGATGACCATCCCGGCACCAGGACCCCGGGTCACGTGGGGACACCGGCCTCAGGTGACCGGATCACGTGGGGACACCGGACCCAGGTCACCGCGTCACGTGGGGACATCGGCCCCAGGTCAGCGGGTCACGTGGGGACCCCGGACCCAGGTCAACTGGTCATGTGTGGTGCCCAGCGTGGTTCCCAGGTTCCGATGACCTCCCCGGCACCAGGGCCCCGGGTCACGTGGGGACACCGTCCCCAGGTGACCGGGTCACGTGGGGTCACCGGCCCCAGGTCAGCGGGTCACGTGGGGACCCCGGCCCCAGGTGACCGGGTCACGTGGGGACACCGGCCCCAGGTCACCGGGTCACGTCGGCACCCCAGAACCAGGTCACCCGGTCATGTCGGGACCCAGCCCGGGTCCCCGGGACGGGTTTTTACCCCAGCCGCAGATCACCGGGTCCTGTCGGGTACCCGGGTCGGGTCCCCTGGACAGGTCGGCACCCCGGCCCCGGGTCACGGGGTCATGTCGGGTCGCTGTCCCGGGTACCAGATGTCAGGTGACCACCCCGGCCCCGGGAGACGGAGTCATACCGGGTCCCCGGCCCGGGTCCCCGGGTTGCATCGGGACACCAGCGAAGGACCACCGGGTCCTGTCGGGTCCCCGGCCCGGGTCCCCTGGACAGGTCGTTAACCCGGCCCCAGGTCACCGGGTCATGTCGCGCACCCGGCCTGGTTCCCAGGTTCCGGTGACCACCCCGGCACCAGGACCCCGGGTCACGTGGGGACCCCGGACCCAGGTCAGCGGGTCACGTGGGGACACCGGCCCCAGGTCACCGCGTCAGGTCGGGACCCCGAACACAGGTCCACGAGTCCGTCGACACCACAGCCCCGGGTCACCGGGTCGTGTCGGGTAACCGGCCTGGTTCCAAGGTTCCGATGACCACCCCGGCACCAGGACCCCGGGTCACGTGGGGACCCCGGCCCCAGGGCAGAGGGTCACGTGGGGTCACCGGCCCCAGGTCAGAGGGTCACGCGGGGACCCCGGACCCAGGTCACCTGGTCATGTGTGGTACCCAGCGTGGTTCCCAGGTTCCGATGACCACCCCGGCACCAGGACCCCGGGTCACGTGGGGACACCGGCCCCAGGTGACCGGGTCACGTGGGGTCACCGGCCCCAGGTGACCGGGTCACGTGGGGTCACCGGCCCCAGGTCAGCGGGTCACGTGGGGACACCGGACCCAGGTCAGCGGGTCACGTGGGGACACCGGCCCCAGGTCACCGGGTCATACCGAGTCCCCGGACCCAGGTCACCGGGTCAGTTCGGGACCCCGGACCCAGGTCGGGTCATGTCACGTCCCATGCCCGGGTCCCCGGGTTGGATTTTTACCCAGGCCCAGGGTCACAGGGTCATGTCGGGTCAACGGCCTGGGTACAAGGGTCTGGTGACCACACCGACCCCAGGTCCCCGGGTCATGACGGGACACCGGACCAGGTCCCCGAGTCCGGTCGACACCACAGCCCCAGGTCACCGGGTCACGTCGGCACCCCGGAACCAGGTCACCGGGTCATGTCGGGACCCAGCCCGGGTCACCGGGACGGGTTTTTACCCCAGCCGCAGATCACCGGGTCCTGTCGGGTACCCGGGTCGGGTCCCCTGGACAGGTCGGCACCCCGGCCCCGGGTCACGGGGTCATGTCGGGTCGCTGTCCCGGGTACCAGTGTCAGGTGACCACCCCGGCCCCGGGAGACGGAGTCATACCGGGTCCCCGGCCCGGGTCCCCGGGTTGCATCGGGACAAAAGCACCGGATCACTGGATCACGTGGGGGCCCAGGCCCGGGTCCCCGGGTTGCATCGGGACACCAGCGAAGGACCACCGGGTCCTGTCGGGTCCCCGGCCCGGGTCCCCTGGACAGGTCGATAACCCGGCCCCAGGTCACCCGGTCATCTCGCGCACCCGGCCTGGTTCCCAGGTTCCGATGACCACCCCGGCACCAGGACCCCGGGTCACGTGGGGACCCCGGCCCCAGGTGACCGGGTCAGGTGGGGTCACCGGCCCCAGGTCAGCGGGTCACGTGGGGACCCCGGCCCCAGGTCACCGGGTCACGTGGGGACACCGGCCCCAGGTCACCGGGTCATACCGAGTCCCCGGACCCAGGTCACCGGGTCAGTTCGGGACCCCGGACCCAGGTCGGGTCATGTCACGTCCCATGCCCGGGTCCCCGGGTTGGATTTTTACCCAGGCCCCGGGTCACAGGGTCATGTCGGGTCAACGGCCTGGGTACAAGGGTCTGGTGACCACCCCGACCCCAGGTCCCCGGGTCATGACGGGACACCGGACCAGGTCCCCGAGTCCGGTCGACACCACAGCCCCAGGTCACCGGGTCACGTCGGCACCCCGGAACCAGGTCACCGGGTCATGTCGGGACCCAGCCCGGGTCCCCGGGACGGGTTTTTACCCCAGCCGCAGATCACCGGGTCCTGTCGGGTACCCGGGTCGGGTCCCCTGGACAGGTCGGCACCCCGGCCCCGGGTCACGGGGTCATGTCGGGTCGCTGTCCCGGGTACCAGTGTCAGGTGACCACCCCGGCCCCGGGAGACGGAGTCATACCGGGTCCCCGGCCCGGGTCCCCGGGTTGCATCGGGACAAAAGCACCGGATCACTGGATCACGTGGGGGCCCAGGCCCGGGTCCCCGGGTTGCATCGGGACACCAGCGAAGGACCACCGGGTCCTGTCGGGTCCCCGGCCCGGGTCCCCTGGACAGGTCGATAACCCGGCCCCTGGTCACCCGGTCATGTCGCGCACCCGGCCTGGTTCCCAGGTTCCGATGACCACCCCGGCACCAGGACCCCGGGTCACGTGGGGACCCCGGCCCCAGGTGACCGGGTCACGTGGGGTCACCGGCCCCAGGTCAGCGGGTCACGTGGGGACCCCGGCCCCAGGTCACCGGGTCACGTGGGGTCACCGGCCCCAGGTCAGAGGGTCACGTGGGGACCCCGGACCCAGGTCACCTGGTCATGTGTGGTACCCAGCCTGGTTCCCAGGTTCCGATGACCTCCCCGGCACCAGGACAGAGGGTCACGTGGGGACACCGGCCCCAGGTGATCGGGTCACGAGGGGACACCGGCCCCAGGTCACCGGGTCACGTGGGGACACCGGCCCCAGGTCACCGGGTCACGTGGGGACCCCGGCCCCAGGGCAGAGGGTCACGTGGGGACCCCGGCCCCAGGTGATCGGGTCACGTGGGGTCACCGGCCCCAGGTCAGCGGGTCACGTGGGGTCGCCGGCCCCAGGTGACCGGGTCACGTGGGGACACCGGCCCCAGGTGACCGGGTCACGTGGGGTCACCGGCCCCAGGTCAGCGGGTCACGTGGGGACACCGGCCCCAGGTCAGCGGGTCACGTGGGGACCCCGGCCCCAGGTCAGCGGGTCACGTGGGGACAACAGCCACAGGTGACCGGGTCACGTGGGGACACCGGCCTCAGGTCAGCGGGTCACGTAGGGACACCGGCCCCAGGTCAGCGGGTCACGTGGGGACCCCGGCCCCAGGTCAGCGGGTCACGTGGGGACACCGGCCCCAGGTAACCGGGTCATACCGAGTCCCCGGACCCAGGTCACCGGGTCAGTTCGGGACCCCGGACCCAGGTCGGGTCATGTCACGTCCCATGCCCGGGTCCCCGGGTTGGATTTTTACCCAGGCCCCGGGTCACAGGGTCATGTCGGGTCAACGGCCTGGGTACAAGGGTCTGGTGACCACCCCGACCCCAGGTCCCCGGGTCATGACGGGACACCGGACCAGGTCCCCGAGTCCGGTCGACACCACAGCCCCAGGTCACCGGGTCACGTCGGCACCCCGGAACCAGGTCACCGGGTCATGTCGGGACCCAGCCCGGGTCCCCGGGACGGGTTTTTACCCCAGCCGCAGATCACCGGGTCCTGTCGGGTACCCGGGTCGGGTCCCCTGGACAGGTCGGCACCCCGGCCCCGGGTAACGGGGTCATGTCGGGTCGCTGTCCCGGGTACCAGTGTCAGGTGACCACCCCGGCCCCGGGAGACGGAGTCATACCGGGTCCCCGGCCCGGGTCCCCGGGTTGCATCGGGACAAAAGCACCGGATCACTGGATCACGTGGGGGCCCGGGCCCGGGTCCCCGGGTTGCATCGGGACACCAGCGAAGGACCACCGGGTCCTGTCGGGTCCCCGGCCCGGGTCCCCTGGACAGGTCGTTAACCCGGCCCCAGGTCACCGGGTCATGTCGCGCACCCGGCCTGGTTCCCACGTTTCGGTGACCACCCCGGCACCTGGACCCCGGGTCCCGTGGGGACCCCGGCCCCAGGTGACCGGGTCACGTGGGGTCACCGGCCCCAGGTCAGCGGGTCACGTGGGGTCACCGGCCCCAGGTGACCGGGTCACGTGGGGACACCGGCCCCAGGTCAGCGGGTCACGTGGGGACACCGGCCCCAGGTGACCGGGTCACGTGGGGACACCGGCCCCAGGTCACCGAGTCACGTGGGGACACCGGCCCCAGGTCAGCGGGTCACGTGGGGACACCGGCCGCAGGTAACCAAGGCAGGTCGGGACCCGGCCCGGGTCCCCGGGACGGGTTTTTACCCCAGCCGCAGATCACCGGGTCCTGTCGGGTCCCCGGCCCGGGTCCCCTGGACAGGTCGATAACCCGGCCCCAGGTCACCCGGTCATCTCGCGCACCCGGCCTGGTTCCCAGGTTCCGATGACCACCCCGGCACCAGGACCCCGGGTCACGTGGGGACACCGGCCCCAGGTGACCGGGTCACGTGGGGACACCGGCCCCAGGTGACCGGGTCACGTGGGGTCACCGGCCCCAGGTCAGCGGGTCACGTGGGGTCACCGGCCCCAGGTCAGCGGGTCACGTGGGGACACCGGCCCCAGGTGACCGGGTCACGTGGGGACACCGGCCCCAGGTCAGCGGGTCAAGTGGGGACACCGGCCCCAGGTAACCGGGTCACGTGGGGACCCCGGCCCCAGGTCAGCGGGTCACGTGGGGACCCCGGCCCCAGGTCAACTGGTCATGTGTGGTACCCAGCGTGGTTCCCAGGTTCCGATGAACTCCCCGGCACCAGGGCCCCGGGTCACGTGGGGACACCGGCCCCAGGTGACCGGGTCACGTGGGGTCACCGGCCCCAGGTCAGAGGGTCACGTGGGGACCCCGGCCCCAGGTCAGCGGGTCACGTGGGGACACCGGCCCCAGGTGACCGGGTCACGTGGGGACACCGGCCCCAGGTCACCGGGTCACGTGGGGACCCCGGACCCAGGTCACCGGGTCATGTCGGGACCCAGCCCGGGTCCCCGGGACGGGTTTTTACCCCAGCCGCAGATCACCGGGTCCTGTCGGGTACCCGGGTCGGGTCCCCTGGACAGGTCGGCACCCCGGCCCCGGGTCACGGGGTCATGTCGGGTCGCTGTCCCGGGTACCAGTGTCAGGTGACCACCCCGGCCCCGGGAGACGGAGTCATACCGGGTCCCCGGCCCGGGTCCCCGGGTTGCATCGGGACACCAGCGAAGGACCACCGGGTCCTGTCGGGTCCCCGGCCCGGGTCCCCTGGACAGGTCGTTAACCCGGCCCCAGGTCACCGGGTCATGTTGCGCACCCGGCCTGGTTCCCAGGTTCCGGTGACCACCCTGGCACCAGGACCCCGGGTCACGTGGGGACCCCGGCCCCAGGTCAGCGGGTCACGTGGGGACACCGGCCCCAGGTCACCGCGTCAGGTCGGGACCCCGAACACAGGTCCACGAGTCCGTCGACACCACAGCCCCGGGTCACCGGGTCGTGTCGGGTAACCGGCCTGGTTCCAAGGTTCCGATGACCACCCCGGCACCAGGACCCCGGGTCACGTGGGGACACCGGCCCCAGGTGACCGGGTCACGTGGGGACACCGGCCCCAGGTCACCGGGTCACGTGGGGACACCGGCCCCAGGTCACCGGGTCACGTGGGGACCCCGGCCCCAGGTCAGCGGGTCACGTGGGGACACCGGCCCCAGGTGACCGGGTCACGTGGGGACACCGGCCTCAGGTCAGCGGGTCACGTGGGGACACCGGCCCCAGGTCAGCGGGTCACGTGGGGACCCCGGACCCAGGTCAGCGGGTCACGTGGGGACACCGGCCCCAGGTAACCGGGTCATACCAAGTCCCCGGACCCAGGTCACCGGGTCAGTTCGGGACCCCGGACCCAGGTCGGGTCATGTCACGTCCCATGCCCGGGTCCCCGGGTTGGATTTTTACCCAGGCCCCGGGTCACAGGGTCATGTCGGGTCAACGGCCTGGGTACAAGGGTCTGGTGACCACCCCGACCCCAGGTCCCCGGGTCATGACGGGACACCGGACCAGGTCCCCGAGTCCGGTCGACACCACAGCCCCAGGTCACCGGGTCACGTCGGCACCCCGGAACCAGGTCACCGGGTCATGTCGGGACCCAGCCCGGGTCCCCGGGACGGGTTTTTACCACAGCCGCAGATCACCGGGTCCTGTCGGGTACCCGGGTCGGGTCCCCTGGACAGGTCGGCACCCCGGCCCCAGGTCACCGGGTCATGTCGCGCACCCGGCCTGGTTCCCACGTTCCGGTGACCACCCCGGCACCAGGACCCCGGGTCCCGTGGGGACCCCGGCCCCAGGTGACCGGGTCACGCGGGGTCACCGGCCCCAGGTCAGCGGGTCACGTGGGGTCACCGGCCCCAGGTCAGCGGGTCACATGGGGACACCGGCCCCAGGTCACCGCGTCAGGTCGGGACCCCGAACCCAGGTCCACGAGTCCGTCGACACCACAGCAATGGGTCACCGGGTCGTGTCGGGTAACCGGCCTGGTTCCCAGGTTCCGATGACCACCCCGGCACCAGGACCCCGGGTCACGTGGGGACACCGGCCCCAGGTGACCGGGTCACGTGGGGTCACTGGCCCCAGGTCATCGGGTCACGTGGGGTCACCGGCCCCAGGTGACCTGGTCACGTGGGGTCACCGGCTCCAGGTCAGAGGGTCACGTGGGGACCCCGGACCCAGGTCACCTAGTCATGTGTGGTACCCAGCCTGGTTCCAAGGTTCCGATGACCACCCCCGCACCAGGACCCCGGGTCACGTGGGGACATCGGCCCCAGGTGACCGGGTCACGTGGGGTCACCGGCCCCAGGTCAGCGGGTCACGTGGGGTCACCGGCCCGAGGTCAGCGGGTCACGTGGGGACACCGGCCCCAGGTGACCGGGTCACGTGGGGACACCGGCCCCAGGTCAGCGGGTCACGTGGGGACCCCGGCCCCAGGTCAGCGGGTCACGTTGGGACACCGGCCCCAGGTCAGCGGGTCACGTGGGGACACCGGCCCCAGGTCACCGGGTCACGTGGGGACCCCGGACCCAGGTCAGCGGGTCACGTGGGGACACCGGCCCCAGGTCAGCGGGTCACGTGGGGACACCGGCCCCAGGTAAGCAAGGCAGGTCGGGACCCAGCCCGGGTCCCCGGGACGGGTTTTTACCCCAGCCGCAGATCACCGGGTCCTGTCGGGTCCCCGGCCCGGGTCCCCTGGACAGGTCGATAACCCGGCCCCAGGTCACCCGGTCATCTCGCGCACCCGGCCTGGTTCCCAGGTTCCGATGACCACCCCGGCACCAGGACCCCGGGTCACGTGGGGACACCGGCCCCAGGTGACCGGGTCACGTGGGGTCACCGTCCCCAGGTCAGCGGGTCACGTGGGGACCCCGGCCCCAGGTCACCGGGTCACGAGAGGTCACCGGCCCCAGGTCAGAGGGTCACGTGGGGACCCCGGACCCAGGTCAACTGGTCATGTGTGGTACCCAGCGTGGTTCCCAGGTTCCGATGACCTCCCCGGCACCAGGGCCCCGGGTCACGTGGGGACACCGGCCCCAGGTGACCGGGTCACGTGGGGTCACCGGCCCCAGGTCAGCGGGTCACGTGGGGTCACCGGCCCCAGGTCAGCGGGTCACGTGGGGACCCCGGCCCCAGGTCAGCGGGTCACGTGGGGACACCGGCCCCAGGTCAGAGGGTCATGTGGGGACCCCGGACCCAGGTCACCGGGTCATGTCGGGACCCCGGACCCAGGTCGGGTCATGTCACGTCCCATGCCCGGGTCCCCGGGTTGGATTTTTACCCAGGCCCCGGGTCACAGGGTCATGTCGGGTCAACGGCCTGGGTACAAGGGTCTGGTGACCACCCCGACCCCAGGTCCCCGGGTCATGACGGGACACCGGACCAGGTCCCCGAGTCCGGTCGACACCACAGCCCCAGGTCACGGGGTCATGTCGGGACCCAGCCCGGGTCCCCGGGACGGGTTTTTACCCCAGCCGCAGATCACCGGGTCCTGTCGGGTACCCGGGTCGGGTCCCCTGGACAGGTCGGCACCCCGGCCCCGGGTCACGGGGTCATGTCGGGTCACTGTCCCGGGTACCAGTGTCAGGTGACCACCCCGGCCCCGGGAGACGGAGTCATACCTTGTCCCCGGCCCGGGTCCCCAGGTTGCATCGGGACAAAAGCACCGGATCACTGGATCACGTGGTGGCCCGGGCCCGGGTCCCCGGGTTGCATCGGGACAGCAGCGAAGGACCACCGGGTCCTGTCGGGTCCCCGGCCCGGGTCCCCTGGACAGGTCGATAACCCGGCCCCAGGTCACCCGGTCATCTCGCGCACCCGGCCTGGTTCCCAGGTTCCGATGACCACCCCGGCACCAGGACCCCGGGTCACGTGGGGACCCCGGCCCCAGGTGACCGGGTCACGTGGGGTCACCGGCCCCAGGTCAGCGGGTCACGTGGGGACCCCGGCCCCAGGTCACCGGGTCACGTGGGGTCACCGGCCCCAGGTCAGAGGGTCACGTGGGGACCCCGGACCCAGGTCACCTGGTCATGTGTGGTACCCAGCCTGGTTCCCAGGTTCCGATGACCTCCCCGGCACCAGGACCCCGGGTCACGTGGGGACACCGGCCCCAGGTGACCGGGTCACGTGGGGTCACCGGCCCCAGGTCAGCGGGTCACGTGGGGTCACCGGCCCCAGGTGACCGGGTCACGTGGGGACACCGGCCCCAGGTGACCGTGTCACGTGGGGTCACCGGCCCCAGGTCAGCGGGTCACGTTGGGACCCCGGCCCCAGGTCACCGGGTCACGTGGGGTCACCGGCCCCAGGTCAGAGGGTCACGTGGGGACCCCGGACCCAGGTCACCTGGTCATGTGTGGTACCCAGCCTGGTTCCCAGGTTCTGATGACCTCCCCGGCACCAGGACCCCGGGTCACGTGGGGACACCGGCCCCAGGTCAGCGGGTCACGTGGGGACCCCGGCCCCAGGTCAGCGGGTCACGTGGGGACACCGGCCCCAGGTGACCGGGTCACGTGGGGACACCGGCCCCAGGTGACCGGGTCACGTGGGGTCACCGGCCCCAGGTCAGCGGGTCACGTGGGGACCCCGGCCCCAGGTCAGCGGGTCACGTGGGGACACCGGCCCCAGGTAACCGGGTCATACCGAGTCCCCGGACCCAGGTCACCGGGTCAGTTCGGGACCCCGGACCCAGGTCGGGTCATGTCACGTCCCATGCCCGGGTCCCCGGGTTGGATTTTTACCCAGGCCCCGGGTCACAGGGTCATGTCGGGTCAACGGCCTGGGTACAAGGGTCTGGTGACCACCCCGACCCCAGGTCCCCGGGTCATGACGGGACACCGGACCAGGTCCCCGAGTCCGGTCGACACCACAGCCCCAGGTCACCAGGTCACGTCGGCACCCCGGAACCAGGTCACCGGGTCATGTCGGGACCCAGCCCGGGTCCCCGGGACGGGTTTTTACCCCAGCCGCAGATCACCGGGTCCTGTCGGGTACCCGGGTTGGGTCCCCTGGACAGGTCGGCACCCCGGCCCCGGGTCACGGGGTCATGTCGGGTCGCTGTCCCGGGTACCAGTGTCAGGTGACCACCCCGGCCCCGGGAGACGGAGTCATACCGGGTCCCCGGCCCGGGTCCCCGGGTTGCATCGGGACAAAAGCACCGGATCACTGGATCACGTGGGGGCCCGGGCCCGGGTCCCCGGGTTGCATCGGGACACCAGCGAAGGACCACCGGGTCCTGTCGGGTCCCCGGCCCGGGTCCCCTGGACAGGTCGATAACCCGGCCGCAGCTCACCGGGTCATGTCGCGCACCCGGCCTGGTTCCCACGTTCCGGTGACCACCCCGGCACCAGGACCCCGGGTCCCGTGGGGACCCCGGCCCCAGGTGACCGGGTCATGTGGGGTCACCGGCCCCAGGTCAGCGGGTCACGTGGGGTCACCGGCCCCAGGTGACCGGGTCACGTGGGGACACTGGCCCCAGGTCACCGGGTCACGTGGGGACCCCGGACCCAGGTCAGCGGGTCACGTGGGGACACCGGCCCCAGGTAAGCAAGGCAGGTCGGGACCCAGCCCGGGTCCCCGGGACGGGTTTTTACCCCAGCCGCAGATCACCGGGTCCTGTCGGGTCCCCGGCCCGGGTCCCCTGGACAGGTCGATAACCCGGCCCCAGGTCACCCGGTCATCTCGCGCACCCGGCCTGGTTCCCAGGTTCCGATGACCATCCCGGCACCAGGACCCCGGGTCACGTGGGGACACCGGCCTCAGGTGACCGGATCACGTGGGGACACCGGACCCAGGTCACCGCGTCACGTGGGGACATCGGCCCCAGGTCAGCGGGTCACGTGGGGACCCCGGACCCAGGTCAACTGGTCATGTGTGGTGCCCAGCGTGGTTCCCAGGTTCCGATGACCTCCCCGGCACCAGGGCCCCGGGTCACGTGGGGACACCGGCCCCAGGTGACCGGGTCACGTGGGGTCACCGGCCCCAGGTCAGCGGGTCACGTGGGGACCCCGGCCCCAGGTGACCGGGTCACGTGGGGACACCGGCCCCAGGTCACCGGGTCACGTCGGCACCCCGGAACCAGGTCACCCGGTCATGTCGGGACCCAGCCCGGGTCCCCGGGACGGGTTTTTACCCCAGCCGCAGATCACCGGGTCCTGTCGGGTACCCGGGTCGGGTCCCCTGGACAGGTCGGCACCCCGGCCCCGGGTCACGGGGTCATGTCGGGTCGCTGTCCCGGGTACCAGATGTCAGGTGACCACCCCGGCCCCGGGAGACGGAGTCATACCGGGTCCCCGGCCCGGGTCCCCGGGTTGCATCGGGACACCAGCGAAGGACCACCGGGTCCTGTCGGGTCCCCGGCCCAGGTCCCCTGGACAGGTCGTTAACCCGGCCCCAGGTCACCGGGTCATGTCGCGCACCCGGCCTGGTTCCCAGGTTCCGGTGACCACCCCGGCACCAGGACCCCGGGTCACGTGGGGACCCCGGACCCAGGTCAGCGGGTCACGTGGGGACACCGGCCCCAGGTCACCGCGTCAGGTCGGGACCCCGAACACAGGTCCACGAGTCCGTCGACACCACAGCCCCGGGTCACCGGGTCGTGTCGGGTAACCGGCCTGGTTCCAAGGTTCCGATGACCACCCCGGCACCAGGACCCCGGGTCACGTGGGGACCCCGGCCCCAGGGCAGAGGGTCACGTGGGGTCACCGTCCCCAGGTCAGAGGGTCACGCGGGGACCCCGGACCCAGGTCACCTGGTCATGTGTGGTACCCAGCGTGGTTCCCAGGTTCCGATGACCACCCCGGCACCAGGACCCCGGGTCACGTGGGGACACCGGCCCCAGGTGACCGGGTCACGTGGGGTCACCGGCCCCAGGTGACCGGGTCACGTGGGGTCACCGGCCCCAGGTCAGCGGGTCACGTGGGGACACCGGACCCAGGTCAGCGGGTCACGTGGGGACACCGGCCCCAGGTCACCGGGTCATACCGAGTCCCCGGACCCAGGTCACCGGGTCAGTTCGGGACCCCGGACCCAGGTCGGGTCATGTCACGTCCCATGCCCGGGTCCCCGGGTTGGATTTTTACCCAGGCCCCGGGTCACAGGGTCATGTCGGGTCAACGGCCTGGGTACAAGGGTCTGGTGACCACACCGACCCCAGGTCCCCGGGTCATGACGGGACACCGGACCAGGTCCCCGAGTCCGGTCGACACCACAGCCCCAGGTCACCGGGTCACGTCGGCACCCCGGAACCAGGTCACCGGGTCATGTCGGGACCCAGCCCGGGTCACCGGGACGGGTTTTTACCCCAGCCGCAGATCACCGGGTCCTGTCGGGTACCCGGGTCGGGTCCCCTGGACAGGTCGGCACCCCGGCCCCGGGTCACGGGGTCATGTCGGGTCGCTGTCCCGGGTACCAGTGTCAGGTGACCACCCCGGCCCCGGGAGACGGAGTCATACCGGGTCCCCGGCCCGGGTCCCCGGGTTGCATCGGGACAAAAGCACCGGATCACTGGATCACGTGGGGGCCCAGGCCCGGGTCCCCGGGTTGCATCGGGACACCAGCGAAGGACCACCGGGTCCTGTCGGGTCCCCGGCCCGGGTCCCCTGGACAGGTCGATAACCCGGCCCCAGGTCACCCGGTCATCTCGCGCACCCGGCCTGGTTCCCAGGTTCCGATGACCACCCCGGCACCAGGACCCCGGGTCACGTGGGGACCCCGGCCCCAGGTGACCGGGTCAGGTGGGGTCACCGGCCCCAGGTCAGCGGGTCACGTGGGGACCCCGGCCCCAGGTCACCGGGTCACGTGGGGACACCGGCCCCAGGTCACCGGGTCATACCGAGTCCCCGGACCCAGGTCACCGGGTCAGTTCGGGACCCCGGACCCAGGTCGGGTCATGTCACGTCCCATGCCCGGGTCCCCGGGTTGGATTTTTACCCAGGCCCCGGGTCACAGGGTCATGTCGGGTCAACGGCCTGGGTACAAGGGTCTGGTGACCACCCCGACCCCAGGTCCCCGGGTCATGACGGGACACCGGACCAGGTCCCCGAGTCCGGTCGACACCACAGCCCCAGGTCACCGGGTCACGTCGGCACCCCGGAACCAGGTCACCGGGTCATGTCGGGACCCAGCCCGGGTCCCCGGGACGGGTTTTTACCCCAGCCGCAGATCACCGGGTCCTGTCGGGTACCCGGGTCGGGTCCCCTGGACAGGTCGGCACCCCGGCCCCGGGTCACGGGGTCATGTCGGGTCGCTGTCCCGGGTACCAGTGTCAGGTGACCACCCCGGCCCCGGGAGACGGAGTCATACCGGGTCCCCGGCCCGGGTCCCCGGGTTGCATCGGGACAAAAGCACCGGATCACTGGATCACGTGGGGGCCCAGGCCCGGGTCCCCGGGTTGCATCGGGACACCAGCGAAGGACCACCGGGTCCTGTCGGGTCCCCGGCCCGGGTCCCCTGGACAGGTCGATAACCCGGCCCCTGGTCACCCGGTCATGTCGCGCACCCGGCCTGGTTCCCAGGTTCCGATGACCACCCCGGCACCAGGACCCTGGGTCACGTGGGGACCCCGGCCCCAGGTGACCGGGTCACGTGGGGTCACCGGCCCCAGGTCAGCGGGTCACGTGGGGACCCCGGCCCCAGGTCACCGGGTCACGTGGGGTCACCGGCCCCAGGTCAGAGGGTCACGTGGGGACCCCGGACCCAGGTCACCTGGTCATGTGTGGTACCCAGCCTGGTTCCCAGGTTCCGATGACCTCCCCGGCACCAGGACAGAGGGTCACGTGGGGACACCGGCCCCAGGTGATCGGGTCACGAGGGGACACCGGCCCCAGGTCACCGGGTCACGTGGGGACACCGGCCCCAGGTCACCGGGTCACATGGGGACACCGGCCCCAGGTCACCGGGTCACGTGGGGACCCCGGCCCCAGGTGATCGGGTCACGTGGGGTCACCGGCCCCAGGTCAGCGGGTCACGTGGGGTCGCCGGCCCCAGGTGACCGGGTCACGTGGGGACACCGGCCCCAGGTGACCGGGTCACGTGGGGTCACCGGCCCCAGGTCAGCGGGTCACGTGGGGACACCGGCCCCAGGTCAGCGGGTCACGTGGGGACCCCGGCCCCAGGTCAGCGGGTCACGTGGGGACACCAGCCACAGGTGACCGGGTCACGTGGGGACACCGGCCTCAGGTCAGCGGGTCACGTAGGGACACCGGCCCCAGGTCAGCGGGTCACGTGGGGACCCCGGCCCCAGGTCAGCGGGTCACGTGGGGACACCGGCCCCAGGTAACCGGGTCATACCGAGTCCCCGGACCCAGGTCACCGGGTCAGTTCGGGACCCCGGACCCAGGTCGGGTCATGTCACGTCCCATGCCCGGGTCCCCGGGTTGGATTTTTACCCAGGCCCCGGGTCACAGGGTCATGTCGGGTCAACGGCCTGGGTACAAGGGTCTGGTGACCACCCCGACCCCAGGTCCCCGGGTCATGACGGGACACCGGACCAGGTCCCCGAGTCCGGTCGACACCACAGCCCCAGGTCACCGGGTCACGTCGGCACCCCGGAACCAGGTCACCGGGTCATGTCGGGACCCAGCCCGGGTCCCCGGGACGGGTTTTTACCCCAGCCGCAGATCACCGGGTCCTGTCGGGTACCCGGGTCGGGTCCCCTGGACAGGTCGGCACCCCGGCCCCGGGTAACGGGGTCATGTCGGGTCGCTGTCCCGGGTACCAGTGTCAGGTGACCACCCCGGCCCCGGGAGACGGAGTCATACCGGGTCCCCGGCCCGGGTCCCCGGGTTGCATCGGGACAAAAGCACCGGATCACTGGATCACGTGGGGGCCCGGGCCCGGGTCCCCGGGTTGCATCGGGACACCAGCGAAGGACCACCGGGTCCTGTCGGGTCCCCGGCCCGGGTCCCCTGGACAGGTCGTTAACCCGGCCCCAGGTCACCGGGTCATGTCGCGCACCCGGCCTGGTTCCCACGTTTCGGTGACCACCCCGGCACCTGGACCCCGGGTCCCGTGGGGACCCCGGCCCCAGGTGACCGGGTCACGTGGGGTCACCGGCCCCAGGTCAGCGGGTCACGTGGGGTCACCGGCCCCAGGTGACCGGGTCACGTGGGGACACCGGCCCCAGGTCAGCGGGTCACGTGGGGACACCGGCCCCAGGTGACCGGGTCACGTGGGGACACCGGCCCCAGGTCACCGAGTCACGTGGGGACACCGGACCCAGGTCAGCGGGTCACGTGGGGACACCGGCCCCAGGTAACCAAGGCAGGTCGGGACCCAGCCCGGGTCCCCGGGACGGGTTTTTACCCCAGCCGCAGATCACCGGGTCCTGTCGGGTCCCCGGCCCGGGTCCCCTGGACAGGTCGATAACCCGGCCCCAGGTCACCCGGTCATCTCGCGCACCCGGCCTGGTTCCCAGGTTCCGATGACCACCCCGGCACCAGGACCCCGGGTCACGTGGGGACACCGGCCCCAGGTGACCGGGTCACGTGGGGACACCGGCCCCAGGTGACCGGGTCACGTGGGGTCACCGGCCCCAGGTCAGCGGGTCACGTGGGGTCACCGGCCCCAGGTCAGCGGGTCACGTGGGGACACCGGCCCCAGGTGACCGGGTCACGTGGGGACACCGGCCCCAGGTCAGCGGGTCAAGTGGGGACACCGGCCCCAGGTAACCGGGTCACGTGGGGACCCCGGCCCCAGGTCAGCGGGTCACGTGGGGACCCCGGCCCCAGGTCAACTGGTCATGTGTGGTACCCAGCGTGGTTCCCAGGTTCCGATGAACTCCCCGGCACCAGGGCCCCGGGTCACGTGGGGACACCGGCCCCAGGTGACCGGGTCACGTGGGGTCACCGGCCCCAGGTCAGAGGGTCACGTGGGGACCCCGGCCCCAGGTCAGCGGGTCACGTGGGGACACCGGCCCCAGGTGACCGGGTCACGTGGGGACACCGGCCCCAGGTCACCGGGTCACGTGGGGACCCCGGACCCAGGTCACCGGGTCATGTCGGGACCCAGCCCGGGTCCCCGGGACGGGTTTTTACCCCAGCCGCAGATCACCGGGTCCTGTCGGGTACCCGGGTCGGGTCCCCTGGACAGGTCGGCACCCCGGCCCCGGGTCACGGGGTCATGTCGGGTCGCTGTCCCGGGTACCAGTGTCAGGTGACCACCCCGGCCCCGGGAGACGGAGTCATACCGGGTCCCCGGCCCGGGTCCCCGGGTTGCATCGGGACACCAGCGAAGGACCACCGGGTCCTGTCGGGTCCCCGGCCCGGGTCCCCTGGACAGGTCGTTAACCCGGCCCCAGGTCACCGGGTCATGTTGCGCACCCGGCCTGGTTCCCAGGTTCCGGTGACCACCCTGGCACCAGGACCCCGGGTCACGTGGGGACCCCGGCCCCAGGTCAGCGGGTCACGTGGGGACACCGGCCCCAGGTCACCGCGTCAGGTCGGGACCCCGAACACAGGTCCACGAGTCCGTCGACACCACAGCCCCGGGTCACCGGGTCGTGTCGGGTAACCGGCCTGGTTCCAAGGTTCCGATGACCACCCCGGCACCAGGACCCCGGGTCACGTGGGGACACCGGCCCCAGGTGACCGGGTCACGTGGGGACACCGGCCCCAGGTCACCGGGTCACGTGGGGACACCGGCCCCAGGTCACCGGGTCACGTGGGGACCCCGGCCCCAGGTCAGCGGGTCACGTGGGGACACCGGCCCCAGGTGACCGGGTCACGTGGGGACACCGGCCTCAGGTCAGCGGGTCACGTGGGGACACCGGCCCCAGGTCAGCGGGTCACGTGGGGACCCCGGACCCAGGTCAGCGGGTCACGTGGGGACACCGGCCCCAGGTAACCGGGTCATACCGAGTCCCCGGACCCAGGTCACCGGGTCAGTTCGGGACCCCGGACCCAGGTCGGGTCATGTCACGTCCCATGCCCGGGTCCCCGGGTTGGATTTTTACCCAGGCCCCGGGTCACAGGGTCATGTCGGGTCAACGGCCTGGGTACAAGGGTCTGGTGACCACCCCGACCCCAGGTCCCCGGGTCATGACGGGACACCGGACCAGGTCCCCGAGTCCGGTCGACACCACAGCCCCAGGTCACCGGGTCACGTCGGCACCCCGGAACCAGGTCACCGGGTCATGTCGGGACCCAGCCCGGGTCCCCGGGACGGGTTTTTACCCCAGCCGCAGATCACCGGGTCCTGTCGGGTACCCGGGTCGGGTCCCCTGGACAGGTCGGCACCCCGGCCCCAGGTCACCGGGTCATGTCGCGCACCCGGCCTGGTTCCCACGTTCCGGTGACCACCCCGGCACCAGGACCCCGGGTCCCGTGGGGACCCCGGCCCCAGGTGACCGGGTCACGCGGGGACACCGGCCCCAGGTCACCGGGTCACGTGGGGACCCCGGACCCGGGTCAGCGGGTCACGTGGGGACACCGGCCCCAGGTCAGCGGGTCACGTGGGGATACCGGCCCCAGGTAACCAAGGCAGGTCGGGTAACCGGCCCGGGTCCCCGGGACGGTTTTTTACCCCAGCCGCAGATCACCGGGTCCTGTCGGGTCCCCGGCCCGGGTCCCCTGGACAGGTCGATAACCCGGCCCCAGGTCACCCGGTCATCTCGCGCACCCGGCCTGGTTCCCAGGTTCCGATGACCACCCCGGCACCAGGACCCCGGGTCACGTGGGGACACCGGCCCCAGGTGACCGGGTCACGTGGGGTCACCGGCCCCAGGTCAGCGGGTCACGTGGGGACCCCGGCCCCAGGTCACCGGGTCACGTGGGGTCACCGGCCCCAGGTCAGAGGGTCACGTGCGGACCCCGGACCCAGGTCACCTGGTCATGTGTGGTACCCAGCCTGGTTCCCAGGTTCCGATGACCTCCCCGGCACCAGGACCCCGGGTCACGTGGGGACACCGGCCCCAGGTGACCGGGTCACGTGGGGTCAACGGCCCCAGGTCAGCGGGTCACGTGGGGTCACCGGCCCCAGGTGACCGGGTCACGTGGGGTCACCGGCCCCAGGTCACCGGGTCACGTGGGGTCACCGGCCCCAGGTCAGCGGGTCACGTGGGGACACCGGCCCCAGGTCACCGGGTCACGTGGGGACCCCGGCCCCAGGTCAGCGGGTCACGTGGGGACACCGGCCCCAGGTCACCGGGTCACGTGGGGACACCGGCCTCAGGTCAGCGGGTCACGTGGGGACACCGGCCCCAGGTCAGCGGGTCACGTGGGGACACCGGCCCCAGGTAACCGGGTCATACCGATTCCCCGGACCCAGGTCACCGGGTCAGTTCGGGACCCCGGACCCAGGTCGGGTCATGTCACGTCCCATGCCCGGGTCCCCGGGTTGGATTTTTACCCAGGCCCCGGGTCACAGGGTCATGTCGGGTCAACGGCCTGGGTACAAGGGTCTGGTGACCACCCCGACCCCAGGTCCCCGGGTCATGACGGGACACCGGACCAGGTCCCCGAGTCCGGTCGACACCACAGCCCCAGGTCACCGGGTCACGTCGGCACCCCGGAACCAGGTCACCGGGTCATGTCGGGACCCAGCCCGGGTCCCCGGGACGGGTTTTTACCCCAGCCGCAGATCACCGGGTCCTGTCGGGTACCCGGGTCGGGTCCCCTGGACAGGTCGGCACCCCGGCCCCGGGTCACGGGGTCATGTCGGGTCGCTGTCCCGGGTACCAGTGTCAGGTGACCACCCCGGCCCCGGGAGACGGAGTCATACCGGGTCCCCGGCCCGGGTCCCCGGGTTGCATCGGGACAAAAGCACCGGATCACTGGATCGCGTGGGGGCCCAGGCCCGGGTCCCCGGGTTGCATCGGGACACCAGCGAAGGACCACCGGGTCCTGTCGGGTCCCCGGCCCGGGTCCCCTGGACAGGTCGTTAACCCGGCCCCAGGTCACCGGGTCATGTCGCGCACCCGGCCTGGTTCCCACGTTCCGGTGACCACCCCGGCACCAGGACCCCGGGTCCCGTGGGGACCCCGGCCCCAGGTGACCGGGTCACGTGGGGTCACCGGCCCCAGGTCAGCGGGTCACGTGGGGTCACCGGCCCCAGGTCAGCGGGTCACGTGGGGACACAGGCCCCAGGTCACCGGGTCACGTGGGGACACCGGCCCCAGGTCACCGCGTCAGGTCGGGACCCCGAACCCAGGTCCACGAGTCCGTCGACACCACAGCCCCGGGTCACCGGGTCGTGTCGGGTAACCGGCCTGGTTCCCAGGTTCCGATGACCACCCCGGCACCAGGACCCCGGGTCACGTGGGGACACCGGCCCCAGGTGACCGGGTCACGTGGGGTCACCGGCCCCAGGTCAGCGGGTCACGTGGGGACCCCGGCCCCAGGTCAGCGGGTCACGTGGGGACACCAGCTCCAGGTGACCGGGTCACGTGGGGACACCGGCCCCAGGTCACCGGGTCACGTGGGGACCCCGGACCCAGGTCAGCGGGTCACGTGGGGACACCGGCCCCAGGTAACCAAGGCAGGTCGGGACCCAGCCCGGGTCCCCGGGACGGGTTTTTACCCCAGCCGCAGATCACCGGGTCCTGTCGGGTCCCCGGCCCGGGTCCCCTGGACAGGTCAATAACCCGGCCCCAGGTCACCCGGTCATCTCGCGCACCCGGCCTGGTTCCCAGATTCCGATGACCACCCCGGCACCAGGACCACGGGTCACGTGGGGACACCGGCCCCAGGTGACCGGGTCACGTGGGGTCACCGTCCCCAGGTCAGCGGGTCACGTGGGGACCCCGGCCCCAAGTCACCGGATCACGTGGGGTCACCGGCCCCAGGTCAGAGGGTCACGTGGGGACCCCGGACCCAGGTCACCGGGTCATGTCGGGACCCAGCCCGGGTCCCCGGGACGGGTTTTTACCCCAGCCGCAGATCACCGGGTCCTGTCGGGTACCCGGGTCGGGTCCCCTGGACAGGTCGGCACCCCGGCCCCGGGTCACGGGGTCATGTCGGGTCGCTGTCCCGGGTACCAGTGTCAGGTGACCACCCCGGCCCCGGGAGACGGAGTCATACCGGGTCCCCGGCCCGGGTCCCCGGGTTGCATCGGGACACCAGCGAAGGACCACCGGGTCCTGTCGGGTCCCCGGCCCGGGTCCACTGGACAGGTCGTTAACCCGGCCCCAGGTCACCGGGTCATGTTGCGCACCCGGCCTGGTTCCCAGGTTCCGGTGACCACCCTGGCACCAGGACCCCGGGTCACGTGGGGACCCCGGACCCAGGTCAGCGGGTCACGTGGGGACACCGGCCCCAGGTCACCGTGTCAGGTCGGGACCCCGAACACAGGTCCACGAGTCCGTCGACACCACAGCCCCGGGTCACCGGGTCGTGTCGGGTAACCGGCCTGGTTCCAAGGTTCCGATGACCACCCCGGCACCAGGACCCCGGGTCACGTGGGGACACCGGCCCCAGGTGACCGGATCACGTGGGGACACCGGCCCCATGTCAGCGGGTCACGTGGGGACACCGGCCCCAGGTCAGCGGGTCACGTGGGGACACCGGCCCCAGGTAACAGGGTCATAACAAGTCCCCGGACCCAGGTCACCGGGTCAGTTCGGGACCCTGGACCCAGGTCGGGTCATGTCACGTCCCATGCCCGGGTCCCCGGGTTGGATTTTTACCCAGGCCCCGGGTCACAGGGTCATGTCGGGTCAACGGCCTGGGTACAAGGGTCTGGTGACCACCCCGACCCCAGGTCCCCGGGTCATGACGGGACACCGGACCAGGTCCCCGAGTCCGGTCGACACCACAGCCCCAGGTCACCGGGTCACGTCGGCACCCCGGAACCAGGTCACCGGGTCATGTCGGGACCCAGCCCGGGTCCCCGGGACGGGTTTTTACCCCAGCCGCAGATCACCGGGTCCTGTCGGGTACCCGGGTCGGGTCCCCTGGACAGGTCGGCACCCCGGCCCCAGGTCACCGGGTCATGTCGCGCACCCGGCCTGGTTCCCACGTTCCGGTGACCACCCCGGCACCAGGACCCCGGGTCCCGTGGGGACCTCGGCCCCAGGTGACCGGGTCACGTGGGGTCACCGGCCCCAGGTCAGCGGGTCACGTGGGGTCACCGGCCGCAGGTGACCGGGTCACGTGGGGACACCGGCCCCAGGTCACCGGGTCACGTGGGGACCCCGGACCCAGGTCAGCGGGTCACGTGGGGACACCGGCCCCAGGTCAGCGGGTCACGTGGGGATACTGGCCCCAGGTAACCAAGGCAGGTCGGGACCCAGCCCGGGTCCCCGGAACGGGTTTTTACCCCAGCCGCAGATCACCGGGTCCTGTCGGGTCCCCGGCCCGGGTCCCCTGGACAGGTCAATAACCCGGCCCAAGGTCACCCGGTCATCTCGCGCACCCGGCCTGGTTCCCAGGTTCCGATGACCACCCCGGCACCAGGACCCCGGGTCACGTGGGGACACCGGCCCCAGGTGACCGGGTCACGTGGGGTCACCGGCCCCAGGACAGCGGGTCACGTGGGGTCACCGGCCCCAGGTCAGCGGGTCACGTGGGGACACCGGCCCCAGGTGACCGGGTCACGTGGGGACACCGACCCCAGGTCAGCGGGTCACGTGGGGACACCGGCCCCAGGTCAGCGGGTCACGTGGGGACCCCGGCCCCAGGTCAGCGGGTCACGTGGGGTCACCGGCCCCAGGTCAGAGGGTCACGTGGGGACCCCGGACCCAGGTCACCTAGTCATGTGTGGCACCCAGCCTGGTTCCAAGGTTCCGATGACCATCCCGGCACCAGGACCCCGGGTCACGTGGGGACACTGGCCTCAGGTGACCGGGTCACGTGGGGACACCCGCCCCAGGTCACCGGGTCACGTGGGGACCCCGGCCCCAGGTCAGCGGGTCACGTGGGGACACCGGCCCCTGGTCACCGGGTCACGTGGGGATCCCGGCCCCAGGTCAGCGTGTCACGTGGGGACACCGGCCCCAGGTCACCTCGTCAGGTCGGGACCCCGAACCCAGGTCCACGAGTCCGTCGACACCACAGCCCCGGGTCACCGGGTCGTGTCGGGTAACCGGCCTGGTTCCCAGGTTCCGATGACCACCCCGGCACCAGGACCCCGGGTCACGTGGGGACCCCGGCCCCAGGTGACCGGGTCACGTGGGGTCACCGGCCCCAGGTCAGCGGGTCACGTGGGGTCACCGGCCCCAGGTCAGCGGGTCACGTGGGGACACCGGCCCCAGGTCACCGGGTCACGTGGGGACCCCGGCCCCAGGTCAGCGGGTCACGTGGGGACCCCGGCCCCAGGTCAGCGGGTCACGTGGGGACACCAGCCCCAGGTGACCGGGTCACGTGGGGACACCGGCCCCAGGTCACCGGGTCACGTGGGGACCCCGGCCCCAGGTCAGCTGGTCACGTGGGGACACCGGCCCCAGGTCAGCGGGTCACGTGGGGACACCGGCCCCAGGTAACCAAGGCAGGTCGGGACCCAGCCCGGGTCCCCGGGACGGGTTTTTACCCCAGCCGCAGATCACCGGGTCCTGTCGGGTCCCCGGCCCGGGTCCCCTGGACAGGTCGGCACCCCGGCCCCGGCTCACGGGGTCATGTCGGGTCGCTGTCCCGGGTACCAGTGTCAGGTGACCACCCCGGCCCCGGGAGACGGAGTCATACCGGGTCCCCGGCCCGGGTCCCCGGGTTGCATCGGGACACCAGCGAAGGACCACCGGGTCCTGTCGGGTCCCCGGCCCGGGTCCCCTGGACAGGTCGTTAACCCGGCCCCAGGTCACCGGGTCATGTCGCACACCCGGCCTGGTTCCCACGTTCCGGTGACCACCCCGGCACCAGGACCCCGGGTCACGTGGGGACACCGGCCCCAGGTGACCGGGTCACGTGGGGTCACCGGCCCCAGGTCAGCGGGTCACGTGGGGACCCCGGCCCCAGGTCACCGGGTCAGGTAGGGTCACCGGCCCCAGGTCAGAGGGTCACGTGGGGACCCCGGACCCAGGTCACGTGGTCATGTGTGGTACCCAGCCTGGTTCCCAGGTTCCGATGACCTCCCCGGCACCAGGACCCCGGGTCACGTGGGGACACCGGCCCCAGGTGACCGGGTCACGTGGGGACACCGGCCCCAGGTGACCGGGTCACGTGGGGTCACCGGCCCCAGGTGACCGGGTCACGTGGGGACACCGGCCTCAGGTCACCGGGTCACGTGGGGACCCCGGCCCCAGGTCAGCGGGTCACGTGGGGACACCGGCCCCAGGTGACCGGGTCACGTGGGGACACCGGCCTCAGGTAACCGGGTCATACCGATTCCCCGGACCCATGTCACCGGGTCAGTTCGGGACCCCGGACCCAGGTCGGGTCATGTCACGTCCCATGCCCGGGTCCTCGGGTTGGATTTTTACCCAGGCCCCGGGTCACAGGGTCATGTCGGGTCAACGGCCTGGGTACAAGGGTCTGGTGACCACCCCGACCCCAGGTCCCCGGGTCATGACGGGACACCGGACCAGGTCCCCGAGTCCGGTCGACACCACAGCCCCAGGTCACCGGGTCACGTCGGCACCCCGGAACCAGGTCACCGGGTCATGTCGGGACCCAGCCCGGGTCCCCGGGACGGGTTTTTACCCCAGCCGCAGATCACCGGGTCCTGTCGGGTACCCGGGTCGGGTCCCCTGGACAGGTCGGCACCCCGGCCCCGGGTCACGGGGTCATGTCGGGTCGCTGTCCCGGGTACCAGTGTCAGGTGACCACCCCGGCCCCGGGAGACGGAGTCATACCGGGTCCCCGGCCCGGGTCCCCGGGTTGCATCGGGACAAAAGCACCGGATCACTGGATCACGTGGGGGCCCGGGCCCGGGTCCCCGGGTTGCATCGGGACACCAGCAAAGGACCACCGGGTCCTGTCGGGTCCCCGGCCCGGGTCCCCTGGACAGGTCGTTAACCCGGCCCCAGGTCACCGGGTCATGTCGCGCACCTGGCCTGGTTCCCACGTTCCGGTGACCACCCCGGCACCTGGACCCCGGGTCCCGTGGGGACCCCGGCCCCAGGTGACCGGGTCAGGTGGGGTCACCGGCCCCAGGTCAGCGGGTCACGTGGGGTCACCGGCCCCAGGTCAGCGGGTCACGTGGGGACACCGGCCCCAGGTGACCGGGTCACGTGGGGACACCGGCCCCAGGTCACCGCGTCAGGTCGGGACCCCGAACCCAGGTCCACGAGTCCGTCGACACCACAGCCCCGGGTCACCGGGTCGTGTCGGGTAACCGGCCTGGTTCCCAGGTTCCGATGACCGCCCCGGCACCAGGACCCCGGGTCACGTGGGGTCACCGGCCCCAGGTCAGCGGGTCACGTGGGGTCACCGGCCCCAGTTCAGCGGGTCACGTGGGGACACCGGCCCCAGGTGACCGGGTCACGTGGGGACCCCGGCCCCAGGTCAGCGGGTCACGTGGGAACACCGGCCCCAGGTGACCGGGTCACGTGGGGACACCGGCCCCAGGTCACCGGGTCACGTGGGGACCCCGGCCCCAGGTCAGCGGGTCACGTGGGGACACCGGCCCCAGGTCAGCGGGTCACGTGGGGACACCGGCCCCAGGTAACCAAGGCAGGTCGGGACCCAGCCCGGGTCCCCGGGACGGGTTTTTACCCCAGCCGCAGATCACCGGGTCCTGTCGGGTCCCCGGCCCGGGTCCCCTGGACAGGTCGATAACCCGGCCCCAGGTCACCCGGTCATCTCGCGCACCCGGCCTGGTTCCCAGGTTCCGATGACCACCCCGGCACCAGGACCCCGGGTCACGTGGGGACCCCGGCCCCAGGTGACCGGGTCACGTGGGGTCACCGGCCCCAGGTCAGCGGGTCACGTGGGGACCCCGGCCCCAGGTCACCGGATCACGTGGGGTCACCGGCCCCAGGTCAGAGGGTCACGTGGGGACCCCGGACCCAGGTCACCTGGTCATGTGTGGTACCCAGCGTGGTTCCCAGGTTCCGATGACCTCCCCGGCACCAGGACCCCGGGTCACGTGGGGTCACCGGCCCCAGGTCAGCGGGTCACGTGGGGTCAACGGCCCCAGGTCAGCGGGTCACGTGGGGTCACCGGCCCCAGGTGACCGGGTCACGTGGGGACACCGGCCCCAGGTGACCGGGTCACGTGGGGTCACCGGCCCCAGGTGACCGGGTCACGTGGGGACACCGGCCTCAGGTCACCGGGTCACGTGGGGACCCCGGCCCCAGGTCAGCGGGTCACGTGGGGACACCGGCCCCAGGTGACCGGGTCACGTGGGGACACCGGCCTCAGGTAACCGGGTCATACCGAGTCCCCGGACCCAGGTCACCGGGTCAGTTCGGGACCCCGGACCCAGGTCGGGTCATGTCACGTCCCATGCCCGGGTCCCCGGGTTGGATTTTTACCCAGGCCCCGGGTCACAGGGTCATGTCGGGTCAACGGCCTGGGTACAAGGGTCTGGTGACCACCCCGACCCCAGGTCCCCGGGTCATGACGGGACACCGGACCAGGTCCCCGAGTCCGGTCGACACCACAGCCCCAGGTCACCGGGTCACGTCGGCACCCCGGAACCAGGTCACCGGGTCATGTCGGGACCCAGCCCGGGTCCCCGGGACGGGTTTTTACCCCAGCCGCAGATCACCGGGTCCTGTCGGGTACCCGGGTCGGGTCCCCTGGACAGGTCGGCACCCCGGCCCCGGGTCACGGGGTCATGTCGGGTCGCTGTCCCGGGTACCAGTGTCAGGTGACCACCCCGGCCCCGGGAGACGGAGTCATACCGGGTCCCCGGCCTGGGTCCCCGGGTTGCATCGGGACAAAAGCACCGGATCACTGGATCACGTGGGGGCCCGGGCCCGGGTCCCCGGGTTGCATCGGGACACCAGCGAAGGACCACCGGGTCCTGTCGGGTCCCCGGCCCGGGTCCCCTGGACAGGTCGTTAACCCGGCCCCAGGTCACCGGGTCATGTCGCGCACCTGGCCTGGTTCCCACGTTCCGGTGACCACCCCGGCACCTGGACCCCGGGTCCCGTGGGGACCCCGGCCCCAGGTGACCGGGTCACGTGGGGTCACCGGCCCCAGGTCAGCGGGTCACGTGGGGTCACCGGCCCCAGGTGACCGGGTCACGTGGGGACACCGGCCCCAGGTCACCGCGTCAGGTCGGGACCCCGAACCCAGGTCCACGAGTCCGTCGACACCACAGCCCCGGGTCACCGGGTCGTGTCGGGTAACCGGCCTGGTTCCCAGGTTCCGATGACCACCCCGGCACCAGGACCCCGGGTCACGTGGGGACACCGGCCCCAGGTGACCGGGTCACGTGGGGTCACCGGCCCCAGGTCAGCGGGTCACGTGGGGTCACCGGCCCCAGGTCAGCGGGTCACGTGGGGACACCGGCCCCAGGTCACCGGGTCACGTGGGGACCCCGGCCCCAGGTCAGCGGGTCACGTGGGGACCCCGGCCCCAGGTCAGCGGGTCACGTGGGGACACCAGCCCCAGGTGACCGGGTCACGTGGGGACACCGGCCCCAGGTCACCGGGTCACGTGGGGACCCCGGCCCCAGGTCAGCTGGTCACGTGGGGACACCGGCCCCAGGTCAGCGGGTCACGTGGGGACACCGGCCCCAGGTAACCAAGGCAGGTCGGGACCCAGCCCGGGTCCCCGGGACGGGTTTTTACCCCAGCCGCAGATCACCGGGTCCTGTCGGGTCCCCGGCCCGGGTCCCCTGGACAGGTCGGCACCCCGGCCCCGGCTCACGGGGTCATGTCGGGTCGCTGTCCCGGGTACCAGTGTCAGGTGACCACCCCGGCCCCGGGAGACGGAGTCATACCGGGTCCCCGGCCCGGGTCCCCGGGTTGCATCGGGACACCAGCGAAGGACCACCGGGTCCTGTCGGGTCCCCGGCCCGGGTCCCCTGGACAGGTCGTTAACCCGGCCCCAGGTCACCGGGTCATGTCGCACACCCGGCCTGGTTCCCACGTTCCGGTGACCACCCCGGCACCAGGACCCCGGGTCACGTGGGGACACCGGCCCCAGGTGACCGGGTCACGTGGGGTCACCGGCCCCAGGTCAGCGGGTCACGTGGGGACCCCGGCCCCAGGTCACCGGGTCAGGTAGGGTCACCGGCCCCAGGTCAGAGGGTCACGTGGGGACCCCGGACCCAGGTCACGTGGTCATGTGTGGTACCCAGCCTGGTTCCCAGGTTCCGATGACCTCCCCGGCACCAGGACCCCGGGTCACGTGGGGACACCGGCCCCAGGTGACCGGGTCACGTGGGGACACCGGCCCCAGGTGACCGGGTCACGTGGGGTCACCGGCCCCAGGTGACCGGGTCACGTGGGGACACCGGCCTCAGGTCACCGGGTCACGTGGGGACCCCGGCCCCAGGTCAGCGGGTCACGTGGGGACACCGGCCCCAGGTGACCGGGTCACGTGGGGACACCGGCCTCAGGTAACCGGGTCATACCGAGTCCCCGGACCCAGGTCACCGGGTCAGTTCGGGACCCCGGACCCAGGTCGGGTCATGTCACGTCCCATGCCCGGGTCCTCGGGTTGGATTTTTACCCAGGCCCCGGGTCACAGGGTCATGTCGGGTCAACGGCCTGGGTACAAGGGTCTGGTGACCACCCCGACCCCAGGTCCCCGGGTCATGACGGGACACCGGACCAGGTCCCCGAGTCCGGTCGACACCACAGCCCCAGGTCACCGGGTCACGTCGGCACCCCGGAACCAGGTCACCGGGTCATGTCGGGACCCAGCCCGGGTCCCCGGGACGGGTTTTTACCCCAGCCGCAGATCACCGGGTCCTGTCGGGTACCCGGGTCGGGTCCCCTGGACAGGTCGGCACCCCGGCCCCGGGTCACGGGGTCATGTCGGGTCGCTGTCCCGGGTACCAGTGTCAGGTGACCACCCCGGCCCCGGGAGACGGAGTCATACCGGGTCCCCGGCCCGGGTCCCCGGGTTGCATCGGGACAAAAGCACCGGATCACTGGATCACGTGGGGGCCCGGGCCCGGGTCCCCGGGTTGCATCGGGACACCAGCAAAGGACCACCGGGTCCTGTCGGGTCCCCGGCCCGGGTCCCCTGGACAGGTCGTTAACCCGGCCCCAGGTCACCGGGTCATGTCGCGCACCTGGCCTGGTTCCCACGTTCCGGTGACCACCCCGGCACCTGGACCCCGGGTCCCGTGGGGACCCCGGCCCCAGGTGACCGGGTCAGGTGGGGTCACCGGCCCCAGGTCAGCGGGTCACGTGGGGTCACCGGCCCCAGGTCAGCGGGTCACGTGGGGACACCGGCCCCAGGTGACCGGGTCACGTGGGGACACCGGCCCCAGGTCACCGCGTCAGGTCGGGACCCCGAACCCAGGTCCACGAGTCCGTCGACACCACAGCCCCGGGTCACCGGGTCGTGTCGGGTAACCGGCCTGGTTCCCAGGTTCCGATGACCGCCCCGGCACCAGGACCCCGGGTCACGTGGGGTCACCGGCCCCAGGTCAGCGGGTCACGTGGGGTCACCGGCCCCAGTTCAGCGGGTCACGTGGGGACACCGGCCCCAGGTGACCGGGTCACGTGGGGACCCCGGCCCCAGGTCAGCGGGTCACGTGGGAACACCGGCCCCAGGTGACCGGGTCACGTGGGGACACCGGCCCCAGGTCACCGGGTCACGTGGGGACCCCGGCCCCAGGTCAGCGGGTCACGTGGGGACACCGGCCCCAGGTCAGCGGGTCACGTGGGGACACCGGCCCCAGGTAACCAAGGCAGGTCGGGACCCAGCCCGGGTCCCCGGGACGGGTTTTTACCCCAGCCGCAGATCACCGGGTCCTGTCGGGTCCCCGGCCCGGGTCCCCTGGACAGGTCGATAACCCGGCCCCAGGTCACCCGGTCATCTCGCGCACCCGGCCTGGTTCCCAGGTTCCGATGACCACCCCGGCACCAGGACCCCGGGTCACGTGGGGACCCCGGCCCCAGGTGACCGGGTCACGTGGGGTCACCGGCCCCAGGTCAGCGGGTCACGTGGGGACCCCGGCCCCAGGTCACCGGATCACGTGGGGTCACCGGCCCCAGGTCAGAGGGTCACGTGGGGACCCCGGACCCAGGTCACCTGGTCATGTGTGGTACCCAGCGTGGTTCCCAGGTTCCGATGACCTCCCCGGCACCAGGACCCCGGGTCACGTGGGGTCACCGGCCCCAGGTCAGCGGGTCACGTGGGGTCAACGGCCCCAGGTCAGCGGGTCACGTGGGGTCACCGGCCCCAGGTGACCGGGTCACGTGGGGACACCGGCCCCAGGTGACCGGGTCACGTGGGGTCACCGGCCCCAGGTGACCGGGTCACGTGGGGACACCGGCCTCAGGTCACCGGGTCACGTGGGGACCCCGGCCCCAGGTCAGCGGGTCACGTGGGGACACCGGCCCCAGGTGACCGGGTCACGTGGGGACACCGGCCTCAGGTAACCGGGTCATACCGAGTCCCCGGACCCAGGTCACCGGGTCAGTTCGGGACCCCGGACCCAGGTCGGGTCATGTCACGTCCCATGCCCGGGTCCCCGGGTTGGATTTTTACCCAGGCCCCGGGTCACAGGGTCATGTCGGGTCAACGGCCTGGGTACAAGGGTCTGGTGACCACCCCGACCCCAGGTCCCCGGGTCATGACGGGACACCGGACCAGGTCCCCGAGTCCGGTCGACACCACAGCCCCAGGTCACCGGGTCACGTCGGCACCCCGGAACCAGGTCACCGGGTCATGTCGGGACCCAGCCCGGGTCCCCGGGACGGGTTTTTACCCCAGCCGCAGATCACCGGGTCCTGTCGGGTACCCGGGTCGGGTCCCCTGGACAGGTCGGCACCCCGGCCCCGGGTCACGGGGTCATGTCGGGTCGCTGTCCCGGGTACCAGTGTCAGGTGACCACCCCGGCCCCGGGAGACGGAGTCATACCGGGTCCCCGGCCTGGGTCCCCGGGTTGCATCGGGACAAAAGCACCGGATCACTGGATCACGTGGGGGCCCGGGCCCGGGTCCCCGGGTTGCATCGGGACACCAGCGAAGGACCACCGGGTCCTGTCGGGTCCCCGGCCCGGGTCCCCTGGACAGGTCATTAACCCGGCCCCAGGTCACCGGGTCATGTCGCGCACCTGGCCTGGTTCCCACGTTCCGGTGACCACCCCGGCACCTGGACCCCGGGTCCCGTGGGGACCCCGGCCCCAGGTGACCGGGTCACGTGGGGTCACCGGCCCCAGGTCAGCGGGTCACGTGGGGTCACCGGCCCCAGGTGACCGGGTCACGTGGGGACACCGGCCCCAGGTCACCGCGTCAGGTCGGGACCCCGAACCCAGGTCCACGAGTCCGTCGACACCACAGCCCCGGGTCACCGGGTCGTGTCGGGTAACCGGCCTGGTTCCCAGGTTCCGATGACCACCCCGGCACCAGGACCCCGGGTCACGTGGGGACACCGGCCCCAGGTGACCGGGTCACGTGGGGTCACCGGCCCCAGGTCAGCGGGTCACGTGGGGACACCGGCCCCAGGTGACCGGGTCACGTGGGGACACTGGCCCCAGGTCAGCGGGTCACGTGGGGACCCCGGCCCCAGGTCAGCGGGTCACGTGGGAACACCGGCCCCAGGTGACCGGGTCACGTGGGGACACCGGCCCCAGGTCACCGGGTCACGTGGGGACCCCGGCCCCAGGTCAGCGGGTCACGTGGGGACACCGGCCCCAGGTCAGCGGGTCACGTGGGGACACCGGCCCCAGGTAACCAAGGCAGGTCGGGACCCAGCCCGGGTCCCCGGGACGGGTTTTTACCCCAGCCGCAGATCACCGGGTCCTGTCGGGTCCCCGGCCCGGGTCCCCTGGACAGGTCGATAACCCAGCCCCAGGTCACCCGGTCATCTCGCGCACCCGGCCTGGTTCCCAGGTTCCGATGACCACCCCGGCACCAGGACCCCGGGTCACGTGGGGACCCCGGCCCCAGGTGACCGGGTCACGTGGGGTCACCGGCCCCAGGTCAGCGGGTCACGTGGGGACCCCGGCCCCAGGTCACCGGATCACGTGGGGTCACCGGCCCCAGGTCAGAGGGTCACGTGGGGACCCCGGACCCAGGTCACCTGGTCATGTGTGGTACCCAGCGTGGTTCCCAGGTTCCGATGACCTCCCCGGCACCAGGACCCCGGGTCACGTGGGGACACCGGCCCCAGGTGACCGGGTCACGTGGGGTCACCGGCCCCAGGTCAGCGGGTCACGTGGGGTCAACGGCCCCAGGTCAGCGGGTCACGTGGGGTCACCGGCCCCAGGTGACCGGGTCATTTGGGGACACCGGCCCCAGGTGACCGGCTCACGTGGGGTCACCGGCCCCAGGTGACCGGGTCACGTGGGGACACCGGCCTCAGGTCACCCGGTCACGTGGGGACCCCGGCCCCAGGTCAGCGGGTCACGTGGGGACACCGGCCCCAGGTGACCGGGTCACGTGGGGACACCGGCCTCAGGTAACCGGGTCATACCGAGTCCCCGGACCCAGGTCACCGGGTCAGTTCGGGACCCCGGACCCAGGTCGGGTCATGTCACGTCCCATGCCCGGGTCCCCGGGTTGGATTTTTACCCAGGCCCCGGGTCACAGGGTCATGTCGGGTCAACGGCCTGGGTACAAGGGTCTGGTGACCACCCCGACCCCAGGTCCCCGGGTCATGACGGGACACCGGACCAGGTCCCCGAGTCCGGTCGACACCACAGCCCCAGGTCACCGGGTCACGTCGGCACCCCGGAACCAGGTCACCGGGTCATGTCGGGACCCAGCCCGGGTCCCCGGGACGGGTTTTTACCCCAGCCGCAGATCACCGGGTCCTGTCGGGTACCCGGGTCGGGTCCCCTGGACAGGTCGGCACCCCGGCCCCGGGTCACGGGGTCATGTCGGGTCGCTGTCCCGGGTACCAGTGTCAGGTGACCACCCCGGCCCCGGGAGACGGAGTCATACCGGGTCCCCGGCCCGGGTCCCCGGGTTGCATCGGGACAAAAGCACCGGATCACTGGATCACGTGGGGGCCCGGGCCCGGGTCCCCGGGTTGCATCGGGACACCAGCGAAGGACCACCGGGTCCTGTCGGGTCCCCGGCCCGGGTCCCCTGGACAGGTCGTTAACCCGGCCCCAGGTCACCGGGTCATGTCGCGTACCTGGCCTGGTTCCCACGTTCCGGTGACCACCCCGGCACCTGGACCCCGGGTCCCGTGGGGACCCCGGCCCCAGGTGACCGGGTCACGTGGGGTCACCGGCCCCAGGTCAGCGGGTCACGTGGGGTCACCGGCCCCAGGTCAGCGGGTCACGTGGGGACACCGGCCCCAGGTGACCGGGTCACGTGGGGACACCGGCCCCAGGTCACCGCGTCAGGTCGGGACCCCGAACCCAGGTCCACGAGTCCGTCGACACCACAGCCCCGGGTCACCGGGTCGTGTCGGGTAACCGGCCTGGTTCCCAGGTTCCGATGACCACCCCGGCACCAGGACCCCGGGTCACGTGGGGACACTGGCCCCAGGTGACCGGGTCACGTGGGGACACCGGCCCCAGGTCAGCGGGTCACGTGGGGACACCGGCCCCAGGTGACCGGGTCACGTGGGGACACCGGCCCCAGGTCAGCGGGTCACGTGGGGACCCCGGCCCCAGGTCAGCGGGTCACGTTGGGACACCGGCCCCAGGTGACCGGGTCACGTGGGGATACCGGCCCCAGGTCACCGGGTCACGTGGGGACCCCGGCCCCAGGTCACCGGGTCACGTGGGGACACCGGCCCCAGGTCAGCGGGTCACGTGGGGACACCGGCCCCAGGTAACCAAGGCAGGTCGGGACCCAGCCCGGGTCCCAGGGACGGGTTTTTACCCCAGCCGCAGATCACCGGGTCCTGTCGGGTCCCCGGCCCGGGTCCCCTGGACAGGTCGATAACCCGGCCCCAGGTCACACAGTCATCTCGCGCACCCGGCCTGGTTCCCAGGTTCCGATGACCACCCCGGCACCAGGACCCCGGGTCACGTGGGGACCCCGGCCCCAGGTCAGCGGGTCACGTGGGGACACCGGCCTCAGGTCACCGCGTCAGGTCGGGACCCCGAACACAGGTCCACGAGTCCGTCGACACCACAGCCCCGGGACACTGGGTCGTGTCGGGTAACCGGCCTGGTTCCAAGGTTCCGATGACCACCCCGGCACCAGGACCCCGGGTCAAGTGGGGACACCGGCCCCAGGTGACCGGGTCGCGTGGGGACACCGGCCCCAGGGCAGAGGGTCACGTGGGGTCACCGGCCCCAGGTCAGAGGGTCACGCGGGGACCCCGGCCCCAGGTCACCTGGTCATGTGTGGTACCCAGCCTGGTTCCCAGGGTCCGATGACCACCCCGGCACCAGGACCCCGGGTCACGTGGGGACACCGGGCCCAGGTGACAGGGTCACGTGGGGTCACCGGCCCCAGGTCAGCGGGTCACGTGGGGTCACCGGCCCCAAGTCAGCGGGTCACGTGGGGACACCGGCCCCAGGTCACCGGGTCACGTGGGGACCCCGGCCCCAGGTGACCGGGTCACGTGGGGACACCGGCCCCAGGTCACCGGGTCACGTGGGGACCCCGGCCCCAGGTCAGCGGGTCACGTGGGATCACCGGCTCCAGGTCAGAGGGTCACGTGGGGACCCGGACCCAGGTCACCTAGTCATGTGTGGTACCCAGCCTGGTTCCAAAGTTCCGATGACCACCCCAGCACCAGGACCCCGGGTCACGTGGGGACATCGGCCCCAGGTCACCGGGTCACGTGGGGTCACCGGCCCCAGGTGACCGGGTCACGTGGGGTCACCGGCCCCAGGTCAGCGGGTCACGTGGCGTCACCGGCCCCAGGTCAGCGGGTCACGTGGGGACACCGGCCCCAGGTGACCGGGTCACGTGGGGACACCGGCCCCAGGTGACCGGGTCACGTGGGGACCCCGGCCCCAGGTCACGGGGTCACGTTGGGACACCGGCCCCAGGTGACTGGGTCACGTGGGGATACCGGCCCCAGGTCACCGGGTCACGTGGGGACCCCGGCCCCAGGTCAGCGGGTCACGTGGGGACACCGGCCCCAGGTCAGCGGGTCACGTGGGGACACCGGCCCCAGGTAACCAAGGCAGGTCGGGACCCAGCCCGGGTCCCCGGGACGGGTTTTTACCCCAGCCGCAGATCACCGGGTCCTGTCGGGTACCCGGGTCGGGTCCCCTGGACAGGTCGGCACCCCGGCCCCAGGTCACACAGTCATCTCGCGCACCCGGCCTGGTTCCCAGGTTCCGATGACCACCCCGGCACCAGGACCCTGGGTCACGTGGGGACACCGGCCCCAGGTGACCGGGTCACGTGGGGTCACCGGCCCCAGGTCAGCGGGTCACGTGGGGACCCCGGACCCAGGTCACCGGGTCACGTGGGGTCACCTGCCCCAGGTCAGAGGGTCACGTGGGGACCCCGGACCCAGGTCAACTGGTCATGTGTGGTACCCAGCGTGGTTCCCAGGTTCCGATGACCTCGCCGGCACCAGGGCCCCGGGTCACGTGGGGTCACCGGCCCCAGGTGACCAGGTCACGTGGGGTCACCGGCCCCAGGTGACCGGGTCACGTGGGGACACCGGCCCCAGGTCACCGGGTCACGTCGGCACCCCGGAACCAGGTCACCGGGTCATGTCGGGACCCAGCCCGGGTCCCCGGGACGGGTTTTTACCCCAGCCGCAGATCACCGGGTCCTGTCGGGTACCCGGGTCGGGTCCCCTGGACAGGTCGGCACCCCGGCCCCGGGTCACGGGGTCATGTCGGGTCGCTGTCCCGGGTACCAGTGTCAGGTGACCACCCCGGCCCCGGGAGACGGAGTCATACCGGGTCCCCGGCCCGGGTCCCCGGGTTGCATCGGGACAAAAGCACCGGATCACTAGATCACGTGGGGGCCCGGGCCCGGGTCCCCGGGTTGCATCGGGACACCAGCGAAGGACCACCGGGTCCTGTCGGGTCCCCGGCCCGGGTCCCCTGGACAGGTCGTTAACCCGGCCCCAGGTCACCCGGTCATGTCGCGCACCCGGCCTGGTTCCCAGGTTCCGGTGACCACCCCGGCACCAGGACCCCGGGTCACGTGGGGACCCCGGCCCCAGGTCACCGCGTCAGGTCGGGACCCCGAACACAGGTCCACGAGTCCGTTGACACCACAGCCCCGGGTCACTGGGTCGTGTCGGGTAACCGGTCTGGTTCCAAGGTTCCGATGACCACCCCGGCACCAGGACCCCGGGTCACGTGGGGACACCGGCCCCAGGTGACCGGGTCACGTGGGGACACCGGCCCCAGGGCAGAGGGTCACGTGGGGTCACCGGCCCCAGGTCAGAGGGTCACGCGGGGACCCCGGACCCAGGTCACCTGGTCATGTGTGGTACCCAGCCTGATTCCCAGGTTCCGATGACCACCCCGGCACCAGGACCCCGGGTCACGTGGGGACACCGGCCCCAGGTGACCGGGTCACGTGGGGTCACCGGCCCCAGGTGACCGGGTCACGTGGGGTCACCGGCCCCAGGTCAGCGGGTCACGTGTGGACACCGGCCCCAGGTCAGCGGGTCACGTGGGGTCACCGGCCCCAGGTCAACGGGTCACGTGGGGACCCCGGCCCCAGGTCTTAGGGTCACGTGGGGACCCCGGACCCAGGTCACCTGGTCATGTGTGGTACCCAGCGTGGTTCCCAGGTTCCGGTGACCACGCCGGCACCAGGACACCGGGTCACGTGGGGACCCCGGACCCAGGTCAGCGGGTCACGTGGGGTCACCGGCCCCAGGTCAGCGGGTCACGTGGGTCACCGGCCCCAGGTCACCGGGTCACGTGGGGACCCCGGACCCAGGTCACCTGGTCATGTGTGGTACCTAGCGTGGTTCCCAGGTTCCGATGACCTCCCCGGCACCAGGACCCCGGGTCACGTGGGGACACCGGCCCCAGGTGACCGGGTCAAGTGTGGTCACCGGCCCCAGGTCAGCGGGTCACGTGGGGTCACCGGCCCCAGGTGACCGGGTCACGTGGGGTCACCGGCCCCAGGTGACCGGGTCACGTGGGGACACCGGCCACAGGTGACCGGGTCACGTGGGGTCACCGGCCCCAGGTCAGCGGGTCATGTGGGGACACCGGCCCCAGGTCAGAGGGTCACGTCGGCACCCCGGAACCAGGTCACCGGGTCATGTCGGTACCCAGCCCGGTTCCCCGGGACGGGTTTTTACCCCAGCCGCAGATCACCGGGTCCTGTCGGGTACCCGGGTCGGGTCCCCTGGACAGGTCGGCACCCCGGCCCCGGGTCACGGGGTCATGTCGAGTCGCTGTCCCGGGTACCAGTGTCAGGTGACCACCCCGGCACCAGGACCCCGGGTCCCGTGGGGACCCCGGACCCAGGTGACCGGGTCACGTGGGGTCACCGGCCCCAGGTCAGCGGGTCACGTGGGATCACCGGCTCCAGGTCAGAGGGTCACGTGGGGCCCCGGACCCAGGTCACCTAGTCATGTGTGGTACCCAGCCTGGTTCCAAAGTTCCGATGACCACCCCAGCACCAGGACCCCGGGTCACGTGGGGACATCGGCCCCAGGTCACCGGGTCACGTGGGGTCACCGGCCCCAGGTGACCGGGTCACGTGGGTTCACCGGCCCCAGGTCAGCGGGTCACGTGGCGTCACCGGCCCCAGGTCAGCGGGTCACGTGGGGACACCGGCCCCAGGTGACCGGGTCACGTGGGGACACCGGCCCCAGGTGACCGGGTCACGTGGGGACCCCGGCCCCAGGTCACGGGGTCACGTTGGGACACCGGCCCCAGGTGACTGGGTCACGTGGGGATACCGGCCCCAGGTCACCGGGTCACGTGGGGACCCCGGCCCCAGGTCAGCGGGTCACGTGGGGACACCGGCCCCAGGTCAGCGGGTCACGTGGGGACACCGGCCCCAGGTAACCAAGGCAGGTCGGGACCCAGCCCGGGTCCCCGGGACGGGTTTTTACCCCAGCCGCAGATCACCGGGTCCTGTCGGGTACCCGGGTCGGGTCCCCTGGACAGGTCGGCACCCCGGCCCCAGGTCACACAGTCATCTCGCGCACCCGGCCTGGTTCCCAGGTTCCGATGACCACCCCGGCACCAGGACCCTGGGTCACGTGGGGACACCGGCCCCAGGTGACCGGGTCACGTGGGGTCACCGGCCCCAGGTCAGCGGGTCACGTGGGGACCCCGGACCCAGGTCACCGGGTCACGTGGGGTCACCTGCCCCAGGTCAGAGGGTCACGTGGGGACCCCGGACCCAGGTCAACTGGTCATGTGTGGTACCCAGCGTGGTTCCCAGTTTCCGATGACCTCGCCGGCACCAGGGCCCCGGGTCACGTGGGGTCACCGGCCCCAGGTGACCAGGTCACGTGGGGTCACCGGCCTCAGGTCAGCGGGTCACGTGGGGTCACCGGCCCCAGGTCAGCGGGTCACGTGGGGACACCGGCCCCAGGTGACCGGGTCACGTGGGGACACCGGCCCCAGGTCACCGGGTCACGTCGGCACCCCGGAACCAGGTCACCGGGTCATGTCGGGACCCAGCCCGGGTCCCCGGGACGGGTTTTTACCCCAGCCGCAGATCACCGGGTCCTGTCGGGTACCCGGGTCGGGTCCCCTGGACAGGTCGGCACCCCGGCCCCGGGTCACGGGGTCATGTCGGGTCGCTGTCCCGGGTACCAGTGTCAGGTGACCACCCCGGCCCCGGGAGACGGAGTCATACCGGGTCCCCGGCCCGGGTCCCCGGGTTGCATCGGGACAAAAGCACCGGATCACTGGATCACGTGGGGGCCCGGGCCCGGGTCCCCGGGTTGCATCGGGACACCAGCGAAGGACCACCGGGTCCTGTCGGGTCCCCGGCCCGGGTCCCCTGGACAGGTCGTTAACCCGGCCCCAGGTCACCCGGTCATGTCGCGCACCCGGCCTGGTTCCCAGGTTCCGGTGACCACCCCGGCACCAGGACCCCGGGTCACGTGGGGACCCCGGCCCCAGGTCACCGCGTCAGGTCGGGACCCCGAACACAGGTCCACGAGTCCGTTGACACCACAGCCCCGGGTCACTGGGTCGTGTCGGGTAACCGGCCTGGTTCCAAGGTTCCGATGACCACCCCGGCACCAGGACCCCGGGTCACGTGGGGACACCGGCCCCAGGTGACCGGGTCACGTGGGGACCCCGGCCCCAGGGCAGAGGGTCACGTGGGGTCACCGGCCCCAGGTCAGAGGGTCACGCGGGGACCCCGGACCCAGGTCACCTGGTCATGTGTGGTACCCAGCCTGGTTCCCAGGTTCCGATGACCACCCCGGCACCAGGACCCCGGGTCACGTGGGGACACCGGCCCCAGGTGACCGGGTCACGTGGGGTCACCGGCCCCAGGTGACCGGGTCACGTGGGGTCACCGGCCCCAGGTCAGCGGGTCACGTGTGGACACCGGCCCCAGGTCAGCGGGTCACGTGGGGTCACCGGCCCCAGGTCAACGGGTCACGTGGGGACCCCGGCCCCAGGTCAGAGGGTCACGTGGGGACCCGGGACCCAGGTCACCTGGTCATGTGTGGTACCCAGCGTGGTTCCCAGGTTCCGGTGACCACCCCGGCACCAGGACACCGGGTCACGTGGGGACCCCGGCCCCAGGTCAGCGGGTCACGTGGGGTCACCGGCCCCAGGTCAGCGGGTCACGTGGGTCACCGGCCCCAGGTCAGAGGGTCACGTGGGGACCCCGGACCCAGGTCACCTGGTCATGTGTGGTACCCAGCGTGGTTCCCAGGTTCCGATGACCTCCCCGGCACCAGGACCCCGGGTCACGTGGGGACACCGGCCCCAGGTGACCGGGTCAAGTGTGGTCACCGGCCCCAGGTCAGCGGGTCACGTGGGGTCACCGGCCCCAGGTGACCGGGTCACGTGGGGTCACCGGCCCCAGGTGACCGGGTCACGTGGGGACCCCGGCCCCAGGTGACCGGGTCACGTGGGGTCACCGGCCCCAGGTCAGCGGGTCACGTGGGGTCACTGGCCCCAGGTCAGCGGGTCACGTAGGGACACCGGCCCCAGGTGACCGGGTCACGTGGGGACACCGGCCCCAGGTCACTGCGTCCGGTCGGGACCCCGAACCCAGGTCCACGAGTCCGTCGACACCACAGCCCCGGGTCACCGGGTCGTGTCGGGTAACCGACCTGGTTCCCAGGTTCCGATGACCACCCCGGCACCAGGACCCTGGGTCACGTGGGGACACCGGCCCCAGGTGACCGGGTCACGTGGGGTCACCGGCCCCAGGTCAGCGGGTCACGTGGGGTCACCGGCCCCAGGTCAGCGGGTCACGTGGGGACACCGGCCCCAGGTCACCGGGTCACGTGGGGACACCGGCCCCAGGTCAGCGGGTCACGTGGGGACCCCGGACCCAGGTCAGCGGGTCACGTGGGGACACCGGCACCAGGACCCCGGGTCACGTGGGGACACCGGCCCCAGGTCACCGGGTCACGTGGGGTCACCGGCCCCAGGTCAGAGGGTCACGTGGGGACCCCGGACCCAGGTCACCTGGTCATGTGTGGTACCCAGCGTGGTTCCCAGGTTCCGATGACCTCCCCGGCACCAGGACCCCGGGTCACGTGGGGACCCCGGCCCCAGGTCACCGGATCACGTGGGGTCACCGGCCCCAGGTCAGCGGGTCACGTGGGGAAACCGGCCTCAGGTCACCGGGTCACGTGGGGACACCGGCCCCAGGTGACCGGGTCACGTGGGGTCACCGGCCCCAGGTCAGTGGGTCACGCGGGGTCACCGGCCCCAGGTCAGCGGGTCACGTGGGGACACCGGCCCCAGGTGACCGGGTCACGTGGGGACACCGGCCCCAGGTCACCGCGTCAGGTCGGGACCCCGAACCCAGGTCCACGAGTCCGTCGACACCACAGCCCCGGGTCACCGGGTCGTGTCGGGTAACCGGCCTGGTTCCCAGGTTCCGATGACCACCCCGGCACCAAAACCCCGGGTCACGTGGGGACACCGGCCCCAGGTGACCGGGTCACGTGGGGTCACCGGCCCAAGGTCAGCGGGTCACGTGGGGTCACCGGCCCCAGGTCAGCGGGTCACGTGGGGACACCGGCCCCAGGTCAGCGGGTCACGTGGGGACACCGGCCCCAGGTCAGCGGGTCACGTGGGGACCCTGGCCCCAGGTGACCGGGTCACGTGGGGACACCGGCCCCAGGTCAGCGGGTCACGTGGGGACACCGGCCCCAGGTGACCGGGTCACGTGGGGACACCGGCCTCAGGTCAGCGGGTCACGTGGGGACACCGGCCCCAGGTCAGCGGATCACGTGGGGTCACCGGCCCCAGGTCAGAGGGTCACGTGGGGACCCCGGCCCCAGGTCAGCGGGTCATGTGTGGTACCCAGCGTGGTTCCCAGGTTCCGATGACCTCCCCGGCACCAGGGCCCCGGGTCACGTGGGGACACCGGCCCCAGGTGACCGGGTTACGTGGGGTCACCGGCCCCAGGTCAGCGGGTCACGTGGGGTCACCGGCCCCAGGTCAGCGGGTCACGTGGGGACACCGGCCCCAGGTCAGCGGGTCACGTGGGGACCCCGGCCCCAGGTCAGAGGGTCACGTGGGGACACCGGCCCCAGGTAACCGGGTCACGTGGGGACCCCGGCCCCAGGTCAGCGGGTCACGTGGGGTCACCGGCCCCAGGTCAGATGGTCACGTGGGGAACCCGGACCCAGGTCACCTAGTCATGTGTGGCACCCAGCCTGGTTCCAAGGTTCCGATGACCACCCCGGCACCAGGACCCCGGGTCACGTGGGGACCCCGGACCCAGGTCACCTGGTCATGTGTGGTACCCAGCGTGGTTCCCAGGTTCCGATGACCTCCCCGGCACCAGGACCCCGGGTCACGTGGGGACACCGGCCCCAGGTGACCGGGTCACGTGGGGTCACCGGCCCCAGGTCACCGGGTCACGTGGGGACACCGGCCCCAGGTCAGCGGGTCACGTGGGGACCCCGGACCCAGGTGACCGGGTCACGTGGGGACACCGGCCTCAGGTCAGCGGGTCACGTGGGGACACCGGCCCCAGGTCAGCGGGTCACGTGGGGACCCCGGACCCAGGTCAGCGGGTCACGTGGGGACACCGGCCCCAGGTAACCGGGTCATACCGAGTCCCCGGACCCAGGTCACCGGGTCAGTTCGGGACCCCGGACCCAGGTCGGGTCATGTCACGTCCCATGCCCGGGTCCCCGGGTTGGATTTTTACCCAGGCCCCGGGTCACAGGGTCATGTCGGGTCAACGGCCTGGGTACAAGGGTCTGGTGACCACCCCGACCCCAGGTCCCCGGGTCATGACGGGACACCGGACCAGGTCCCCGAGTCCGGTCGACACCACAGCCCCAGGTCACCGGGTCACGTCGGCACCCCGGAACCAGGTCACCGGGTCATGTCGGGACCCAGCCCGGGTCCCCGGGACGGGTTTTTACCCCAGCCGCAGATCACCGGGTCCTGTCGGGTACCCGGGTCGGGTCCCCTGGACAGGTCGGCACCCCGGCCCCGGGTCACGGGGTCATGTCGGGTCGCTGTCCCGGGTACCAGTGTCAGGTGACCACCCCGGCCCCGGGAGACGGAGTCATACCGGGTCCCCGGCCCGGGTCCCCGGGTTGCATCGGGACAAAAGCACCGGATCACTGGATCACGTGGGGGCCCGGGCCCGGGTCCCTGGGTTGCATCGGGACACCAGCGAAGGACCACCGGGTCCTGTCGGGTCCCCGGCCCGGGTCCCCTGGACAGGTCGTTAACCCGGCCCCAGGTCACCGGGTCATGTTGCGCACCCGGCCTGGTTCCCACGTTCCGGTGACCACCCCGGCACCAGGACCCCGGGTCCCGTGGGGACCCCGGCCCCAGGTGACCGGGTCACGTGGGGTCACCGGCCCCAGGTGACCGGGTCACGTGGGGACACCGGCCCCAGGTCAGCGGGTCACGTGGGGTCACCGGCCCCAGGTGACCGGGTCACGTGGGGACACCGGCCCCAGGTCAGCAGGTCACGTGGCGACACCGGCCCCAGGTAACCAAGGCAGGTCGGGAGCCAGCCCGGGTCCCCGGGACGGGTTTTTACCCCAGCCGCAGATCACCGGGTCCTGTCGGGTCCCCGGCCCGGGTCCCCTGGACAGGTCGATAACCCGGCCCCAGGTCACCCGGTCATCTCGCGCACCCGGCCTGGTTCCCAGGTTCCGATGACCACCACGGCACCAGGACCCCGGGTCACGTGGGGACACCGGCCCCAGGTCAGCGGGTCACGTGGGGAACCCGGCCCCAGGTCACCGGATCACGTGGGGTCACCGGCCCCAGGTCAGAGGGTCACGTGGGGACCCTGGACCCAGGTCACCTAGTCATGTGTGGTACCCAGCCTGTTTCCAAGGTTCCGATGACCACCCCGGCACCAGGACCCCAGGTCACGTGGGGACATCGGCCCCAGGTCACCGGGTCACGTGGGGTCACCGGCCCCAGGTGACCAGGTCACGTGGGGTCACCGGCCCCAGGTCAGCGGGTCACGTGGGGTCACCGGCCCCAGGTCAGCGGGTCACGTGGGGACACCGGCCCCAGGTGACCGGGTCACGTGGGGACACCGGCCCCAGGTCAGCGGGTCACGTGGGGTCACCGGCCCCAGGTCAGCGGGTCACGTGGGGACACCGGCCCCAGGTGACCGGGTCACGTGGCGACACCGGCCCCAGGTCACCGGGTCACGTGGGGACCCCGGACCCAGGTCAGCGGGTCACGTGGGGACACCGGCCCCAGGTCAGTGGGTCACGTGGGGACACCGGCCCCAGGTAACCAAGGCAGGTCGGGACCCAGCCCGGGTCTTCGGGACGGGTTTTTACCCCAGCCGCAGATCACCGGGTCCTGTCGGGTCCCCGGCCCGGGTCCCCTGGACAGGTCGTTAACCCGGCCCCAGGTCACCAGGTCATGTCGTGCACCCGGCCTGATTCCCAGGTTCCGGTGCCCACCCAGGCACCAGGACCCCAGGTCACGTGGGGACCCCGGACCCAGGTCAGCGGGTCACGTGGGGACACCGGCCCCAGGTCACCGCGTCAGGTCGGGACCCCGAACACAGGTCCACGAGTCCGTCGACACCACAGCCCCGGGTCACCGGGTCGTGTCGGGTAACCGGCCTGGTTCCCAGGTTCCGATGACGACCCCGGCACCAGGACCCCGGGTCACGTGGGGACACCGGACCCAGGTGACCGGGTCACGTGGGGTCACCGGCCCCAGGTCAGCGGGTCACGTGGGGTCACCGGCCCCAGGTCAGCGGGTCACGTGGGGACCCCGGCCCCAGGTGACCGGGTCACGTGGGGTCACCGGCCCCAGGTCAACGGGTCACGTGGGGACCCCGGCCCCAGGTCAGCGGGTCACGTGGGGTCACCGGCCCCAGGTCAGAGGGTCACGTGGGGACCCCGGACCCAGGTCACCTGGTCATGTGTGGTACCCAGCGTGGTTCCCAGGTTCCGGTGACCACCCCGGCACCAGGACCCCGGGTCACGTGGGGACCCCGGACCCAGGTGACCGGGTCACGTGGGGTCACCGGCCCCAGGTCACCGGGTCACGTGGGGTCACCGGCCCCAGGTCAGCGGGTCACGTGGGGACACCGGCCCCCGGTGACCGGGTCACGTGGGGTCACCGGCCCCAGGTCAGCGGGTCACGTGGGGACACCGGCCCCAGGTGACCGGGTCACGTGTTTACACCGGCCCCAGGTCACCGCGTCAGGTCGGGACCCCGAACACAGGTCCACGAGTCCGTCGAAACCACAGCCCCGGGTCACCAGGTCGTGTCGTGTAACCGGCCTGGTTCCCAGGTTCCGATGACCACCCCGGCATCAGGTCACCGGGTCACGTGGGGTCACCGGCCCCAGGTCAGCGGGTCACGTGGGGACACCGGCCCCAGGTGACCGGGTCACGTGGGGACACCGGCCCCAGGTCAGCGGGTCAGGTGGGGACCCCGGCCCCAGGTCAGCGGGTCACGTTGGGACACCGGCCCCAGGTGACCCGGTCACGTGGGGACACCGGCCCCAGGTCAGCGGGTCACGTGGGGACACCGGCCCCAGGTCAGCGGGTCACGTGGGGACACCGGCCCCAGGTCACCGCGTCAGGTCGGGACCCCGAACACAGGTCCACGAGTCCGTCGACACCACAGCCCCGGGTCACCGGGTCGTGTCGGGTAACCGGCCTGGTTCCAAGGTTCCGATGACCACCCCGGCACCAGGACCCCGGGTCACGTGGGGACCCCGGCCCCAGGTGACCGGGTCACGTGGGGACACCGGCCCCAGGTCACCGGGTCACGTGGGGACCCCGGCCCCAAGGCAGAGGGTCACGTGGGGTCACTGGCCCCAGGTCAGAGGGTCACGCGGAGACCCCGGACCCAGGTCACCTGGTCATGTGTGGTACCCAGCCTGGTTCCCAGGTTCCGATGACCACCCCGGCACCAGGACCCCGGGTCACGTGGGGACACCGGCCCCAGGTGACCGGGTCACGTGGGGTCACCGGCCCCAGGTCAGCGGGTCCCGTGGGGACCCCGGCCCCAGGTCACCGGGTCACGTGGGGTCACCGGCCCCAGGTCAGAGGGTCACGTGGGGACCCCGGACCCAGGTCACCTGGTCATGTGTGGTACCCAACGTGGTTCCCAGGTTCCGATGACCTCCCCGGCACCAGGGCCCCGGGTCACGTGGGGACACCGGCCCCAGGTGACCGGGTCACGTGGGGTCACCGGCCCCAGGTCAGCGGGTCATGTGGGGTCACCGGCCCCAGGTCAGCGGGTCACGTGGGGACACCGGCCCCAGGTGACCGGGTCACGTGGGGACACCGGCCCCAGGTCAGAGGGTCACGTGGGGACCCCGGACCCAGGTCACCGGGTCATGTCGGGACCCAGCCCGGGTCCCCGGGATGGGTTTTTACCCCAGCCGCAGATCACCGGGTCCTGTCGGGTACCCGGGTCGGGTCCCCTGGACAGGTCGGCACCCCGGCCCCGGGTCACCGGGTCATGTCGGGTCGCTGTCCCGGGTACCAGTGTCAGGTGATCACCCCGGCCCCGGGAGACGGAGTCATACCGGGTCCCCGGCCCGGGTCCCCGGGTTGCATCGGGACAAAAGCACCGGATCACTGGATCACGTGGGGGCCCGGGCCCGGGTCCCCGGGTTGCATCGGGACACCAGCGAAGGACCACCGGGTCCTGTCGGGTCCCCGGCCCGGGTCCCCTGGACAGGTCGTTAACCCGGCCCCAGGTCACCAGGTCATGTCGCGCACCCGGCCTGGTTCCCACGTTCCGGTGACCACCCCGGCACCAGGACCCCGGGTCACGTAGGGACACCGGCCCCAGGTGACCGGGTCACGTGGGGACACCGGCCCCAGGTCAGCGGGTCACGTGGGGACCCCGGCCCCAGGTCAGCGGGTCACGTGGGGACACCGGCCCCAGGTGACCGGGTCACGTGGGGACACCGGCCCCAGGTGACCGGGTCACGTGGGGAACCCTGGCATCAGGTCAGCTGGTCACGTGGTTACACCGGCCCCAGTTGACCGGGTCACGTGGGGACCCCGGACCCAGGTCAGCGGGTCACGTGGGGACACCGGCCCCAGGTCAGCGGGTCACGTGATGACACCGGCCCCAGGTAACCAAGGCAGGTCGGGACCCAGCCCGGGTCCCCGGGACGGGTTTTTACCCCAGCCGCAGATCACCGGGTCCTGTCGGGTCCCCGGCCCGGGTCCCCTGGACAGGTCGATAACCCGGCCCCAGGTCACCCGGTCATCTCGCGCACCCGGCCTGGTTCCCAGGTTCCGATGACCACCCCGGCACCAGGACCCCGGGTCACGTGGGGACACCGGCCCCAGGTGACCGGCTCACTTGGGGTCACCGGCCCCAGGTCAGTGGGTCCCGTGGGGTCACCGGCCCCAGGTCAGCGGGTCACGTGGGGTCACCGGCCCCAGGTCAGCGGGTCACGTGGGGACACCGGCCCCAGGTGACCGGGTCACGTGGGGACACCGGCCCCAGGTCACCGCGTCAGGTCGGGACCCCGAACCCAGGTCCACGAGTCCGTCGACACCACAGCCCCGGTTCACCGGGTCATGTCGGGTAACCGGCCTGGTTCCCAGGTTCCGATGACCACCCCGGCACCAGGACCCCGGGTCACGTGGGGACACCGGCCCCAGGACAGCGGGTCACGTGGGGTCACCGGCCCCAGGTCAGCGGGTCACGTGGGGACACCGGCCCCAGGTGACCGGGTCACGTGGGGACACCGGCCCCAGGTCACCGGGTCACGTGGGGACCCCGGCCCCAGGTCAGCGGGTCACGTGGGGACACCGGCCCCAGGTGACCGGGTCACGTGGGGACACCGGCCCCAGGTCAGCGGGTCACGTGGGGACCCCGGCCCCAGGTCAGCGGGTCACGTGGGGACACCGGCCCCAGGTAACCAAGGCAGGTCGGGACCCAGCCTGGGTCCCCGGGACGGGTTTTTACCCCAGCCGCAGATCACCGGGTCCTGTCGGGTCCCCGGCCCGGGTCCCCTGGACAGGTCGATAACCCGGCCCCAGGTCACCCGGTCATCTCGCGCACCCGGCCTGGTTCCCAGGTTCCGGTGACCTCCCCGGCACCAGGACCCCGGGTCACGTGGGGACCCCGGCCCCAGGTCAGCGGGTCACGTGGGGTCACCGTCCCCAGGTCAGCGGGTCACGTGGGGACCCCGGCCCCAGGTCACCGGATCACGTGGGGTCACCAGCCCCAGGTCAGAGGGTCACGTGGGGACCCCGGACCCAGGTCACCTGGTCATGTGTGGTACCCAGCGTGGTTCCCAGGTTCCGATGACCTCCCCGGCACCAGGACCCCGGGTCACGTGGGGACACCGGCCCCAGGTGACCGGGTCACGTGGGGTCACCGGCCCCAGGTCAGCGGGTCACGTGGGGTCACCGGCCCCAGGTCAGCGGGTCACGTGGGGACACCGGCCCCAGGTGACCGGGTCACGTGGGGACACCGGCCCCAGGTCACCGCGTCAGGTCGGGACCCCGAACCCAGGTCCACGAGTCCGTCGACACCACAGCCCCGGGTCACCGGGTCGTGTCGGGTAACCGGCCTGGTTCCCAGGTTCCGATGACCACCCCGGCACCAGGACCCCGGGTCACGTGGGGACATCGGCCCCAGGACAGCGGGTCACGTGGGGTCACCGGCCCCAGGTCAGCGGGTCACGTGGGGACACCGGCCCCAGGTGACCGGGTCACGTGGGGACACCGGCCCCAGGTCAGCGGGTCACGTGGGGACCCCGGCCCCAGGTCAGCGGGTCACGTGGGGACACCGGCCCCAGGTGACCGGGTCACGTGGGGACCCCGGCCCCAGGTCACCGGGTCACGTGGGGACCCCGGACCCAGGTCAGCGGGTCACGTGGGGACACCGGCCCCAGGTCAGCGGGTCACGTGTGGACACCGGCCCCAGGTAACCAAGGCAGGTCGGGACCCATCCTGGGTCCCCGGGACGGGTTTTTACCCTAGCCGCAGATCACCGGGTCCTGTCGGGTCCCCGGCCCGGGTCCCCTGGACAGGTCGATAACCCGGCCCCAGGTCACCCGGTCATCTCGCGCACCCGGCCTGGTTCCCAGGTTCCGGTGACCTCCCCGGCACCAGGACCCCGGGTCACGTGGGGACCCCGGCCCCAGGTCACCGGGTCACGTGGGGTCACCGTCCCCAGGTCAGCGGGTCACGTGGGGACCCCGGCCCCAGGTCACCGGATCACGTGGGGTCACCAGCCTAAGGTCAGAGGGTCACGTGGGGACCCCGGACCCAGGTCACCTGGTCATGTGTGGTACCCAGCGTGGTTCCCAGGTTCCGATGACCTCCCCGGCACCAGGACCCCGGGTCACGTGGGGACACCGGCCCCAGGTGACCGGGTCACGTGGGGACACCGGCCCCAGGTCAGAGGGTCACGTGGGGACACCGGCCCCAGGTAACCGGGTCACGTGGGGACCCCGGCCCCAAGTCAGCGGGTCACGTGGGGTCACCGGCCCCAGGTCAGAGGGTCACGTGGGGACCCCGGACCCAGGTCACCTAGTCATGTGTGGCACCCAGCCTGGTTCCAAGGTTCCGATGACCATCCCGGCACCAGGACCCCGGGTCACGTGGGGACACCGGCCTCAGGTGACCGGGTCACGTGGGGACACCGGCCCCAGGTCACCGGGTCACGTGGGGACCCCGGCCCCAGGTCAGCGGGTCACGTGGGGACACCGGCCCCAGGTAACCGGGTCACGTGGGGACCCCGGCCCCAGGTCAGCGGGTCACGTGGTGTCACCGGCCCCAGGTCAGAGGGTCACGTGGGGACCCCGGACCCAGGTCACCTAGTCATGTGTGGTACCCAGCCTGGTTCCAAGGTTCCGATGACCACCCCGGCACCAGGACCCCAGGTCACGTGGGGACATCGGCCCCAGGTCACCGGGTCACGTGGGGTCACCGGCCCCAGGTGACCGGGTCACGTGGGGTCACCGGCCCCAGGTCAGCGGGTCACGTGGGGTCACCGGCCCCAGGTCAGAGGGTCACGTGGGGACACCGGCCCCAGGTGACCGGGTCACGTGGGGACCCCGGCCCCAGGTCAGCGGGTCACGTTGGGACACCGGCCCCAGGTGACCGGGTCACGTGGGGACACCGGCCCCAGGTCACCGGGTTACCTGGGGACACCGGCCCCAGGTCAGCGGGTCACGTGGTGACACCGGCCCCAGGTCAGCGGGTCACGTGGGGACACCGGCCCCAGGCAACCAAGGCAGGTCGGGACCCAGCCCGGGTCCCCGGGACGGGTTTTTACCCCAGCCGCAGATCACCGGGTCCTGTCGGGTACCCGGGTCGGGTCCCCTGGACAGGTCGGCACCCCGGCCCCGGGTCACGGGGTCATGTCGGGTCGCTGTCCCGGGTACCAGTGTCAGGTGACCACCCCGGCCCCGGGAGACGGAGTCATACCGGGTCCCCGGCCCGGGTCCCCGGGTTGCATCGGGACAAAAGCACCGGATCACTGGATCACGTGGGGGCCCGGGCCCGGGTCCCCGGGTTGCATCGGGACACCAGCGAAGGACCACCGGGTCCTGTCGGGTCCCCGGCCCGGGTCCCCTGGACAGGTCGTTAACCCGGCCCCAGGTCACCGGGTCATGTCGCGCACCCGGCCTGGTTCCCAGGTTCCGGTGACCACCCCGGAACCAGGACCCCGGGTCCCGTGGGGACCCCGGCCCCAGGTGACCGGGTCACGTGGGGTCACCGGCCCCAGGTCAGCGGGTCACGTGGGGTCACCGGCCCCAGGTCAGCGGGTCACGTGGGGACACCGGCCCCAGGTGACCGGGTCACGTGGGGACACCGGCCCCAGGTTACCGCGTCAGGTCGGGACCCCGAACCCAGGTCCACGAGTCCGTCGACACCACAGCCCCGGGTCACCGGGTCGTGTCGGGTAACCGGCCTGGTTCCCAGGTTCCGATGACCACCCCGGCACCAGGACCCCGGGTCACGTGGGGACACCGGCCCCAGGTGACCGGGTCACGTGGGGTCACCGGCCCCAGGTCAGCGGGTCACGTGGGGTCACCGGCCCCAGGTCAGCGGGTCACGTGGGGACACCGGCCCCAGGTCAGCGGGTCACGTGGGGACCCCGGCCCCAGGTCACCGGGTCACGTGGGGACACCGGCCCCAGGTCACCGGGTCACGTGGGGACACCGGCCCCAGGTAACCAAGGCAGGTCGGGACCCAGCCCGGGTCCCCGGGACGGGTTTTTACCCCAGCCGCAGATCACCGGGTCCTGTCGGGTCCCCGGCCCGGGTCCCCTGGACAGGTCGATAACCCGGCCCCAGGTCACCCGGTCATCTCGCGCACCCGGCCTGGTTCCCAGGTTCCGATGACCACCCCGGCAACAGGATCCCGGGTCACGTGGGGACACCGGCCCCAGGTGACCGGGTCACGTGGGGTCACCGTCCCCAGGTCAGCGGGTCACGTGGGGACCCCGGCCCCAGGTCACCAGATCACGTGGGGTCACCGGCCCCAGGTCAGAGGGTCACGTGGGGACCCCGGACCCAGGTCACCTGGTCATGTGTGGTACCCAGCGTGCTTCTCAGGTTCCGATGACCTCCCCGGCACCAGGACCCCGGGTCACGTGGGGACACCGGCCCCAGGTGACCGGGTCACGTGGGGTCACCGGCCCCAGGACAGCGGGTCACGTGGGATCACCGGCCCCAGGTCAGCGGGTCACGTGGGGACACCGGCCCCAGGTGACCGGGTCACGTGGGGACACCGGCCCCAGGTCAGAGGGTCACGTGGGGACACCGGTCCCAGGTAACCGGGTCACGTGGGGACCCCGGCCCCAGATCAACGGGTCACGTGGGGTCACCGCCCCCAGGTCAGAGGGTCACGTGGGGACCCCGGACCCAGGTCACCTATTCATGTGTGGCACCCAGCCTGGTTCCAAGGTTCCGATGACCATCCCGGCACCAGGACCCCGGGTCACGTGGGGACACCGGCCTCAGGTCACCGGGTCACGTGGGGACCCCGGCCCCAGGTCAGAGGGTCACGTGGGGACACCGGCCCCAGGTAACCGGGTCACGTGGGGACCCCGGCCCCAGGTCAGCGGGTCACGTGGGGTCACCGGCCCCAGGTCAGAGGGTCACGTGGGGACCCCGGACCCAGGTCACCTAGTCATGTGTGGTACCCAGCCTGGTTCCAAGGTTCCGATGACCACCCCGGCACCAGGACCCCGGGTCACGTGGGGACATCAGCCCCAGGTCACCGGGTCACGTGGGGTCACCGGCCCCAGGTGACCGGGTCACGTGGGGTCACCGGCCCCAGGTCAGCGGGTCACGTGGGGTCACCGGCCCCAGGTCAGCGGGTCACGTGGGGACACCGGCCCCAGGTGACCGGGTCACGTGGGGACACCGGCCCCAGGTCAGCGGGTCACGTGGGGTCACCGGCCCCAGGTCAGCGGGTCACGTTGGGACACCGGCCCCAGGTGACCGGGTCACGTGGGGACACCGGCCCCAGGTCACCGGGTCACGTGGGGACCCTGGACCCAGGTCAGAAAGTCACGTGGGGACACCGGCCCCAGGTCAGCGGGTCACGTGGGGACACCGGCCCCAGGTCACCGCGTCAGGTCGGGACCCCGAACCCAGGTCCACGAGTCCGTCGACACCACAGCCCCGGGTCACCGGGTCGTGTCGGGTAACCGGCCTGGTTCCAAGGTTCCGATGACCACCCCGGCACCAGGACCCCGGGTCACGTGGGGACACCGGCCCCAGGTCAGCGGGTCACGTGGGGACACCGGCCCCAGGCAACCAAGGCAGGTCGGGACCCAGCCCGGGTCCCCGGGACGGGTTTTTACCCCAGCCGCAGATCACCGGGTCCTGTCGGGTACCCGGGTCGGGTCCCCTGGACAGGTCGGCACCCCGGCCCCGGGTCACGGGGTCATGTCGGGTCGCTGTCCCGGGTACCAGTGTCAGGTGACCACCCCGGCCCCGGGAGACGGAGTCATACCGGGTCCCCGGCCCGGGTCCCCGGGTTGCATCGGGACAAAAGCACCGGATCACTGGATCACGTGGGGGCCCGGGCCCGGGTCCCCGGGTTGCATCGGGACACCAGCGAAGGACCACCGGGTCCTGTCGGGTCCCCGGCCCGGGTCCCCTGGACAGGTCGTTAACCCGGCCCCAGGTCACCGGGTCATGTCGCGCACCCGGCCTGGTTCCCAGGTTCCGGTGACCACCCCGGAACCAGGACCCCGGGTCCCGTGGGGACCCCGGCCCCAGGTGACCGGGTCACGCGGGGTCACCGGCCCCAGGTCAGCGGGTCACGTGGGGTCACCGGCCCCAGGTCAGCGGGTCACGTGGGGACACCGGCCCCAGGTGACCGGGTCACGTGGGGACACCGGCCCCAGGTTACCGCGTCAGGTCGGGACCCCGAACCCAGGTCCACGAGTCCGTCGACACCACAGCCCCGGGTCACCGGGTCGTGTCGGGTAACCGGCCTGGTTCCCAGGTTCCGATGACCACCCCGGCACCAGGACCCCGGGTCACGTGGGGACACCGGCCCCAGGTGACCGGGTCACGTGGGGTCACCGGCCCCAGGTCAGCGGGTCACGTGGGGTCACCGGCCCCAGGTCAGCGGGTCACGTGGGGACACCGGCCCCAGGTCAGCGGGTCACGTGGGGACCCCGGCCCCAGGTCAGCGGGTCACGTGGGGACACCGGCCCCAGGTCACCGGGTCACGTGGGGACACCGGCCCCAGGTAACCAAGGCAGGTCGGGACCCAGCCCGGGTCCCCGGGACGGGTTTTTACCCCAGCCGCAGATCACCGGGTCCTGTCGGGTCCCCGGCCCGGGTCCCCTGGACAGGTCGATAAGCCGGCCCCAGGTCACCCGGTCATCTCGCGCACCCGGCCTGGTTCCCAGGTTCCGATGACCACCCCGGCACCAGGATCCCGGGTCACGTGGGGACACCGGCCCCAGGTGACCGGGTCACGTGGGGTCACCGTCCCCAGGTCAGCGGGTCACGTGGGGACCCCGGCCCCAGGTCACCAGATCACGTGGGGTCACCGGCCCCAGGTCAGAGGGTCACGTGGGGACCCCGGACCCAGGTCACCTGGTCATGTGTGGTACCCAGCGTGCTTCTCAGGTTCCGATGACCTCCCCGGCACCAGGACCCCAGGTCACGTGGGGACACCGGCCCCAGGTGACCGGGTCACGTGGGGTCACCGGCCCCAGGACAGCGGGTCACGTGGGATCACCGGCCCCAGGTCAGCGGGTCACGTGGGGACACCGGCCCCAGGTGACCGGGTCACGTGGGGACACCGGCCCCAGGTCAGAGGGTCACGTGGGGACACCGGTCCCAGGTAACCGGGTCACGTGGGGACCCCGGCCCCAGGTCAACGGGTCACGTGGGGTCACCGGCCCCAGGTCAGAGGGTCACGTGGGGACCCCGGACCCAGGTCACCTATTCATGTGTGGCACCCAGCCTGGTTCCAAGGTTCCGATGACCATCCCGGCACCAGGACCCCGGGTCACGTGGGGACACCGGCCTCAGGTGACCGGGTCACGTGGGGACACCGGCCCCAGGTCACCGGGTCACGTGGGGACCCCGGCCCCAGGTCAGCGGGTCACGTGGGGACACCGGCCCCAGGTAACCGGGTCACGTGGGGACCCCGGCCCCAGGTCAGCGGGTCACGTGGGGTCACCGGCCCCAGGTCAGAGGGTCACGTGGGGACCCCGGACCCAGGTCACCTAGTCATGTGTGGTACCCAGCCTGGTTCCAAGGTTCCGATGACCACCCCGGCACCAGGACCCCGGGTCACGTGGGGACATCGGCCCCAGGTCACCGGGTCACGTGGGGTCACCTGCCCCAGGTGACCGGGTCACGTGGGGTCACCGGCCCCAGGTCAGCGGGTCACGTGGGGTCACCGGCCCCAGGTCAGCGGGTCACGTGGGGACACCGGCCCCAGGTGACCGGGTCACGTGGGGACACCGGCCCCAGGTCAGCGGGTCACGTGGGGTCACCGGCCCCAGGTCAGCGGGTCACGTTGGGACACCGGCCCCAGGTGACCGGGTCACGTGGGGACACCGGCCCCAGGTCACCGGGTCACGTGGGGACCCTGGACCCAGGTCAGAAAGTCACGTGGGGACACCGGCCCCAGGTCAGCGGGTCACGTGGGGACACCGGCCCCAGGTCACCGCGTCAGGTCGGGACCCCGAACCCAGGTCCACGAGTCCGTCGACACCACAGCCCCGGGTCACCGGGTCGTGTCGGGTAACCGGCCTGGTTCCAAGGTTCCGATGACCACCCCGGCACCAGGACCCCGGGTCACGTGGGGACACCGGCCCCAGGTGACCGGGTCACGTGGGGACACCGGCCCCAGGTCAGCGGGTCACGTGGGGACACCGGCCCCAGGTCACCGGGTCACGTGGGGACCCCGGCCCCAGGTGACCGAATCACGTGGGGTCACCGACCCCAGGTGACCGGGTCACGCAGGGACCCCGGACCCAGGTCACCTGGTCATGTGTGGTACCCAGCCTGGTTCCCAGGTTCCGATGACCACCCCGGCACCAGGACCCCGGGTCACGTGGGGTCACCGGCCCCAGGTCAGCGGGTCACGTGGGGACCCAGGCCCCAGGTCAGCGGGTCACGTGGGTCACCGGCCCCAGGTCAGAGGGTCACGTTGGTACCCCGGACCCAGGTCACCTGGTCATGTGTGGTACCCAGCGTGGTTCCCAGGTTCCGATGACCTCCCTGGCACCAGGACCCCGGGTCACGTGGGGACACCGGCCCCAGGTGACCGGGTCACGTGGGGTCACCGGCCCCAGGTGACCGGGTCACGTGGGGTCACCGGCCCCAGGTCAGCGGGTCACGTGGGGACACCGGCCCCAGGTCAACTAGTCATGTGTGGTACCCAGCCTGGTTCCAAGGTTCCGATGACCACCCCAGCACCAGGACCCCGGGTCACGTGGGGACATCGGCCCCAGGTCACCGGGTCACGTGGGGTCACCGGCCCCAGGTCAGCGGGTCACGTGGGGTCACCGGCCCCAGGTCAGCGGGTCACTTGGGGACACCGGCCCCAGGTGACCGGGTCACGTGGGGTCACCGGCCCCAGGTCAGCGGGTCACGTTGGGACACCGGCCCCAGGTGACCGGGTCACGTGGGGACACCGGCCCCAGGTCACCGGGTCACGTGGGGACCCCGGACCCAGGTCAGCGGGTCACGTGGGGACCCCGGCCCCAGGTCAGCGGGTCACGTGGGGACACCGGACACAGGTAACCAAGGCAGGTCGGGACCCAGCCCGGGTCCCCGGGACGGGTTTTTACCCCTGCCGCAGATCACCGGGTCCTGTCGGGTCCCCGGCCCGGGTCCCCTGGACAGGTCGATAACCCGGCCCCAGGTCACCCGGTCATCTCGCGCACCCGGCCTGGTTCACAGGTTCCGATGACCACCCCGGCACCAGGACCCCGGGTCACGTGGGGACACCGGCCCCAGGTGACCGGGTCACGTGGGGTCACCGGCCCCAGGTCAGTGGGTCACGTGGGGACCCCGGCCCCAGGTCAGCGGGTCACGTGGGGTCACCGGCCCCAGGTCAGCGGGTCACGTGGGGACACCGGCCCCAGGTCAGAGGGTCACGTGGGGACACCGGCCCCAGGTAACCGGGTCACGTGGGGACCCCGGCCCCAGGTCAGCGGTCACGTGGGGTCACCGGCCCCAGGTCAGAGGGTCACGTGGGGACCCCGGACACAGGTCACCTAGTCATGTGTGGCACCCAGCCTGGTTCCAATGTTCCGATGACCATCCCGGCACCAGGACCCCGGGTCACGTGGGGACACCGGCCCCAGGTAACCGGGTCACGTGGGGACCCCGGCCCCAGGTCAGCGGGTCACGTGGGGTCACCGGCCCCAGGTCAGCGGGTCACGTGGGGACCCCGGACCCAGGTCAGCGGGTCACGTGGGGACCCCGGCCCCAGGTCAGCGGGTCACGTGGGGTCACCGGCCCCAGGTCAGCGGGTCACGTGGGGACACCGGCCCCAGGTCAGAGGGTCACGTGGGGACACCGGCCCCAGGTCAGCGGGTCACGTGGGGTCACCGGCCCCAGGTCAGCGGGTCACGTGGGGACCCCGGCCCCAGGTCAGCGGGTCACGTGGGGTCACCGGCCCCAGGTCAGTGGGTCACGTGGGGACACCGGCCCCAGGTCAGCGGGTCACGTGGGGAACCCGGCCCCAGGTCAGCGGGTCACGTGGTGTCACCGGCCCCAGGTCAGCGGGTCACGTGGGGACACCGGCCCCAGGTCAGCGGGTCACGTGGGGTCACCGGCCCCAGGTCAGAGGGTCACGTGGGGACCCCGGACCCAGGTCACCTATTCATGTGTGGCACCCAGCCTGGTTCCAAGGTTCCGATGACCATCCCGGCACCAGGACCCCGGGTCACGTGGGGACACCGGACTCAGGTGACCGGGTCACGTGGGGACACCGGCCCCAGGTCACCGGGTCACGTGGGGACCCCGGCCCCAGGTCAGCGGGTCACGTGGGGACACCGGCCCCAGGTAACAGGGTCACGTGGGGACCCCGGCCCCAGGTCAGCGGGTCACGTGGTGTCACCGGCCCCAGGTCAGAGGGTCACGTGGGGACCCCGGACCCAGGTCACCTAGTCATGTGTGGTACCCAGCCTGGTTCCAAGGTTCCGATGACCACCCCGGCACCAGGACCCCAGGTCACGTGGGGACATCGGCCCCAGGTCACCGGGTCACGTGGGGTCATTGGCCCCAGGTGACCGGGTCACGTGGGGTCACCGGCCCCAGGTCAGCGGGTCACGTGTGGTCACCGGCCCCAGGTCAGCGGGTCACGTGGGGACACCGGCCCCAGGTGACCGGGTCACGTGGGGACACCGGCCCCAGGTCAGCGGGTCACGTGGGGACCCCAGCCACAGGTCAGCGGGTCACGTTGGGACACCGGCCCCAGGTCAGCGGGTCACGTGGGGACACCGGCCCCAGGTCAGAGGGTCACGTGGGGACCCCGGACCCAGTTCACCTGGTCATGTGTGGTACCCAGCGTGGTTCCCAGGTTCCGGTGACCACCCCGGCACCAGGACCCCGGGTCACGTGGGGACCCCGGACCCAGGTCACCTGGTCATGTGTGGTACCCAGCGTGCTTCTCAGGTTCCGATGACCTCCCCGGCACCAGGACCCCAGGTCACGTGGGGACACCGGCCCCAGGTGACCGGGTCACGTGGGGTCACCGGCCCCAGGACAGCGGGTCACGTGGGATCACCGGCCCCAGGTCAGCGGGTCACGTGGGGACACCGGCCCCAGGTGACCGGGTCACGTGGGGACACCGGCCCCAGGTCAGAGGGTCACGTGGGGACACCGGCCCCAGGTAACCGGGTCACGTGGGGACCCCGGCCCCAGGTCAACGGGTCACGTGGGGTCACCGGCCCCAGGTCAGAGGGTCACGTGGGGACCCCGGACCCAGGTCACCTATTCATGTGTGGCACCCAGCCTGGTTCCAAGGTTCCGATGACCATCCCGGCACCAGGACCCCGGGTCACGTGGGGACACCGGCCTCAGGTGACCGGGTCACGTGGGGACACCGGCCCCAGGTCACCGGGTCACGTGGGGACCCCGGCCCCAGGTCAGCGGGTCACGTGGGGACACCGGCCCCAGGTAACCGGGTCACGTGGGGACCCCGGCCCCAGGTCAGCGGGTCACGTGGGGTCACCGGCCCCAGGTCAGAGGGTCACGTGGGGACCCCGGACCCAGGTCACCTAGTCATGTGTGGTACCCAGCCTGGTTCCAAGGTTCCGATGACCACCCCGGCACCAGGACCCCGGGTCACGTGGGGACATCGGCCCCAGGTCACCGGGTCACGTGGGGTCACCTGCCCCAGGTGACCGGGTCACGTGGGGTCACCGGCCCCAGGTCAGCGGGTCACGTGGGGTCACCGGCCCCAGGTCAGCGGGTCACGTGGGGACACCGGCCCCAGGTGACCGGGTCACGTGGGGACACCGGCCCCAGGTCAGCGGGTCACGTGGGGTCACCGGCCCCAGGTCAGCGGGTCACGTTGGGACACCGGCCCCAGGTGACCGGGTCACGTGGGGACACCGGCCCCAGGTCACCGGGTCACGTGGGGACCCTGGACCCAGGTCAGAAAGTCACGTGGGGACACCGGCCCCAGGTCAGCGGGTCACGTGGGGACACCGGCCCCAGGTCACCGCGTCAGGTCGGGACCCCGAACCCAGGTCCACGAGTCCGTCGACACCACAGCCCCGGGTCACCGGGTCGTGTCGGGTAACCGGCCTGGTTCCAAGGTTCCGATGACCACCCCGGCACCAGGACCCCGGGTCACGTGGGGACACCGGCCCCAGGTGACCGGGTCACGTGGGGACACCGGCCCCAGGTCAGCGGGTCACGTGGGGACACCGGCCCCAGGTCACCGGGTCACGTGGGGACCCCGGCCCCAGGTGACCGAATCACGTGGGGTCACCGACCCCAGGTGACCGGGTCACGCAGGGACCCCGGACCCAGGTCACCTGGTCATGTGTGGTACCCAGCCTGGTTCCCAGGTTCCGATGACCACCCCGGCACCAGGACCCCGGGTCACGTGGGGTCACCGGCCCCAGGTCAGCGGGTCACGTGGGGACCCAGGCCCCAGGTCAGCGGGTCACGTGGGTCACCGGCCCCAGGTCAGAGGGTCACGTTGGTACCCCGGACCCAGGTCACCTGGTCATGTGTGGTACCCAGCGTGGTTCCCAGGTTCCGATGACCTCCCTGGCACCAGGACCCCGGGTCACGTGGGGACACCGGCCCCAGGTGACCGGGTCACGTGGGGTCACCGGACCCAGGTCAGCGGGTCACGTGGGGTCACCGGCCCCAGGTCAGCGGGTCACGTGGGGACACCGGCCCCAGGTCAACTAGTCATGTGTGGTACCCAGCCTGGTTCCAAGGTTCCGATGACCACCCCAGCACCAGGACCCCGGGTCACGTGGGGACATCGGCCCCAGGTCACCGGGTCACGTGGGGTCACCGGCCCCAGGTCAGCGGGTCACGTGGGGTCACCGGCCCCAGGTCAGCGGGTCACTTGGGGACACCGGCCCCAGGTGACCGGGTCACGTGGGGTCACCGGCCCCAGGTCAGCGGGTCACGTTGGGACACCGGCCCCAGGTGACCGGGTCACGTGGGGACACCGGCCCCAGGTCAGCGGGTCACGTGGGGACCCCGGCCCCAGGTCAGCGGGTCACGTGGGGACCCCGGCCCCAGGTCAGCGGGTCACGTGGGGACACCGGACACAGGTAACCAAGGCAGGTCGGGACCCAGCCCGGGTCCCCGGGACGGGTTTTTACCCCAGCCGCAGATCACCGGGTCCTGTCGGGTCCCCGGCCCGGGTCCCCTGGACAGGTCGATAACCCGGCCCCAGGTCACCCGGTAATCTCGCGCACCCGGCCTGGTTCACAGGTTCCGATGACCACCCCGGCACCAGGACCCCGGGTCACGTGGGGACACCGGCCCCAGGTGACCGGGTCACGTGGGGTCACCGGCCCCAGGTCAGTGGGTCACGTGGGGACCCCGGCCCCAGGTCAGCGGGTCACGTGGGGTCACCGGCCCCAGGTCAGCGGGTCACGTGGGGACACCGGCCCCAGGTCAGAGGGTCACGTGGGGACACCGGCCCCAGGTAACCGGGTCACGTGGGGACCCCGGCCCCAGGTCAGCGGTCACGTGGGGTCACCGGCCCCAGGTCAGAGGGTCACGTGGGGACCCCGGACACAGGTCACCTAGTCATGTGTGGCACCCAGCCTGGTTCCAATGTTCCGATGACCATCCCGGCACCAGGACCCCGGGTCACGTGGGGACACCGGCCCCAGGTAACCGGGTCACGTGGGGACCCCGGCCCCAGGTCAGCGGGTCACGTGGGGTCACCGGCCCCAGGTCAGCGGGTCACGTGGGGACCCCGGACCCAGGTCAGCGGGTCACGTGGGGACCCCGGCCCCAGGTCAGCGGGTCACGTGGGGTCACCGGCCCCAGGTCAGCGGGTCACGTGGGGACACCGGCCCCAGGTCAGAGGGTCACGTGGGGACACCGGCCCCAGGTCAGCGGGTCACGTGGGGTCACCGGCCCCAGGTCAGCGGGTCACGTGGGGACACCGGCCCCAGGTCAGAGGGTCACGTGGGGACCCCGGACCCAGTTCACCTGGTCATGTGTGGTACCCAGCGTGGTTCCCAGGTTCCGGTGACCACCCCGGCACCAGGACCCCGGGTCACGTGGGGACCCCGGACCCAGGTCACCTGGTCATGTGTGGTACCCAGCGTGCTTCTCAGGTTCCGATGACCTCCCCGGCACCAGGACCCCAGGTCACGTGGGGACACCGGCCCCAGGTGACCGGGTCACGTGGGGTCACCGGCCCCAGGACAGCGGGTCACGTGGGATCACCGGCCCCAGGTCAGCGGGTCACGTGGGGACACCGGCCCCAGGTGACCGGGTCACGTGGGGACACCGGCCCCAGGTCAGAGGGTCACGTGGGGACACCGGCCCCAGGTAACCGGGTCACGTGGGGACCCCGGCCCCAGGTCAACGGGTCACGTGGGGTCACCGGCCCCAGGTCAGAGGGTCACGTGGGGACCCCGGACCCAGGTCACCTATTCATGTGTGGCACCCAGCCTGGTTCCAAGGTTCCGATGACCATCCCGGCACCAGGACCCCGGGTCACGTGGGGACACCGGCCTCAGGTGACCGGGTCACGTGGGGACACCGGCCCCAGGTCACCGGGTCACGTGGGGACCCCGGCCCCAGGTCAGCGGGTCACGTGGGGACACCGGCCCCAGGTAACCGGGTCACGTGGGGACCCCGGCCCCAGGTCAGCGGGTCACGTGGGGTCACCGGCCCCAGGTCAGAGGGTCACGTGGGGACCCCGGACCCAGGTCACCTAGTCATGTGTGGTACCCAGCCTGGTTCCAAGGTTCCGATGACCACCCCGGCACCAGGACCCCGGGTCACGTGGGGACATCGGCCCCAGGTCACCGGGTCACGTGGGGTCACCTGCCCCAGGTGACCGGGTCACGTGGGGTCACCGGCCCCAGGTCAGCGGGTCACGTGGGGTCACCGGCCCCAGGTCAGCGGGTCACGTGGGGACACCGGCCCCAGGTGACCGGGTCACGTGGGGACACCGGCCCCAGGTCAGCGGGTCACGTGGGGTCACCGGCCCCAGGTCAGCGGGTCACGTTGGGACACCGGCCCCAGGTGACCGGGTCACGTGGGGACACCGGCCCCAGGTCACCGGGTCACGTGGGGACCCTGGACCCAGGTCAGAAAGTCACGTGGGGACACCGGCCCCAGGTCAGCGGGTCACGTGGGGACACCGGCCCCAGGTCACCGCGTCAGGTCGGGACCCCGAACCCAGGTCCACGAGTCCGTCGACACCACAGCCCCGGGTCACCGGGTCGTGTCGGGTAACCGGCCTGGTTCCAAGGTTCCGATGACCACCCCGGCACCAGGACCCCGGGTCACGTGGGGACACCGGCCCCAGGTGACCGGGTCACGTGGGGACACCGGCCCCAGGTCAGCGGGTCACGTGGGGACACCGGCCCCAGGTCACCGGGTCACGTGGGGACCCCGGCCCCAGGTGACCGAATCACGTGGGGTCACCGACCCCAGGTGACCGGGTCACGCAGGGACCCCGGACCCAGGTCACCTGGTCATGTGTGGTACCCAGCCTGGTTCCCAGGTTCCGATGACCACCCCGGCACCAGGACCCCGGGTCACGTGGGGTCACCGGCCCCAGGTCAGCGGGTCACGTGGGGACCCAGGCCCCAGGTCAGCGGGTCACGTGGGTCACCGGCCCCAGGTCAGAGGGTCACGTTGGTACCCCGGACCCAGGTCACCTGGTCATGTGTGGTACCCAGCGTGGTTCCCAGGTTCCGATGACCTCCCTGGCACCAGGACCCCGGGTCACGTGGGGACACCGGCCCCAGGTGACCGGGTCACGTGGGGTCACCGGACCCAGGTCAGCGGGTCACGTGGGGTCACCGGCCCCAGGTCAGCGGGTCACGTGGGGACACCGGCCCCAGGTCAACTAGTCATGTGTGGTACCCAGCCTGGTTCCAAGGTTCCGATGACCACCCCAGCACCAGGACCCCGGGTCACGTGGGGACATCGGCCCCAGGTCACCGGGTCACGTGGGGTCACCGGCCCCAGGTCAGCGGGTCACGTGGGGTCACCGGCCCCAGGTCAGCGGGTCACTTGGGGACACCGGCCCCAGGTGACCGGGTCACGTGGGGTCACCGGCCCCAGGTCAGCGGGTCACGTTGGGACACCGGCCCCAGGTGACCGGGTCACGTGGGGACACCGGCCCCAGGTCAGCGGGTCACGTGGGGACCCCGGCCCCAGGTCAGCGGGTCACGTGGGGACCCCGGCCCCAGGTCAGCGGGTCACGTGGGGACACCGGACACAGGTAACCAAGGCAGGTCGGGACCCAGCCCGGGTCCCCGGGACGGGTTTTTACCCCAGCCGCAGATCACCGGGTCCTGTCGGGTCCCCGGCCCGGGTCCCCTGGACAGGTCGATAACCCGGCCCCAGGTCACCCGGTAATCTCGCGCACCCGGCCTGGTTCACAGGTTCCGATGACCACCCCGGCACCAGGACCCCGGGTCACGTGGGGACACCGGCCCCAGGTGACCGGGTCACGTGGGGTCACCGGCCCCAGGTCAGTGGGTCACGTGGGGACCCCGGCCCCAGGTCAGCGGGTCACGTGGGGTCACCGGCCCCAGGTCAGCGGGTCACGTGGGGACACCGGCCCCAGGTCAGAGGGTCACGTGGGGACACCGGCCCCAGGTAACCGGGTCACGTGGGGACCCCGGCCCCAGGTCAGCGGTCACGTGGGGTCACCGGCCCCAGGTCAGAGGGTCACGTGGGGACCCCGGACACAGGTCACCTAGTCATGTGTGGCACCCAGCCTGGTTCCAATGTTCCGATGACCATCCCGGCACCAGGACCCCGGGTCACGTGGGGACACCGGCCCCAGGTAACCGGGTCACGTGGGGACCCCGGCCCCAGGTCAGCGGGTCACGTGGGGTCACCGGCCCCAGGTCAGCGGGTCACGTGGGGACCCCGGACCCAGGTCAGCGGGTCACGTGGGGACCCCGGCCCCAGGTCAGCGGGTCACGTGGGGTCACCGGCCCCAGGTCAGCGGGTCACGTGGGGACACCGGCCCCAGGTCAGAGGGTCACGTGGGGACACCGGCCCCAGGTCAGCGGGTCACGTGGGGTCACCGGCCCCAGGTCAGCGGGTCACGTGGGGACCCCGGCCCCAGGTCAGCGGGTCACGTGGGGTCACCGGCCCCAGGTCAGTGGGTCACGTGGGGACACCGGCCCCAGGTCAGCGGGTCACGTGGGGAACCCGGCCCCAGGTCAGCGGGTCACGTGGTGTCACCGGCCCCAGGTCAGCGGGTCACGTGGGGACACCGGCCCCAGGTCAGCGGGTCACGTGGGGTCACCGGCCCCAGGTCAGAGGGTCACGTGGGGACCCCGGACCCAGGTCACCTATTCATGTGTGGCACCCAGCCTGGTTCCAAGGTTCCGATGACCATCCCGGCACCAGGACCCCGGGTCACGTGGGGACACCGGCCTCAGGTGACCGGGTCACGTGGGGACACCGGCCCCAGGTCACCGGGTCACGTGGGGACCCCGGCCCCAGGTCAGCGGGTCACGTGGGGACACCGGCCCCAGGTAACAGGGTCACGTGGGGACCCCGGCCCCAGGTCAGCGGGTCACGTGGTGTCACCGGCCCCAGGTCAGAGGGTCACGTGGGGACCCCGGACCCAGGTCACCTAGTCATGTGTGGTACCCAGCCTGGTTCCAAGGTTCCGATGACCACCCCGGCACCAGGACCCCGGGTCACGTGGGGACATCGGCCCCAGGTCACCGGGTCACGTGGGGTCATTGGCCCCAGGTGACCGGGTCACGTGGGGTCACCGGCCCCAGGTCAGCGGGTCACGTGTGGTCACCGGCCCCAGGTCAGCGGGTCACGTGGGGACACCGGCCCCAGGTGACCGGGTCACGTGGGGACACCGGCCCCAGGTCAGCGGGTCACGTGGGGACCCCAGCCACAGGTCAGCGGGTCACGTTGGGACACCGGCCCCAGGTCAGCGGGTCACGTGGGGACACCGGCCCCAGGTCAGAGGGTCACGTGGGGACCCCGGACCCAGTTCACCTGGTCATGTGTGGTACCCAGCGTGGTTCCCAGGTTCCGGTGACCACCCCGGCACCAGGACCCCGGGTCACGTGGGGACCCCGGACCCAGGTCAGCGGGTCACGTGGGGACACCAGCCCCAGGTCACCGCGTCAGGTCGGGACCCCGAACCCAGGTCCACGAGTCCGTCGACACCACAGCCCCGGGTCACCGGGTCGTGTCGGGTAACCGGCCTGGTTCCAAGGTTCCGATGACCACCCCGGCACCAGGACCCCGGGTCACGTGGGGACACCGGCCCCAGGTGACCGGGTCACGTGGGGACACCGGCCCCAGGTCAGCGGGTCACGTGGGGACACCGGCCCCAGGTCACCGGGTCACGTGGGGACCCCGGCCCCAGGTCAGCGGGTCACGTGGGGTCACCGGCCCCAGGTCAGAGGGTCACGTGGGGACCCCGGACCCAGGTCACCTGGTCATGTGTGGTACCCAGCGTGGTTCCCAGGTTCCGATGACCTCCCCGGCACCAGGACCCCGGGTCACGTGGGGACACCGGCCCCAGGTGACCGGGTCACGTGGGGACACCGGCCCCAGGTCAGCGGGTCACGTGGGGACACCGTCCCCAGGTCAGAGGGTCACGTGGGGACCCCGGACCCAGGTCACCTGGTCATGTGTGGTACCCAGCGTGGTTCCCAGGTTCCGATGACCTCCCCGGCACCAGGACCCTGGGTCACGTGGGGACACCGGCCCCAGGTCACCGGGTCACGTGGGGACCCCGGCCCCAGGTGACCGGGTCACGTGGGGTCACCGGCCCCAGGTCAGCGGGTCACGTGGGGACACCGGCCCCAGGTCACCTAGTCATGTGTGGTACCCAGCCTGGTTCCAAGGTTCCGATGACCACCCCAGCACCAGGACCCCGGGTCACGTGGGGATATCGGCCCCAGGTCAGAGGGTCACGTGGGGTCACCGGCCCCAGGTGACCGGGTCACGTGGGGTCACCGGCCCCAGGTCAGAGGGTCACGTGGGGACACCGGACCCAGGTGACCGGGTCACGTGGGGACACCGGCCCCAGGTCAGCGGGTCACGTGGGGACCCCGGCCCCAGGTCAGCGGGTCACGTTGGGACACCGGCCCCAGGTCAGCGGGTCACGTGGGGACCCCGGCCCCAGGTCAGCGGGTCACGTGGGGACCCCGGACCCAGGTCAGCGGGTCACGTGGGGACACCGGCCCCAGGTCAGCGGGTCACGTGGGGACACCGGCCCCAGGTAACCAAGGCAGGTCGGGACCCAGCCCGGGTCCCCGGGACAGGTTTTTACCCCAGCCGCAGATCACCGGGTCCTGTAGGGTCCCCGGCCCGGGTCCCCTGGACAGGTCGATAACCCGGACCCAGGTCACCTGGTCATGTGTGGTACCCAGCGTGGTTCCCAGGTTCCGAAGACCTCCCCGGCACCAGGGCCCCGGGTCACGTGGGGACCCCGGCCCCAGGTGACCGGGTCACGTGGGGTCACCGGCCCCAGGTCAGCGGGTCACGTGGGGTCACCGGCCCCAGGTCAGCGGGTCACGTGGGGACACCGGCCCCAGGTCAGCGGGTCATGTGGGGACCCCGGCCCCAGGTCAGCGGGTCACGTGGGGTCACCGGCCCCAGGTCAGCGGGTCACGTGGGGTCACCGGCCCCAGGTCAGCGGGTCACGTGGGGACACCGGCCCCAGGTCAGCGGGTCACGTGGGGACCCCGGCCCCAGGTCAGCGGGTCACGTGGGGTCACCGGCCCCAGGTCACCGGGTCATGTCGCTCACCCGGCCTGGTTCCCAGGTTCCGGTGACCACCCCGGCACCAGGACCCCGGGTCCCGTGGGGACCCCGGCCCCAGGTGACCGGGTCACGTGGGGTCACCGGCCCCAGGTCAGCGGGTCACGTGGGGACACCGGCCCCAGGTCACCGCGTCAGGTCGGGACCCCGAACCCAGGTCCACGAGTCCGTCGACACCACAGCCCCGGGTCACCGGGTCGTGTCGGGTAACCGGCCTGGTTCCAAGGTTCCGATGACCACCCCGGCACCAGGACCCCGGGTCATGTGGGGACACCGGCCCCAGGTGACCGGGTCACGTGGGGACACCGGCCCCAGGTCAGCGGGTCACGTGGGGACCCCGGCCCCAGGTCAGCGGGTCACGTGGGGTCACCGGCCCCAGGTCAGAGGGTCACGCAGGGACCCCGGACCCAGGTCACCTTGTCATGTGTGGTACCCAGCCTGGTTCCCAGGTTCCGATGACCACCCCGGCACCAGGACCCCGGGTCACGTGGGGTCACCGGCCCCAGGTGACCGGGTCACGTGGGGACCCCGGCCCCAGGTCAGCGGGTCACGTGGGTCACCGGCCCCAGGTCAGAGGGTCACGTTGGTACCCCGGACCCAGGTCACCTGGTCATGTGTGGTACCCAGCGTGGTTCCCAGGTTCCGATGACCTCCCCGGCACCAGGACCCCGGGTCACGTGGGGACACCGGCCCCAGGTGACCGGGTCTCGTGGGGTCACCGGCCCCAGGTCAGCGGGTCACGTGGGGACACCGGCCCCAGGTCAGCGGGTCACGTGGGGACCCCGGACCCAGGTCACCTGGTCATGTGTGGTACCCAGCGTGGTTCCCAGGTTCCGATGACCTCCCCGGCACCAGAAACCCGGGTCACGTGGGGACACCGGCCCCAGGTGACCGGGTCACGTGGGGTCACCGGCCCCAGGTCAGCGGGTCACGTGGGGTCACCGGCCCCAGGTCAGCGGGTCACGTGGGGACACCGGCCCCAGGTCACCTAGTCATGTGTGGTACCCAGCCTGGTTCCAAGGTTCCGATGACCATCCTGGCACCAGGACCCCGGGTCACGTGGGGACACCGGCCTCAGGTGACCGGGTCACGTGGGGACACTGGCCCCAGGTCACCGGGTCACGTGGGGACCCGGCCCCAGGTCAGCAGGTCACGTGGGGACACTGGCCCCAGGTCACCGGGTCACGTGGGGACCCCGGCCCCAGTTCAGCGGGTCACGTGGTGTCACCGGCCCCAGGTCAGAGGGTCACGTGGGGACCCCGGACCCAGGTCACCTAGTCATGTGTGGTACCCAGCCTGGTTCCAAGGTTCCGATGACCACCCCGGCACCAGGACCCCGGGTCACGTGGGGACATCGACCCCAGGTCACCGGGTCACGTGGGGTCACCGGCCCCAGGTGACCGGGTCACGTGGGGTCACCGGCCCCAGGTCAGCGGGTCACGTGGGGTCACCGGCCCCAGGTCAGCGGGTCACGTGGGGACACCGGCCCCAGGTGACCGGGTCACGTGGGGACACCGGCCCCAGGTCAGCGGGTCACGTGGGGACCCCGGCCCCAGGTCAGCGGGTCACGTTGGGACACCGGCCCCAGGTCACCGGGTCACGTGGGGACACCGGCCCCAGGTCACCGGGTCACGTGGGGACCCCGGCCCCAGGTCAGCGGGTCACGTGGGGACACCGGCCCCAGGTAACCAAGGCAGGTCGGGACCCAGCCCGGGTCCCCGGGACGGGTTTTTACCCCAGCCGCAGATCACCGGGTCCTGTCGGGTCCCCGGCCCGGGTCCCCTGGACAGGTCGTTAACCCGGCCCCAGGTCACCGGGTCATGTCGCGCACCCGGCCTGGTTCCCAGGTTCCGGTGACCACCCCGGCACCAGGACCCCGGGTCACGTGGGGACCCCGGACCCAGGTCAGCGGGTCACGTGGGGACACCAGCCCCAGGTCACCGCGTCAGGTCGGGACCCCGAACCCAGGTCCACGAGTCCGTCGACACCACAGCCCCGGGTCACCGGGTCGTGTCGGGTAACCGGCCTGGTTCCAAGGTTCCGATGACCACCCCGGCACCAGGACCCCGGGTCACGTGGGGACACCGGCCCCAGGTGACCGGGTCACGTGGGGACACCGGCCCCAGGTCAGCGGGTCACGTGGGGACACCGGCCCCAGGTCACCGGGTCACGTGGGGACCCCGGCCCCAGGTCAGCGGGTCACGTGGGGTCACCGGCCCCAGGTCAGAGGGTCACGTGGGGACCCCGGACCCAGGTCACCTGGTCATGTGTGGTACCCAGCGTGGTTCCCAGGTTCCGATGACCTCCCCGGCACCAGGACCCCGGGTCACGTGGGGACACCGGCCCCAGGTGACCGGGTCACGTGGGGACACCGGCCCCAGGTCAGCGGGTCACGTGGGGACACCGTCCCCAGGTCAGAGGGTCACGTGGGGACCCCGGACCCAGGTCACCTGGTCATGTGTGGTACCCAGCGTGGTTCCCAGGTTCCGATGACCTCCCCGGCACCAGGACCCTGGGTCACGTGGGGACACCGGCCCCAGGTCACCGGGTCACGTGGGGACCCCGGCCCCAGGTGACCGGGTCACGTGGGGTCACCGGCCCCAGGTCAGCGGGTCACGTGGGGACACCGGCCCCAGGTCACCTAGTCATGTGTGGTACCCAGCCTGGTTCCAAGGTTCCGATGACCACCCCAGCACCAGGACCCCGGGTCACGTGGGGACATCGGCCCCAGGTCAGAGGGTCACGTGGGGTCACCGGCCCCAGGTGACCGGGTCACGTGGGGTCACCGGCCCCAGGTCAGCGGGTCACGTGGGGACACCGGCCCCAGGTGACCGGGTCACGTGGGGACACCGGCCCCAGGTCAGCGGGTCACGTGGGGACCCCGGCCCCAGGTCAGCGGGTCACGTTGGGACACCGGCCCCAGGTGACCGGGTCACGTGGGGACACCGGCCCCAGGTCAGCGGGTCACGTGGGGACCCCGGACCCAGGTCAGCGGGTCACGTGGGGACACCGGCCCCAGGTCAGCGGGTCACGTGGGGACACCGGCCCCAGGTAACCAAGGCAGGTCGGGACCCAGCCCGGGTCCCCGGGACAGGTTTTTACCCCAGCCGCAGATCACCGGGTCCTGTCGGGTCCCCGGCCCGGGTCCCCTGGACAGGTCGATAACCCGGACCCAGGTCACCTGGTCATGTGTGGTACCCAGCGTGGTTCCCAGGTTCCGAAGACCTCCCCGGCACCAGGGCCCCGGGTCACGTGGGGACCCCGGCCCCAGGTGACCGGGTCACGTGGGGTCACCGGCCCCAGGTCAGCGGGTCACGTGGGGTCACCGGCCCCAGGTCAGCGGGTCACGTGGGGACACCGGCCCCAGGTCAGCGGGTCATGTGGGGACCCCGGCCCCAGGTCAGCGGGTCACGTGGGGTCACCGGCCCCAGGTCAGCGGGTCACGTGGGGTCACCGGCCCCAGGTCAGCGGGTCACGTGGGGACACCGGCCCCAGGTCAGCGGGTCACGTGGGGACCCCGGCCCCAGGTCAGCGGGTCACGTGGGGTCACCGGCCCCAGGTCACCGGGTCATGTCGCGCACCCGGCCTGGTTCCCAGGTTCCGGTGACCACCCCGGCACCAGGACCCCGGGTCCCGTGGGGACCCCGGCCCCAGGTGACCGGGTCACGTGGGGTCACCGGCCCCAGGTCAGCGGGTCACGTGGGGACACCGGCCCCAGGTCACCGCGTCAGGTCGGGACCCCGAACCCAGGTCCACGAGTCCGTCGACACCACAGCCCCGGGTCACCGGGTCGTGTCGGGTAACCGGCCTGGTTCCAAGGTTCCGATGACCACCCCGGCACCAGGACCCCGGGTCACGTGGGGACACCGGCCCCAGGTGACCGGGTCACGTGGGGACACCGGCCCCAGGTCAGCGGGTCACGTGGGGACACCGGCCCCAGGTCAGCGGGTCACGTGGGGACCCCGGCCCCAGGTCAGCGGGTCACGTGGGGTCACCGGCCCCAGGTCAGAGGGTCACGCAGGGACCCCGGACCCAGGTCACCTTGTCATGTGTGGTACCCAGCCTGGTTCCCAGGTTCCGATGACCACCCCGGCACCAGGACCCCGGGTCACGTGGGGTCACCGGCCCCAGGTGACCGGGTCACGTGGGGACCCCGGCCCCAGGTCAGCGGGTCACGTGGGTCACCGGCCCCAGGTCAGAGGGTCACGTTGGTACCCCGGACCCAGGTCACCTGGTCATGTGTGGTACCCAGCGTGGTTCCCAGGTTCCGATGACCTCCCCGGCACCAGGACCCCGGGTCACGTGGGGACACCGGCCCCAGGTGACCGGGTCTCGTGGGGTCACCGGCCCCAGGTCAGCGGGTCACGTGGGGACACCGGCCCCAGGTCAGCGGGTCACGTGGGGACCCCGGACCCAGGTCACCTGGTCATGTGTGGTACCCAGCGTGGTTCCCAGGTTCCGATGACCTCCCCGGCACCAGAAACCCGGGTCACCTGGGGACACCGGCCCCAGGTGACCGGGTCACGTGGGGTCACCGGCCCCAGGTCAGCGGGTCACGTGGGTTCACCGGCCCCAGGTCAGCGGGTCACGTGGGGACACCGGCCCCAGGTCACCTAGTCATGTGTGGTACCCAGCCTGGTTCCAAGGTTCCGATGACCATCCTGGCACCAGGACCCCGGGTCACGTGGGGACACCGGCCTCAGGTGACCGGGTCACGTGGGGACACTGGCCCCAGGTCACCGGGTCACGTGGGGACCCGGCCCCAGGTCAGCAGGTCACGTGGGGACACTGGCCCCAGGTCACCGGGTCACGTGGGGACCCCGGCCCCAGGTCAGCGGGTCACGTGGTGTCACCGGCCCCAGGTCAGAGGGTCACGTGGGGACCCCGGACCCAGGTCACCTAGTCATGTGTGGTACCCAGCCTGGTTCCAAGGTTCCGATGACCACCCCGGCACCAGGACCCCGGGTCACGTGGGGACATCGACCCCAGGTCACCGGGTCACGTGGGGTCACCGGCCCCAGGTGACCGGGTCACGTGGGGTCACCGGCCCCAGGTCAGCGGGTCACGTGGGGACACCGGCCCCAGGTGACCGGGTCACGTGGAGACACCGGCCCCAGGTCAGCGGGTCACGTGGGGACCCCGGCCCCAGGTCAGCGGGTCACGTTGGGACACCGGCCCCAGGTCACCGGGTCACGTGGGGACACCGGCCCCAGGTCACCGGGTCACGTGGGGACCCCGGCCCCAGGTCAGCGGGTCACGTGGGGACACCGGCCCCAGGTAACCAAGGCAGGTCGGGACCCAGCCCGGGTCCCCGGGACGGGTTTTTACCCCAGCCGCAGATCACCGGGTCCTGTCGGGTACCCGGGTCGGGTCCCCTGGACAGGTCGGCACCCCGGCCCCGGGTCACGGGGTCATGTCGGGTCGCTGTCCCGGGTACCAGTGTCAGGTGACCACCCCGGCCCCGGGAGACGGAGTCATACCGGGTCCCCGGCCCGGGTCCCCGGGTTGCATCGGGACACCAGCGAAGGACCACCGGGTCCTGTCGGGTCCCCGGCCCGGGTCCCCTGGACAGGTCGTTAACCCGGCCCCAGGTCACCAGGTCATGACGCGCACTCGGCCTGGTTCCCAGGTTCCGGTGACCACCCCGGCACCAGGACCCCGTGTCACGTGGGGACCCCGGCCCCAGGTCAGCGGGTCACGTGGGGTCACCGGCCCCAGGTCAGCGGGTCACGTGGGGACCCCGGCCCCAGGTGACCGGGTCAAGTGGGGACACCGGCCCCAGGTCAGAGGGTCACGTGGCGACACCGGCCCCAGGTAACCGGGTCACGTGGGGATCCCGGCCCCAGGTCAGCGGGTCACGTGGGGTCACCGGCCCCAGGTCAGAGGGTCACGTGGGGACCCCGGACCCAGGTCACCTAGTCATGTGTGGCACCCAGCCTGGTTCCAAGGTTCCGATGACCATCCCGGCACCAGGACCCCGGGTCACGTGGGGACACCGGCCTCAGGTGACCGGGTCACGTGGGGACACCGGCCCCAGGTCACCGGGTCACGTGGGGACCCGGCCCCAGGTCAGCGGGTCACGTGGGGACACCGGCCCCAGGTAACCGGGTCACGTGGGGACCCCGGCCCCAGGTCAGCGGGTCACGTGGTGTCACCGGCCCCAGGTCAGAGGGTCACGTGGGGACCCCGGACCCAGGTCACCTAGTCATGTGTGGTACCCAGCCTGGTTCCAAGGTTCCGATGACCACCCCGGCACCAGGACCCCGGGTCACGTGGGGACATCGGCCCCAGGTCACCGGGTCACGTGGGGACACCGGCCCCAGGTCAGCGGGTCACGTGGGGACACCGGCCCCAGGTCAGCGGGTCACGTGGGGACCCCGGCCCCAGGTCAGCGGGTCACGTGGGGTCACCGGCCCCAGGTCAGAGGGTCACGCAGGGACCCCGGACCCAGGTCACCTGGTCATGTGTGGTACCCAGCCTGGTTCCGAGGTTCCGATGACCACCCCGGCACCAGGACCCCGGGTCACGTGGGGTCACCGGCCCCAGGTCAGCGGGTCACGTGGGGACCCCGGCCCCAGGTCAGCGGGTCACGTGGGTCACCGGCCCCAGGTCAGAGGGTCACGTGGGGACCCCGGACCCAGTTCACCTGGTCATGTGTGGTACCCAGCGTGGTTCCCAGGTTCCGGTGACCACCCCGGCACCAGGACCCCGGGTCACGTGGGGACATCGGCCCCAGGTCACCGGGTCACGTGGGGTCACCTGCCCCAGGTGACCGGGTCACGTGGGGTCACCGGCCCCAGGTCAGCGGGTCACGTGGGGTCACCGGCCCCAGGTCAGCGGGTCACGTGGGGACACCGGCCCCAGGTGACCGGGTCACGTGGGGACACCGGCCCCAGGTCAGCGGGTCACGTGGGGTCACCGGCCCCAGGTCAGCGGGTCACGTTGGGACACCGGCCCCAGGTGACCGGGTCACGTGGGGACACCGGCCCCAGGTCACCGGGTCACGTGGGGACCCTGGACCCAGGTCAGCGGGTCACGTGGGGACACCGGCCCCAGGTCAGCGGGTCACGTGGGGACACCGGCCCCAGGTCACCGCGTCAGGTCGGGACCCCGAACCCAGGTCCACGAGTCCGTCGACACCACAGCCCCGGATCACCGGGTCGTGTCGGGTAACCGGCCTGGTTCCAAGGTTCCGATGACCACCCCGGCACCAGGACCCCGGGTCACGTGGGGACACCGGCCCCAGGTGACCGGGTCACGTGGGGACACCGGCCCCAGGTCAGCGGGTCACGTGGGGACACCGGCCCCAGGTCACCGGGTCACGTGGGGACCCCGGCCCCAGGTGACCGAATCACGTGGGGTCACCGACCCCAGGTCAGAGGGTCACGCAGGGACCCCGGACCCAGGTCACCTGGTCATGTGTGGTACCCAGCCTGGTTCCCAGGTTCCGATGACCACCCCGGCACCAGGACCCCGGGTCACGTGGGGTCACCGGCCCCAGGTCAGCAGGTCACGTGGGGACCCCGGCCCCAGGTGACCGGGTCACGTGGGGACACTGGCCCCAGGTCAGAGGGTCACGTGGGGACACCGGCCCCAGGTAACCGGGTCACGTGGGGATCCCGGCCCCAGGTCAGCGGGTCACGTGGGGTCACCGGCCCCAGGTCAGAGGGTCACGTGGGGACCCCGGACCCAGGTCACCTAGTCATGTGTGGCACCCAGCCTGGTTCCAAGGTTCCGATGACCATCCCGGCACCAGGACCCCGGGTCACGTGGGGACACCGGCCTCAGGTGACCGGGTCACGTGGGGACACCGGCCCCAGGTAACCGGGTCACGTGGGGACACCGGCCCCAGGTCAGCGGGTCACGTGGTGTCACCGGCCCCAGGTCAGAGGGTCACGTGGGGACCCCAGACCCAGGTCACCTAGTCATGTGTGGTACCCAGCCTGGTTCCAAGGTTCCGATGACCACCCCGGCACCAGGACCCCGGGTCACGTGGGGACATCGGCCCCAGGTCACCGGGTCACGTGGGGTCATTGGCCCCAGGTGACCGGGTCACGTGGGGTCACCGGCCCCAGGTCAGCGGGTCACGTGTGGTCACCGGCCCCAGGTCAGCGGGTCACGTGGGGACACCGGACCCAGGTGACCGGGTCACGTGGGGACACCGGCCCCAGGTCAGCGGGTCACGTGGGGACCCCAGCCCCAGGTCAGCGGGTCACGTTGGGACACCGGCCCCAGGTGACCGGGTCACGTGGGGACACCGGCCCCAGGTCAGAGGGTCACGTGGGGACCCCGGACCCAGGTCAGCAAGTCACGTGGGGACACCGGCCCCAGGTCAGCGGGTCACGTGGGGACACCGGCCCCAGGTCAGAGGGTCACGTGGGGACCCCGGACCCAGTTCACCTGGTCATGTGTGGTACCCAGCGTGGTTCCCAGGTTCCGGTGACCACCCCGGCACCAGGACCCCGGGTCACGTGGGGACCCCGGACCCAGGTCAGCGGGTCACGTGGGGACACCAGCCCCAGGTCACCGCGTCAGGTCGGGACCCCGAACCCAGGTCAGAGGGTCACGTGGGGACCCCGAACCCAGGTCACCTGGTCATGTGTGGTACCCAGCGTGGTTCCCAGGTTCCGGTGACCACCCCGGCACCAGGACCCCGTGTCACGTGGGGACCCCGGCCCCAGGTCAGCGGGTCACGTGGGGTCACCGGCCCCAGGTCAGCGGGTCACGTGGGGACCCCGGCCCCAGGTGACCGGGTCACGTGGGGACACCGGCCCCAGGTCAGAGAATCACGTGGGGACCCCGGACCCAGGTCACCGGGTCATGTCGGGACCCAGCCCGGGTCCCCGGGACGGGTTTTTACCCCAGCCGCAGATCACCGGGTCCTGTCGGGTACCCGGGTCGGGTCCCCTGGACAGGTCGGCACCCCGGCCCCGGGTCACGGGGTCATGTCGGGTCGCTGTCCCGGGTACCAGTGTCAGGTGACCACCCCAGCCCCGGGAGACGGAGTCATACCGGGTCCCCAGCCCGGGTCCCCGGGTTGCATCGGGACAAAAGCACCGGATCACTGGATCACGTGGGGGCCCGGGCCCGGGTCCCCGGGTTGCATCGGGAAACCAGCGAAGGACCACCGGGTCCTGTCGGGTCCCCGGCCCGGGTCCCCTGGACAGGTCGTTAACCCGGCCCCAGGTCACCTGGTCATGTGTGGTACCCAGCGTGGTTCCCAGGTTCCGGTGACCACCCCGGCACCAGGACCCCGTGTCACGTGGGGACCCCGGCCCCAGGTCAGCGGGTCACGTGGGGTCACCGGCCCCAGGTCAGCGGGTCACGTGGGGACCCCGGCCCCAGGTGACCGGGTCACGTGGGGACACCGGCCCCAGGTCAGAGGGTCACGTGGGGACACCGGCCCCAGGTAACCGGGTCACGTGGGGACACCGGCCCCAGGTGACCGGGTCACGTGGGGTCACCGGCCCCAGGTCAGCGGGTCACGTGGGGACACCGGCCCCAGGTCAGCGGGTCACGTGGGGACCCCGGCCCCAGGTCAGCGGGTCACGTGGGGTCACCGGCCCCAGGTCAGCGGGTCACGTGGGGACACCGGCCCCAGGTCAGAGGGTCACGTGGGGACACCGGCCCCAGGTAACCGGGTCACGTGGGGACCCCGGCCCCAGGTCAGCGGTCACGTGGGGTCACCGGCCCCAGGTCAGAGGGTCACGTGGGGACCCCGGACCCAGGTCACCTAGTCATGTGTGGCACCCAGCCTGGTTCCAATGTTCCGATGACCATCCCGGCACCAGGACCCCGGGTCACGTGGGGACACCGGCCCCAGGTAACCGGGTCACGTGGGGACCCCGGCCCCAGGTCAGCGGGTCACGTGGGGTCACCGGCCCCAGGTCAGAGGGTCACGTGGGGACCCTGGACCCAGGTCAAAGGGTCACGTGGGGACCCCGGCCCCAGGTCAGCGGGTCACGTGGGGTCACCGGCCCCAGGTCAGCGGGTCACGTGGGGACACCGGCCCCAGGTCAGAGGGTCACGTGGGGACACCGGCCCCAGGTCAGCGGGTCACGTGGGGTAACCGGCCCCAGGTCAGCGGGTCACGTGGGGACCCCGGCCCCAGGTCAGCGGGTCACGTGGGGTCACCGGCCCCAGGTCAGCGGGTCACGTGGGGACACCGGCCCCAGGTCAGAGGGTCACGTGGGGACACCGGCCCCAGGTCAGCGGGTCACGTGGGGTAACCGGCCCCAGGTCAGCGGGTCACGTGGGGTCACCGGCCCCAGGTCAGCGGGTCACGTGGGGACACCGGCCCCAGGTCAGCGGGTCACGTGGGGTCACCGGCCCCAGGTCAGCGGGTCACGTGGGGACACCGGCCCCAGGTCAGAGGGTCACGTGGGGACCCCGGACCCAGGTCACCTAGTCATGTGTGGCACCCAGCCTGGTTCCAATGTTCCGATGACCATCCCGGCACCAGGACCCCGGGTCACGTGGGGACACCGGCCCCAGGTAACCGGGTCACGTGGGGACCCCGGACCCAGGTCAGCGGGTCACGTGGGGTCACCGGCCCCAGGTCAGAGGGTCACGTGGGGACCCCGGACCCAGGTCAGCGGGTCACGTGGGGACCCCGGCCCCAGGTCAGCGGGTCACGTGGGGTCACCGGCCCCAGGTCAGCGGGTCACGTGGGGACACCGGCCCCAGGTCAGAGGGTCACGTGGAGACACCGGCCCCAGGTCAGCGGGTCACGTGGGGTCACCGGCCCCAGGTCAGCGGGTCACGTGGGGACCCCGGCCCCAGGTCAGCGGGTCACGTGGGGTCACCGGCCCCAGGTCAGCGGGTCACGTGGGGACACCGGCCCCAGGCCAGCGGGTCACGTGGGGAACCCGGCCCCAGGTCAGCGGGTCACGTGGGGTCACCGGCCCCAGGTCAGCGGGTCACGTGGGGACACCGGCCCCAGGTCAGCGGGTCACGTGGGGTCACCGGCCCCAGGTCAGAGGGTCACGTGGGGACCCCGGACCCAGGTCACCTAGTCATGTGTGGCACCCAGCCTGGTTCCAAGGTTCCGATGACCATCCCGGCACCAGGACCCCGGGTCACGTGGGGACACCGGCCCCAGGTAACCGGGTCACGTGGGGACCCCGGCCCCAGGTCAGCGGGTCACGTGGGGTCACCAGCCCCAGGTCAGAGGGTCACGTGGGGACCCCGGACCCAGGTCACCTATTCATGTGTGGCACCCAGCCTGGTTCCAAGGTTCCGATGACCATCCCGGCACCAGGACCCCGGGTCACGTGGGGACACCGGCCCCAGGTGACCGGGTCACGTGGGGACACCGGCCCCAGGTCACCGGGTCACGTGGGGACACCGGCCCCAGGTCAGCGGGTCACGTGGGGACACCGGCCCCAGGTAACCGGGTCACGTGGGGACCCCGGCCCCAGGTCAGCGGGTCACGTGGTGTCACCGGCCCCAGGTCAGAGGGTCACGTGGGGACCCCGGACCCAGGTCACCTAGTCATGTGTGGTACCCAGCCTGGTTCCAAGGTTCCGATGACCACCCCGGCACCAGGACCCCGGGTCAAGTGGGGACATCGGCCCCAGGTCACCGGGTCACGTGGGGTCATTGGCCCCAGGTGACCGGGTCACGTGGGGTCACCGGCCCCAGGTCAGCGGGTCACGTGTGGTCACCGGCCCCAGGTCAGCGGGTCACGTGGGGACACCGGCCCCAGGTGACCGGGTCACGTGGGGACACCGGCCCCAGGTCAGCGGGTCACGTGGGGACCCCAGCCCCAGGTCAGCGGGTCACGTTGGGACACCGGCCCCAGGTGACCGGGTCACGTGGGGACACCGGCCCCAGGTCACCGGGTCACGTGGGGACCCCGGACCCAGGTCAGCAAGTCACGTGGGGACACCGGCCCCAGGTCAGCGGGTCACGTGGGGACACCGGCCCCAGGTCAGAGGGTCACGTGGGGACCCCGGACCCAGTTCACCTGGTCATGTGTGGTACCCAGCGTGGTTCCCAGGTTCCGGTGACCACCCCGGCACCAGGACCCCGGGTCACGTGGGGACCCCGGACCCAGGTCAGCGGGTCACGTGGGGACACCAGCCCCAGGTCACCGCGTCAGGTCGGGACCCCGAACCCAGGTCCACGAGTACGTCGACACCACAGCCCCGGGTCACCGGGTCGTGTCGGGTAACCGGCCTGGTTCCAAGGTTCCGATGACCACCCCGGCACCAGGACCCCGGGTCACGTGGGGACACCGGCCCCAGGTGACCGGGTCACGTGGGGACACCGGCCCCAGGTCAGCGGGTCACGTGGGGACACCGGCCCCAGGTCACCGGGTCACGTGGGGACCCCGGCCCCAGGTCAGCGGGTCACGTGGGGTCACCGGCCCCAGGTCAGAGGGTCACGCAGGGACCCCGGACCCAGGTCACCTGGTCATGTGTGGTACCCAGCCTGGTTCCCAGGTTCCGATGACCACCCCGGCACCAGGACCCCGGGTCACGTGGGGTCACCAGCCCCAGGTCAGCGGGTCACGTGGGGACCCCGGCCCCAGGTCAGCGGGTCACGTGGGTCACCAACCCCAGGTCAGAGGGTCACGTTGGTACCCCGGACCCAGGTCACCTGGTCATGTGTGGTACCCAGCGTGGTTCCCAGGTTCCGATGACCTCCCCGGCACCAGGACCCCGGGTCACGTGGGGACACCGGCCCCAGGTCACCGGGTCACGTGGGGTCACCGGCCCCAGGTCAGCGGGTCACGTGGGGACACCGGCCCCAGGTCAGCGGGTCACGTGGGGACCCCGGACCCAGGTCACCTGGTCATGTGTGGTACCCAGGGTGGTTCCCAGGTTCCGATGACCTCCCCGGCACCAGGACCCCGGGTCACGTGGGGACACCGGCCCCAGGTGACCGGGTCACGTGGGGTCACCGGCCCCAGGTGACCGGGTCACGTGGGGTCACCGGCCCCAGGTCAGCGGATCACGTGGGGACACCGGCCCCAGGTCACCTAGTCATGTGTGGTACCCAGCCTGGTTCCAAGGTTCCGATGACCACCCCAGCACCAGGACCCCGGGTCACGTGGGGACATCGGCCCCAGGTCACCGGGTCACGTGGGGTCACCGGCCCCAGGTCAGCGGGTCACGTGGGGTCACCGGCCCCAGGTCAGCGGGTCACGTGGGGACACCGGCCCCAGGTGACCGGGTCACGTGGGGACACCGGCCCCAGGTCAGCGGGTCACGTGGGGACCCCGGCCCCAGGTCAGCGGGTCACGTTGGGACACCGGCCCCAGGTGACCGGGTCACGTGGGGACCCCGGCCCCAGGTCAGCGGGTCACGTGGGGACACCGGCCCCAGGTAACCAAGGCAGGTCGGGACCCAGCCCGGGTCCCCGGGACGGGTTTTTACCCCAGCCGCAGATCACCGGGTCCTGTCGGGTCCCCGGCCCGGGTCCCCTGGACAGGTCGATAACCCGGACCCAGGTCACCTGGTCATGTGTGGTACCCAGCGTGGTTCCCAGGTTCCGATGACCTCCCCGGCACCAGGGCCCCGGGTCACGTGGGGACCCCGGCCCCAGGTGACCGGGTCACGTGGGGTCACCGGCCCCAGGTCAGCGGGTCACGTGGGGTCACCGGCCCCAGGTCAGAGAGTCACGTGGGGACACCGGACCCAGGTCACCGGGTCATGTCGGGACCCAGCCCGGGTCCCCGGGACGGGTTTTTACCCCAGCCGCAGATCACCGGGTCCTGTCGGGTACCCGGGTCGGGTCCCCTGGACAGGTCGGCACCCCGGCCCAGGGTCACGGGGTTATGTCGGGTCGCTGTCCCGGGTACCAGTGTCAGGTGACCACCCCGGCCCCGGGAGACGGAGTCATACCGGGTCCCCGGCCCGGGTCCCCGGGTTGCATCGGGACAAAAGCACCGGATCACTGGATCACGTGGGGGCCCGGGCCCGGGTCCCCGGGTTGCATCGGGAAACCAGCGAAGGACCACCGGGTCCTGTCGGGTCCCCGGCCCGGGTCCCCTGGACAGGTCGTTAACCCGGCCCCAGGTCACCAGGTCATGTCGCGCACTCGGCCTGGTTCCCAGGTTCCGGTGACCACCCCGGCACCAAGACCCCGGGTCACGTGGGGACCCCGGCCCCAGGTCAGCGGGTCACGTGGGGACCCCGGCCCCAGGTCAGCGGGTCACGTGGGGTCACCGGCCCCAGGTCAGCGGGTCACGTGGGGACACCGGCCCCAGGTCAGCGGGTCACGTGGGGACCCCGGCCCCAGGTCAGCGGGTCACGTGGGGTCACCGGCCCCAGGTCAGCGGGTCACGTGGGGACACCGGCCCCAGGTGACCGGGTCACGTGGGGACACCGGCCCCAGGTAACCGGGTCACGTGGGGACCCCGGCCCCAGGTCAGCGGGTCACGTGGGGTCACCGGCCCCAGGTCAGAGGGTCACGTGGGGACCCCGGACCCAGGTCACCTAGTCATGTGTGGCACCCTGCCTGGTTCCAAGGTTCCGATGACCATCCTGGCACCAGGACCCCGGGTCACGTGGGGACACCGGCCCCAGGTGACCGGGTCACGTGGGGACACCGGCCCCAGGTCACCGGGTCACGTGGGGACCCGGCCCCAGGTCAGCAGGTCACGTGGGGACACCGGCCCCAGGTCACCGGGTCACGTGGGGACCCCGGCCCCAGGTCAGCGGGTCACGTGGGGTCACCGGCCCCAGGTCAGCGGGTCACGTGGGGACACCGGCCCCAGGTCACCGGGTCACGTCGGCACCCCGGAACCAGGTCACCGGGTCATGTCGGGACCCAGCCCGGGTCCCCGGGACGGGTTTTTACCCCAGCCGCAGATCACCGGGTCCTGTCGGGTACCCGGGTCGGGTCCCCTGGACAGCTCGGCACCCCGGCCCCGGGTCACGGGGTCATGTCGGGTCGCTGTCCCGGGTACCAGTGTCAGGTGACCACCCCGGCCCCGGGAGACGGAGTCATACCGGGTCCCCGGCCCGGGTCCCCGGGTTGCATCGGGACACCAGCGAAGGACCACCGGGTCCTGTCGGGTCCCCGGCCCGGGTCCCCTGGACAGGTCGTTAACCCGGCCCCATGTCACCAGGTCATGACGCGCACTCGGCCTGGTTCCCAGGTTCCGGTGACCACCCCGGCACCAGGACCCCGGGTCATGTGGGGACCCCGGCCCCAGGTCAGCGGGTCACGTGGGGACACCGGCCCCAGGTCAGCGGGTCACGTGGGGACCCCGGCCCCAGGTGACCGGGTCACGTGGGGACCCCGGCCCCAGGTCACCGGGTCACGTGGGGACCCGGCCCCAGGTCAGCGGGTCACGTGGGGACACCGGCCCCAGGTAACCGGGTCACGTGGGGACCCCGGCCCCAGGTCAGCGGGTCACGTGGTGTCACCGGCCCCAGGTCAGAGGGTCACGTGGGGACCCCGGACCCAGGTCACCTAGTCATGTGTGGTACCCAGCCTGGTTCCAAGGTTCCGATGACCACCCCGGCACCAGGACCCCGGGTCACGTGGGGACATCGGCCCCAGGTCACCGGGTCACGTGGGGTCACCGGCCCCAGGTGACCGGGTCACGTGGGGTCATCGGCCCCAGGTCAGCGGGTCACGTGGGGTCACCGGCCCCAGGTGACCGGGTCACGTGGGGACACCGGCCCCAGGTGACCGGGTCACGTGGGGACACCGGCCCCAGGTCAGCGGGTCACGTGGGGACCCCGGCCCCAGGTCAGCGGGTCACGTTGGGACACCGGCCCCAGGTGACCGGGTCACGTGGGGACACCGGCCCCAGGTCAGCGGGTCACGTGGGGACCCCGGACCCAGGTCAGCGGGTCACGTGGGGACACCGGCCCCAGGTAACCGAGGCAGGTCGGGACCCAGCCCGGGTCCCCGGGACGGGTTTTTACCCCAGCCGCAGATCACCGGGTCCTGTCGGGTCCCCGGCCCGGGTCCCCTGGACAGGTCGATAACCCGGCCCCAGGTCACCCGGTCATCTCGCGCACCCGGCCTGGTTCCCAGGTTCCGATGACCACCCCGGCACCAGGACCCCGGGTCACGTGGGGACACCGGCCCCAGGTGACCGGGTCACATGGGGTCACCGGCCCCAGGTCAGCGGGTCACGTGGTGACCCCGGCCCCAGGTCAGCGGGTCACGTGGGGTCACCGGCCCCAGGTCAGCGGGTCACGTGGGGACACCGGCCCCAGGTAACCAAGGCAGGTCGGGACCCAGCCCGGGTCCCCGGGACGGGTTTTTACCCCAGCCGCAGATCACCGGGTCCTGTCGGGTCCCCGGCCCGGGTCCCCTGGACAGGTCGATAACCCGGACCCAGGTCACCTGGTCATGTGTGGTACCCAGCGTGGTTCCCAGGTTCCGATGACCTCCCCGGCACCAGGGCCCCGGGTCACGTGGGGACCCCGGCCCCAGGTGACCGGGTCACGTGGGGTCACCGGCCCCAGGTCAGCGGGTCACGTGGGGTCACCGGCCCCAGGTCAGCGGGTCACGTGGGGTCACCGGCCCCAGGTCAGAGAGTCACGTGGGGACACCGGACCCAGGTCACCGGGTCATGTCGGGACCCAGCCCGGGTCCCCGGGACGGGTTTTTACCCCAGCCGCAGATCACCAGGTCCTGTCGGGTACCCGGGTCGGGTCCCCTGGACAGGTCGGCACCCCGGCCCAGGGTCACGGGGTTATGTCGGGTCGCTGTCCCGGGTACCAGTGTCAGGTGACCACCCCGGCCCCGGGAGACGGAGTCATACCGGGTCCCCGGCCCGGGTCCCCGGGTTGCATCGGGACAAAAGCACCGGATCACTGGATCACGTGGGGGCCCGGGCCCGGGTCCCCGGGTTGCATCGGGAAACCAGCGAAGGACCACCGGGTCCTGTCGGGTCCCCGGCCCGGGTCCCCTGGACAGGTCGTTAACCCGGCCCCAGGTCACCAGGTCATGTCGCGCACTCGGCCTGGTTCCCAGGTTCCGGTGACCACCCCGGCACCAGGACCCCGGGTCACGTGGGGACCCCGACCCCAGGTCAGCGGGTCACGTGGGGACCCCGGCCCCAGGTCAGCGGGTCACGTGGGGTCACCGGCCCCAGGTCAGCGGGTCACGTGGGGACACCGGCCCCAGGTCAGCGGGTCACGTGGGGACCCCGGCCCCAGGTCAGCGGGTCACGTGGGGTCACCGGCCCCAGGTCAGCGGGTCACGTGGGGACACCGGCCCCAGGTGACCGGGTCACGTGGGGACACCGGCCCCAGGTAACCGGGTCACGTGGGGACCCCGGCCCCAGGTCAGCGGGTCACGTGGGGTCACCGGCCCCAGGTCAGAGGGTCACGTGGGGACCCCGGACCCAGGTCACCTAGTCATGTGTGGCACCCTGCCTGGTTCCAAGGTTCCGATGACCATCCTGGCACCAGGACCCCGGGTCACGTGGGGACACCGGCCCCAGGTGACCGGGTCACGTGGGGACACCGGCCCCAGGTCACCGGGTCACGTGGGGACCCGGCCCCAGGTCAGCAGGTCACGTGGGGACACCGGCCCCAGGTCACCGGGTCACGTGGGGACCCCGGCCCCAGGTCAGCGGGTCACGTGGTGTCACCGGCCCCAGGTCAGAGGGTCACGTGGGGACCCCGGACCCAGGTCACCTAGTCATGTGTGGTACCCAGCCTGGTTCCAAGGTTCCGATGACCACCCCGGCACCAGGACCCCGGGTCATGTGGGGACATCGGCCCCAGGTCAGAGGGTCACGTGGGGTCACCGGCCCCAGGTGACCGGGTCACGTGGGGTCACCGGCCCCAGGTCAGCGGGTCACGTGGGGTCACCGGCCCCAGGTCAGCGGGTCACGTGGGGACACCGGCCCCAGGTGACCGGGTCACGTAGGGACACCGGCCCCAGGTCAGCGGGTCACGTGGGGACCCCGGCCCCAGGTCAGCGGGTCAAGTTGGGACACCGGCCCCAGGTGACCGGGTCACGTGGGGACACCGGCCCCAGGTCACCGGGTCACGTGGGGACCCCGGCCCCAGGTCAGCGGGTCACGTGGGGACACCGGCCCCAGGTAACCAAGGCAGGTCGGGACCCAGCCCGGGTCCCCGGGACGGGTTTTTACCCCAGCCGCAGATCACCGGGTCCTGTCGGGTCCCCGGCCCGGGTCCCCTGGACAGGTCGATAACCCGGCCCCAGGTCACCCGGTCATCTCGCGCACCCGGCCTGGTTCCCAGGTTCCGATGACCACCCCGGCACCAGGACCCCGGGTCACGTGGGGACACCGGCCCCAGGTGACCGGGTCACGTGGGGTCACCGGCCCCAGGTCAGCGGGTCACGTGGGGACCCCGGCCCCAGGTCACCGGGTCACGTGGGGTCACCGGCCCCAGGTCAGACGGTCACGTGGGGACCCCGGACCCTGGTCACCTGGTCATGTGTGGTACCCAGCGTGGTTCCCAGGTTCCGATGACCTCCCCGGCACCAGGGCCCCGGGTCACGTGGGGACACCGGCCCCAGGTGACCGGGTCACGTGGGGTCACCGGCCCCAGGTCAGCGGGTCACGTGGGGTCACCGGCCCCAGGTCAGCGGGTCACGTGGGGACACCGGCCCCAGGTCACCGGGTCACGTCGGCACCCCGGAACCAGGTCACCGGGTCATGTCGGGACCCAGCCCGGGTCCCCGGGACGGGTTTTTACCCCAGCCGCAGATCACCGGGTCCTGTCGGGTACCCGGGTCGGGTCCCCTGGACAGCTCGGCACCCCGGCCCCGGGTCACGGGGTCATGTCGGGTCGCTGTCCCGGGTACCAGTGTCAGGTGACCACCCCGGCCCCGGGAGACGGAGTCATACCGGGTCCCCGGCCCGGGTCCCCGGGTTGCATCGGGACACCAGCGAAGGACCACCGGGTCCTGTCGGGTCCCCGGCCCGGGTCCCCTGGACAGGTCGTTAACCCGGCCCCATGTCACCAGGTCATGACGCGCACTCGGCCTGGTTCCCAGGTTCCGGTGACCACCCCGGCACCAGGACCCCGGGTCATGTGGGGACCCCGGCCCCAGGTCAGCGGGTCACGTGGGGACACCGGCCCCAGGTCAGCGGGTCACGTGGGGACCCCGGCCCCAGGTGACCGGGTCACGTGGGGACCCCGGCCCCAGGTCACCGGGTCACGTGGGGACCCGGCCCCAGGTCAGCGGGTCACGTGGGGACACCGGCCCCAGGTAACCGGGTCACGTGGGGACCCCGGCCCCAGGTCAGCGGGTCACGTGGTGTCACCGGCCCCAGGTCAGAGGGTCACGTGGGGACCCCGGACCCAGGTCACCTAGTCATGTGTGGTACCCAGCCTGGTTCCAAGGTTCCGATGACCACCCCGGCACCAGGACCCCGGGTCACGTGGGGACATCGGCCCCAGGTCACCGGGTCACGTGGGGTCACCGGCCCCAGGTGACCGGGTCACGTGGGGTCATCGGCCCCAGGTCAGCGGGTCACGTGGGGTCACCGGCCCCAGGTGACCGGTTCACGTGGGGACACCGGCCCCAGGTGACCGGGTCACGTGGGGACACCGGCCCCAGGTCAGCGGGTCACGTGGGGACCCCGGCCCCAGGTCAGCGGGTCACGTTGGGACACCGGCCCCAGGTGACCGGGTCACGTGGGGACACCGGCCCCAGGTCAGCGGGTCACGTGGGGACCCCGGACCCAGGTCAGCGGGTCACGTGGGGACACCGGCCCCAGGTAACCAAGGCAGGTCGGGACCCAGCCCGGGTCCCCGGGACGGGTTTTTACCCCAGCCGCAGATCACCGGGTCCTGTCGGGTCCCCGGCCCGGGTCCCCTGGACAGGTCGATAACCCGGCCCCAGGTCACCCGGTCATCTCGCGCACCCGGCCTGGTTCCCAGGTTCCGATGACCACCCCGGCACCAGGACCCCGGGTCACGTGGGGACACCGGCCCCAGGTGACCGGGTCACATGGGGTCACCGGCCCCAGGTCAGCGGGTCACGTGGTGACCCCGGCCCCAGGTCAGCGGGTCACGTGGGGTCACCGGCCCCAGGTCAGAGGGTCATGTGGGGACCCCGGACCCAGGTCACCTGGTCATGTGTGGTACCCAGCGTGGTTCCCAGGTTCCGATGACCTCCCCGGCACCAGGGCCCCGGGTCACGTGGGGACACCGGCCCCAGGTGACCGGGTCACGTGGGGTCACCGGCCCCAGGTCAGCGGGTCACGTGGGGACACCGGCCCCAGGTGACCGGGTCACGTGGGGACACCGGTCCCAGGCAACCAAGGCAGGTCGGGACCCAGCCCGGGTCCCCGGGACGGGTTTTTACCCCAGCCGCAGATCACCGGGTCCTGTCGGGTACCCGGGTCGGGTCCCCTGGACAGGTCGGCACCCCGGCCCCGGGTCACGGGGTCATGTCGGGTCGCTGTCCCGGGTACCAGTGTCAGGTGACCACCCCGGCCCCGGGAGACGGAGTCATACCGGGTCCCCGGCCCGGGTCCCCGGGTTGCATCGGGACAAAAGCACCGGATCACTGGATCACGTGGGGGCCCGGGCCCGGGTCCCCGGGTTGCATTGGGACACCAGCGAAGGACCACCGGGTCCTGTCGGGTCCCCGGCCCGGGTCCCCTGGACAGGTCGTTAACCCGGCCCCAGGTCACCGGGTCATGTCGCGCACCCGGCCTGGTTCCCAGGTTCCGGTGACCACCCCGGCACCAGGACCCCGGGTCACGTGGGGACCCCGTACCCAGGTCAGCGGGTCACGTTGGGACACCGGCCCCAGGTCACCGCGTCAGGTCGGGACCCCGAACACAGGTCCACGAGTCCGTCGACACCACAGCCCCGGGTCACCGGGTCGTGTCGGGTAACCGGCCTGGTTCCAAGGTTCCGATGACCACCCCGGCACCAGGACCCCGGGTCACGTGGGGACACCGGCCCCAGGTGACCGGGTCACGTGGGGACACCGGCCCCAGGTCACCGGGTCACGTGGGGACACCGGCCCCAGGTCACCGGGTCACGTGGGGACCCCGGCCCCAGGGCAGAGGGTCACGTGGGGTCACCGGCCCCAGGTCAGAGGGTCACGCGGGGACCCCGGACCCAGGTCACCTGGTCATGTGTGGTACCCAGCCTGGTTCCCAGGTTCCGATGACCACCCCGGCACCAGGACCCCGGGTCACGTGGGGACCCCGGCCCCAGGTGACCGGGTCAGGTGGGGTCACCGGCCCCAGGTCAGCGGGTCACGTGGGGTCACCGGCCCCAGGTCAGAGGGTCACGTGGGGACCCTGGACCCAGGTCACCTGGTCATGTGTGGTACCCAGCGTGGTTCCCAGGTTCCGGTGACCACCCCGGCACCAGGACCCCGGGTCACGTGGGGACCCCGGACCCAGGTCAGCGGGTCACGTGGGGACACCGGCCCCAGGTCACCGGGTCACGTGGGGTCACCGGCCCCAGGTCAGAGGGTCACGCGGGGACCCCGGAACCAGGTCACCTGGTCATGTGTGGTACCCAGCGTGGATCCCAGGTTCCGATGACCTCCCCGGGACCAGGACGCCGGGTCACGTGGGGACACCGGCCCCAGGTGACCGGGTCACGTGGGGTCACCGGCCCCAGGTCAGCGGGTCACGTGGGGTCACCGGCCCAGGTGACCGGGTCACGTGGGGACACCGGCCCCAGGTCACCGGGTCACGTGGGGACACCGGCCCCAGGTCACCGGGTCACGTGGGGACACCGGCCCCAGGTCAGCGGGTCACGTGGGGACACCGGCCCCAGGTAACCAAGGCAGGTCGGGACCCAGCCCGGGTCCCCGGGACGGGTTTTTACCCCAGCCGCAGATCACCGGGTCCTGTCGGGTCCCCGGCCCGGGTCCCCTGGACAGGTCGATAACCCGGCCCCAGGTCACCCGGTCATCTCGCGCACCCGGCCTGGTTCCCAGGTTCCGATGACCACCCCGGCACCAGGACCCCGGGTCACGTGGGGACACCGGCCCCAGGTGACCGGGTCACGTGGGGTCACCGGCCCCAGGTCAGCGGGTCACGTGGGGACCCCGGCCCAGGTCACCGGGTCACGTGTGGTCACCGGCCCCAGGTCAGAGGGTCACGTGGGGACCCCGGACCCAGGTCACCTGGTCATGTGTGGTACCCAGCGTGGTTCCCAGGTTCCGGTGACCACCCCGGCACCAGGACCCCGGGTCACGTGGGGACCCCGGACCCAGGTCAGCGGGTCACGTGGGGACACCGGCCCCAGGTCACCGCGTCAGGTCGGGACCCCGAAACCAGGTCCACGAGTCCGTCGACACCACAGCCCCGGGTCACCGGGTCGTGTCGGGTAACCGGCCTGGTTCCAAGGTTCCGATGACCACCCCGGCACCAGGACCCCGGGTCACGTGGGGACACCGGCCCCAGGTGACCGGGTCACGTGGGGTCACCGGCCCCAGGTCAGAGGGTCACGTGGGGACCCCGGACCCAGGTCACCTGGTCATGTGTGGTACCCAGCCTGGTTCCCAGGTTCCGATGACCACCCCGGCACCAGGACCCCGGGTCACGTGGGGTCACCGGCCCCAGGTCAGCGGGTCACGTGGGGACCCCGGCCCCAGGTCAGCGGGTCACGTGGGTCACCGGCCCCAGGTCAGAGGGTCACGTGGGGACCCTGGACCCAGGTCACCTGGTCATGTGTGGTACCCAGCGTGGTTCCCAGGTTCCGATGACCTCCCCGGCACCAGGACCCCGGGTCACGTGGGGACACCGGCCCCAGGTGACCGGGTCACGTGGGGTCACCGGCCCCAGGTCAGCGGGTCACGTGGGGACACCGGCCCCAGGTGACCGGGTCACGTGGGGACACCGGCCCCAGGTCAGAGGGTCACGTGGGGACACCGGCCCCAGGTGACTGGGTCACGTGGGGACCCCGGCCCCAGGTCAGCGGGTCACGTGGGGTCACCGGCCCCAGGTCAGAGGGTCACGTGGGGACCCCGGACCCAGGTCACCTAGTCATGTGTGGCACCCAGCCTGGTTCCAAGGTTCCGATGACCATCCCGGCACCAGGACCCCGGGTCACGTGGGGACACCGGCCTCATGTGACCGGGTCACGTGGGGACACCGGACCCAGGTGACCGGGTCACGTGGGGACCCCGGCCCCAGGTCAGCGGGTCACGTGGGGACACCGGCCCCAGGTCAGAGGGTCACGTGGGGACCCCGGCCCCAGGTCAGCGGGTCACGTGGGGTCACCGGCCCCAGGTCAGAGGGTCACGTGGGGACCCCGGTCCCAGGTCAACTAGTCATGTGTGGTACCCAGCCTGGTTCCAAGGTTCCGATGACCACCCCGGCACCAGGACCCCGGGTCACGTGGGGACACCGGCCCCAGGTGACCGGGTCACGTGGGGTCACCGGCCCCAGGTCAGCGGGTCACGTGGGGTCACCGGCCCCAGGTCAGCGGGTCACGTGGGGACACCGGCCCCAGGTGACCGGGTCACGTGGGGACACCGTCCCCAGGTCAGAGGGTCACGTGGGGACACCGGCCCCAGGTAACCAGGTCACGTGGGGACCCCGGCCCCAGGTCAGCGGGTCACGTGGGGTCACCGGCCCCAGGTCAGAGGGTCACGTGGGGACCCCGGACCCAGGTCACCTAGTCATGTGTGGCACCCAGCCTGGTTCCAAGGTTCCGATGACCATCCCGGCACCAGGACCCCGGGTCACGTGGGGACACCGGCCTCAGGTGACCGGGTCACGTGGGGACACCGGCCCCAGGTCACCGGGTCACGTGGGGACCCGGCCCCAGGTCAGCGGGTCACGTGGGGACACCGGCCCCAGGTAACCAGGTCACGTGGGGACCCCGGCCCCAGGTCAGCGGGTCACGTGGTGTCACCGGCCCCAGGTCAGAGGGTCACGTGGGGACCCCGGACCCAGGTCACCTAGTCATGTGTGGTACCCAGCCTGGTTCCAAGGTTCCGATGACCACCCCGGCACCAGGACCCCGGGTCATGTGGGGACATCGGCCCCAGGTCACCGGGTCACGTGGGGTCACCGGCCCCAGGTCAGCGGGTCACGTGGGGTCACCGGCCCCAGGTCAGCGGGTCACGTGGGGACACCGGCCCCAGGTCAGCGGGTCACGTGGGGACACCGGCCCCAGGTGACCGGGTCACGTGGGGTCATCGGCCCCAGGTCAGCGGGTCACGTGGGGACCCCGGCCCCAGGTCAGCGGGTCACGTTGGGACACCGGCCCCAGGTGACCGGGTCACGTGGGGACACCGGCCCCAGGTCACCGGGTCACGTGGGGACCCCGGCCCCAGGTCAGCGGGTCACGTGGGGACACCGGCCCCAGGTAACCAAGGCAGGTCGGGACCCAGCCCGGGTCCCCGGGACGGGTTTTTACCCCTGCCGCAGATCACCGGGTCCTGTCGGGTCCCCGGCCCGGGTCCCCTGGACAGGTCGATAACCCGGCCCCAGGTCACCTGGTCATCTCGCGCACCCGGCCTGGTTCCCAGGTTCCGATGACCACCCCGGCACCAGGACCCCGGGTCACGTGGGGACACCGGCCCCAGGTGACCGGGTCACGTGGGGTCACCGGCCCCAGGTCAGCGGGTCACGTGGGGACACCGGCCCCAGGTGACCGGGTCACGTGGGGTCACCGGCCCCAGGTCAGCGGGTCACGTGGGGTCACCGGCCCCAGGTCAGCGGGTCACGTGGGGACACCGGCCCCAGGTCAGCGGGTCACGTGGGGACACCGGCCCCAGGTCACCGGGTCACGTCGGCACCCCGGAACCAGGTCACCGGGTCATGTCGGGACCCAGCCCGGGTCCCCGGGACGGGTTTTTACCCCAGCCGCAGATCACCGGGTCCTGTCGGGTACCCGGGTCGGGTCCCCTGGACAGCTCGGCACCCCAGCCCCGGGTCACGGGGTCATGTCGGGTCGCTGTCCCGGGTACCAGTGTCAGGTGACCACCCCGGCCCCGGGAGACGGAGTCATACCGGGTCCCCGGCCCAGGTCCCCGGGTTGCATCGGGACAAAAGCACCGGATCACTGGATCACGTGGGGGCCCGGGCCCGGGTCCCCGGGTTGCATCGGGACACCAGCGAAGGACCACCGGGTCCTGTCGGGTCCCCGGCCCGGGTCCCCTGGACAGGTCGTTAACCCGGCCCCAGGTCACCGGGTCATGTCGCGCACCCGGCCTGGTTCCCAGGTTCCGGTGACCACCCCGGCACCAGGACCCCGGGTCACGTGGGGACCCCGGACCCAGGTGACCGGGTCACGTGGGGACACCGGCCCCAGGTCACCGGGTCACGAGGGGACCCCGGCCCCAGGTCAGCGGGTCACGTGGGGACACCGGCCCCAGGTAACCAAGGCAGGTCGGGACCCAGCCCGGGTCCCCGGGACGGGTTTTTACCCCAGCCGCAGATCACCGGGTCCTGTCGGGTCCCCGGCCCGGGTCCCCTGGACAGGTCGATAACCCGGCCCCAGGTCACCCGGTCATCTCGCGCACCCGGCCTGGTTCCCAGGTTCCGATGACCACCCCGGCACCAGGACCCCGGGTCACGTGGGGACACCGGCCCCAGGTGACCGGATAACGTGGGGTCACCGGCCCCAGGTCAGAGGGTCACGTGGGGACCCCGGACCCAGGTCACCTGGTCATGTGTGGTACCCAGCGTGGTTCCCAGGTTCCGATGACCTCCCCGGCACCAGGACCCCGGGTCACGTGGGGACACCGGCCCCAGGTGACCGGGTCACGTGGGGTCACCGGCCCCAGGTCAGCGGGTCACGTGGGGACACCGGCCCCAGGTGACCGGGTCACGTGGGGACACCGGCCCCAGGTCACCGGGTCACGTGGGGACCCCGGCCCCAGGTCAGCGGGTCACGTGGGGACACCGGCCCCAGGTAACCGGGTCACGTGGGGACCCGGACCCCAGGTCAGCGGGTCACGTGGGGTCACCGGCCCCAGGTCAGAGGGTCACGTGGGGACCCCGGACCCAGGTCACCTAGTCATGTGTGGTACCCAGCCTGGTTCCAAGGTTCCGATGACCACCCCGGCACCAGGACCCCGGGTCACGTGGGGACACCGGCCTCAGGTGACCGGGTCACGTGGGGACACCGGCCTCATGTGACCAGGTCACGTGGGGACACCGGCCCCAGGTAACCGGGTCACGTGGGGACCCCGGCACCAGGACCCCGGGTCACGTGGGGACACCGGCCCCAGGTAACCGGGTCATACCGGGTCCCCGGCCCCAGGTCAGCGGGTCAGGTCGGGACCCCGGACCCAGGTCGGGTCATGTCACGTCCCATGCCCGGGTCCCCGGGTTGGATTTTTACCCAGGCCCCGGGTCACAGGGTCATGTCGGGTCAACGGCCTGGGTACAAGGGTCTGGTGACCACCCCGACCCCAGGTCCCCGGGTCATGACGGGACACCGGACCAGGTCCCCGAGTCCGGTCGACACCACAGCCCCAGGTCACCGGGTCACGTCGGCACCCCGGAACCAGGTCACCGGGTCATGTCGGGACCCAGCCCGGGTCCCCGGGACGGGTTTTTACCCCAGCCGCAGATCACCGGGTCCTGTCGGGTACCCGGGTCGGGTCCCCTGGACAGCTCGGCACCCCGGCCCCGGGTCACGGGGTCATGTCGGGTCGCTGTCCCGGGTACCAGTGTCAGGTGACCACCCCGGCCCCGGGAGACGGAGTCATACCGGGTCCCCGGCCCGGGTCCCCGGGTTGCATCGGGACAAAAGCACCGGATCACTGGATCACGTGGGGGCCCGGGCCCGGGTCCCCGGGTTGCATCGGGACACCAGCGAAGGATCACCGGGTCCTGTCGGGTCCCCGGCCCGGGTCCCCTGGACAGGTCGTTAACCCGGCCCCAGGTCACCGGGTCATGTCGCGCACCCGGCCTGGTTCCCAGGTTCCGGTGACCACCCCGGCACCAGGACCCCAGGTCACGTGGGGACCCCGGCCCCAGGTCAGCGGGTCACGTGGGGACACCGGCCCCAGGTCAGCGGGTCACGTGGGGACCCCTGCCCCAGGTGACCGGGTCACGTGGGGACCCCGGCCCCAGGTCACCGGGTCACGTGGGGACCCTGGCCCCAGGTCAGCGGGTCACGTGGGGACACCGGCCCCAGGTAACCAAGGCAGGTCGGGACCCAGCCCGGGTCCCCGGGACGGGTTTTTACCCCAGCCGCAGATCACCGGGTCCTGTCGGGTCCCCGGCCCGGGTCCCCTGGACAGGTCGTTAACCCGGCCCCAGGTCACCGGGTCATGTCGCGCACCCGGCCTGGTTCCCAGGTTCCGGTGACCACCCCGGCACCAGGACCCCGGGTCACGTGGGGACCCCGGACCCAGGTCAGCGGGTCACGTGGGGACACCGGCCCCAGGTCACCGCGTCAGGTCGGGACCCCGAACCCAGGTCCACGAGTCCGTCGACACCACAGCCCCGGGTCACCGGGTCGTGTCGGGTAACCGGCCTGGTTCCCAGGTTCCGATGACCACCCCGGCACCAGGACCCTGGGTCACGTGGGGACACCGGCCCCAGGTGACCGGGTCACGTGGGGACACCGGCCCCAGGTCAGCGGGTCACGTGGGGACCCCGGCCCCAGGTAACCAAGGCAGGTCGGGACCCCAGCCCCAGGTCCCCAGGTCATGTCGGGTATCCGGCCTGGTTCCCTGGTTCCGATGACCACCCCGGCACCAGGACCCCGGGTCACGTGGGGACACCGGCCCCAGGTCAGCGGGTCACGTGGGGACCCCGGACCCAGGTCACCTGGTCATGTCTGGTACCCAGCCTGGTTCCCAGGTTCCGATGACCACCCCGGCACCAGGACCTCGGGTCAGGTGGGGACCCCGGCCCCAGGTCAGCGGGTCACGTGGGGACACCGGCCCCAGGTCAGCGGGTCACGTGGGGACACCGGCCCCAGGTCAGCGGGTCACGTGGGGACACCGGCCCCAGGTAACCGGGTCACGTGGGGACCCCGGACCCAGGTCAGCGGGTCACGTGGGGACACCGGCCCCAGGTAATCGGGTCATACCGGGTCCCCGGACCCAGGTCACTGGGTCAGGTCGGGACCCCGTACCCAGGTCGGGTCATGTCACGTCCCATACCCGGGTCCCCGGGTTGGATTGTTACCCAGGCCCCGGGTCACAGGGTCATGTCGGGTCAACGGACTGGGTACAAGGGTCTGGTGACCACCCCGACCCCAGGTCCCCGGGTCATGACGGGACACCGGACCAGGTCCCCGAGTCCGGTCGACACCACAGCCCCAGGTCACCGGGTCACGTCGGCACCCCGGAACCAGGTCACCGGGTCCTGTCGGGTACCTGGGTCGGGTCCCCTGGACAGGTCGGCACCCCGGCCCCGGGTCACGGGGTCATGTCGGGTCGCTGTCCCGGGTACCAGTGTCAGGTGACCACCCCGGCCCCGGGAGACGGAGTCATACCGGGTCCCCGGCCCGGGTCCCCGGGTTGCATCGGGACACCAGCGAAGGATCACCGGGTCCTGTCGGGTCCCCGGCCCGGGTCCCCTGGACAGGTCGTTAACCCGGCCCCAGGTCACCGGGTCATGTCGCGCACCCGGCCTGGTTCCCAGGTTCCGGTGACCACCCCGGCACCAGGACCCCGGGTCACGTGGGGACCCCGGACCCAGGTCAGCGGGTCCGTCGACACCACAGCCCCGGGTCACCGGGTCGTGTCGGGTAACTGGCCTGGTTCCCAGGTTCCGATGATCACCCCGGCACCAGGACCCCGGGTCACGTGGGGACACCGGCCCCAGGTGACCGGGTCACGTGGGGACACCGGCCCCAGGTCAGCGGGTCACGTGGGGACCCCGGCCCCAGGTCAGCGGGTCACGTGGGGACACCGGCCCCAGGTCAGAGGGTCACGTGGGGTCACCGGCCCCAGGTCAAAGGGTCACGTGGGGACACCGGCCCCAGGTGACCGGGTCACGTGGGGACACCGGCCCCAGGTCAGCGGGTCACGTGGGGACCCCGGACCCAGGTCTGCGGGTCACATGGGGACACCGGCCCCAGGTCACCGGGTCACGTGGGGACACCGGCCCCAGGTCAGCGGGTCACGTGGGGACCCTGGACCCAGGTCACCGGGTCACGTGGGGACACCGGCCCCAGGTCAGAGGGTCACATGGGGTCACCGGCCCCAGGTCAGAGGGTCACGTGGGGACACCGGCCCCAGTTGACCGGGTCACGTGGGGACACCGGCCCAAGGTCAGAGGGTCACGTGGGGACCTCGGACCCAGGTCACCTGGTCATGTCTGGTACCCAGCCTGGTTCCCAGGTTCCGATGACCACCCCGGCACCAGGACCCCGGGTCACGTGGGGACACCGGCCCCAGGTCACCGGGTCACGTGGGGACCCCGGACCCAGGTCACCTGGTCATGTCTGGTACCCAGCCTGGTTCCCAGGTTCCGATGACCACCCCGGCACCAGGACCCTGGGTCACGTGGGGACACCGGCCCCAGGTGACCGGGTCACGTGGGGACACCGGCCCCAGGTCAGCGGGTCACGTGGGGACCCCGGCCCCAGGTAACCAAGGCAGGTCGGGACCCCAGCCCCAGGTCCCCGGGTCATGTCGGGTATCCGGCCTGGTTCCCTGGTTCCGATGACCACCCCGGCACCAGGACCCCGGGTCACGTGGGGACACCGGCCCCAGGTCAGCGGGTCACGTGGGGACCCCGGACCCAGGTCACCTGGTCATGTCTGGTACCCAGCCTGGTTCCCAGGTTCCGATGACCACCCCGGCACCAGGACCTCGGGTCAGGTGGGGACACCGGCCCCAGGTCAGCGGGTCACGTGGGGACACCGGCCCCAGGTCAGCGGGTCACGTGGGGACACCGGCCCCAGGTCAGCGAGTCACGTGGGGACACCGGCCCCAGGTAACCGGGTCACGTGGGGACCCCGGACCCAGGTCAGCGGGTCACGTGGGGACACCGGCCCCAGGTAATCGGGTCATACCGGGTCCCCGGACCCAGGTCACCGGGTCAGGTCGGGACCCCGTACCCAGGTCGGGTCATGTCACGTCCCATACCCGGGTCCCCGGGTTGGATTGTTACCCAGGCCCCGGGTCACAGGGTCATGTAGGGTCAACGGCCTGGGTACAAGGGTTTGGTGACCACCCCGACCCCAGGTCCCCGGGTCATGACGGGACACCGGACCAGGTCCCCGAGTCCGGTCGACACCACAGCCCCAGGTCACCGGGTCACGTCGGCACCCCGGAACCAGGTCACCGGGTCATGTCGGGTACCCGGGTCGGGTCCCCTGGACAGGTCGGCACCCCGGCCCCGGGTCACGGGGTCATGTCGGGTCGCTGTCCCGGGTACCAGTGTCAGGTGACCACCCCGGCCCCGGGAGACGGAGTCATACCGGGTCCCCGGCCCGGGTCCCCGGGTTGCATCGGGACAAAAGCACCGGATCACTGGATCACGTGGGGTCCCGGGCCCGGGTCCCCGGGTTGCATCGGGACACCAGCGAAGGATCACCGGGTCCTGTCGGGTCCCCGGCCCGGGTCCCCTGGACAGGTCGTTAACCCGGCCCCAGGTCACCGGGTCATGTCGCGCACCCGGCCTGGTTCCCAGGTTCCGGTGACCACCCCGGCACCAGGACCCCGGGTCACGTGGGGACCCCGGACCCAGGTCAGCGGGTCACGTGGGGACACCGGCCCCAGGTCACCGCGTCAGGTCGGGACCCCGAACCCAGGTCCACGAGTCCGTCGACACCACAGCCCCGGGTCACCGGGTCGTGTCGGGTAACTGGCCTGGTTCCCAGGTTCCGATGATCACCCCGGCACCAGGACCCCGGGTCACGTGGGGACCCCGGCCCCAGGTGACCGGGTCACGTGGGGACACCGGCCCCAGGTCAGCGGGTCACGTGGGGACCCCGGCCCCAGGTGACCGGGTCACGTGGGGACCCCGGCCCCAGGTCAGAGGGTCACGTGGGGTCACCGGCCCCAGGTCAGAGGGTCACGTGGGGACACCGGCCCCAGGTGACCGGGTCACGTGGGGACACCGGCCCCAGGTCAGAGGGTCACGTGGGGACCCCGGACCCAGGTCAGCGGGTCACATGGGGACACCGGCCCCAGGTCACCGGGTCACGTGGGGACACCGGCCCCAGGTCAGCGGGTCACGTGGGGACCCCGGACCCAGGTCAGAGGGTCACGTGGGGACACCGGCCCCAGGTCAGAGGGTCACATGGGGTCACCGGCCCCAGGTCAGAGGGTCACGTGGGGACACCGGCCCCAGGTGACCAGGTCACGTGGGGACACAGGCCCCAGGTCAGAGGGTCACGTGGGGACCTCGGACCCAGGTCACCTGGTCATGTCACGTACCCAGCCTTGTTCCCAGGTTCCGATGACCATCCCGGCACCAGGACGCCGGGTCATTTGGGGACACCGGCCCCAGGTCACCGGGTCACGTGGGAACCCCGGCCCCAGGTCAGAGGGTCACGTGGGGACCCCGGCCCCAGGTAACCGGGTCACGTGGGGACCCAGGCCCCAGGTCAGCGGGTCACGTGGGGTCACCGGCCCCAGGTCAGCGGGTCACGTGGGGACACCGGCCCCAGGTGACCGGGTCACGTGGGGACACCTGCCCCAGGTCAGAGGGTCACGTGGGGACCCCGGACCCAGGTCACCTGGTCATGTCTGGTACCCAGCCTGGTTCCCAGGTTCCGATGACCATCCCGGCACCAGGACCCCGGGTCACGTGGGGACACCGGCCCCAGGTCACCGGGTCACGTGGGGATCCCGGCCCCAGGTCAGCGGATCACGTGGGGACTCCGTACCCAGGTAACCGGGTCACGTGCGGACCCCGGCCCCAGGTCAGCGGGTCACGTGTGGTCACCGGCCCCAGGTCACCGGGTCACGTGGGGACCCCGGACCCAGGTCAGCGGGTCACGTGGGGACACCGGCCCCAGGTCAGCGGGTCACGTGGGGACACCGGCCCCAGGTCAGCAGGTCACGTGGGGACCCCGGACCCAGGTCAGCGGGTCACGTGGGGACACCGGCCCCAGGTAACCGGGTCATACCGGATCCCCGGACCCAGGTCACCGGGTCAGTTCGGGACCCCGGACCCAGGTCGGGTCATGTCACGTCCCATGCCCGGGTCCCCGGGTTGGATTTTTACCCAGGCCCCGGGTCACAGGGTCATGTCGGGTCAACGGCCTGGGTACAAGGGTCTGGTGACCACCCCGACCCCAGGTCACCGGGTCACGTCGGCACCCCGGAACCAGGTCACCGGGTCATGTCGGGACCCAGCCCGGGTCCCTGGGACGGGTTTTTACCCCAGCCGCAGATCACCGGGTCCTGTCGGGTACCCGGGTCGGGTCCCCTGGACAGGTCGGCACCCCGGCCCCGGGTCACGGGGTCATGTCGGGTCGCTGTCCCGGGTACCAGTGTCAGGTGACCACCCCGGCCCCGGGAGACGGAGTCATACCATGTCCCCGGCCCGGGTCCCCGGGTTGCATCGGGACAAAAGCACCGGATCACTGGATCACGTGGGGTCCCGGGTTCGGGTCCCCGGGTTGCATCGGGACACCAGCGAAGGATCACCGGGTCCTGTCGGGTCCCCGGCCCGGGTCCCCTGGACAGGTCGATAACCCGGCCCAAGGTCACCCGGTCATCTCGCGCACCCGGCCTGGTTCCCAGGTTCCGGTGACCATCCCGGCGCCAGGACCCCGGGTCACGTGGGGACCCCGGCCCCAGGTCAGAGGGTCACGTGGGGACCCCGGACCCAGGTCACCTGGTCATGTCTGTTACCCAGCCTGGTTCCCAGGTTCCGATGACCACCCCGACACCAGGACCCCGGGTCACGTGGGGACACTGGCCCCAGGTGACCGGGTCACGTGGGGTCACCGGCCCCAGGTCAGCGGGTCACGTGGGGTCACCGTCCCCAGGTCAGCGGGTCACGTGGGGACACCGGCCCCAGGTCAGAGGGTCACGTGGGGACCCCGGACCCAGGTCAGAGGGTCACGTGGCGACCCCGGACCCAGGTCACCTAGTCATGTGTGGTACCCAGCCTGGTTCCCAGGTTCCGAGGACCACCCCGGCACCAGGACCCCGTGTCACGTGGGGACACCGGCCTCAGGTGACCGGGTCACTTGGGGACACCGGCCCCAGGTAACCGGGTCATACCGGGTCCCCGGGCCCGGGTCCCCGGTTTGCATCGGGACACCAGCGAAGGATCACCGGGTCCTGTCGGGTCCCCGGCACGGGTCCCCTGGACAGGTCGTTAACCCGGCCCCAGGTCACCGGGTCATGTCGCGCACCCGGCCTGGTTCCCACGTTCCGGTGACCACCCCGGCACCAGGACCCCGGGTCACGTGGGGACCCCGGACCCAGGTCACCGGGTCACGTGGGGACACCGGCCCCAGGTCAGAGGGTCACGAGGGGACTCTGGCCCCAGGTCACCGCGTCAGGTCGGGACCCCGAACCCAGGTCCACGAGTTCGTCGACAACACAGCCCCGGGTCACCGGGTCGTGTCGGGTACACAGCCCGGGCACCAGGGTCAGCTCGGGACCCCGGCCCCAGGTCCCCGGGTCATGTCGGGTACCCGGCCTGGTTCCCAGGTTCCGATGACCACCCCGGCACCAGGACCCCGGGTCACGTGGGGACACCGGCCCCAGGTCAGCGGGTCACGTGGGGACCCCGGACCCAGGTCACCTGGTCATGTCTGGTACCCAGCCTGGTTCCCAGGTTCCGATGACCACCCCGGCACCAGGACCTCGGGTCAAGTGGGGACCCCGGCCCCAGGTGACCGGGTCACGTGGGGACACCGGCCCCAGGTCAGCCGGTCACGTGGGGACACCGGCCCCAGGTCAGCGAGTCACGTGGGGACACCGGCCCCAGGTAACCGGGTCACGTGGGGACTCCGGCCCCACGTGACCGGGTCACGTGGGGACACCGGCCCCAGGTAATCGGGTCATACCGGGTCCCCGGACCCAGGTCACCGGGTCAGGTCGGGACCCCGGACCCAGGTCGGGTCATGTCACGTCCCATACCCGGGTCCCAGGGTTGGATTTTTACCCAGGCCCCGGGTTACAGGGTCATGTCGGGTCAACGGCCTGGGTACAAGGGTCTGGTGACCACCCCGACCCCAGGTCCCCGGGTCATGACGGGACACCGGACCAGGTCCCCGAGTCCGGTCGACACCACAGCCCCAGGTCATCGGGTCAGGTCGGCACCCCGGAACCAGGTCACCGGGTCATGTCGGGTACCCGGGTCGGGTCCCCTGGACAGGTCGGCACCCCGGCCCCGGGTCACGGGGTCATGTCGGGTCGCTGTCCCGGGTACCAGTGTCAGGTGACCACCCCGGCCCCGGGAGACGGAGTCATACCGGGTCCCCGGCCCGGGTCCCCGGGTTGCATCGGGACAAAAGCACCGGATCACTGGATCACGTGGGGTCCCGGGCCCGGGTCCCCGGGTTGCATCGGGACACCAGCGAAGGATCACCGGGTCCTGTCGGGTCCCAGGCCCGGGTCCCCTGGACAGGTCGTTAACCCGGCCCCAGGTCACCGGGTCATGTCGCGCACCCGGCCTGGTTCCCAGGTTCCGGTGACCACCCCGGCACCAGGACCCCGGGTCACGTGGGGACCCCGGACCCAGGTCAGCGGGTCACGTGGGGACACCGGCCCCAGGTCACCGCGTCAGGTCGGGACCCCGAACCCAGGTCCACGAGTCCGTCGACACCACAGCCCCGGGTCACCGGGTCGTGTCGGGTACCCGGCCTGGTTCCCAGGTTCCGATGACCACCCCGGCACCAGGACCCCGGGTCACGTGGGGACACCGGCCCCAGGTCACCGGGTCACGTGGGGACCCCGGCCCCAGGTCAGCGGGTCACGTGGGGACCCCGGCCCCAGGTCAGAGGGTCACGTGGGGTCACCGGCCCCAGGTCAGAGGGTCACGTGGGGACCCCGGACCCAGGTCACCTAGTCATGTGTGGTACCCAGCCTGGTTCCCAGGTTCCGATGACCACCCCGGCACCAGGACCCCGGGTCACGTGGGGACACCGGCCCCAGGTGACCGGGTCACGTGGGGTCACCGGCCCCAGGTCAGCGGGTCACGTGGGGTCACCGGCCCCAGGTCAGCGGGTCAGCTCGGGACCCCGGCCCCAGGTGACCGGGTCATGTCGGGTACCCGGCCTGGTTCCCAGGTTCCGATGACCACCCCGGCACCAGGACCCCGGGTCACGTGGGGACACCGGCCCCAGGTCACCGGGTCACGTGGGGACCCCGGACCCAGGTCACCTAGTCATGTCTGGTACCCAGCCTGGTTCCCAGGTTCCGATGACCACCCCAGCACCAGGACCCCGGGTCACGTGGGGACACCGGCCCCAGGTGACCGGGTCACGTGGGGACACCGGACCCAGGTCACCGGGTCACGTGGGGACACCGGCCCCAGGTAACCGGGTCACGTGGGGACCCCGGCCCCAGGTCAGCGGGTCACGTGGGGTCACCGGCCCCAGGTCAGCGGGTCATGTGGGGTCACCGGCCCCAGGTGACCGGGTCACGTGGGCACCCCGGCCCCAGGTCAGCGGGTCACGTGGGGACCCCGGCCCCAGGTCAGAGGGTCACGTGGGGTCACCGGCCCCAGGTCAGAGGGTCACGTGGGGACCCCGGACCCAGGTCACCTAGTCATGTGTGGTACCCAGCCTGGTTCCCAGGTTCCGATGACCACCCCGGCACCAGGACCCCGGGTCACGTGGGGACACCGGCCCCAGGTGACCGGGTCACGTGGGGTCACCGGCCCCAGGTCAGCGGGTCACGTGGGGTCACCGGCCCCAGGTCAGCGGGTCAGCTCGGGACCCCGGCCCCAGGTGACCGGGTCATGTCGGGTACCCGGCCTGGTTCCCAGGTTCCGATGACCACCCCGGCACCAGGACCCCGGGTCACGTGGGGACACCGGCCCCAGGTCACCGGGTCACGTGGGGACCCCGGACCCAGGTCACCTAGTCATGTCTGGTACCCAGCCTGGTTCCCAGGTTCCGATGACCACCCCGGCACCAGGACCCCGGGTCACGTGGGGACACCGGCCCCAGGTGACCGGGTCACGTGGGGACACCGGCCCCAGGTCAGCGGGTCACGTGGGGACACCGGCCCCAGGTAACCGGGTCACGTGGGGACCCCTGCCCCAGGTGACCGGGTCACGTGGGGTCACCGGCCCCAGGTCAGCGGGTCATGTGGGGTCACCGGCCCCAGGTAACCGGGTCACGTGGGGCCCCGGGCCCAGGTCAGCGGGTCACGTGGGGTCACCGGCCCCAGGTCAGAGGGTCACGTGGGGACCCCGGACCCAGGTCACCTAGTCATGTGTGGTACCCAGCCTGGTTCCCAGGTTCCGATGACCACCCCGGGACCAGGACCCTGGGTCACGTGGGGAACCCGGCCCCAGGTCAGCGGGTCACGTGGGGACACCGGCCCCAGGTCAGCGGGTCACGTGGGGACACCGGCCCCAGGTCAGCGGGTCACGTGGGGTCACCGTCCCCAGGTCAGCGGGTCACGTGGGGACACCGGCCCCAGGTCAGAGGGTCACGTGGGGACCCCGGACCCAGGTCAGAGGGTCACGTGGCGACCCCGGACCCAGGTCACCTAGTCATGTGTGGTACCCAGCCTGGTTCCCAGGTTCCGAGGACCACCCCGGCACCAGGACCCCGTGTCACGTGGGGACACCGGCCTCAGGTGACCGGGTCACTTGGGGACACCGGCCCCAGGTAACCGGGTCATACCGGGTCCCCGGGCCCGGGTCCCCGGTTTGCATCGGGACACCAGCGAAGGATCACCGGGTCCTGTCGGGTCCCCGGCACGGGTCCCCTGGACAGGTCGTTAACCCGGCCCCAGGTCACCGGGTCATGTCGCGCACCCGGCCTGGTTCCCACGTTCCGGTGACCACCCCGGCACCAGGACCCCGGGTCACGTGGGGACCCCGGACCCAGGTCACCGGGTCACGTGGGGACACCGGCCCCAGGTCAGAGGGTCACGAGGGGACTCTGGCCCCAGGTCACCGCGTCAGGTCGGGACCCCGAACCCAGGTCCACGAGTTCGTCGACAACACAGCCCCGGGTCACCGGGTCGTGTCGGGTACACAGCCCGGGCACCAGGGTCAGCTCGGGACCCCGGCCCCAGGTCCCCGGGTCATGTCGGGTACCCGGCCTGGTTCCCAGGTTCCGATGACCACCCCGGCACCAGGACCCCGGGTCACGTGGGGACACCGGCCCCAGGTCAGCGGGTCACGTGGGGACCCCGGACCCAGGTCACCTGGTCATGTCTGGTACCCAGCCTGGTTCCCAGGTTCCGATAACCACCCCGGCACCAGGACCCTGGGTCACGTGCGGACACCGGCCCCAGGTGACCGGGTCACGTGGGGACACCGGCCTCATGTCAGCGGGTCACGTGGGGACACCGGCCCCAGGTCAGCGGGTCACGTGGGGACCCCGGACCCAGGTAACCAAGGCAGGTCGGGACCCCAGCCCCAGGTCCCCGGGTCATGTCGGGTACCCGGCCTGGTTCCCAGGTTCCGATGACCACCCCGGCACCAGGACCCCGGGTCACGTGGGGACACCGGCCCCAGGTCAGCGGGTCACGTGGGGTCACCGGCCCCAGGTCAGCGGGTCATGTGGGGTCACCGGCCCCAGGTGACCGGGTCACGTGGGCACCCCGGCCCCAGGTCAGCGGGTCACGTGGGGACCCCGGCCCCAGGTCAGAGGGTCACGTGGGGTCACCGGCCCCAGGTCAGAGGGTCACGTGGGGACCCCGGACCCAGGTCACCTAGTCATGTGTGGTACCCAGCCTGGTTCCCAGGTTCCGATGACCACCCCGGCACCAGGACCCCGGGTCACGTGGGGACACCGGCCCCAGGTGACCGGGTCACGTGGGGTCACCGGCCCCAGGTCAGCGGGTCACGTGGGGTCACCGGCCCCAGGTCAGCGGGTCAGCTCGGGACCCCGGCCCCAGGTGACCGGGTCATGTCGGGTACCCGGCCTGGTTCCCAGGTTCCGATGACCACCCCGGCACCAGGACCCCGGGTCACGTGGGGACACCGGCCCCAGGTCACCGGGTCACGTGGGGACCCCGGACCCAGGTCACCTAGTCATGTCTGGTACCCAGCCTGGTTCCCAGGTTCCGATGACCACCCCGGCACCAGGACCCCGGGTCACGTGGGGACACCGGCCCCAGGTGACCGGGTCACGTGGGGACACCGGCCCCAGGTCAGCGGGTCACGTGGGGACACCGGCCCCAGGTAACCGGGTCACGTGGGGACCCCTGCCCCAGGTCAGCGGGTCACGTGGGGTCACCGGCCCCAGGTCAGCGGGTCATGTGGGGTCACCGGCCCCAGGTAACCGGGTCACGTGGGGCCCCGGGCCCAGGTCAGCGGGTCACGTGGGGTCACCGGCCCCAGGTCAGAGGGTCACGTGGGGACCCCGGACCCAGGTCACCTAGTCATGTGTGGTACCCAGCCTGGTTCCCAGGTTCCGATGACCACCCCGGGACCAGGACCCTGGGTCACGTGGGGAACCCGGCCCCAGGTCAGCGGGTCACGTGGGGACACCGGCCCCAGGTCAGCGGGTCACGTGGGGACACCGGCCCCAGGTCAGCGGGTCACGTGGGGTCACCGTCCCCAGGTCAGCGGGTCACGTGGGGACACCGGCCCCAGGTCAGAGGGTCACGTGGGGACCCCGGACCCAGGTCAGAGGGTCACGTGGCGACCCCGGACCCAGGTCACCTAGTCATGTGTGGTACCCAGCCTGGTTCCCAGGTTCCGAGGACCACCCCGGCACCAGGACCCCGTGTCACGTGGGGACACCGGCCTCAGGTGACCGGGTCACTTGGGGACACCGGCCCCAGGTAACCGGGTCATACCGGGTCCCCGGGCCCGGGTCCCCGGTTTGCATCGGGACACCAGCGAAGGATCACCGGGTCCTGTCGGGTCCCCGGCACGGGTCCCCTGGACAGGTCGTTAACCCGGCCCCAGGTCACCGGGTCATGTCGCGCACCCGGCCTGGTTCCCACGTTCCGGTGACCACCCCGGCACCAGGACCCCGGGTCACGTGGGGACCCCGGACCCAGGTCACCGGGTCACGTGGGGACACCGGCCCCAGGTCAGAGGGTCACGAGGGGACTCTGGCCCCAGGTCACCGCGTCAGGTCGGGACCCCGAACCCAGGTCCACGAGTTCGTCGACAACACAGCCCCGGGTCACCGGGTCGTGTCGGGTACACAGCCCGGGCACCAGGGTCAGCTCGGGACCCCGGCCCCAGGTCCCCGGGTCATGTCGGGTACCCGGCCTGGTTCCCAGGTTCCGATGACCACCCCGGCACCAGGACCCCGGGTCACGTGGGGACACCGGCCCCAGGTCAGCGGGTCACGTGGGGACCCCGGACCCAGGTCACCTGGTCATGTCTGGTACCCAGCCTGGTTCCCAGGTTCCGATAACCACCCCGGCACCAGGACCCTGGGTCACGTGCGGACACCGGCCCCAGGTGACCGGGTCACGTGGGGACACCGGCCTCATGTCAGCGGGTCACGTGGGGACACCGGCCCCAGGTCAGCGGGTCACGTGGGGACCCCGGACCCAGGTAACCAAGGCAGGTCGGGACCCCAGCCCCAGGTCCCCGGGTCATGTCGGGTACCCGGCCTGGTTCCCAGGTTCCGATGACCACCCCGGCACCAGGACCCCGGGTCACGTGGGGACACCGGCCCCAGGTCAGCGGGTCACGTGGGGACCCCGGACCCAGGTCACCTGGTCATGTCTGGTACCCAGCCTGGTTCCCAGGTTCCGATGACCACCCCGGCACCAGGACCTCGGGTCAAGTGGGGACCCCGGCCCCAGGTGACCGGGTCACGTGGGGACACCGGCCCCAGGTCAGCCGGTCACGTGGGGACACCGGCCCCAGGTCAGCGAGTCACGTGGGGACACCGGCCCCAGGTAACCGGGTCACGTGGGGACTCCGGCCCCACGTGACCGGGTCACGTGGGGACACCGGCCCCAGGTAATCGGGTCATACCGGGTCCCCGGACCCAGGTCACCGGGTCAGGTCGGGACCCCGGACCCAGGTCGGGTCATGTCACGTCCCATACCCGGGTCCCAGGGTTGGATTTTTACCCAGGCCCCGGGTTACAGGGTCATGTCGGGTCAACGGCCTGGGTACAAGGGTCTGGTGACCACCCCGACCCCAGGTCCCCGGGTCATGACGGGACACCGGACCAGGTCCCCGAGTCCGGTCGACACCACAGCCCCAGGTCATCGGGTCAGGTCGGCACCCCGGAACCAGGTCACCGGGTCATGTCGGGTACCCGGGTCGGGTCCCCTGGACAGGTCGGCACCCCGGCCCCGGGTCACGGGGTCATGTCGGGTCGCTGTCCCGGGTACCAGTGTCAGGTGACCACCCCGGCCCCGGGAGACGGAGTCATACCGGGTCCCCGGCCCGGGTCCCCGGGTTGCATCGGGACAAAAGCACCGGATCACTGGATCACGTGGGGGCCCGGGCCCGGGTCCCCGGGTTGCATCGGGACACCAGCGAAGGATCACCGGGTCCTGTCGGGTCCCAGGCCCGGGTCCCCTGGACAGGTCGTTAACCCGGCCCCAGGTCACCGGGTCATGTCGCGCACCCGGCCTGGTTCCCAGGTTCCGGTGACCACCCCGGCACCAGGACCCCGGGTCACGTGGGGACACCGGCCCCAGGTCACCGCGTCAGGTCGGGACCCCGAACCCAGGTCCACGAGTCCGTCGACACCACAGCCCCGGGTCACCGGGTCGTGTCGGGTAACCGGCCTGGTTCCCAGGTTCCGATGACCACCCCGGCACCAGGACCCCGGGTCACGTGGGGACACCGGCCCCAGGTCACCGGGTCACGTGGGGACCCCGGCCCCAGGTCAGCGGGTCACGTGGGGACCCCGGCCCCAGGTCAGAGGGTCACGTGGGGTCACCGGCCCCAGGTCAGAGGGTCACGTGGGGACCCCGGACCCAGGTCACCTAGTCATGTGTGGTACCCAGCCTGGTTCCCAGGTTCCGATGACCACCCCGGCACCAGGACCCCGGGTCACGTGGGGACACCGGCCCCAGGTGACCGGGTCACGTGGGGTCACCGGCCCCAGGTCAGCGGGTCACGTGGGGTCACCGGCCCCAGGTCAGCGGGTCAGCTCGGGACCCCGGCCCCAGGTGACCGGGTCATGTCGGGTACCCGGCCTGGTTCCCAGGTTCCGATGACCACCCCGGCACCAGGACCCCGGGTCACGTGGGGACACCGGCCCCAGGTCACCGGGTCACGTGGGGACCCCGGACCCAGGTCACCTAGTCATGTCTGGTACCCAGCCTGGTTCCCAGGTTCCGATGACCACCCCAGCACCAGGACCCCGGGTCACATGGGGACACCGGCCCCAGGTGACCGGGTCACGTGGGGACACCGGACCCAGGTCACCGGGTCACGTGGGGACACCGGCCCCAGGTAACCGGGTCACGTGGGGACCCCGGCCCCAGGTCAGCGGGTCACGTGGGGTCACCGGCCCCAGGTCAGCGGGTCATGTGGGGTCACCGGCCCCAGGTGACCGGGTCACGTGGGCACCCCGGCCCCAGGTCAGCGGGTCACGTGGGGACCCCGGCCCCAGGTCAGAGGGTCACGTGGGGTCACCGGCCCCAGGTCAGAGGGTCACGTGGGGACCCCGGACCCAGGTCACCTAGTCATGTGTGGTACCCAGCCTGGTTCCCAGGTTCCGATGACCACCCCGGCACCAGGACCCCGGGTCACGTGGGGACACCGGCCCCAGGTGACCGGGTCACGTGGGGTCACCGGCCCCAGGTCAGCGGGTCACGTGGGGTCACCGGCCCCAGGTCAGCGGGTCAGCTCGGGACCCCGGCCCCAGGTGACCGGGTCATGTCGGGTACCCGGCCTGGTTCCCAGGTTCCGATGACCACCCCGGCACCAGGACCCCGGGTCACGTGGGGACACCGGCCCCAGGTCACCGGGTCACGTGGGGACCCCGGACCCAGGTCACCTAGTCATGTCTGGTACCCAGCCTGGTTCCCAGGTTCCGATGACCACCCCGGCACCAGGACCCCGGGTCACGTGGGGACACCGGCCCCAGGTGACCGGGTCACGTGGGGACACCGGCCCCAGGTCAGCGGGTCACGTGGGGACACCGGCCCCAGGTAACCGGGTCACGTGGGGACCCCGGCCCCAGGTCAGCGGGTCACGTGGGGTCACCGGCCCCAGGTCAGCGGGTCATGTGGGGTCACCGGCCCCAGGTAACCGGGTCACGTGGGGCCCCGGGCCCAGGTCAGCGGGTCACGTGGGGTCACCGGCCCCAGGTCAGAGGGTCACGTGGGGACCCCGGACCCAGGTCACCTAGTCATGTGTGGTACCCAGCCTGGTTCCCAGGTTCCGATGACCACCCCGGCACCAGGACCCTGGGTCACGTGGGGACCCCGGCCCCAGGTCAGCGGGTCACGTGGGGACACCGGCCCCAGGTCAGCGGGTCACGTGGGGACACCGGCCCCAGGTAAACGGGTCACGTGGGGACCCCGGACCCAGGTCAGCGGGTCACGTGGGGACACCGGCCCCATGTAACCGGGTCATACCGAGTCCCCGGACCCAGGTCACCGGGTCAGGTCGGGACCCCGGACCCAGGTCGCGTCATGTCACGTCCCATACCCGGGTCCCCGGGTTGGATTTTTACCCAGGCCCTGGGTCACAGGGTCATGTCGGGTCAACGGCCTGGGTACAAGGGTCTGGTGACCACCCCGACCCCAGGTCCCCGGGTCATGACGGGACACCGGACCAGGTCCCCGAGTCCGGTCGACACCACAGCCCCAGGTCACCGGGTCACGTCGGCACCCCGGAACCAGGTCACCGGGTCATGTCGGGACCCAGCCCGGGTCCCCGGGACGGGTTTTTTACCCCAGCCGCAGATCACCGGGTCCTGTCGGGAACCCGGGTCGGGTCCCCTGGACAGGTCGGCACCCCGGCCCCGGGTCACGGGGTCATGTCGGGTCGCTGTCCCGGGTACCAGTGTCAGGTGACCACCCCGGCCCCGGGAGACGGAGTCATACCGGGTCCCCGGCCCGGGTCCCCGGGTTGCATCGGGACAAAAGCACCGGATCACTGGATCACGTGGGGTCCCGGGCCCGGGTCCCCGGGTTGCATCGGGACACCAGCGAAGGATCACCGGGTCCTGTCGGGTCCCCGGCCCGGGTCCCCTGGACAGGTCGTTAACCCGGCCCCAGGTCACCGGGTCATGTCGCGCACCCGGCCTGGTTCCCAGGTTCCGGTGACCACCCCGGCACCAGGACCCCGGGTCACGTGGGGACCCCGGACCCAGGTCAGCGGGTCACGTGGGGACACCGGCCCCAGGTCACCGCGTCAGGTCGGGACCCCGAACCCAGGTCCACGAGTCCGTCGACACCACAGCCCCGGGTCACTGGGTCGTGTCGCGCACCCGGCCTGGTTCCCAGGTTCCGGTGACCACCCCGGCACGAGGACCCCGGGTCACGTGGGGACCCCGGCCCCAGGTGACCGGGTCATGTGGGGACACCGGCCCCAGGTCAGCGGGTCACGTGGGGACACCGGCCCCAGGTCAGCGGGTCACGTGGGGACACCGGCCCCAGGTAACCGGGTCACATGGGGACCCCGGACCCAGGTCAGCGGGTCACGTGGGGACACCGGCCCCAGGTAACCGGGTCATACCGGGTCCCCGGACCCAGGTCACCGGGTCAGGTCGGGACCCCGGACCCAGGTCGGGTCATGTCACGTCCCATACCCGGGTCCCCAGGTTGGATTTTTACCCAGGCCCCGGGTCACAGGGTCATGTCGGCTCAACGGCCTGGGTACAACGGTCTGGTGACCACCCCGACCCCAGGTCCCCGGGTCATGACGGGACACCGGACCAGGTCCCCGAGTCCGGTCGACCCCACAGCCCCAGGTCACCGGGTCACGTCGGCACCCCGGAACCAGGTCACCGGGTCATGTCGGGACCCAGCCCGGGTCCCCGGGACGGGTTTTTACCCCAGCCGCAGATCACCGGGTCCTGTCGGGAACCCGGGTCTGGTCCCCTGGACAGGTCGGCACCCCGGCCCTGGGTCACGGGGTCATGTTGGGTCGCTGTCCCGGGTACCAGTGTCAGGTGACCACCCCGGCCCCGGGAGACGGAGTCATACCGGGTCCCCGGCCCGGGTCCCCGGGTTGCATTGGGACAAAAGCACCGGATCACTGGATCACGTGGGGTCCCGGGCCCGGGTCCCCGGGTTGCATCGGGACACCAGCGAAGGACCACCGGGTCCTGTCGGGTCCCTGGCCCGGGTCCCCTGGACAGGTCGTTAACCCGGCCCCAGGTCACCGGGTCATGTCGCGCACCCGGCCTGGTTCCCAGGTTCCGGTGACCACCCCGGCACCAGGACCCCGGGTCACGTGGGGACCCCGGCCCCAGGTCAGCGGGTCACGTGGGGACACCGGCCCCAGGTCAGCGGGTCACGTGGGGACACCGGCCCCAGGTAACCGGGTCACATGGGGACCCCGGACCCAGGTCAGCGGGTCACGTGGGGACACCGGCCCCAGGTAACCGGGTCATACCGGGTCCCCGGACCCAGGTCACCGGGTCAGGTCGGGACCCCGGACCCAGGTCGGGTCATGTCACGTCCCATACCCGGGTCCCCGGGTTGGATTTTTACCCAGGCCCCGGGTCACAGGGTCATGTCGGCTCAACGGCCTGGGTACAACGGTCTGGTGACCACCCCGACCCCAGGTCCCCGGGTCATGACGGGACACCCGACCAGGTCCCCGAGTCCGGTCGACACCACAGCCCCAGGTCACCGGGTCACGTCGGCACCCCGGAACCAGGTCACCGGGTCATGTCGGGACCCAGCCCGGGTCCCCGGGACGGGTTTTTACCCCAGCTGCAGATCACCGGGTCCTGTCGGGAACCCGGGTCGGGTCCCCTGGACAGGTCGGCACCCCGGCCCCGGGTCACGGGGTCATGTCGGGTCGCTGTCCCGGGTACCAGTGTCAGGTGACCGCCCCGGCCCCGGGAGACGGAGTCATACCGGGTCCCCGGCCCGGGTCCCCGGGTTGCATCGGGACAAAAGCACCGGATCACTGGATCACGTGGGGGCCCGGGCCCGGGTCCCCGGGTTGCATCGGGACACCAGCGAAGGATCACCGGGTCCTGTCGGGTCCCCGGCCCGGGTCCCCTGGACAGGTCGTTAACCCGGCCCCAGGTCACCGGGTCATGTCGCGCACCCGGCCTGGTTCCCAGGTTCCGGTGACCACCCCGGCACCAGGACCCCGGGTCACGTGGGGACCCCGGCCCCAGGTCAGCGGGTCACGTGGGGACCGCGGCCCCAGGTCACCGCGTCAGGTCGGGACCCCGAACCCAGGTCCACGAGTCCGTCGACACCACAGCCCCGGGTCACCGGGTCGTGTCGGGTAACTGGCCTGGTTCCCAGGTTCCGATGACCAGCCCGGCACCAGGACCCCGGGTCACGTGGGGACACCGGCCCCAGGTGACCGGGTCACGTGGGGACACCGGCCCCAGGTCACCGGGTCACGTGGGGACACCGGCCCCAGGTCAGCGGGTCACGTGGGGACCCCGGCCCCAGGTCAGAGGGTCACGTGGGGTCACCGGCCCCAGGTCAGCGGGTCACATGGGGACACCGGCCCCAGGTGACCGGGTCACGTGGGGACACCGGCCCCAGGTCACTGCGTCAGGTCGGGACCCCGAACCCAGGTCCACGAGTCCGTCGACACCACAGCCCCGGGTCACCGGGTCGTGTCGCGCACCCGGCCTGGTTCCCAGGTTCCGGTGACCACCCCGGCACGAGGACCCCGGGTCACGTGGGGACCCCGGCCCCAGGTGACCGGGTCACGTGGCGAAACTGGCCCCAGGTCAGCGGGTCACGTGGGGACACCGGCCCCAGGTCAGCGGGTCACATGGGGACCCCGGACCCAGGTCAGCGGGTCACGTGGGGACACCAGCCCCAGGTAACCGGGTCATACCGGGTCCCCGGACCCAGGTCACCGGGTCAGGTCGGGACCCCGGACCCAGGTCGGGTCATGTCACGTCCCATACCCGGGTCCCCGGGTTGGATTTTTACCCAGGCCCCGGGTCACAGGGTCATGTCGGGTCAACGGCCTGGGTACAAGGGTCTGGTGACCACCCCGACCCCAGGTCCCCGGGTCATGACGGGACACCGGACCAGGTCCCCGAGTCCGGTCGACACCACAGCCCCAGGTCACCGGGTCACGTCGGCACCCCGGAACCAGGTCACCGGGTCATGTCGGGACCCAGCCCGGGTCCCCGGGACGGGTTTTTACCCCAGCCGCAGATCACCGGGTCCTGTCGGGAACCCGGGTCTGGTCCCCTGGACAGGTCGGCACCCCGGCCCCGGGTCACGGGGTCATGTCGGGTCGCTGTCCCGGGTACCAGTGTCAGGTGACCACCCCGGCCCCGGGAGACGGAGTCATACCGGGTCCCCGGCCCGGGTCCCCGGGTTGCATCGGGACAAAAGCACCGGATCACTGGATCACGTGGGGTCCCGGGCCCGGGTCCCCGGGTTGCATCGGGACACCAGCGAAGGATCACTGGGTCCTGTCGGGTCCCCGGCCCGGGTCCCCTGGACAGGTCGTTAACCCGGCCCCAGGTCACCGGGTCATGTCGCGCACCCGGCCTGGTTCCCAGGTTCCGGTGACCACCCCGGCACGAGGACCCCGGGTCACGTGGGGACCCCGGACCCAGGTCAGCGGGTCACGTGGGGACACCGGCCCCAGGTCACCGCGTCAGGTCGGGACCCCGAACACAGGTCCACGAGTCCGTCGACACCACAGCCCCGGGTCACCGGGTCGTGTCGGGTAACTGGCCTGGTTCCCAGGTTCCGATGACCACCCCGGCACCAGGGCCCCGGGTCACGTGGGGACACCGGCCCCAGGTGACCGGGTCACGTGGGGACACCGGCCCCAGGTCACCGGGTCACGTGGGGACCCCGGCCCCAGGTGACCGGGTCACGTGGGGACCCCGGCCCCAGGTCAGAGGATCACGTGGGGTCACCGGCCCCAGGTCAGAGGGTCACATGGGGACACCGGCCCCAGGTGACCGGGTCACGTGGGGACACCGGCCCCAGGTCAGCGGGTCACGTGGGGACCCCGGCCCCAGGTCAGCGGGTCATGTGGGGACACCGGCCCCAGGTCACCGCGTCAGGTCGGGACCCCGAACCCAGGTCCACGAATCCGTCGACACCACAGCCCCGGGTCACCGGGTCGTGTCGGGTAACTGGCCTGGTTCCCAGGTTCCGATGACCACCCCGGCACCAGGACCCCGGGTCACGTGGGGACACCGGCCCCAGGTGACCGGGTCACGTGGGGACACCGGCCCCAGGTCACCGGGTCACGTGGAGACCCCGGCCCCAGGTCACCGGGTCACGTGGGGTCACCGGCCCCAAGTCAGAGGGTCACGTGGGGACACCGGCCCCAGGTGACCGGGTCACGTGGGGACACCGGCCCCAGGTCAGCGGGTCACGTGGGGACCCCGGCCCCAGGTCAGCGAGTCACGTGGGGGACACCGGCCCCAGGTGACCGGGTCACGTGGGGACAACGGCCCCAGGTGACCGGGTCACGTGGGGACACCGGCCCCAGGTCATCGGGTCACGTGGGGACCCCGGCCCCAGGTCAGAGGGTCACGTGGGGACACCGGCCCCAGGTGACCGGGTCACGTGGGGTCACCGGCCCCAGGTCAGCGGGTCACGTGGGGACCCCGGCCCCAGGTCAGCGGGTCACGTGGGGACTCTGGCTCCAGGTGACCGGGTCACGTGGGGACACCGGCCTCAGGTCAGCGGGTCACGTGGGGACATCGGCCCCAGGTCAGCGGGTCACGTGGGGACCCCGGACCCAGGTCAGCGGGTCACGTGGGGACACCGGCCCCAGGTAACCGGGTCATACCGAGTCCCCGGACCCAGGTCACCGGGTCAGTTCGGGACCCCGGACCCAGGTCGGGTCATGTCACGTCCCATGCCCGGGTCCCCGGGTTGGATTTTTACCCAGGCCCCGGGTCACAGGGTCATGTCGGGTCAACGGCTTGGGTACAAGGGTCTGGTGACCACCCCGACCCCAGGTCCCCGGGTCATGACGGGACACCGGACCATGTCCCCGAGTCCGGTCGACACCACAGCCCCAGGTCACCGGGTCACGTCGGCACCCCGGAACCAGGTCACCGGGTCATGTCAGGACCCAGCCCGGGTCCCCGGGACGGGTTTTTACCCCAGCCGCAGATCACCGGGTCCTGTCGGGTACCCGGGTCGGGTCCCCTGGACAGGTCGGCACCCCGGCCCCGGGTCACGGGGTCATGTCGGGTCGCTGTCCCGGGTACCAGTGTCAGGTGACCACCCCGGCCCCGGGAGACGGAGTCATACCGGGTCCCCGGCCCGGGTCCCCGGGTTGCATCGGGACAAAAGCACCGGATCACTGGATCACGTGGGGTCCTGGGCCCGGGTCCCCGGGTTGCATCGGGACACCAACGAAGGATCACCGGGTCCTGTCGGGTCCCCGGCCCGGGTCCCCTGGACAGGTCGTTAACCCGGCCCCAGGTCACCGGGTCATGTCGCGCACCCGGCCTGGTTCCCAGGTTCCGGTGACCACCCCGGCACCAGGACCCCGGGTCACGTGGGGACCCCGGACCCAGGTCAGCGGGTCACGTGGGGTCACCGGCCCCAGGTCAGCGGGTCACGTGGGGACACCGGCCCCAGGTCAGCAGGTCACGTGGGGACCCCGCCCCCAGGTCAGAGGGTCAAGAGGGGACTCCGGCCCCAGGTCACCGCGTCAGGTCGGGACCCCGAACCCAGGTCCACGAGTTCGTCGACACCACAGCCCCGGGTCACCGGGTCGTGTCGGGTACACAGCCCGGGCACCAGGGTCAGCTCGGGACCACGGCCCCAGGTCCCCGGGTCATGTCGGGTACCCGGCCTGGTTCCCAGGTTCCGATGACCACCCCGGCACCAGGACCCCGGGTCACGTGGGGACACCGGCCCCAGGTCAGCGGGTCACGTGGGGACCCCGGACCCAGGTCACCTGGTCATGTCTGGTACCCAGCCTGGTTCCCAGGTTCCAATGACCACCCCGGCACCAGGACCCTGGGTCACGTGGGGACACCGGCCCCAGGTGACCGGGTCACGTGGGGACACCGGCCCCAGGTCAGCGGGTCACGTGGGGACCCCGGCCCCAGGTAACCAAGGCAGGTCGGGACCCCAGCCCCAGGTCCCCGGGTCATGTCGGGTACCCGGCCTGGTTCTCAGGTTCCGATGACCACCCCGGCACCAGGACCCCGGGTCACGTGGGGACACCGGCCCTAGGTGACCGGGTCACGTGGGGACACCGGCCCCAGGTCAGCGGGTCACGTGGGGACACCGGCCTCAGGTCAGCGGGTCACGTGGGGACCACGGCCCCAGGTAACCAAGGCAGGTCGGGACCCCAGCCCCAGGTCCCCGGGTTATGTCAGGTACCCGGCCTGGTTCCCAGGTTCCGATGACCACCCCGTCACCAGGACCCCGGGTCACGTGGGGACACCGGACCCAGGTCTGCGGGTCACGTGGGGACACCGGCCCCAGGTCACCGCGTCAGGTCGGGACCCCGAACCCAGGTCCACGAGTCCGTCGACACCACAGCCCCGGGTCACCGTGTCGTGTCGGGTAACTGGCCTGGTTCCCAGGTTCCGATGACCACCCCGGCACCAGGACCCCGGGTCACGTGGGGACACCGGCCCCAGGTGACCGGGTCACGTGGGGACACCGGCCCCAGGTCACCGGGTCACGTGGGGACCCCCGGACCCAGGTGACCGGGTCACGTGGGGACCCCGGCCCCAGGTCAGAGGGTCACGTGGGGTCACCGGCCCCAGGTCAGCGGGTCACATGGGGACCCCGGACACAGGTCACCTAGTCATGTGTGGTACCCAGCCTGGTTCCCAGGTTCCGATGACCACCCCGGCACCAGGACCCCGGGTCACGTGGGGACACCGGCCCCAGGTCACCCGGTCACGTGGGGTCACCGGCCCCAGGTCAGCGGGTCACGTGGGGTCACCGGCCCCAGGTCAGCGGGTCAGCTCGGGACCCCGGCCCCAGGTGACCGGGTCATGTCGGGTACCCGGCCTGGTTCCCAGGTTCCGATGACCACCCCGGCACCAGGACCCCGGGTCACGTGGGGACACCGACCCCAGGTCACCGGGTCACGTGGGGACCCCGGACCCAGGTCACCTAGTCATGTCTGGTACCCAGCCTGGTTCCCAGGTTCCGATGACCACCCCGGCACCAGGACCCCGGGTCACGTGGGGACCCCGACAACTGGTCAGCGGGTCACGTGGGGACACCGGCCCCAGGTCAGCGGGTCACGTGGGGTCACCGGCCCCAGGTCAGAGGGTCACGTGGGGACCCCGGACCCAGGTCACCTAGTCATGTGTGGTACCCAGCCTGGTTCGCAGGTTCCGATGACCACCCCGGCACCAGGACCCCGGGTCACGTGGGGACATCGGCCTCAGGTGACCGGGTCACTTGGGGACACCGGCCCCAGGTCAGCGGGTCACGTGGGGACCCCGGCCCCAGGTCAGCGGGTCACGTGGGGTCACCGGCTCCAGGTCAGAGGGTCACGTGGGGACCCCGGACCCAGGTCACCTAGTCATGTGTGGTACCCAGCCTGGTTCCCAGGTTCCGATGACCACCCCGGCACCAGGACCCCGGGTCACGTGGGGACACCGGCCCCAGGTGACCGGGTCACGTGGGGACACCGGCCCCAGGTCAGCGGGTCACGTGGGGACACCGGCCCCAGGTCAGCGGGTCACGTGGGGACCCTGGACCCAGGTCAGCGGGTCACGTGGGGACACCGGCCCCAGGTAACCAGGTCATACCGGGTCCCCGGACCCAGGTCACCGGGTCAGGTCGGGACCCCGGACCCAGGTCGGGTCATGTCACGTCCCATACCCGGGTCCCCGGGTTGGATTTTTACCCAGGCCCCGGGTCACAGGGTCATGTCGGGTCAACGGCCTGGGTACAAGGGTCTGGTGACCACCCCGACCCCAGGTCCCCGGGTCATGACGGGACACCGGACCAGGTCCCCGAGTCCGGTCGACACCACAGCCCCAGGTCACCGGGTCACGTCGGCACCTCGGAACCAGGTCACCGGGTCATGTCGGGACCCAGCCCGGGTCCCCGGGACGGGTTTTTACCCCAGCCGCAGATCACCGGGTCCTGTCGGGAACCCGGCCCGGGTCCCCTGGACAGGTCGGCACCCCGGCCCCGGGTCACGGGGTCATGTCGGGTCGCTGTCCCGGGTACCAGTGTCAGGTGACCACCCCGGCCCCGGGAGACGGAGTCATACCGGGTCCCCGGCCCGGGTCCCCGGGTTGCATCGGGACAAAAGCACCGGATCACTGGATCACGTGGGGTCCCGGGCCCGGGTCCCCGGGTTGCATCGGGACACCAGCGAAGGATCACCGGGTCCTGTCGGGTCCCCGGCCCGGGTCCCCTGGACAGGTCGTTAACCCGGCCCCAGGTCACCGGGTCATGTCGCGCACCCGGCCTGGTTCCCAGGTTCCGGTGACCACCCCGGCACCAGGACCCCGGGTCACGTGGGGACCCCGGACCCAGGTCAGCGGGTCACGTGGGGACACCGGCCCCAGGTCACCGCGTCAGGTCGGGTCCCCGAACCCAGGTCCACGAGTCCGTCGACACCACAGCCCCGGGTCACCAGGTCGTGTCGGGTAACTGGCCTGGTTCCCAGGTTCCGATGACCACCCCGGCACCAGGACCCCGGGTCACGTGGGGACCCCGGCCCCAGGTGACCGGGTCACGTGGGGACACCGGCCCCAGGTCAGCGGGTCACGTGGGGACCCCGGCCCCAGGTGACCGGGTCACGTGGGGACCCCGGCCCCAGGTCAGAGGGTCACGTGGGGTCACCGGCCCCAGGTCAGAGGGTCACGTGGGGACACCGGCCCCAGGTGACCGGGTCACGTGGGGACACCGGCCCCAGGTCAGCGGGTCACATGGGGACCCCGGACACAGGTCACCTAGTCATGTGTGGTACCCAGCGTGGTTCCCAGGTTCCGATGACCACCCCGGCACCAGGACCCCGGGTCACGTGGGGACACCGGCCCCAGGTCACCGGGTCACGTGGGGTCACCGGCCCCAGGTCACCGGGTCACGTGGGGTCACCGGCCCCAGGTCAGCGGGTCAGCTCGGAACCCCGGCCCCAGGTGACCGGGTCATGTCGGGTACCCGGCCTGGTTCCCAGGTTCCGATGACCACCCCGGCACCAGGACCCCGGGTCACGTGGGGACACCGACCCCAGGTCACCGGGTCACGTGGGGACCCCGGACCCAGGTCACCTAGTCATGTCTGGTACCCAGCCTGGTTCCCAGGTTCCGATGACCACCCCGGCACCAGGACCCCGGGTCACGTGGGGACCCCGGCCCCAGGTCAGCGGGTCACGTGGGGACACCGGCCCCAGGTCAGCGGGTCACGTGGGGATACCGGCCCCAGGTAACCAAGGCAGGTCGGGACCCCAGCCCCAGGTCCCCGGGTCATGTCGGGTACCCGGCCTGGTTCCCACGTTCCGATGACCACCCCGGCACCAGGACCCCGGGTCACGTGGGGACACCGGCCCCAGGTCACCGGGTCACATGGGGACCCCGGCCCCAGGTCAGCGGGTCACGTGGGGTCACCGGCCCCAGGTCAGAGGGTCACGTGGGGACCCCGGACCCAGGTCACCTAGTCATGTGTGGTACCCAGCCTGGTTCCAAGGTTCCGATGACCACCCCGGCACCAGGACCCCGGGTCATGTGGGGACCCCGGCCCCAGGTCAGTGGGTCACGTGGGGTCACCGGCCCCAGGTCAGAGGGTCACATGGGGACACCGGCCCCAGGTAACCGGGTCACGTGGGGACCCCGGACCCAGGTCAGCGGGTCACGTGGGGACACCGGCCCCAGGTAACCGGGTCATACCGGGTCCACGGACCCAGGTCACCGGGTCAGGTCGGGACCCCGGACCCAGTTCAGGTCATGTCACGTCCCATACCCGGGTCCCCGGGTTGGATTTTACCCAGGCCACAGGTCACAGGGTCATGTCGGGTCAACGGCCTGGGTACAAGGGTCTGGTGACCACCCCGACCCCAGGTCCCCGGGTCATGACGGGACACCGGACCAGGTCCCCGAGTCCGGTCGACACCACAGCCCCAGGTCACCGGGTCACGTCGGCACCTCGGAACCAGGTCACCGGGTCATGTCGGGACCCAGCCCGGGTCCCCGGGACGGGTTTTTACCCCAGCCGCAGATCACCGGGTCCTGTCGGGTACCCGGGTCGGGTCCCCTGGACAGGTCGGCACCCCGGCCCCGGGTCACGGGGTCATGTCGGGTCGCTGTCCCGGGTACCAGTGTCAGGTGACCACCCCGGCCCCGGGAGACGGAGTCATACCGGGTCCCCGGCCCGGGTCCCCGGGTTGCATCGGGACAAAAGCACCGGATCACTGGATCACGTGGGGTCCCGGGCCCGGGTCCCCGGGTTGCATCGGGACACCAGCGAAGGATCACCGGGTCCTGTCGGGTCCCCGGCCCGGGTCCCCTGGACAGGTCGTTAACCCGGCCCCAGGTCACCGGGTCATGTCGCGCACCCGGCCTGGTTCCCAGGTTCCGGTGACCACCCCGGCACCAGGACCCCGGGTCACGTGGGGACCCCGGCCCCAGGTCAGCGGGTCACGTGGGGACACCGGCCCCAGGTCACCGCGTCAGGTCGGGACCCCGAACCCAGGTCCACGAGTCCGTCGACACCACAGCCCCGGGTCACCGGGTCGTGTCGGGTAACAGGCCTGGTTCCCAGGTTCCGATGACCACCCCCGCACCAGGACCCCGGGTCACGTGGGGACCCCGGCCCCAGGTGACCGGGTCACGTGGGGACACCGGCCCCAGGTCACCGGGTCACGTGGGGACCCCGGCCCCAGGTGACCGGGTCACGTGGGGACCCCGGCCCCAGATCAGAGGGTCACGTGGGGTCACCGGCCCCAGGTCAGAGGGTCACGTGGGGACACCGGCCCCAGGTGACCGGGTCACGTGGGGACACCGGCCCCAGGTCAGCGGGTGACATGGGGACCCCGGACACAGGTCACCTAGTCATGTGTGGTACCCAGCCTGGTTCCCAGGTTCCGATGACCACCCCGGCACCAGGACCCCGGGTCACGTGGGGACACCGGCCCCAGGTCACCGGGTCACGTGGGGACACCGGCCCCAGGTCACCGGGTCACGTGGGGTCACAGGCCCCAGGTCAGCGGGTCAGCTCGGGACCCCGGCCCCAGGTGACCGGGTCATGTCGGGTACCCGGCCTGGTTCCCAGGTTCCGATGACCACCCCGGCACCAGGACCCCGGGTCATGTGGGGACACCGGCCCCAGGTCACCGGGTCACGTGGGGACCCCGGACCCAGGTCCCCGGGTCATGTCGGGTACCCGGCCTGGTTCCCAGGTTCCGGTGACCACCCCGGCACCAGGACCCCGGGTCACGTGGGGACCCCGGCCCCAGGTGACCGGGTCACGCGGGGTCACCGGCCCCAGGTCAGCGGGTCACGTGGGGACACCGGCCCCAGGTCACCGGGTCACGTGGGGACCCCGGCCCCAGGTCACCGGGTCACGTCGGCACCCCGGAACCAGGTCACCGGGTCATGTCGGGACCCAGCCCGGGTCCCCGGGACGGGTTTTTACCCCAGCCGCAGATCACCGGGTCCTGTCGGGTACCCGGGTCGGGTCCCCTGGACAGGTCGGCACCCCAGCCCCGGGTCACGGGGTCATGTCGGGTCGCTGTCCCGGGTACCAGTGTCAGGTGACCACCCCGGCCCCGGGAGACGGAGTCATACCGGGTCCCCGGCCCGGGTCCCCGGGTTGCATCGGGACAAAAGCACCGGATCACTGGATCACGTGGGGTCCCGGGCCCGGGTCCCCGGGTTGCATCGGGACACCAGCGAAGGACCACCGGGTCCTGTCGGGTCCCCGGCCCGGGTCCCCTGGACAGGTCGTTAACCCGGCCCCAGGTCACCGGGTCATGTCGCGCACCCGGCCTGGTTCCCACGTTCCGGTGACCACCCCGGCACCAGGACCCCGGGTCACGTGGGGACCCCGGCCCCAGGTGACCGGGTCACGCGGGGTCACCGGCCCCAGGTCAGCGGGTCACGTGGGGACACCGGCCCCAGGTCACCGCGTCAGGTCGGGACCCCGAACCCAGGTCCACGAGTCCGTCAACACCACAGCCCCGGGTCACCGGGTCGTGTCGGGTAACCGGCCTGGTTCCCAGGTTCCGATGACCACCCCGGCACCAGGACCCCGAGTCACGTGGGGACACCGGCCCCAGGTGACCGGGTCACGTGGGGACACTGGCCCCAGGTCACCGGGTCACGTGGGGACCCCGGCCCCAGGTGACCGGGTCACGTGGGGACCCCGGCCCCAGGTCACCGTGTCACGTGGGGACCCCGGCCCCAGGGCAGAGGGTCACGTGGGGTCACCGGCCCCAGGTCAGAGGGTCACGTGCGGACCCCGGACCCAGGTCACCTGGTCATGTGTGGTACCCAGCGTGGTTCCCAGGTTCCGATGACCATCCCAGCACCAGGACCCAGGGTCACGTGGGGACACCGGCCCCAGGTGACCGGGTCACGTGGGGTCACCGGCCCCAGGTCAGCGGGTCACGTGGGGTCACCGGCCCCAGGTGACCGGGTCACGTGGGGACACCGGCCCCAGGTGACCGGGTCACGTGGGGACACCGGCCCCAGGTCAGAGGGTCACGTGTGGACCCCGGACCCAGGTCACCTGGTCATGTGTGGTACCCAGCCTGGTTCCCAGGTTCCGATGACCTCCCCGGCACCAGGACCCCGGGTCACGTAGGGACCCCGGCCCCAGGTGACCGGGTCACGTGGGGTCACCGGCCCCAGGTCAGCGGGTCACGTGGGGTCACCGGCCCCAGGTCAGCGGGTCACGTGGGGACACCGGCCCCAGGTGACCAGGTCTCGTGGGGTCACCGGCCCCAGGGCAGCGGGTCACGTGGGGACACCGGCCCCAGGTCACCGGGTCACGTGGGGACCCCGGCCCCAGGTCAGCGGGTCACGTGGGGACACCGGCCCCAGGTGACCGGGTCACGTGGGGACACTGGCCTCAGGTCAGCGGGTCACGTGGGGACACCGGCCCCAGGTCAGCGGGTCACGTGGGGTCACCGGCCCCAGGTCAGAGGGTCACGTGGGGACCCCGGACCCAGGTCACCTAGTCATGTGTGGTACCCAGCCTGGTTCCCAGGTTCCGATGACCACCCCGGCACCAGGACCCCGGTTCACGTGGGGACACCGGCCCCAGGTGACCGGGTCACGTGGGGACACCGGCCCCAGGTAACCGGGTCACGTGGGGACCCCGGACCCAGGTCAGCGGGTCACGTGGGGACACCGGCCCCAGGTAACAGGGTCATACCAGGTCCCCGGACCCAGGTCACCGGGTCAGGTCGGGACCCCGGACCCAGGTCGGGTCATGTCACGTCCCATACCCGGGTCCCCGGGTTGGATTTTTACCCAGGCCCCGGGTCACAGGGTCATGTCGGGTCAACGGCCTGGGTACAAGGGTCTGGTGACCACCCCGACCCCAGGTCCCCGGGTCATGACGGGACACCGGACCAGGTCCCCGAGTCCGGTCGACCCCACAGCCCCAGGTCACCGGGTCACGTCGGCACCCCGGAACCAGGTCACCGGGTCATGTCGGGACCCAGCCCGGGTCCCCGGGACGGGTTTTTACCCCAGCCGCAGATCACCGGGTCCTGTCGGGAACCCGGCCCGGGTCCCCTGGACAGGTCGGCACCCCGGCCCCGGGTCACGGGGTCATGTCGGGTCGCTGTCCCGGGTACCAGTGTCAGGTGACCACCCCGGCCCCGGGAGACGGAGTTATACCGGGTCCCCGGCCCGGGTCCCCGGGTTGCATCGGGACAAAAGCACCGGATCACTGGATCACGTGGGGGCCCGGGCCCGGGTCCCCGGGTTGCATCGGGACACCAGCGAAGGACCACCGGGTCCTGTCGGGTCCCCGGCCCGGGTCCCCTGGACAGGTCGTTAACCCGGCCCCAGGTCACCGGGTCATGTTGCGCACCCGGCCTGGTTCCCAGGTTCCGGTGACCACCCCGGCACCAGGACCCCGGGTCCCGTGGGGACCCCGGCCCCAGGTGACCGGGTCACGCGGGGTCACCGGCCCCAGGTCAGCGGGTCACGTGGGGACACCGGCCCCAGGTCACCGCGTCAGGTCGGGACCCCGAACCCAGGTCCACGAGTCCGTCAACACCACAGCCCCGGGTCACCGGGTCGTGTCGGGTAACCGGCCTGGTTCCCAGGTTCCGATGACCACCCCGGCACCAGGACCCAGAGTCACGTGGGGACACCGGCCCCAGGTGACCGGGTCACGTGGGGACACTGGCCCCAGGTCACCGGGTCACGTGGGGACCCCGGCCCCAGGTGACCGGGTCACGTGGGGACCCCGGCCCCAGGTCACCGTGTCACGTGGGGACCCCGGCCCCAGGGCAGAGGGTCACGTGGGGTCACCGGCCCCAGGTCAGAGGGTCACGTAGGGACACCGGCCCCAGGTGACCGGGTCACGTGGGGTCACCGGCCCCAGGGCAGCGGGTCACGTGGGGACACCGGCCCCAGGTCACCGGGTCACGTGGGGACCCCGGCCCCAGGTCAGCGGGTCACGTGGGGACACCGGCCCCAGGTGACCGGGTCACGTGGGGACACTGGCCTCAGGTCAGCGGGTCACGTGGGGACACCGGCCCCAGGTCAGCGGGTCACGTGGGGTCACCGGCCCCAGGTCAGAGGGTCACGTGGGGACCCCGGACCCAGGTCACCTAGTCATGTGTGGTACCCAGCCTGGTTCCCAGGTTCCGATGACCACCCCGGCACCAGGACCCCGGTTCACGTGGGAACACCGGCCCCAGGTGTCCGGGTCACGTGGGGACACCGGCCCCAGGTCAGCGGGTCACGTGGGGACACCGGCCCCTGGTCAGCGGGTCACGTGAGGACCCCGGCCCCAGGTAACCGGGTCACGTGGGGACCCCGGACCCAGGTCAGCGGGTCACGTGGGGACACCGGCCCCAGGTAACCGGGTCATACCAGGTCCCCGGACCCAGGTCACCGGGTCAGGTCGGGACCCCGGACCCAGGTCGGGTCATGTCACGTCCCATACCCGGGTCCCCGGGTTGGATTTTTACCCAGGCCCCGGGTCACAGGGTCATGTCGGGTCAACGGCCTGGGTACAAGGGTCTGGTGACCACCCCGACCCCAGGTCCCCGGGTCATGACGGGACACCGGACCAGGTCCCCGAGTCCGGTCGACCCCACAGCCCCAGGTCACCGGGTCACGTCGGCACCCCGGAACCAGGTCACCGGGTCATGTCGGGACCCAGCCCGGGTCCCCGGGACGGGTTTTTACCCCAGCCGCAGATCACCGGGTCCTGTCGGGAACCCGACCCGGGTCCCCTGGACAGGTCGGCACCCCGGCCCCGGGTCACGGGGTCATGTCGGGTCGCTGTCCCGGGTACCAGTGTCAGGTGACCACCCCGGCCCCGGGAGACGGAGTCATACCGGGTCCCCGGCCCGGGTCCCCGGGTTGCATCGGGACAAAAGCACCGGATCACTGGATCACGTGGGGGCCCGGGCCCGGGTCCCCGGGTTGCATCGGGACACCAGCGAAGGACCACCGGGTCCTGTCGGGTCCCCGGCCCGGGTCCCCTGGACAGGTCGTTAACCCGGCCCCAGGTCACCGGGTCATGTCGTGCACCCGGCCTGGTTCCCAGGTTCCGGTGACCACCCCGGCACCAGGACCCCGGGTCCCGTGGGGACCCCGGCCCCAGGTGACCGGGTCACGCGGGGTCACCGGCCCCAGGTCAGCGGGTCACGTGGGGACACCGGCCCCAGGTCACCGCGTCAGGTCGGGACCCCGAACCCAGGTCCACGAGTCCGTCGACACCACAGCCCCGGGTCACCGGGTCGTGTCGGGTAACTGGCCTGGTTCCCAGGTTCCGATGACCACCCCAGCACCAGGACCCCGGGTCACGTGGGGACACCGGCCCCAGGTGACCGGGTCACGTGGGGACACCGGCCCCAGGTCACCGGGTCACGTGGGGACCCCGGCCCCAGGTCACTGGGTCACGTGGGGACCCCGGCCCCAGGTCAGAGGGTCACGTGGGGTCACCGGCCCCAGGTCAGAGGGTCACGTGGGGACACCGGCCACAGGTGACCGGGTCACGTGGGGACACCGGCCCCAGGTCAGCGGGTCACGTGGGGACACCGGCCCCAGGTCAGAGGGTCACGTGGGGACACTGGCCCCAGGTGACCGGGTCACGTGGGGACACCGGACCCAGGTAACATGGTCACGTGGGGACCCCGGCCCCAGGTCAGCGGGTCACGTGGGGTCACCGGCCCCAGGTCAGAGGGTCACGTGGGGACCCCGGCCCCAGGTTACCGGGTCACGTGGGGACACCGGCCCCAGGTCAGAGGGTCACGTGGGGACCCCGGACCCATGTCACCTGGTCATGTGTGGTACCCAGCCTGGTTCCCAGGTTCCGATGACCTCCCCGGCAGCAGGACCCCGGGTCACGTGGGGACACCGGCCCCAGGTGACCGGGTCACGTGGGGTCACCGGCCCCAGGTCAGCGGGTCACGTGGGGACACCGGCCCCAGGTGACCGGGTCACGTGGGGACACCGGCCCCAGGTCAGCGGGTCACGTGGGGACCCCGGCCCCAGGTCAGCGGGTCACGTGGGGACACCGGCCCCAGGTGACCGGGTCACGTGGGGACACCGGCCCCAGGTCAGCGGGTCACGTGGGGACCCCGGACCCAGGTTAGCGGGTCACGTGGGGACACCGGCCCCAGGTCAGCGGGTCACGTGGGGACACCGGCCCCAGGTAACCAAGGCAGGTCGGGACCCAGCCCGGGTCCCCGGGACGGGTTTTTACCCCAGCCGCAGATCACCGGGTCCTGTCGGGTCCCCGGCCCGGGTCCCCTGGACAGGTCGATAACCCGGCCCCAGGTCACCCGGTCATCTCGCGCACCCGGCCTGGTTCCCAGGTTCCGATGACCATCCCGGCACCAGGACCCCGGGTCACGTGGGGACACCGGCCCCAGGTGACCGGGTCACGTGGGGTCACCAGCCCCAGGTCAGCGGGTCACGTGGGGACCCCGGCCCCAGGTCAGCGGGTCACGTGGGGTCACCGGCCCCAGGTCACCGGGTTCACGTGGGGACCCCGGACCCAGGTCACCTGGTCATGTGTGGTACCCAGCGTGGTTCCCATGTTCCGATGACCTCCCCGGCACCAGGACCCCGGGTCACGTGGGGACACCGGCCCCAGGTGACCGGGTCACGTGGGGTCACCGGCCCCAGGTCAGCGGGTCACGTGGGGTCACCGGCCCCAGGTCAGCGGGTCACGTGGGGACACCGGCCCCAGGTGACCGGGTCACGTGGGGACACCGGCCCCAGGTCAGCGGGTCACGTGGGGTCACCGGCCCCAGGTCATCGGGTCACGTGGGGACACCGGCCCCAGGTCAGCGGGTCACGTGGGGACACCGGCCCCAGGTGACCGGGTCACGTGGGGTCACCGGCCCCAGGTCAGCGGGTCACGTGGGGTCACCGGCCCCAGGTCACCGGGTCACGTGGGGACCCCGGCCCCAGGTCAGCGGGTCACGTGGGGACACCGGCCCCAGGTCACCTGGTCATGTCTGGTACCCAGCCTGGTTCCCAGGTTCCGATGACCTCCCCGGCACCAGGACCCCGGGTCACGTGGGGACACCGGCCTCAGGTCAGCGGGTCACGTGGGGACACTGGCCCCAGGTCAGCGGGTCACGTGGGGACCCCGGACCCAGGTCAGCGGGTCACGTGGGGACACCGGCCCCAGGTAACCGTGTCATACCGAGTCCCCGGACCCAGGTCACCGGGTCAGTTCGGGACCCCGTACCCAGGTCGGGTCATGTCATGTCCCATGCCCGGGTCCCCGGGTTGGATTTTTACCCAGGCCCCGGGTCACAGGGTCATGTCGGGTCAACGGCCTGGGTACAAGGGTCTGGTGACCACCCCGACCCCAGGTCCCCGGGTCATGACGGGACACCGGACCAGGTCCCCGAGTCCGGTCGACACCACAGCCCCAGGTCACCGGGTCACGTCGGCACCCCGGAACCAGGTCATCGGGTCATGTCGGGACCCAGCCCGGGTCCCCGGGACGGGTTTTTACCCCAGCCGCAGATCACCGGGTCCTGTCGGGTACCCGGGTCGGGTCCCCTGGACAGGTCGGCACCCCGGCCCCGGGTCACGGGGTCATGTCGGGTCGCTGTCCCGGGTACAAGTGTCAGGTGACCACCCCGGCCCCGGGAGACGGAGTCATACCGGGTCCCCGGCCCGGGTCCCCGGGTTGCATCGGGACAAAAGCACCGGATCACTGGATCACGTGGGGTCCCTGGCCCGGGTCCCCGGGTTGCATCGGGACACCAGCGAAGGACCACCGGGTCCTGTCGGGTCCCCGGCCCGGGTCCCCTGGACAGGTCGTTAACCCGGCCCCAGGTCCCCGGGTCATGTCGCGCACCCGGCCTGGTTCCCAGGTTCCGGTGACCACCCCGGCACCAAGACCCCGGGTCACGTGGGGACCCCGGCCCCAGGTGACCGGGTCACGTGGGGTCACCGGCCCCAGGTCAGCGGGTCACGTGGGGTCACCGGCCCCAGGTCAGCAGGTCACGTGGGGACACCGGCCCCAGGTCAGCGGGTCACGTGGGGACACCGGCCCCAGGTCAGCGGGTCACGTGGGGACACCGGCCCCAGGTGACCGGGTCACGTGGGGACACCGGCTCCAGGTCAGCGGGTCACGTGGGGACCCCGGCCCCAGGTCAGCGGGTCACGTGGGGACACCGGCCCCAGGTCAGCGGGTCACGTGGGGACACCGGCCCCAGGTAACCAAGGCAGGTCGGGACCCAGCCCGGGTCCCCGGGACGGGTTTTTACCCCAGCCGCAGATCACCGGGTCCTGTCGGGTCCCCGGCCCGTGTCCCCTGGACAGGTCGATAACCCGGCCCCAGGTCACCCGGTCATCTCGCGCACCCGGCCTGGTTCCCAGGTTCCGATGACCACCCCGGCACCAGGACCCCGGGTCACGTGGGGACACCGGCCCCAGGTGACCGGGTCACATGGGGTCACCGGCCCCAGGTCAGCGGGTCACGTGGGGACCCCGGCCCCAGGTCACCGGATCACGTGGGGTCACCGGCCCCAGGTCAGAGGGTCACGTGGGGACCCCGGACCCAGGTCACCTGGTCATGTCTGGTACCCAGCCTGGTTCCCAGGTTCCGATGACCATACCGGCACCAGGACCCCGGGTCACGTGGGGACACCGGCCTCAGGTGACCGGGTCACGTGGGGACACGGGCCCCAGGTCACCGGGTCACGTGGGGACACCGGCCCCAGGTCAGCGGGTCACGTGGGGACACCGGCCCCAGGTAACCGGGTCACGTGGGGACCCCGGCCCCAGGTCAGCGGGTCACGTGGGGTCACCGGCCCCAGGTCAGAGGGTCACGTGGGGACCCCGGACCCAGGTCACCTAGTCATGTGTGGTACCCAGCCTGGTTCCAAGGTTCGGATGACCACCCCGGCACCAGGACCCCGGGTCACGTGGGGACATCGACCCCAGGTGACCGGGTCACGTGTGGTCACCGGCCCCATGTGACCGGGTCACGTGGGGTCACCGGCCCCAGGTCAGCGGGTCACGTGGGGTCACCGGCCCCAGGTCAGCGGGTCACGTGGGGACACCGGCCCCAGGTGACCGGGTCACGTGGGGACACCGGCCCCAGGTCAGCGGGTCACGTGGGGACACCGGCCCCAGGTCAGCGGGTCACGTGGGGACACCGGCCCCAGGTGACCGGGTCACGTGGGGACATCGGCCCCAGGTCAGCGGGTCACGTGGGGAACCCGGCTCCAGGTCAGCGGGTCACGTGGGGACACCGGCCCCAGGTCAGCGGGTCACGTGGGGACACCGGCCCCAGGTAACCAAGGCAGGTCGGGACCCAGCCCGGGTCCCCGGGACGGGTTTTTACCCCAGCCGCAGATCACCGGGTCCTGTCGGGTCCCCAGCCCGGGTCCCCTGGACAGGTCGATAACCCGGCCCCAGGTCACCCGGTCATCTCGCGCACCCGGCCTGGTTCCCAGGTTCCGATGACCACCCCGGCACCAGGACCCCGGGTCACGTGGGGACACCGGCCCCAGGTGACCGGGTCACGTGGGGTCACCGGCCCCAGGTCAGCGGGTCACGTGGGGACCCCGGCCCCAGGTCAGCGGGTCACGTGGGGTCACCGGCCCCAGGTCAGAGGGTCACGTGGCGACCCTGGACCCAGGTCACCTGGTCATGTCTGGTACCCAGCCTGGTTCCCAGGTTCAGATGACCACCCCGACACCAGGACCCCGGGTCACGTGGGGACCCCGGCCCCAGGTGACCGGGTCAGGTCGGGACACCGGCCCCAGGTCAGAGGGTCACGTGGGGACCCCGGACCCAGGTCACCTGGTCATGTGTGGTACCCAGCCTGGTTCCCAGGTTCCGATGACCACCCCGGCACCAGGACTGCGGGTCACGTGGGGACACCGAACCCAGGTGACCGGGTCACGTGGGGACCCCGGCCCCAGGTCAGCGGGTCACGTGGGGTCACCGGCCCCAGGTCAGAGGGTCACGTGGGGACACCTGCCCCAGGTGACCGGGTCACGTGGGGACACCGGCCCCAGGTCAGCCGGTCACGTGGGGACACCGGCCCCAGGTGACCGGGTCACGTGGGGACACCGGCCCCAGGTCAGCGGGTCACGTGGGGACACCGGCCCCAGGTGACCGGGTCACGTGGGGACATCGGCCCCAGGTCAGCGGGTCACGTGGGGAACCCGGCTCCAGGTCAGCGGGTCACGTGGGGACACCGGCCCCAGGTCAGCGGGTCACGTGGGGACACCGGCCCCAGGAAACCAAGGCAGGTCGGGACCCAGCCCGGGTCCCCGGGACGGGTTTTTACCCCAGCCGCAGATCACCGGGTCCTGTCGGGTCCCCAGCCCGGGTCCCCTGGACAGGTCGATAACCCGGCCCCAGGTCACCCGGTCATCTCGCGCACCCGGCCTGGTTCCCAGGTTCCGATGACCACCCCGGCACCAGGACCCCGGGTCACGTGGGGACACCGGCCCCAGGTGACCGGGTCACGTGGGGTCACCGGCCCCAGGTCAGCGGGTCACGTGGGGACCCCGGCCCCAGGTCAGCGGGTCACGTGGGGTCACCGGCCCCAGGTCAGAGGGTCACGTGGGGACCCTGGACCCAGGTCACCTGGTCATGTCTGGTACCCAGCCTGGTTCCCAGGTTCAGATGACCACCCCGACACCAGGACCCCGGGTCACGTGGGGACCCCGGCCCCAGGTGACCGGGTCAGGTCGGGACACCGGCCCCAGGTCAGAGGGTCACGTGGGGACCCCGGACCCAGGTCACCTGGTCATGTGTGGTACCCAGCCTGGTTCCCAGGTTCCGATGACCACCCCGGCACCAGGACTGCGGGTCACGTGGGGACACCGAACCCAGGTGACCGGGTCACGTGGGGACCCCGGCCCCAGGTCAGCGGGTCACGTGGGGTCACCGGCCCCAGGTCAGAGGGTCACGTGGGGACACCTGCCCCAGGTGACCGGGTCACGTGGGGACACCGGCCCCAGGTCAGCCGGTCACGTGGGGACCACGGACCCAGGTCACCTGGTCATGTCTGGTACCCAGCCTGGTTCCCAGGTTCCGATGACCACCCCGGCACCAGGACCCCGGGTCACGTGGGGACACCGGCCTCAGGTGACCGGGTCACGTGGGGACACCGGCCCCAGGTCAGCGGGTCACGTGGGGACCCCGGCCCCATGTCAGCAGGTTACGTGGGGACACCGGCCCCAGGTAACCGCGTCATACCGGGTCCCCGGACCCAGGTCACCGGGTCAGGTCGGGACCCCGGACCCAGGTCGGGTCATGTCACGTCCCATGCCCGGGTCCCCGGGTTGGATTTTTACCCAGGCCCCGGGTCACAGGGTCATGTCGGGTCAACGGCCTGGGTACAAGGGTCTGGTGACCACCCTGACCCCAGGTCCCCGGGTCATGACGGGACACCGGACCAGGTCCCCGAGTCCGGTCGACACCACAGCCCCAGGTCACCGGGTCATGTCGGCACCCCGGAACCAGGTCACCGGGTCATGTCGGGACCCATCCCGGGTCCCCGGGACGGGTTTTTACCCAAGCCCCAGATCACCGGGTCCTGTCGGGTACCCGGGTCGGGTCCCCTGGACAGGTCGGCACCCCGGCCCCGGGTCACGGGGTCATGTCGGGTCGCTGTCCCGGGTACCAGTGTCAGGTGACCACCCCGGCCCCGGGAGACGGAGTCATACCGGGTCCCCGGCCCGGGTCCCCGGGTTGCATCGGGACAAAAGCACCGGATCACTGGATCACGTGGGGTCCCGGGCCCGGGTCCCCGGGTTGCATCGGGACACCAGCGAAGGATCACCGGGTCCTGTCGGGTCCCCGGCCCGGGTCCCCTGGACAGGTCGTTAACCCGGCCCCAGGTCACCGGGTCATGTCGCGCACCCGGCCTGGTTCCCAGGTTCCGGTGACCACCCCGGCACCAGGACCCCGGGTCCCGTGGGGACCCCGGCCCCAAGTCAGCGGGTCACGTGGGGACACCGGCCCCAGGTCACCGCGTCAGGTCGGGACCCCGAACCCAGGTCCACGAGTCCGTCGACACCACAGCCCCGGGTCACCGGGTCATGTCGGGTAACCGGCCTGGTTCCCAGGTTCCGATGACCACCCCGGCACCAGGACCCCGGGTCACGTGGGGACACCGGCCCCAGGTCACCTGGTCATGTGTGGTACCCAGCCTGGTTCCCAGGTTCCGATGACCACCCCGGCACCAGGACCCCGGGTCACGTGGGGACACCGGCCCCAGGTCAGAGGGTCACGTGGGGTCACCGGCCCGAGGTCAGAGGGTCACGTGGGGACCCCGGACCCAGGTCACCTGGTCATGTGTGGTACCCAGCCTGGTTCCCAGGTTCCGATGACCACCCCGACACCAGGACTGCGGGTCACGTGGGGACACCGGCCCCAGGTGACCGGGTCCCGTGGGGTCACCGGCCCCAGGTCAGCGGGTCACGTGGGGTCACCGGCCCCAGGTCAGCGGGTCCCGTGGGGACACCGGCCCCAGGTCACCGGGTCACGTGGGGACACCGGCCCCAGGTAACCGGGTCATACCGGGTCCCCGGACCCAGGTCACCGGGTCAGGTCGGGACCCCGGACCCAGGTCGGGTAATGTCACGTCCCATACCCGGGTCCCCGTGTTGGATTTTTACCCAGGCCCCGGGTCACAGGGTCATGTCGGGTCAACGGCCTGGGTACAAGGGTCTGGTGACCACCCCGACCCCAGGTCCCCGGGTCATGATGGGACACCGGACCAGGTCCCCGAGTCCGGTCGACACCACAGCCCCAGGTCACCGGGTCATGTCGGGACCCAGCCCGGGTCTCCGGGACGGGTTTTTACCCAAGCCCCAGATCACCGGGTCCTGTCGGGTACCCGGGTCGGGTCCCCTGGACATGTCGGCACCCCGGCCCCGGGTCACGGGGTCATGTCGGGTCGCTGTCCCGGGTACCAGTGTCAGGTGACCACCCCGGCCCCGGGAGACGGAGTCATACCGGGTCCCCGGCCCGGGTCCCCGGGTTGCATCGGGACAAAAGCACCGGATCACTGGATCACGTGGAAGCCCGGGCCCGGGTCCCCGGGTTACATCGGGACACCAGCGAAGGACCACTGGGTCCTGTCGGGTCCCCGGCCCGGGTCCCCTGGACAGGTCGTTAACCCGGCCCCAGGTCACCGGGTCATGTCTGGTACCCAGCCTGGTTCCCAGGTTCCGATGACCACCCCGGCACCAGGACCCTGGGTCACGTGGGGACACCGGCCCCAGGTCAGCGGGTCACGTGGGGACCCCGGCCCCAGGTAACCAAGGCAGGTCGGGACCCCAGCCCCAGGTCCCCGGGTCATGTCGGGTACCCGGTCTGGTTCCCAGGTTCCGATGACCACCCCGGCACCAGGACCCCGGGTCACGTGGGGACCCCGGCCCCAGGTCAGCAGGTCACGTGGGGACCCCGGCCCCAGGTCAGAGGGTCACGAGGGGACTCCGGCCCCAGGTCACCGCGTCAGGTCGGGACCCCGAACCCAGGTCCACGAGTCCGTCGACACAACAGCCCCGGGTCACCGGGTCGTGTCGGGTAACCGGCCTGGTTCCCAGGTTCCGATGACCACCCCGGCACCAGGACCCCGGGTCACGTGGGGACACCGGCCCCAGGTCAGCGGGTCACGTGGGGACACCGGCCCCAGGTCAGCGGGTCACGTGGGGTCACCGGCCCCAGGTCAGCGGATCACGTGGGGTCACCGGCCCCAGGTCAGAGGGTTACGTGGGGACCCCGGACCCAGGTCACCTGGTCATGTGTGGTACCCAGCGTGGTTCCCAGGTTCCGATGACCACCCCGGCACCAGGTGACCGGGTCACGTGGGGACACCGGCCCCAGGTGACCGGGCCAAGTGGGGTCACCGGCCCCAGGTCAGCGGGTCACGTGGGGTCACCGGCCCCAGGTCAGCGTGTCAGCTCGGGACCCCGGCCCCAGGTGACCGGGTCATGTCGGGTACCCGGCCTGGTTCCCAGGTTCCGATGACCACCCCGGCACCAGGACCCCGGGTCACGTGGGGACACCGGCCCCAGGTGACCGGGTCACGTGGGGACACCGGCCCCAGGTCACCGGGTCACGTGGGGACCCCGGCCCCAGGTCAGCGGGTCACGTGGGGACACCGGCTTCATGTCAGCGGGTCACGTGGGGACACCGGCCCGAGGTGACCGGGTCACGTGGGGACCCCGGCCCCAGGTCAGCGGGTCACGTGGGGACCCCAGCCCCAGGTCAGCGGGTCACGTGGGGACACCGGCCCCAGGTAACCGGGTCACGCGGGGACCCCGGCCCCAGGTCAGCGGGTCACGTGGTGTCACCGGCCCCAGGTCAGAGGGTCACGTGGGGACCCCGGACCCAGGTCACCTAGTCATGTGTGGTACCCAGCCTGGTTCCCAGGTTCCAATGACAACCCCGGCACCAGGTCAGCGGGTCACGTGGGGACCCCGGCCCCAGGTCAGCGGGTCACGTGGGGACACCGGCCCCAGGTCAGCGGGTCACGTGGGGACCCCGGCCCCAGGTCAGCGGGTCACGTGGGGACACCGGCCCCAGGTCACCGCGTCAGGTCGGGACCCCGAACCCAGGTCCACGAGTCCGTCGACACCACAGCCCCGGGTCACCGGGTCGTGTCGGGTACCCGGCCTGGTTCCCAGGTTCCGATGACCACCTCGGCACCAGGACCCCGGGTCACGTGGGGACACCGGCCCCAGGTCACCGGGTCACGTGGGGACCCCGGACCCAGGTCACCGGGTCATGTCTGGTACCCAGCCTGGTTCCCAGGTTCCGATGACCACCCCGGCACCAGGACCCTGGGTCATGTGGGGACACCGGCCCCAGGTGACCGGGTCACGTGGGGACACCGGACCCAGGTGACCGGGTCACGTGGGGACACCGGACCCAGGTCAGCGGGTCACGTGGGGACACCGGCCCCAGGTAACCAAGGAAGGTCGGGACCCCAGCCCCAGGTCCCCGGGTCATGTCGGGTACCCGGCCTGGTTCCCACGTTCCGATGACCACCCCGGCACCAGGACCCCGGGTCATGTGGGGACACCGGCCCCAGGTCACCGGTTCACGTGGGGACCCCGGCCCCAGGTCAGCGGGTCACGTGGGGTCACCGGCCCCAGGTCAGAGGGTCACGTGGGGACCCCGGACCCAGGTCACCTAGTCATGTGTGGTACCCAGTCTGGTTCCCAGGTTCCGATGACCACCCCGGCACCAGGACCCCGGGTCACGTGGGGACCCCGGCCCCAGGTCAGCGGGTCACGTGGGGACCCCGGCCCCAGGTCAGCGGGTCACGTGGGGACTCCGGCCCCAGATCAGCGGGTCACGTGGGGACACCGGACCCAGGTAACCGGGTCATACCGGGTCCCCGCACCCAGGTCACCGGGTCAGTTCGGGACCCCGGACCCAGGTCGGGTCATGTCACGTCCCATGCCCGGGTCCCCGGGTTGGATTTTTACCCAGGCCCCGGGTCACAGGGTCATGTCGGGTCAACGGCCTGGGTACAAGGGTCTGGTGACCACCCTGACCCCAGGTCCCCGGGTCATGACGGGACACCGGACCAGGTCCCCGAGTCCGGTCGACACCACAGCCCCAGGTCACCGGGTCACGTCGGCACCCCGGAACCAGGTCACCGGGTCATGTCGGGACCCAGCCCGGGTCCCCGGGACGGGTTTTTACCCCAGCCGCAGATCACCGGGTCCTGTCGGGTACCCGGGTCGGGTCCCCTGGACAGGTCGGCACCCCGGCCCCGGGTCACGGGGTCATGTCGGGTCGCTGTCCCGGGTACCAGTGTCAGGTGACCACCCCGGCCCCGGGAGACGGAGTCATACCGGGTCCCCGCCTGGGTCCCCGGGTTGCATCGGGACACAAGCGAAGGATCACCGGGTCCTGTCAGGTCCCCGGCACGGGTCCCCTGGACAGGTCGTTAACCCGGCCCCAGGTCACCGGGTCATGTCGCGCACCCGGCCTGGTTCCCAGGTTCCGGTGACCACCCCGGCACCAGGACCCCGGGTCACGTGGGGACCCCGGCCCCAGGTCAGCAGGTCACGTGGGGACCCCGGCCCCAGGTCAGAGGGTCACGAGGGGACACCGGCCCCAGGTCACCGCGTCAGGTCGGGACCCCGAACCCAGGTCTACGAGTCCGTCGACACCACAGCCCCGGGTCACCGGGTCGTGTCGGGTACAGAGCCCGGGCACCAGGGTCAGCTCGGGACCCCGGCCCCAGGTCCCCGGGTCATGTCGGGTACCCAGCCTGGTTCCCAGGTTCTGATGACCACCCCGGCCCTAGCACCCCGGGTCACGTGGGGACCCCGGCCCCAGGTGACCGGGTCAGGTGGGGACACCGGCCCCAGGTCAGCGGGTCTAGTGGGGTCACCGGCCCCAGGTCAGAGGGTCACGTGGGGACCCCGGACCCAGGTAACCTAGTCATGTGTGGTACCCAGCCTGGTTCCCAGGTTCCGATGACCACCACGGCACCAGGACCCCGGGTCACGTGGGGACCCCTGCCCCAGGTGACCGGGTCACGCAGGGACCCCGGCCCCAGGTCAGCGGGTCACGTGGGGTCACCGGCCCCAGGTCAGAGGGTCACGTGGGGACACCGGCCCCAGGTCAGCGGGTCACGTGGGGACAACGGCCCCAGGTAACAAGGTCACGTGGGGACACCGGCCCCAGGTCACCGGGTCACGTGGGGACCCCGGCCCCAGGTCAGCGGGTCACGTGGGGTCACCGGCCCCAGGTCAGAGGGTCACGTGGGGACCCCGGACCCAGGTCACCTAGTCATGTGTGGTACCCAGTCTGGTTCCCAGGTTCCGATGACCACCCCGGCACCAGGACCCCGGGTCACGTGGGGACACTGGCCCCAGGTGACCGGGTCACGTGGGGACACCGGCCCCAGGTCACCGGGTCACGTGGGGACCCCGGCCCCAGGTCAGCGGGTCACGTGGGGACCCCGGCCCCAGGTCAGCGGGTAACGTGGGGACACCGGCCCCAGGTAACCGGGTCACGCGGGGACCCCGGCCCCAGGTCAGCGGGTCACGTGGGGTCACCGGCCCCAGGTCAGAGGGTCACGTGGGGACCCCGGCCCCAGGTCAGCGGGTCACGTGGGGACACCGGACCCAGGTAACCGGGTCATACCGGGTCCCCGTACCCAGGTCACCGGGTCAAGTCGGGACCCCAGACCCAGGTCGGGTCATGTCACGTCCCATGCCCGGGTCCCCGGGTTGGATTTTTACCCAGGCCCCGGGTCACAGGGTCATGTCGGGTCAACGGCCTGGGTACAAGGGTCTGGTGACCACCCCGACCCCAGGTCCCCGGGTCATGACGGGACACCGGACCAGGTCCCCGAGTCCGGTCGACACCACAGCCCCAGGTCACCGGGTCACGTCGGCACCCCAGAACCAGGTCACCGGGTCATGTCGGGACCCAGCCCGGGTCCCCGGGACGGGTTTTTACCCCAGCCGCAGATCACCGGGTCCTGTCGGGTACCCGGGTCGGGTCCCCTGGACAGGTTGGCACCCCGGCCCCGGGTCACGGGGTCATGTCGGGTCGCTGTCCCGGGTACCAGTGTCAGGTGACCACCACGGCCCCGGGAGACGGAGTCATACCGGGTCCCCGGCCCGGGTCCCCGGGTTGCATCGGGACAAAAGCACCGGATCACTGGATCACGTGGGGTCCCGGGCCCGGGTCCCCGGGTTGCATCAAGACACCAGCGAAGGATCACCGGGTCCTGTCGGGTCCCCGGCCCGGGTCCCCTTGACAGGTCGTTAACCCAGCCATAGGTCACCGGGTCATGTCGCGCACCCGGCCTGGTTCCCAGGTTCCGGTGACCACCCCGGCCCCAGGTGACCGGGTCACATGGGGACCCCGGCCCCAGGTCAGCGGGTCACGTGGGGACCCCGGCCCCAGGTCACCGCGTCAGGTCGGGACCCCGAACCCAGGTCCACGAGTCCGTCGACACCACAGCCCCAGGTCACCGGGTCGTGTCGGGTACCCGGCCTGGTTCCCAGGTTCCGATGACCACCCCGGCACCAGGACCCCGGGTCACGTGGGGACCCCGGCCCCAGGTCAGCGGGTCACGTGGGGACCCCGGCCCCAGGTCACCTCGTCAGGTCGGGACCCCGAACCCAGGTTCACGAGTCAGTCGACACCACAGCCCCGGGTCACCGGGTCGTGTCGGGTACACAGCCCGGGCACCAGGGTCAGCTCGGGACCCCGGCCCCAGGTCCCCGGGTTATGTCGGGTACCCGGCCTGGTTCCCAGGTTCCGATGACCACCCCGGCACCAGGACCCCGGGTCACGTGGGGACACAGGCCCCAGGTCACCGGGTCACGTGGGGACCCCGGACCCAGGTCACCTGGTCATGTCTGGTACCCAGCCTGGTTCCCAGGTTCCGATGACCACCACGGCACCAGGACCCCGGGTCACGTGGGGACACCGGCCCCAGGTGACCGGGTCACGTGGGGACCCCGGCCCCAGGTCAGCGGGTCACGTGGGGACACCTGCCCCAGGTCAGCGGGTCACGTGCGGACCCCGGCCCCAGGTAACCAAGGCAGGTCGGGACCCCAGCCCCAGGTCCCCGGGTCATGTCGGGTACCCGGCCTGGTTCCCAGGTTCCGATGACCACCCCGGCACCAGGACCCCGGGTCACGTGGGTACACCGGCCCCAGGTCAGCGGGTCACGTGGGGACCCCGGACCCAGGTCACCTGGTCATGTCTGGTACCCAGCCTGGTTCCCAGGTTCCGATGACCACCCCGGCACCAGGACCCCGGGTCACGTGGGGACACCGGCCCCAGGTGACCGGGTCACGTGGGGACCCCGGCCCCAGGTCACCGGGTCACGTGGGGACCCCGGCCCCAGGTCAGCGGGTCACGTGGGGACACTGGCCCCAGGTAACCGGGTCACGTGGGGACACCGGCCCCAGGTGACCGGGTCACGTGGGGTCACCGGCCCCAGGTCAGAGGGTCACGTGGGGACACCGGCCCCAGGTCACCGGGTCACGTGGGGACCCCGGACCCAGGTCAGCGGGTCACGTGGGGACACCGGCCCCAGGTAACCGGGTCATACCGGGTCCCCGGACCCAGGTCACCGGGTCAGGTCGGGACCCCGGACCCAGGTCGGGTCATGTCACGTCCCATACCCGGGTCCCCGGGTTGGATTTTTACCCAGGCCCCTGGTCACAGGGTCATGTCGGGTCAACGGCCTGGGTACAAGGGTCTGGTGACCACACCGACCCCAGGTCCCCGGGTCATGACGGGACACCGGACCAGGTCCCCGAGTCCGGTCGACACCACAGCCCCAGGTCACCGGGTCACGTCGGCACCCCGGAACCAGGTCACCGGGTCATGTCGGGACCCAGCCCGGGTCCCCGGGACGGGTTTTTACCCCAGCCGCAGATCACCGGGTCCTGTCGGGTACCCGGGTCGGGTCCCCTGGACAGGTCGGCACCCCGGCCCCGGGTCACGGGGTCATGTCGGGTCGCTGTCCCGGGTACCAGTGTCAGGTGACCACCCCGGCCCCGGGAGACGGAGTCATACCGGGTCCCCGGCCCGGGTCCCCGGGTTGCATCGGGACAAAAGCACCGGATCACTGGATCACGTGGGGTCCCGGGCCCGGGTCCCCGAGTTGCATCGGGACACCAGCGAAGGACCACCGGGTCCTGTCGGGTCCCTGGCCCGGGTCCCCTGCACAGGTCGTTAACCCGGCCCCAGGTCACCGGGTCATGTCGCGCACCCGGCCTGGTTCCCAGGTTCCGGTGACCACCCCGGCACCAGGACCCCGGGTCACGTGGGGACCCCGGCCCCAGGTGACCGGGTCACGTGGGGACACCGGACCCAGGTCAGCGGGTCACGTGGGGACCCCGGCCCCAGGTCAGCGGGTCACGTGGGGTCACCGGCCCCAGGTCACCGGGTCACGTGGGGACCCCGGACACAGGTCACCTGGTCATGTCTGGTACCCAGCCTGGTTCCCAGGTTCCGATGACCACCCCGGCACCAGGACCCTTGGTCACGTTGGGACACCGGCCCCAGGTCACCGGGTCACGTGGGGATACCGGCCCCAGGTCAGCGGGTCACGTGGGGACACCTGCCCCAGGTCAGCGGGTCACGTGCGGACCCCGGCCCCAGGTAACCAAGGCAGGTCGGGACCCCAGCCCCAGGTCCCCGGGTCATGTCGGGTACCCGGCCTGGTTCCCAGGTTCCGATGACCACCCCGGCACCAGGACCCCGGGTCACGTGGGTACACCGGCCCCAGGTCAGCGGGTCACGTGGGGACCCCGGACCCAGGTCACCTGGTCATGTCTGGTACCCAGCCTGGTTCCCAGGTTCCGATGACCACCCCGGCACCAGGACCCTGGGTCACGTGGGGACACCGGCCCCAGGTGACCGGGTCACGTGGGGAACCCGGCCCCAGGTCACCGGGTCACGTGGGGACCCCGGCCCCAGGTCAGCGGGTCACGTGGGGACACCGGCCCCAGGTATCCGGGTCACGTGGGGACCCCGGCCCCAGGTCAGCGGGTCACGTGGGGTCACCTGCCCCAGGTCAGAGGGTCACGTGGGGACACCGGCCCCAGGTCACCGCGTCAGGTCGGGACCCCGAACCCAGGTCCACGAGTCCGTCGACACCACAGCCCCGTGTCACCGGGTCGTGTCGGGTAACCGGCCTGGTTCCCAGGTTCCGATGACCACCCCGGCACCAGGACCCCGGGTCACGTGGGGACCCCGGCCCCAGGTGACCGGATCACGTGGGGACCCCGGCCCCAGGTCAGCGGGTCACGTGGGGACCCCGGCCCCAGGTCAGCGGGTCACGTGGGGTCACCGGCCCCAGGTCAGAGGGTCACGTGGGGACCCCGGACACAGGTCACCTAGTCATGTGTGGTACCCAGCCTGGTTCCCAGGTTCCGATGACCACCCTGGCACCAGGACCCCGGGTCACGTGGGGACACCGGCCCCAGGTCACCGGGTCACGTGGGGACCCCGGACCCAGGTCAGCGGGTCACGTGGGGACACCGGCCCCAGGTAACCGGGTCATACCGGGTCCCCGGACCCAGGTCACCAGGTCAGGTCGGGACCCCGGACCCAGGTCGGGTCATGTCACGTCCCATGCCCGGGTCCCCGGGTTGGATTTTTACCCAGGCCCCGGGTCACAGGGTCATGTCGGGTCAACGGCCTGGGTACAAGGGTCTGGTGACCACCCCGACCCCAGGTCCCCGGGTCATGACGGGACACCGGACCAGGTCCCCGAGTCCGGTCGACACCACAGCCCCAGGTCACCGGGTCACGTCGGCACCCCGGAACCAGGTCACCGGGTCATGTCGGGACCCAGCCCGGGTCCCCGGGACGGGTTTTTACCCCAGCCGCAGATCACCGGGTCCTGTCGGGTACCCGGGTCGGGTCCCCTGGACAGGTCGGCACCCCGGCCCCGGGTCACGGGGTCATGTCGGGTCGCTGTCCCGGGTACCAGTGTCAGGTGACCACCCCGGCCCCGGGAGACGGAGTCATACCGGGTCCCCGGCCCGGGTCCCCGGGTTGCATCGGGACAAAAGCACCGGATCACTGGATCACGTGGGGTCCCGGGCCCGGGTCCCCGGGTTGCATCGGGACACCAGCGAAGGATCACCGGGTCCTGTCGGGTCCCCGGCCCGGGTCCCCTGGACAGGTCGTTAACCCGGCCCCAGGTCACCGGGTCATGTCGTGCACCCGGCCTGGTTCCCAGGTTCCGGTGACCACCCCGGCACCAGGACCCCGGGTCACGTGGGGACCCTGGCCCCAGGTCAGCGGGTCACGTGGCGACACCTGCCCCAGGTCACCGCGTCAGGTCGGGACCCCGAACCCAGGTCCACGAGTCTGTCGACACCACAGCCCCGGGTCACCGGGTCGTGTCGGGTACCCGGCCTGGTTCCCAGGTTCCGGTGACCACCCCGGCACCAGGACCCCGGGTCACGTGGGGACCCCGGCCCCAGGTCAGCTGGTCACGTGGGGACCCCGGACCCAGGTCACCTGGTCATGTCTGGTACCCAGCCTGGTTCCCAGGTTCCGATGACCACCCCAGCACCAGGACCCCGGGTCACGTGGGGACACCGGCCCCAGGTGACCGGGTCACGTGGGGACACCGGCCCCAGGTAACCGGGTCACGTGGGGACCCAGGACCCAGGTCACCGGGTCAGGTCGGGACCCCGGACCCAGGTCGGGTCATGTCACGTCCCATGCCCGGGTCCCCGGGTTGGATTTTTACCCAGGCCCCGGGTCACAGGGTCATGTCGTGTCAACAGCCTGGGTACAAGGGTCTGGTGACCACCCCGACCCCAGGTCCCCGGGTCATGACGGGACACCGGACCAGGTCCCCGAGTCCGGTCGACACCACAGCCCCAGGTCACCGGGTCACGTCGGCACCCCGGAACCAGGTCACCGGGTCATGTCGGGACCCAGCCCGGGTCCCCGGGACGGGTTTTTACCCCAGCCGCAGATCACCGGGTCCTGTCGGGTACCCGGGTCGGGTCCCCTGGACAGGTCGGCACCCCGGCCCCGGGTCACGGGGTCATGTCGGGTCGCTGTCCCGGGTACCAGTGTCAGGTGACCACCCCGGCCCCGGGAGACGGAGTCATACCGGGTCCCCGGCCCGGGTCCCCGGGTTGCATCGGGACAAAAGCACCGGATCACTGGATCACGTGGGGTCCCGGGCCCGGGTCCCCGAGTTGCATCGGGACACCAGCGAAGGATCACCGGGTCCTGTCGGGTCCCCGGCCCGGGTCCCCTGGACAGGTCGTTAACCCGGCCCCAGGTCACCGGGTCGTGTCGGGTAACCGGCCTGGTTCCCAGGTTCCGATGACCACCCCGGCACCAGGACCCCGGGTCACGTGGGGACACCGGCCCCAGGTGACCGGGTCACGTGGGGACACTGGCCCCAGGTCACCGGGTCACGTGGGGACCCCGGCCCCAGGTCAGCGGGTCACGTGGGGACACCGGCCCCAGGTCAGCGGGTCACGTGGGGACACCGGCCCCAGGTAACCAAGGCAGGTCGGGACCCAGCCCGCGTCCCCGGGACGGGTTTTTATCCCAGCCGCAGATCACCGGGTCCTGTCGGGTCCCCGGCCCGGGTCCCCTGGACAGGTCGATAACCCGGCCCCAGGTCACCCGGTCATGTCGCTCACCCGGCCTGGTTCCCAGGTTCCGGTGACCATCTCGGCACCAGGACCCCGGGTCACGTGGGGACCCCGGCCCCAGGTCAGAGGGTCACGTGGGGTCAACGGACCGAGGTCAGAGGGTCACGTGGGGACCCCGGACCCAGGTCACCTAGTCATGTCTGGTACCCAGCCTGGTTCCCAGGTTCCGATGACCACCCCGGCACCAGGACCCCGGGTCACGTGGGGACACCGGCCCCAGGTAACCGGGTCACGTGGGGACCCCGGCCCCAGGTCAGCGGGTCTTGTGGGGACACCGGCCCCAGGTCAGAGGGTCACGTGGGGACCCCGGACCCAGGTCACCTGGTCATGTGTGGTACCCAGCCTGGTTCCCAGGTTCCGATGACCACCCCGGCACCAGGACCCCGGGTCACGTGGGGACACCGGCCCCAGGTGACCGGGTCACGTGGGGACACCGGCCCCAGGTCACCGGGTCACGTGGGGACCCCGGACCCAGGTCAGCGGGTCACGTGGGGACACCGGCCCCAGGTAACCGGGTCATACCGGGTCCCCGGACCCAGGTCACCGTGTCATTCGGGACCCCGGACCCAGGTCGGGTCATATCACTTCCCATGCCCGGGTCCCCGGGTTGGATTTTTACCCAGGCCCCGGGTCACAGGGTCATGTCGGGTCAACGGCCTGGGTACAAGGGTCTGGTGACCACCCCGACCCCAGGTCCCCGGGTCATGACGGGACACCGGACCAGGTCCCCGAGTCCGGTCGACACCACAGCCCCAGGTCACCGGGTCACGTCGGCACCCCGGAACCAGGTCACCGGGTCATGTCGGGACCCAGCCCGGGTCCCCGGGACGGGTTTTTACCCCAGCCGCAGATCACCGGGTCCTGTCGGGTACCCGGGTCGGGTCCCCTGGACAGGTCGGCACCCCGGCCCCGGGTCACGGGGTCATGTCGGGTCGCTGTCCCGGGTACCAGTGTCAGGTGACCACCCCGGCCCCGGGAGACGGGGTCATTCCGGGTCCCGGGCCCGGGTCCCCGGGTTGCATCGGGACACCAGCGAAGGATCACAGGGTCCTGTCGGGTCCCCGGCCCGGGTCCCCTGGACAGGTCGTTAACCCGGCCCCAGGTCACCGGGTCATGTCGTGCACCCGGCCTGGTTCCCAGGTTCCGGTGACCACCCCGGCACCAGGACCCCGGGTCACGTGGGGACCCCGGCCCCAGGTCAGAGGGTCACGTGGGGTCACCGGCCCCAGGTCAGAGGGTCACGTGGGGACCCCGGACCCAGGTCACCTAGTCCTGTCTGGTACCCAGCCTGGTTCCCAGGTTCCGATGACCACCCCGGCACCAGGACCCCGGGTCACGTGGGCACACCGGCCCCAGGTGACCGGGTCACGTGGGGACACCGACCCCAGGTCAGCGGGTCACGTGGGGACCCCGGACCCAGGTCACCTGGTCATGTCTGGTACCCAGCCTGGTTCCCAGGTTCCGATGACCACCCCGGCACCAGGACCCCGTATCACGTGGGGACACTGGCCCCACGTCAGAGGGTCACGTGGGGTCCACGGACCAAGGTCACCTGGTCATGTCTGGTACCCAGCCTGGTTCCCAGGTTCCGATGACCACCCCAGCACCAGGACCCCGGGTCACGTGGGGACACCGGCCCCTGGTGACCGGGTCACGTGGGGACCCCGGACCCAGGTCACCTAGTCATGTCTGGTACCCAGCCTGGTTCCCAGGTTCCGATGACCACCCCGGCACCAGGACCCCGGGTCACGTGGGGACCCCGGCCCCAGGTCAGAGGGTCACGTGGGGACACCGGCCCCAGGTCAGAGGGTCACGTGGGGACCCCGGACCCAGGTCACCTATTCATGTCTGGTACCCAGCCTGGTTCCCAGGTTCCGATGACCACCCCGGCACCAGGACCCCGGGTCACGTGGGGACACCGGCCCCAGGTGACCGGGTCACGTAGGGACACCGGCCCAGGGTCAGCGGGTCATGTGCGGACCCCGGACCCAGGTCACCTGGTCATGTCTGGTACCCAGCCTGGTTCCCAGGTTCCGATGACCACCCCGGCACCAGGACCCCGTATCACGTGGGGGCACCGGCTCCAGGTGACCGGGTCACGTGGGGACACCGGTCCCAGGTGACCGGGTCACGTGGGGACCCCGGACCCAGGTCAGCGGGTCACGTGGGGACACCGGCCCCAGGTCACCGGGTCATACCGGGTACCCGGACCCAGGTCACCGGGTCAGGTCGGGACCCCGGACCCAGGTCGGGTCATGTCACGTCCCATGCCCGGGTCCCCGGGTTGGATTTTTACCCAGGCCCCGGGTCACAGGGTCATGTCGGGTCAACGGCCTGGGTACAAGGGTCTGGTGACCACCCCGACCCCAGGTCCCCGGGTCATGACGGGACACCGGACCAGGTCCCTGAGTCCGGTCGACACCACAGCCCCAGGTCACCGGGTCAGGTCGGCACCCCGGCCCGGGGTCACCGGGTCGTGTCGGGTCGCTGTCCCGGGTACCAGTGTCAGGTGACCACCCCGGCCCCGGGAGACGGAGTCATACCGGGTCCCCGGCCCGGGTCCCCGGGTTGCATCAGGACAAAAGCACCGGATCACTGGATCACGTGGGGTCCCGGGCCCGGGTCCCCGGGTTGCATCGGGACACCAGCGAAGGACCACCGGGTCCTGTCGGGTCCCCGGCCCGGGTCCCCTGGACAGGTCGTTATCCCGGCCCCAGGTCACCGGGTCATGTCGCGCACCCGGCCTGGTTCCCAGGTTAAGGTGACCACCCCGGCCCCAGGTGACCGGGTCACGTGGGGACCCCGGCCCCACGTCAGCGGGTCACGCTACCCCGGCCCCAGGTCAGAGGGTCACGTGGGGACACCGGCCCCAGGTCAGCGGGTCACGTGGGGACACCGGCCCCAGGTAACCAAGGCAGGTCGGGACCCAGCCCGGGTCCCCGGGATGGGTTTTTACCCCAGCCGCAGATCACCGGGTCCTGTCGGGTCCCTGGCCCGGGTCCCCTGGACAGGTCGATAACCCGGCCCCAGGTCACACGGTCATCTCGCGCACCCGGCCTGGTTCCCAGGTTCCGGTGACCATCCCGGCACCAGGACCCCGGGTCACGTGGGGACCCCGGCCCCAGGTCAGAGGGTCACGTGGGGTCACCGGCCCCAGGTCAGAGGGTCACGTGGGGACCCCGGACCCAGGTCACCTAGTCATGTCTGGTACCCAGCCTGGTTCCCAGGTTCCGATGACCACCCCGGCACCAGGACCCCGGGTCACGTGGGGACACCAGCCCCAGGTGAACGGGTCACGTGGGGACACCGGCCCCAGGTGACCGGGTCACGTGGGGTCACCGGCCCCAGGTCAGTGGGTCACGTGGGGACACCGGCCCCAGGTAACCAAGGCAGGTCGGGACCCCAGCCCCAGGTCCCCGGGTCATGTCGGGTACCCGGTCTGGTTCCCAGGTTCCGATGACCACCCCCGCACCAGGACCCCGGGTCACGTGGGGACACCGGCCCCAGGTCACCGGGTCACGTGGGGACACCGGCCCCAGGTAACCGGGTCACGTGGGGACCCCGGACCCAGGTCAGCGGGTCACGTGGGGACACCGGCCCCAGGTAACCGGGTCATACCGGGTCCCCGGACCCAGGTCACCGGGTCAGGTCGGGACCCCGGACCCAGGTCGGGTCATGTCACGTCCCATGCCCGGGTCCCCGGGTTGGATTTTTACCCAGGCCCCGGGTCACAGGGTCATGTCGGGTCAACGGCCTGGGTACAAGGGTCTGGTGACCACCCCGACCCCAGGTCCCCAGGTCATGACGGGACACCGGACCGGGTCCCCGAGTCCGGTCGACACCACAGCCCCAGGTCACCGGGTCAGGTCGGGAACCCGGCCCGGGTCCCCTGGACAGGTCGGCACCCCGGCCCGGGGTCACCGGGTCGTGTCGGGTCGCTGTCCCGGGTACCAGTGTCAGGTGACCACCCCGGCCCCGGGAGACGGAGTCATACCGGGTCCCCGGCCCGGGTCCCCGGGTTGCATCGGGACAAAAGCACCGGATCACTGGATCACGTGGGGTCCCGGGCCCGGGTCCCCGGGTTGCATCGGGACACCAGCGAAGGATCACCGGGTCCTGTCGGGTCCCCGGCCCGGGTCCCCTGGACAGGTCATTAACCCGGCCCCAGGTCACCGGGTCATGTCGCGCACCCGGCCTGGTTCCCAGGTTCCGGTGACCACCCCGGCACCAGGACCCCGGGTCACGTGGGGACCCCGGCCCCAGGTCAGAGGGTCACGTGGGGACCCCGGCCCCAGGTCACCGCGTCAGGTCGGGACCCCGAACCCAGGTCCACGAGTCCGTCGACACCACAGCCCCGGGTCACCGGGTCATGTCGGGTACCCGGCCTGGTTCCCAGGTTCCGATGACCACCCCGGCACCAGGACCCCGGGTCACGTGGGGACCCCGGCCCCAGGTTAGCGGGTCACGCGGGGACCTCGGACCCAGGTCACCTGGTCATGTCTGGTACCCAGCCTGGTTCCCAGGTTCCGATGACCACCCCGGCACCAGGACCCCGGGTCACGTGGGGACACCGGCCCCAGGTGACCGGGTCACGTGGGGACACCGGACCCAGGACCCCGGGTCACGTGGGGACCCCGGACCCAGGTCAGCGGGTCAGGTCGGGACCCCAGACCCAGGTCGGGTCATGTCACTTCCCATGCCCGGGTCCCCGGGTTGGATTTTTACCCAGGCCCCGGGTCACAGGGTCATGTCGGGTCAACGGCCTGGGTACAAGGGTCTGGTGACCACCCCGACCCCAGGTCCCCGGGTCATGACGGGACACCGGACCAGGTCCCCGAGTCCGGTCGACACCACAGCCCCAGGTCACCGGGTCACGTCGGCACCCCGGAACCAGGTCACCGGGTCATGTCAGGACCCAGCCCGGGTCCCCGGGACGGGTTTTTACCCCAGCCGCAGATCACCGGGTCCTGTCGGGTACCCGGGTCGGGTCCCCTGGACAGGTTGGCACCCCGGCCCCGGGTCACGGGGTCATGTCGGGTCACTGTCCCGGGTACCAGTGTCAGGTGACCACCCCGGCCCCGGGAGACGGAGTCATACCGGGTCCCCGGCCCGGGTCCCCGGGTTGCATCGGGACAAAAGCACCGGATCACTGGATCACGTGGGGTCCCGGGCCCTGGTCCCCGGGTTGCATCGGGACACCAGCGAAGGATCACCGGGTCCTGTCGGGTCCCCGGCCCGGGTCCCCTGGACAGGCCGTTAACCCGGCCCCAGGTCACCGGGTCATGTCGCGCACCCGGCCTGGTTCCCAGGTTCCGGTGACCACCCCGGCACCAGGACCCCGGGACAGGTGGGGACCCCGGCTCCAGGTCAGAGGGTAACGTGGGGTCACCAGCCCCAGGTCAGAGGGTCACGTGGGGACCCCGGACCCAGGTCACCTAGTCATGCCTGGTACCCAGCCTGGTTCCCAGGTTCCGATGACCACCCCGGCACCAGGACCCCGGGTCACGTGGGGACACAGGCCCCAGGTCAGAGAGTCACGTGGGGACCACGGACCCAGGTCACCTAGTCATGTCTGGTACCCAGCCTGGTTCCCAGGTTCCGATGACCACCCCGGCACCAGGACCCCGGGTCACGTGGGGACACCGGCCCCAGGTGACCGGGTCACGTGGGGAAACCGGCCCCAGGTGACCGGGTCACGTGGGGACACCGGCCCCAGGTCAGAGGGTCACGTGGGGACCCCGGACCCAGGTCACCTGGTCATGTCTGGTACCCAGCCTGGTTCCCAGGTTCCGATGACCACCCCGGCACCAGGACCCCGGGTCACGTGGGGACATCGGCCCCAGGTGACGGGGTCACATGGGGACACCGGCCCCAGGTCAGCGGGTCACGTGGGGACCCCGGACCCAGGTCACCTGGTCATGTCTGGTACCCAGCCTGGTTCCCAGGTTCCGATGACCACCCCGGCACCAGGACCCCGGGTCACGTGGGGACACCGGCCCCAGGTCACCGGGTCACGTGGGGACCCCGGACCCAGGTTGCCTGGTCATGTCTGGTACCCAGCCTGGTTCCCAGGTTCCGGTGACCACCCCGGCACCAGGACCCCGGGTCACGTGGGGACCCCGGCCCCAGGTCAGAGGGTCACGTGGGGACCCCGGCCCCAGGTCACCGCGTCAGGTCGGGACCCCGAACCCAGGTCCACGAGTCCGTCGACACCACAGCCCCGGGTCACCGGGTCATGTCGAGTACCCGGCCTGGTTCCCAGGTTCCGATGACCACCCCGGCACCAGGACCCCGGGTCACGTGGGGACCCCGGCCCTAGGTTAGCGGGTCACGCGGGGACCTCGGACCCAGGTCACCTGGTCATGTCTGGTACCCAGCCTGGTTCCCAGGTTCCGATGACCACCCCGGCACCAGGACCCCGGGTCACGTGGGGACACCGGCCCCAGGTGACCGGGTCACGTGGGGACCCCGGCACCAGGACCCCGGGTCACGTGGGGACCACGGACCCAGGTCAGCGGGTCAGGTCGGGACCCCAGACCCAGGTCGGGTCATGTCACTTCCCATGCCCGGGTCCCCGGGTTGGATTTTTACCCAGGCCCCGGGTCACAGGGTCATGTCGGGTCAACGGCCTGGGTACAAGGGTCTGGTGACCACCCCGACCCCAGGTCCCCGGGTCATGACGGGACACCGGACCAGGTCCCCGAGTCCGGTCGACACCACAGCCCCAGGTCACCGGGTCACGTCGGCACCCCGGAACCAGGTCACCGGGTCATGTCAGGACCCAGCCCGGGTCCCCGGGACGGGTTTTTACCCCAGCCGCAGATCACCGGGTCCTGTCGGGTACCCGGGTCGGGTCCCCTGGACAGGTCGGCACCCCGGCCCCGGGTCACGGGGTCATGTCGGGTCACTGTCCCGGGTACCAGTGTCAGGTGACCACCCCGGCCCCGGGAGACGGAGTCATACCGGGTCCCCGGCCCGGGTCCCCGGGTTGCATCGGGACAAAAGCACCGGATCACTGGATCACGTGGGGTCCCGGGCCCGGGTCCCCGGGTTGCATCAAGACACCAGCGAAGGATCACCGGGTCCTGTCGGGTCCCCGGCCCGGGTCCCCTGGACAGGTCGTTAACCCGGCCCCAGGTCACCGGGTCATGTCGCGCACCCGGCCTGGTTCCCAGGTTCCGGTGACCACCCCGGCACCAGGACCCCGGGTCACGTGGGGACCCCGGACCCAGGTCAGCGGGTCACGTGGGGACACCGGCCCCAGGTCACCGCGTCAGGTCGGGACCCCGAACCCAGGTCCACGAGTCCGTCGACACCACAGCCCCGGGTCACCGGGTCGTGTTGGGTAACCGGCCTGGTTCCCAGGTTCCGATGACCACCCCGGCACCAGGACCCCGGGTCACGTGGGGACCCCGGCCCCACGTCAGCGGGTCACGTGGGGACCCCGGCCCCAGGTCACCGGGTCACGTGGGGACACCGGCCCCAGGTCACCGCGTCAGCTCGGGACCCCAGCCCCAGGTCCCCGGGTCATGTCGGGTACCCGGCCTGGTTCCCAGGTTCCGATGACCACCCCGGCACCAGGACACCGGGTCACGTGGGGACACCGGCCCCAGGTGACCGGGTCACGTGGGGACCCCGGACCCAGGTCACCTGGTCATGTCTGGTACCCAGCCTGGTTCCAGGTTCCGATGACCACCCCGGCACCAGGACCCTGGGTCAAGTGGGGACACCGGCCCCAGGTCAGCGGGTCACGTGGGGACCCCGGACCCAGGTATCCAAGGCAGGTCGGGACCCCGGCCCCAGGTCCCCGGGTCATGTCGGGTACCCGGTCTGGTTCCCAGGTTCCGATGACCACCCCCGCACCAGGACCCCGGGTCACGTGGGGACACCGGCCCCAGGTCACCGGGTCACGTGGGGACCCCGGACCCAGGTCACCTGGTCATGTCTGGTACCCAGCCTGGTTCCCAGGTTCCGATGACCACCCCGGCACCAGGACCCCGGGTCACGTGGGGGACACCGGCCCCAGGTGACCGGGTCACGTGGGGGACACCGGCCCCAGGTAACCGGGTCACGTGGGGACACCGGCCCCAGGTCAGCGGGTCACGTGGGGACACCGGCCCCTGGTAACCAAGGCAGGTCGGGACCCAGCCCGGGTCCCCGGGACAGGTCGATAACCCGATCCCAGGTCACCCGGTCATGTCGCGCACCCGGCCTGGTTCCCAGGTTCCGGTGACCATCCCGGCACCAGGACCCCGGGTCACGTGGGGACCCCGGCCCCAGGTCAGAGGGTCACGTGGGGTCACCGGCCCCAGGTCAGAGGGTCACGTGGGGACCCCGGACCCAGGTCACCTAGTCATGTCTGGTACCCAGCCTGGTTCCCAGGTTCCGATGACCACCCCGGCACCAGGACCCCGGGTCACGTGGGGACACCGGCCCCAGGTCACCGCGTCAGGTCGGGACCCCGAACCCAGGTCCACGAGTACGTCGACACCACAGCCCCGGGTCACCGGGTCGTGTCGGGTACACAGCCCGGGCACCAGGGTCAGCTCGGGACCCCGGCCCCAGGTCCCCGGGTCATGTCGGGTACCCGGCCTGGTTCCCAGGTTCCGATGACCACCCCGGAACCAGGACCCCGGGTCACGTGGGGACACAGGCCCCAGGTGACCGGGTCACGTTGGGACACAGGCCCCAGGTCAGCGGGTCACGTGGGGACCCCGGACCCAGGTCACCTGGTCATGTCTGGTACCCAGCCTGGTTCCCAGGTTCCGATGACCACCCCGGCACCAGGACCCCGGGTCAGGTGGGGACACCGGCCCCAGGTGACCGGGTCACGTGGGGACCCCGGCCCCAGGTCAGCGGGTCACGTGGGGACCCCGGCCCCAGGTCAGCAGGTCACGTGGGGACACCGGCCCCAGGTAACCAAGGCAGGTCGGGACCCCAGCCCCAGGTCACCTGGTCATGTCTGGTACCCAGCCTGGTTCCCAGGTTCCGATGACCACCCCGGCACCAGGACCCCGGGTCACGTGGGGACACCAGCCCCAGGTCAGCGGGTCACGTGGGGATACCGGCCCCAGGTAACCGGGTCATACCGGGTCCCCGGACCCAGGTCACCGGGTCAGGTCGGGACCCCGGACCCAGGTCGGGTCATGTCACGTCCCATGCCCGGGTCCCCGGGTTGGATTTTTACCCAGGCCCCGGGTCACAAAGTCATGTCGGGTCAACGGCCTGGGTACAAGGGTCTGGTGACCACCCCGACCCCAGGTCCCCGGGTCATGACGGGACACTGGACCAGGTCCCCGAGTCCGGTCGACACCACAGACCCAGGTCACCGGGTCACGTCGGCACCCCGGAACCAGGTCACCAGGTCATGTCGGGACCCAGCCCGGGTCCCCGGGATGGGTTTTTACCCCAGCCGCAGATCACCGGGTCCTGTCGGGTACCCGGGTCGGGTTCCCTGGACAGGTCGGCACCCCGGCCCCGGGTCACGGGGTCATGTCGGGTCGCTGTCCCGGGTACCAGTGTCAGGTGACCACCCCGGCCCCGGGAGACGGAGTCATACCGGGTCCCCGGCCCGGGTCCCCGGGTTGCATCGGGACAAAAGCACCGGATCACTGGATCACGTGGGGGCCCGGGCCCGGGTCCCCGAGTTGCATCGGGACACCAGCGAAGGATCACCGGGTCCTGTCGGGTCCCCGGCCCGGGTCCCCTGGACAGGTCGATAACCCGGCCCCAGGTCACCCGGTCATGTCGCGCACCCGGCCTGGTTCCCAGGTTCCGGTGACCATCCCGGCACCAGGACCCCGGGTCACGTGGGGACCCCGGCTCCAGGTCAGAGGGTTACGTGGGGTCACCGGCCCCAGGTCAGAGGGTCACGTGGGGACCCCGGACCCAGGTCACCTAGTCATGTCTGGTACCCAGCCTGGTTCCCAGGTTCCGATGACCACCCCGGCACCAGGACCCCGGGTCACGTGGGGACACCGGCCCCAGGTCAGCGGGTCACGTGGGGACCCTGGACCCAGGTCACCTGGTCATGTCTGGTACCCAGCCTGGTTCCCAGGTTCCGATGACCACCCCGGCACCAGGACCCTGGGTCACGTGGGGACACCGGCCCCAGGTGACCGGGTCACGTGGGGACACCGGCCTCAGGTCACCGGGTCAAGTGGGGACAACGGCCCCAGGTCAGCGGGTCACGTGGGGACCCCGGCCCCAGGTAACCAAGGCAGGTCGGGACCCCAGCCCCAGGTCCCCGGGTCATGTCGGGTACCCGGCCTGGTTCCCAGGTTCCGATGACCACCCCGGCACCAGGACCCCGGGTCACGTGGGGACACCGGCCCCAGGTCACCGGGTCACGTGGGGACCCCGGACCCAGGTCACCTGGTCATGTCTGGTACCCGGCCTGGTTCCCAGGTTCCGATGACCACCCCGGCCCCAGGACCCCGGGTCACGTGGGGACACCGGCCCCAGGTCAGCGGGTCACGTGGGGACCACGGACCCAGGTCACCTGGTCATGTCTGGTACCCAGCCTGGTTCCCAGGTTCCGATGACCACCCCGGCACCAGGACCCTGGGTCACGTGGGGACACCGGCCCCAGGTCACCGGGTCACGTGGGGACACCGGCCCCAGGTCAGCGGGTCACGTGGGGACCCCTGCCCCAGGTCAGCGGGTTACGTGGGGACCCCGGTCCCAGGTAACCAAGGCAGGTCGGGACCCCAGCCCCAGGTCACCTGGTCATGTCTTGTACCCAGCCTGGTTCCCAGGATCCGATGACCACCCCGGCACCAGGACCCCGGGTCACGTGGGGACACCAGCCCCAGGTCAGCGGGTCACGTGGGGACACCGGCCCCAGGTCGGGTCATGTCACGTCCCATGCCTGGGTCCCCGGGTTGGATTTTTACCCAGGCCTCGGGTCACAGGGTCATGTCGGGTCAATGGCCTGGGTACAAGGGTCTGGTGACCACCCCGACCCCAGGTCCCCGGGTCATGACGGGACACCGGACCAGGTCCCCGAGTCCGGTCGACACCACAGCCCCAGGTCACCGAGTCAGGTCGGCACCCCGGAACCAGGTCACCGGGTCATGTCGGGACCCAGCCCGGGTCCCCGGGACGGGTTTTTACCCCAGCCGCAGATCACCGGGTCCTGTCGGGTCCCCGGCCCGGGTCCCCTGGACAGGTCGATAACCCGGCCCCAGGTCAACCGGTCATGTCGAGCACCCGTCGTTGTTCCCAGGTTCCGGTGACCATCCCGGCACCAGGACCCCGGGTCACGTGGGGACCCCGGCACCAGGTCAGAGGGACACGTGGGGACACCGGCCCCAGGTCAGAGGGTCACGTGGGGACCCCGGACCCAGGTCACCTAGTCATGTCTGGTACCCAGCCTGGTTCCAAGGTTCCGATGACCACCCCGGCACCAGGACCCCGGGTCACGTGGGGACCCCGGACCCAGGTGACCGGGTCACGTGGGGACACCGGCTCCAGGTCAGCGGGTCACGTGGGGTCACCGGCCCCAGGTCAGCGGGTCACGTGGGGACACCGGCCCCAGGTAACCAAGGCAGGTCGGGACCCCAGTCCCGGGTCCCCGGGTCATGTCGGGTAACCGGCCTGGTTCCCAGGTTCCGATGACCACCCCGGCACCAGGACCCCGGGTCACGTGGGGACACAGGCCCCAGGTCAGCAGGTCACGTGGGGACCCCGGACCCAGGTCACCTGGTCATGTCTGGTACCCAGCCTGGTTCCCATGTTCCGATGACCACCCCGTGACCAGGACCCCAGGTCACGTGGGGACACCGGCCCCAGGTCACCGGGTCACGTGGGGACACCGGTCCCAGGTCACCGGGTCACGTGGGGACCCCGGCCCCAGGTCAGCGGGTCACGTGGGGACACCGGCCCCAGGTCAGCGGGTCACGTGGGGACACCGGCCCCAGGTAACCAAGGCAGGTCGGGACCCAGCCCGGGTCCCCGGGACGGGTTTTAACCCAAGCCGCAGAACACCGGGTCCTGTCGGGACCCCGAACCCAGGTCGACGAGTCCGTCGACACCACAGCCCCAGGTCCCCGGGTCATGTCGGGTACCCGGCCTGGTTCCCAGGTTCCGATGACCACCCCGGCACCAGGACCCCGGGTCACGTGGGGACACCGGCCCCAGGTGACCGGGTCACGTGGGGACACCGGCCCCAGGTCAGCGGGTCACGTGGGGACACCGGCCCCAGGTCAGCGGGTCACGTGGGGACCCCGGACCCAGGTCACCTGGTCATGTCTGGTACCCAGCCTGGTTCCCAGGTTCCGATGACCACCCCGGCACCAGGACCCCGGGTCACGTGGGGACACCGGCCCCAGGTGACCGGGTCACGTGGGGACCCCGGCCCAAGGTAACCGGGTCACGTGGGGACCCCGGCCCCAGGTCAGCGGGTCACGTGGGGACACCGGCCCCAGGTAACCGGGTCATACCGGGTCCCCGGACCCAGGTCACCGGGTCAGGTCGGGACCCCTGACCCAGGTCGGGTCATGTCACGTCTCATGCCCGGGTCCCCGGGTTGGATTTTTACCCAGGCCCCGGGTCACAGGGTCATGTCGGGTCAACGGCCTGGGTACAAGGGTCTGGTGACCACCCCGACCCCAGGTCCCCGGGTCATGACGGGACACCGGACCAGGTCCCCGAGTCCGGTCGACACCACAGCCCCAGGTGATCACCAGGTGATCACCAGGACCCCGGGTCACGTGGGGACACCGGCCCCAGGTGACCGGGTCACGTGGGGACCCCGGCACCAGGACCCCGGGTCACGTGGGGACACCGGCCCCAGGTGACCGGGTCACGTGGGGACACCGGCTCCAGGTGACCGGGTCACGTGGGGACACAGGCCCCAGGTCAGCGGGTCACGTGGGGACCCCGGACCCAGGTCACCTGGTCATGTCTGGTACCCAGCCTGGTTCCCAGGTTCCGATGACCACCCCGGCACCAGGACCCCGGGTCACGTGGGGACACCGGCCCCAGGTGACCGGGTCACGTGGGGACACCGAACCCAGGTGACCGGGTCACGTGGGGACCCTGGCCCCAGTTCAGCGGGTCACGTGGGGACACCGGCCCCAGGTCAGAGGGTCACGTGGGGACCCCGGACCCAGGTCACCTAGTCATGTCTGGTACCCAGCCTGGTTCCCAGGTTCCGATGACCACCCCGGCACCAGGACCCTGGGTCACGTGGGGACCCCGGCCCCAGGTGACCGGGTCACGTGGGGACCCCGGCCCCAGGTCAGCGGGTCACGTGGGGACACCAGCCCCAGGTGACCGGGTCACGTGGGGACCCCGGCCCCAGGTCAGCGGGTCACGTGGGGACACCAGCCCCAGGTGACCAGGTCACGTGGGGACACCGGCCCCAGGTCACCGGGTCACGTGGGGACACCGGACCCAGGTCAGCGGGTCACGTGGGGACCCCGGCCCCAGGTAACCAAGGCAGGTCGGGACCCCAGCCCCAGGTCCCCGGGTCATGTCGGGTACCCGGCCTGGTTCCCAGGTTCCGATGACCACCCCGGCACCAGGACCCCGGGTCATGTGGGGACACCGGCCCCAGGTCAGCGGGTCACGTGGGGACCCCGGCCCCAGTTCAGCGGGTCACGTGGGGACTCCGGCCCCAGGTCAGCGGGTCACGTGGGGACACCGGCCCCAGGTAACCAAGGCAGGTCGGGACCCAGACCGGGTCCCCGGGACGGGTTTTTACCCAAGCCGCAGATCACCGGGTCCTGTCGGGTCCCCGGCCCGGGTCCCCTGGAGAGGTCGATAACCCGGCCCCAGGTCACCCGGTCATGTCGCGCACTCGGCCTGGTTCCCAGGTTCCGATGACCACCCCGGCACCAGGACCCCGGGTCACGTGGGGACCCCGGCCCCAGGTGACCGGGTCACGTGGGGTCACCGGCCCCAGGTCAGCGGGTCACGTGGGGACCCCGGACCCAGGTCACCTGGTCATGTCTGTTACCCAGCCTGGTTCCCAGGTTCCGATGACCACCCCGGCACCAGGCCCCGGGGTCACGTGGGGACACCGGCCCCAGGTGACCGGGTCACGTGGGGACACCGGCCCCAGGTCACCGGGTCACGTGGGGACACCGGCCCCAGGTGACCGGGTCACGTGGGGACACCGGCCCCAGGTCACCGCGTCAGGTCGGGACCCCGAACCCAGGTCCACGAGTCCGTCGACACCACAGCCCCGGGTCACCGGGTCGTGTCGGGTACACAGCCCGGGCACCAGGGTCAGCTCGGGACCCCGGCCCCAGGTCCCCGGGTCATGTCGGGTACCCGGCCTGGTTCCCAGGTTCCGATGACCACCCCGGCACCAGGACCCCGGGTCACGTGGGGACACCGGCCCCAGGTCAGCGTGTCATGTGGGGACCCCGGACCCAGGTCACCTGGTCATGTCTGGTACCCAGCCTGGTTCCCAGGTTCCGATGACCACCCCGGCACCAGGACCCTGGGTCACGTGGGGACACCGGCCCCAGGTCAGCGGGTCACGTGGGGACACCGGCCCCAGGTCAGCGGGTCACGTGGGGACACCGGCCCCAGGTAACCAAGGCAGGTCGGCACCCCGGCCCCAGGTCACCCGGTCATGTCGCGCACCCGGCCTGGTTCCCAGGTTCCGATGACCACCCCGGCACCAGGACCCCGGGTCACGTGGGGACACCGGCCCCAGGTGACCGGGTCACGTGGGGACACCGGCCCCAGGTCAGCGGGTCACGTGGGGACCCCGGACCCAGGTCACCTGGTCATGTCTGGTACCCAGCCTGGTTCCCAGGTTCCGATGACCACCCCGGCACCAGGACCCCAGGTCACGTGGGGACACAGGCCCCAGGTCAGCGGGTCACGTCGGGACCCCGGCCCCAGGTTACCTGGTCATGTCTGGTACCCAGCCTGGTTCCCAGGTTCCGATGACCACCCCGGCACCAGGACCCCGGGTCACGTGGGGACACCGGCCCCAGGTCACCGGGTCACGTGGGGACCCCGGACCCAGGTCACCTGGTCATGTCTGGTACCCGGCCTGGTTCCCAGGTTCCGATGACCACCCCGGCCCCAGGACCCCGGGTCACGTGGGTACACCTGCCCCAGGTCAGCGGGTCACGTGGGGACCCCGGACCCAGGTCACCTGGTCATGTCTGGTACCCAGCCTGGTTCCCAGGTTCCGATGACCACCCCGGCACCAGGACCCCGGGTCACGTGGGGACACCGGCCCCAGGTGACCGGGTCACGTGGGGACACCAGCCCCAGGTCAGCGGGTCACGTGGGGACCCCGGCCCCACGTCAGCGGGTCACGTGGGGACCCCAGCCCCAGGTCAGAGGGTCACGTGGGGACACCGGCCCCAGGTCACCGCGTCAGGTCGGGACCCCGAACCCAGGTCCACGAGTCCGTCGACACCACAGCCCCGGGTCACCGGGTCGTGTCGGGTACACAGCCCGGGCACCAGGGTCAGCCCGGGATCCCGGCCCCAGGTCCCCGGGTCATGTCGGGTACCCGGCCTGGTTCCCAGGTTCCGATGACCACCCCGGCACCAGGACCCCGGGTCACGTGGGGACACCGGCCCCAGGTCAGCGGGTCACGTGGGGACCCCGGACCCAGGTCACCTGGTCATGTCTGGTACCCAGCCTGGTTCCCAGGTTCCGATGACCACCCCGGCACCAGGACCCCAGGTCACGTGGGGACACCGGCCCCAGGTCACCGGGTCACGTGGGGACCCCGGCCCCAGGTCAGCGGGTCACGTGGGGACCCCGGCCCCAGGTCAGCGGGTCACGTGGGGAACCCGGCCCCAGGTATCCTAGGCAGGTCGGGACCCCAGCCCCAGGTCCCCGGGTCATGTCGGGTACCCGGCCAGGTTCCCAGGTTCCGATGACCACCCCGGCACCAGGACCCCGGGTCACGTGGGTACACCGGCCCCAGGTCAGCGGGTCACGTGGGGACCCCGGACCCAGGTCACCTGGTCATGTCTGGTACCCAGCCTGGTTCCCAGGTTCCGATGACCACCCCGGCACCAGGACCCCGGGTCACGTGGGGACCCCGGCCCCAGGTGACCGGGTCACGTGGGGACACCGCCCCAGGTAACCGGGTCACGTGGGGACCCCGGCCCCACGTCAGCGGGTTACGGGGGGTAACCGGCCCCAGGTCAGAGGGTCACGTGGGGACCCCGGACCCAGGTCACCTAGTCATGTCTGGTACCCAGCCTGGTTCCCAGGTTCCGATGACCACCCCGGCACCAGGACCCTGGGTCACGTGGGGACCCCGGCCCCAGGTGACCGGGTCACGCGGGGACCCCGGCCCCAGGTCAGCGGGTCACGTGGGGACACCAGCCCCAGGTCAGCGGGTCACGTGGGGACCCCGGACCCAGGTCACCTGGTCATGTCTGGTACCCAGCCTGGTTCCTAGGTTCCGATGACCACCCCGGCACCAGGACCCCGGGTCACGTGGGGACACCGGCCCCAGGTTATTGGGTCATGTGGGGACACCGGCCCCAGGTCAGCGGGTCAAGTGGGGACCCCGGCCCCAGGTCAGCGGGTCACGTGGGGACCCCGGCCCCACGTCAGCGGGTCACGTGGGGACCCCGGCCCCAGGTCAGAGGGTCACGTGGGGACACCGGCCCCAGGTCACCGCGTCAGGTCGGGACCCCGAACCCAGGTCCACGAGTCCGTCGACACCACAGCCCCGGGTCACCGGGTCGTGTCGGGTACACAGCCCGGGCACCAGGGTCAGCTCGGGACCCCGGCCCCAGGTCCCCGGGTCATGTCGGGTACCCGGCCTGGTTCCCAGGTTCCGATGACCACCCCGGCACCAGGACCCCGGGTCACGTGGGGACACCGGCCCCAGGTCAGCGGGTCACGTGGGGACCCCGGACCCAGGTCACCTGGTCATGTCTGGTACCCAGCCTGGTTCCCAGGTTCCAATGACCACCCCGGCACCAGGACCCTGGGTCACGTGGGGAACCCGGCCCCAGGTCAGCGGGTCACGTGGGGACACCGGCCCCAGGTCAGCGGGTCACGTGGGGACACCGGCCCCAGGTAACCAAGGCAGGTCGGCACCCCGGCCCCAGGTCCCCGGGTCATGTCGGGTACCCGGCCTGGTTCCCAGGTTCCGATGACCACCCCGGCACCAGGACCCCGGGTCACGTGGGGACACCTGCCCCAGGTCAGCGGGTCACGTGGGGACCCCGGACCCAGGTCACCTGGTCATGTCTGGTACCCAGCCTGGTTCCCAGGTTCCGATGACCACCCCGGCACCAGGACCCCGGGTCACGTGGGGACACCGGCCCCAGGTGACCGGGTCACGTGGGGACCCCGGCCCCAGGTCACCGGGTAACGTGGGGACCCCGGCCCCAGGTCAGAGGGTCACCTGGGGAACCCGGCCCCAGGTATCCAAGGCAGGTCGGGACCCCAGCCCCAAGTCCCCGGGTCATGTCGGGTACCCGGCCTGGTTCCCAGGTTCCGATGACCACCCCGGCACCAGGACCCCGGGTCACGTGGGTACACCGGCCCCAGGTCAGCGGGTCACGTGGGGACCCCGGACCCAGGTCACCTGGTCATGTCTGGTACCCAGCCTGGTTCCCAGGTTCCAATGACCACCCCGCCACCAGGACCCCGGGTCACGTGGGGACCCCGGCCCCAGGTGACCGGGTCACGTGGGGACACCGGCCCCAGGTCAGCGGGTCACGTGGGGACCCCGGACCCAGGTCACCTGGTCATGTCTGGTACCCAGCCTGGTTCCCAGGTTCCGATGACCACCCCGGCACCAGGACCCCAGGTCACGTGGGGACACAGGCCCCAGGTCAGCGGGTCACGTCGGGACCCCGGACCCAGGTTACCTGGTCATGTCTGGTACCCAGCCTGGTTCCCAGGTTCCGATGACCACCCCGGCACCAGGCCCCGGGGTCACGTGGGGACACCGGCCCCAGGTGACCGGGTCACGTGGGGACACCGGCCCCAGGTCAGCGGGTCACGTGGGGACACCGGCCCCAGGTCAGCGGGTTACGTGGGGACACCGGCCCCAGGTAACCAAGGCAGGTCGGCACCCCGGACCCAGGTCCCCTGGTCATGTCGGGTACCGGGTCTGGTTCCCAGGTTCCGATGACCACCCCGGCACCAGGACCCCGGGTCACGTGGGGACACCGGCCCCAGGTCACCGGGTCACGTGGGGACCCCGGACCCAGGTCACCTGGTCATGTCTGGTACCCAGCCTGGTTCCCAGGTTCCGATGACCACCCCGGCCCCAGGACCCCGGGTCACGTGGGTACACGTACCCCAGGTCAGCGGGTCACGTGGGGACACCGGACCCAGGTCACCTGGTCATGTCTGGTACCCAGCATGGTTCCCAGGTTCCGATGACCACCCCGGCACCAGGACCCCGGGTCACGTGGGGACACCGGCCCCAGGTGACCGGGTCACGTGGGGACACCAGCCCCAGGTCAGCGGGTCACGTGGGGACCCCGGCCCCACGTCAGCGGGTCACGTGGGGACCCCAGCCCCAGGTCAGAGGGTCACGTGGGGACACCGGCCCCAGGTCACCGCGTCAGGTCGGGACCCCGAACCCAGGTCCACGAGTCCGTCGACACCACAGCCCCGGGTCACCGGGTCGTGTCGGGTACACAGCCCGGGCACCAGGGTCAGCTCGGGATCCCGGCCCCAGGTCCCCGGGTCATGTCGGGTACCCGGCCTGGTTCCCAGGTTCCGATGACCACCCCGGCACCAGGACCCTGGGTCATGTGGGGACACCGGCCCCAGGTGACCGGGTCACGTGGGGACACCGGACCCAGGTCAGCGGGTCACGTGGGGACCCCGGACCCAGGTCACCTGGTCATGTCTGGTACCCAGCCTGGTTCCTAGGTTCCGATGACCACCCCGGCACCAGGACCCCGGGTCACGTGGGGACACCGGCCCCAGGTTATTGGGTCACGTGGGGACACCGGCCCCAGGTCAGCGGGTCACGTGGGGACCCCGGCCCAAGGTCAGCGGGTCACGTGGGCACCCCGGTCCCACGTCAGCGGGTCACGTGGGGACCCCGGACCCAGGTCAGAGGGTCACGTGGGGACACCGGCCCCAGGTCACCGCGTCAGGTCGGGACCCCGAACCCAGGTCCACGAGTCCGTCGACACCACAGCCCCGGGTCACCGGGTCGTGTCGGGTACACAGCCCGGGCACCAGGGTCAGCTCGGGACCCCGGCCCCAGGTCCCCGGGTCATGTCGGGTACCCGGCCTGGTTCCCAGGTTCCGATGACCACCCCGGCACCAGGACCCCGGGTCACGTGGGGACACCGGCCCCAGGTCAGCGTGTCACGTGGGGACCCCGGACCCAGGTCACCTGGTCATGTCTGGTACCCAGCCTGGTTCCCAGGTTCCGATGACCACCCCGGCACCAGGACCCTGGGTCACGTGGGGACCCCGGACCCAGGTCAGCGGGTCACGTGGGGACACCGGCCCCAGGTCAGCGGGTCACGTGGGGACACCGGCCCCAGGTCAGCGGGTCACGTGGGGACACCGGCCCCAGGTAACCAAGGCAGGTCGGCACCCCGGCCCCAGGTCCCCGGGTCATGTCGGGTACCCGGCCTGGTTCCCAGGTTCCGATGACCACCCTGGCACCAGGACCCCGGGTCACGTGGGGACACCTGCCCCAGGTCAGCGGGTCACGTGGGGACCCCGGACCCAGGTCACCTGGTCATGTCTGGTACCCAGCCTGGTTCCCAGGTTCCGATGACCACCCCGGCACCAGGACCCCGGGTCACGTGGGGACACCGGCCCCAGGTGACAGGGTCACGTGGGGACCCCGGCCCCAGGTCCCCGGGTCACGTGGGGACCCCGGCCCCAGGTCAGCGGGTCACGTGGGGAACCCGGCCCCAGGTATCCAAGGCAGGTCGGGACCCCAGCCCCAGGTCCCCGGGTCATGTCGGGTACCCGGCCTGGTTCCCAGGTTCCGATGACCACCCCGGCACCAGGACCCCGGGTCACGTGGGGACACCGGCCCCAGGTCAGCGGGTCACGTGGGGACCCCGGACCCAGGTCACCTGGTCATGTCTGGTACCCAGCCTGGTTCCCAGGTTCCGATGACCACCCCGGCACCAGGACCCTGGGTCACGTGGGGACCCCGGCCCCAGGTTATTGGGTCACGTGGGGACACCGGCCCTAGGTCACCGGGTCACGTGGGGACCCCGGCCCCAGGTCAGCGGGTCACGTGGGGAACCCGGCCCCAGGTATCCAAGGCAGGTCGGGACCCCAGCCCCAGGTCCCCGGGTCATGTCGGGTACCCGGCCTGGTTCCCAGGTTCCGATGACCACCCCGGCACCAGGACCCCGGGTCACGTGGGTACACCGGCCCCAGGTCAGCGGGTCACGTGGGGACCCCGGACCCAGGTCACCTGGTCATGTCTGGTACCCAGCCTGGTTCCCAGGTTCCGATGACCACCCCGGCACCAGGACCCCGGGTCACGTGGGGACACCGGCCCCAGGTGACCGGGTCACGTGGGGACACCGGACCCAGGACACCGGGTCACGTGGGGACCCCGGCCCCAGGTCAGCAGGTCACGTGGGGACAGCGGCCCCAGGTCACCTGGTCATGTCTGTTACCCAGCCTGGTTCCCAGGTTCCGATGACCATCCCGGCACCAGGACCCCGGGTCACGTGGGGACACCGGCACCGGGTCAGAGGGTCATGTGGGATCACCGGCCCCAGGTCAGAGGGTCACGTGGGGACCCCGGACCCAGGTCACCTAGTCATGTCTGGTACCCAGCCTGGTTCCCAGGTTCTGATGACCACCCCGGCACCAGGACCCCGGGTCACGTGGGGACACCGGACCCAGGTCACCGGGTCACGTGGGGACCCCGGCCCCAGGTCAGCGGGTCACGTGGGGACACCGGCCCCAGGTTAGCGGGTCACGTGGGGACCCCGGACCCAGGTCACCTAGTCATGTCTGGTACCCAGCCTGGTTCCCAGGTTCCGATGACCACCCCGGCACCAGGACCCCGGGTCACGTGGGGACACCGGCCCCAGGTGACAGGGTCACGTGGGGACACCGGCCCCAGGTCACCGGGTCACGTCGGGACACCGGACCCAGGTCAGCGGGTCACGTAAGGACACCGGCCCCAGGTAACCGGGTCATACCGCGTCCCCGGACCCAGGTCACCGGGTCAGGTCGGGACCCCGGACCCAGGTCGGGTCATGTCATGTCCCATGCCCGGGTCCCCGGGTTGGATTTTTACCCAGGCCCTGGGTCACAGGGTCATGTCAGGTCAACGGCCTGGGTACAAGGGTCTGGTGACCACCCCGACCCCAGGTCCCCGGGTCATGACGGGACACCGGACCAGGTCCCCGAGTCCGGTCGACACCACAGCCCCAGGTCACCGGGTCACGTCGGCACCCCGGAACCAGGTCACCGGGTCATGTCGGGACCCAGCCCGGGTCCCCGGGACGGGTTTTTACCCCAGCCGCAGATCACCGGGTCCTGTCGGGTCCCCGGCCCGGGTCCCCTGGACAGGTCGTTAACCCGGCCCCAGGTCACCGGGTCATGTCGCGCACCCGGCCTGGTTCCCAGGTTCCGGTGACCACCCCGGCACCAGGACTCCGGGTCACGTGGGGACCCCGGCCCCAGGTCAGAGGGTCACGTGGGGACACCGGCCCCAGGTCACCGCGTCAGGTCGGGACCCCGAACCCAGGTCCACGAGTCCGTCGACACCACAGCCCCGGGTCACCGGGTCGTGTCGGGTACCCGGCCTGGTTCCCAGGTTCCGATGACCACCCCGGCACCAGGACCCCGGGTCACGTGGGGACACCGGCCCCAGGTCACCGGGTCACGCGGGGACCTCGGACCCAGGTCACCTGGTCATGTCTGGTACCCAGCCTGGTTCCCAGGTTCCGATGACCACCCCGGCACCAGGACCCCGGGTCACGTGGGTACACCGGACCCAGGTCAGAGGGTCACGTGGGGACCCCGGCCCCAGGTCACCGGGTCACTTGGGGACACCGGCCCCAGGTAACCGGGTCAGGTCGGGACCCCGGACCCAGGTCGGGTCATGTCACGTCCCATGCCCGGGTCCCCGGGTTGGATTTTTACCCAGGCCCCGGGTCACAGGGTCATGTCGGGTCCACGGCCTGGGTACAAGGGTCTGGTGACCACCCCGACCCCAGGTCCCCGGGTCATGACGGGACACCGGACCAGGTCCCCGAGTCCGGTCGACACCACAGCCCCAGGTCACCGGGTCACGTCGGCACCCCGGAACCAGGTCACCGGGTCATGTCGGGACCCAGCCCGCGTCCCCGGGACGGGATTTTACCCCAGCCGCAGATCACCGGGTCCTGTCGGGTACCCGGGTCGGGTCCCCTGGACAGGTCGGCACCCCGGCCCCGGGTCACGGGGTCATGTCGGGTCGCTGTCCCGGGTACCAGTGTCAGGTGACCACCCCAGCCCCGGGAGACGGAGTCATACCGGGTCCCCGGCCCGGGTCCCCGGGTTGCATCGGGACAAAAGCACCGGATCACTGGATCACGTGGGGTCCCGGGCCCGGGTCCCCTGGACAGGTCGTTAACCCGGCCCCAGGTCACCGGGTCATGTCGCGCACCCGGCCTGGTTCCCAGGTTCCGGTGACCACCCCGGCCCCAGGTGACCGGGTCACGTGGGGACACCGGCCCCAGGTCAGCGGGTCACGCTACCACGGCCCCAGGTCAGAGGGTCACGTGGGGACACCGGCCCCAGGTCAGCGGGTCACGTGGGGACACCGGCCCCAGGTAAGCAAGGGAGGTCGGGACCCAGCCCGGGTCCCCGGGAAAGGTTTTTACCCCAGCCGCAGATCACCGGGTCCTGTCGGGTCCCCGGCCCGGGTCCCCTGGACAGGTCGATAACCCGGCCCCAGGTCACCCGGTCATGTCGCGCACCCGGCCTGGTTCCCAGGTTCCGGTGACCATCCTGGCACCAGGACCCCGGGTCACGTGGGGACCCCAGCCCCAGGTTATTGGGTCACGTGGGGACCCCGGACCCAGGTCACCTAGTCGTGTCTGGTACCCAGCCTGGTTCCCAGGTTCTGATGACCACCCCGGCACCAGGTCCCCGGGTCACGTGGGGACCCCGGGCCCAGGTCAGCGGGTCACGTGGGGACACCGGCCCCAGGTCAGCGGGTCATGTGGGGACCCCGGACCCAGGTCACCTGGTCATGTCTGGTACCCAGCCTGGTTCCCAGGTTCCGATGACCACCCCGGCCCCAGGACCCCGGGTCACGTGGGTACACGTACCCCAGGTCAGCGGGTCACGTGGGGACACCGGACCCAGGTCACCTGGTCATGTCTGGTACCCAGCCTGGTTCCCAGGTTCCGATGACCACCCCGGCACCAGGACCCCGGGTCACGTGGGGACACCGGCCCCAGGTGACCGGGTCACGTGGGGACACCAGCCCCAGGTCAGCGGGTCACGTGGGGACCCCGGCCCCACGTCAGCGGGTCACGTGGGGACCCCAGCCCCAGGTCAGAGGGTCACGTGGGGACACCGGCCCCAGGTCACCGCGTCAGGTCGGGACCCCGAACCCAGGTCCACGAGTCCGTCGACACCACAGCCCCGGGTCACCGGGTCGTGTCGGGTACACAGCCCGGGCACCAGGGTCAGCTCGGGATCCCGGCCCCAGGTCCCCGGGTCATGTCGGGTACCCGGCCTGGTTCCCAGGTTCCGATGACCACCCCGGCACCAGGACCCTGGGTCATGTGGGGACACCGGCCCCAGGTGACCGGGTCACGTGGGGACACCGGACCCAGGTCAGCGGGTCACGTGGGGACCCCGGACCCAGGTCACCTGGTCATGTCTGGTACCCAGCCTGGTTCCTAGGTTCCGATGACCACCCCGGCACCAGGACCCCGGGTCACGTGGGGACACCGGCCCCAGGTTATTGGGTCACGTGGGGACACCGGCCCCAGGTCAGCGGGTCACGTGGGGACCCCGGCCCAAGGTCAGCGGGTCACGTGGGCACCCCGGTCCCACGTCAGCGGGTCACGTGGGGACCCCGGACCCAGGTCAGAGGGTCACGTGGGGACACCGGCCCCAGGTCACCGCGTCAGGTCGGGACCCCGAACCCAGGTCCACGAGTCCGTCGACACCACAGCCCCGGGTCACCGGGTCGTGTCGGGTACACAGCCCGGGCACCAGGGTCAGCTCGGGACCCCGGCCCCAGGTCCCCGGGTCATGTCGGGTACCCGGCCTGGTTCCCAGGTTCCGATGACCACCCCGGCACCAGGACCCCGGGTCACGTGGGGACACCGGCCCCAGGTCAGCGTGTCACGTGGGGACCCCGGACCCAGGTCACCTGGTCATGTCTGGTACCCAGCCTGGTTCCCAGGTTCCGATGACCACCCCGGCACCAGGACCCTGGGTCACGTGGGGACCCCGGACCCAGGTCAGCGGGTCACGTGGGGACACCGGCCCCAGGTCAGCGGGTCACGTGGGGACACCGGCCCCAGGTCAGCGGGTCACGTGGGGACACCGGCCCCAGGTAACCAAGGCAGGTCGGCACCCCGGCCCCAGGTCCCCGGGTCATGTCGGGTACCCGGCCTGGTTCCCAGGTTCCGATGACCACCCTGGCACCAGGACCCCGGGTCACGTGGGGACACCTGCCCCAGGTCAGCGGGTCACGTGGGGACCCCGGACCCAGGTCACCTGGTCATGTCTGGTACCCAGCCTGGTTCCCAGGTTCCGATGACCACCCCGGCACCAGGACCCCGGGTCACGTGGGGACACCGGCCCCAGGTGACAGGGTCACGTGGGGACCCCGGCCCCAGGTCCCCGGGTCACGTGGGGACCCCGGCCCCAGGTCAGCGGGTCACGTGGGGAACCCGGCCCCAGGTATCCAAGGCAGGTCGGGACCCCAGCCCCAGGTCCCCGGGTCATGTCGGGTACCCGGCCTGGTTCCCAGGTTCCGATGACCACCCCGGCACCAGGACCCCGGGTCACGTGGGGACACCGGCCCCAGGTCAGCGGGTCACGTGGGGACCCCGGACCCAGGTCACCTGGTCATGTCTGGTACCCAGCCTGGTTCCCAGGTTCCGATGACCACCCCGGCACCAGGACCCTGGGTCACGTGGGGACCCCGGCCCCAGGTTATTGGGTCACGTGGGGACACCGGCCCTAGGTCACCGGGTCACGTGGGGACCCCGGCCCCAGGTCAGCGGGTCACGTGGGGAACCCGGCCCCAGGTATCCAAGGCAGGTCGGGACCCCAGCCCCAGGTCCCCGGGTCATGTCGGGTACCCGGCCTGGTTCCCAGGTTCCGATGACCACCCCGGCACCAGGACCCCGGGTCACGTGGGTACACCGGCCCCAGGTCAGCGGGTCACGTGGGGACCCCGGACCCAGGTCACCTGGTCATGTCTGGTACCCAGCCTGGTTCCCAGGTTCCGATGACCACCCCGGCACCAGGACCCCGGGTCACGTGGGGACACCGGCCCCAGGTGACCGGGTCACGTGGGGACACCGGACCCAGGACACCGGGTCACGTGGGGACCCCGGCCCCAGGTCAGCAGGTCACGTGGGGACAGCGGCCCCAGGTCACCTGGTCATGTCTGTTACCCAGCCTGGTTCCCAGGTTCCGATGACCATCCCGGCACCAGGACCCCGGGTCACGTGGGGACACCGGCACCGGGTCAGAGGGTCATGTGGGATCACCGGCCCCAGGTCAGAGGGTCACGTGGGGACCCCGGACCAAGGTCACCTAGTCATGTCTGGTACCCAGCCTGGTTCCCAGGTTCTGATGACCACCCCGGCACCAGGACCCCGGGTCACGTGGGGACACCGGACCCAGGTCACCGGGTCACGTGGGGACCCCGGCCCCAGGTCAGCGGGTCACGTGGGGACACCGGCCCCAGGTTAGCGGGTCACGTGGGGACCCCGGACCCAGGTCACCTAGTCATGTCTGGTACCCAGCCTGGTTCCCAGGTTCCGATGACCACCCCGGCACCAGGACCCCGGGTCACGTGGGGACACCGGCCCCAGGTGACAGGGTCACGTGGGGACACCGGCCCCAGGTCACCGGGTCACGTCGGGACACCGGACCCAGGTCAGCGGGTCACGTAAGGACACCGGCCCCAGGTAACCGGGTCATACCGCGTCCCCGGACCCAGGTCACCGGGTCAGGTCGGGACCCCGGACCCAGGTCGGGTCATGTCATGTCCCATGCCCGGGTCCCCGGGTTGGATTTTTACCCAGGCCCTGGGTCACAGGGTCATGTCAGGTCAACGGCCTGGGTACAAGGGTCTGGTGACCACCCCGACCCCAGGTCCCCGGGTCATGACGGGACACCGGACCAGGTCCCCGAGTCCGGTCGACACCACAGCCCCAGGTCACCGGGTCACGTCGGCACCCCGGAACCAGGTCACCGGGTCATGTCGGGACCCAGCCCGGGTCCCCGGGACGGGTTTTTACCCCAGCCGCAGATCACCGGGTCCTGTCGGGTCCCCGGCCCGGGTCCCCTGGACAGGTCGTTAACCCGGCCCCAGGTCACCGGGTCATGTCGCGCACCCGGCCTGGTTCCCAGGTTCCGGTGACCACCCCGGCACCAGGACTCCGGGTCACGTGGGGACCCCGGCCCCAGGTCAGAGGGTCACGTGGGGACACCGGCCCCAGGTCACCGCGTCAGGTCGGGACCCCGAACCCAGGTCCACGAGTCCGTCGACACCACAGCCCCGGGTCACCGGGTCGTGTCGGGTACCCGGCCTGGTTCCCAGGTTCCGATGACCACCCCGGCACCAGGACCCCGGGTCACGTGGGGACACCGGCCCCAGGTCACCGGGTCACGCGGGGACCTCGGACCCAGGTCACCTGGTCATGTCTGGTACCCAGCCTGGTTCCCAGGTTCCGATGACCACCCCGGCACCAGGACCCCGGGTCACGTGGGTACACCGGACCCAGGTCAGAGGGTCACGTGGGGACCCCGGCCCCAGGTCACCGGGTCACTTGGGGACACCGGCCCCAGGTAACCGGGTCAGGTCGGGACCCCGGACCCAGGTCGGGTCATGTCACGTCCCATGCCCGGGTCCCCGGGTTGGATTTTTACCCAGGCCCCGGGTCACAGGGTCATGTCGGGTCCACGGCCTGGGTACAAGGGTCTGGTGACCACCCCGACCCCAGGTCCCCGGGTCATGACGGGACACCGGACCAGGTCCCCGAGTCCGGTCGACACCACAGCCCCAGGTCACCGGGTCACGTCGGCACCCCGGAACCAGGTCACCGGGTCATGTCGGGACCCAGCCCGCGTCCCCGGGACGGGATTTTACCCCAGCCGCAGATCACCGGGTCCTGTCGGGTACCCGGGTCGGGTCCCCTGGACAGGTCGGCACCCCGGCCCCGGGTCACGGGGTCATGTCGGGTCGCTGTCCCGGGTACCAGTGTCAGGTGACCACCCCAGCCCCGGGAGACGGAGTCATACCGGGTCCCCGGCCCGGGTCCCCGGGTTGCATCGGGACAAAAGCACCGGATCACTGGATCACGTGGGGTCCCGGGCCCGGGTCCCCTGGACAGGTCGTTAACCCGGCCCCAGGTCACCGGGTCCTGTCGCGCACCCGGCCTGGTTCCCAGGTTCCGGTGACCACCCCGGCCCCAGGTGACCGGGTCACGTGGGGACACCGGCCCCAGGTCAGCGGGTCACGCTACCACGGCCCCAGGTCAGAGGGTCACGTGGGGACACCGGCCCCAGGTCAGCGGGTCACGTGGGGACACCGGCCCCAGGTAAGCAAGGGAGGTCGGGACCCAGCCCGGGTCCCCGGGAAAGGTTTTTACCCCAGCCGCAGATCACCGGGTCCTGTCGGGTCCCCGGCCCGGGTCCCCTGGACAGGTCGATAACCCCGCCCCAGGTCACCCGGTCATGTCGCGCACCCGGCCTGGTTCCCAGGTTCCGGTGACCATCCTGGCACCAGGACCCCGGGTCACGTGGGGACCCCAGCCCCAGGTTATTGGGTCACGTGGGGACCCCGGACCCAGGTCACCTAGTCGTGTCTGGTACCCAGCCTGGTTCCCAGGTTCTGATGACCACCCCGGCACCAGGTCCCCGGGTCACGTGGGGACCCCGGGCCCAGGTCAGCGGGTCACGTGGGGACACCGGCCCCAGGTCAGCGGGTCATGTGGGGACCCCGGACCCAGGTCACCTGGTCATGTCGGGTACCCGGCCTGGTTCCCAGGTTCCGATGACCACCCCGGCAGCAGGACCCCGGGTCACGTGGGGACACCGGCCCCAGGTTATTGGGTCACGTGGGGACCCCGGACCCAGGTCACCTGGTCATGTCTGGTACCCAGCCTGGTTTCCAGGTTCCGATGACCACCCCGACACCAGGACCCCGGGTCACGTGGAGACACCGGCCCCAGGTGACCGGGTCACGTGGGGACACCGGCCCCAGGTCACCGGGTCATGTGGGGACCCCGGCCCCAGGTCAGCGGGTCACGTGGGGACACCGGCCCCAGGTCAGCGGGTCACGTGGGGACACCGGCCCCAGGTAACCAAGGCAGGTCGGGACCCAGCCCGAGTCCCCGGGACGGGTTTTTACCCCAGCCGCAGATCACCGGGTCATGTCGGGTCCCCGGCCCGGGTCCCCTGGACAGGTCGATAACCCGGCCTCAAGTCACCCGGTCATGTCGCGCACCCGGCCTGGTTCCCAGGTTCCGGTGACCATCCCGGCACCAGGACCCCGGGTCACGTGGGGACCTCGGCCCCAGGTCAGAGGGTCACGTGGGGACACCGGCCCCAGGTAATCGGGTCATACCGGGTCCCCGGACCCAGGTCAGCGGGTCAGGTCGGGACCCCTGACCCAGGTCGGGTCATGTCACGTCTCATGCCCGGGTCCCCGGGTTGGATTTTTACCCAGGCCCCGGGTCACAGGGTCATGTCGGGTCAACGGCCTGGGTACAAGGGTCTGGTGACCACCCCGACCCCAGGTCCCCGGGTCATGACGGGACACCGGACCAGGTCCCCGAGTCCGGTCGACACCACAGCCCCAGGTGATCACCAGGTGATCACCAGGACCCCGGGTCACGTGGGGACACCGGCCCCAGGTGACCGGGTCACGTGGGGACCCCGGCACCAGGACCCCGGGTCACGTGGGGACACCGGCCCCAGGTGACCGGGTCACGTGGGGACACCGGCTCCAGGTGACCGGGTCACGTGGGGACACAGGCCCCAGGTCAGCGGGTCACGTGGGGACCCCGGACCCAGGTCACCTGGTCATGTTTGGTACCCAGCCTGGTTCCCAGGTTCCGATGACCACCCCGGCACCAGGACCCCGGGTCACGTGGGGACACCGGCCCCAGGTGACCGGGTCACGTGGGGACACCGGCCCCAGGTAACCGGGTCACGTGGGGAACCTGGCCCCAGTTCAGCGGGTCACGTGGGGACACCGGCCCCAGGTCAGAGGGTCACGTGGGGACCCCGGACCCAGGTCACCTAGTCATGTCTGGTAACCAGCCTGGTTCCCAGGTTCCGATGACCACCCCGGCACCAGGACCCTGGGTCACGTGGGGACCCCGGCCCCAGGTGACCGGGTCACGTGGGGACCCCGGCCCCAGGTCAGCGGGTCACGTGGGGACACCAGCCCCAGGTGACCGGGTCACGTGGGGACCCCGGCCCCAGGTCAGCGGGTCACGTGGGGACACCAGCCCCAGGTGACCGGGTCACGTGGGGACACCGGCCCCAGGTCACCGGGTCACGTGGGGACACCGGACCCAGGTCAGCGGGTCACGTGGGGACCCCGGCCCCAGGTAACCAAGGCAGGTCGGGACCCCAGCCCCAGGTCCCCGGGTCATGTCGGGTACCCGGCCTGGTTCCCAGGTTCCGATGACCACCCCGGCACCAGGACCCCGGGTCATGTGGGGACACCGGCCCCAGGTCAGCGGGTCACGTGGGGACCCTGGACCCAGGTCACCTGGTCATGTCTGGTACCCGGCCTGGTTCCCAGGTTCCGATGACCACCCCGGCACCAGGACCCCAGGTCACGTGGGGACACCGGCCCCAGGTGACCGGGTCACGTGGGGACACCGGCCCCAGGTCAGCGGGTCACGTGGGGACCCCGGCCCCAGTTCAGCGGGTCACGTGGGGACACCGGCCCCAGGTCAGCGGGTCACGTGGGGACACCGGCCCCAGGTAACCAAGGCAGGTCGGGACCCAGACCGGGTCCCCGGGACGGGTTTTTACCCAAGCCGCAGATCACCGGGTCCTGTCGGGTCCCCAGCCCGGGTCCCCTGGAGAGGTCGATAACCCGGCCCCAGGTCACCCGGTCATGTCGCGCACTCGGCCTGGTTCCCAGGTTCCGATGACCACCCCGGCACCAGGACCCCGGGTCACGTGGGGACACCGGCCCCAGGTGACCGGGTCACGTGGGGTCACCGGCCCCAGGTCAGCGGGTCACGTGGGGACCCCGGACCCAGGTCACCTGGTCATGTCTGGTACCCAGCCTGGTTCCCAGGTTCCGATGACCACCCCGGCACGAGGACCCCAGGTCACGTGGGGACACAGGCCCCAGGTCAGCGGGTCACGTCGGGACCCCGGCCCCAGGTTACCTGGTCATGTCTGTTACCCAGCCTGGTTCCCAGGTTCCGATGACCACCCCGGCACCAGGCCCCGGGGTCACGTGGGGACACCGGCCCCAGGTTATTGGGTCACGTGGGGACACCGGCCCCAGGTCACCGGGTCACGTGGGGACCCCGGCCCCAGGTCAGCGGGTCACGTGGGGACCCCGGCCCCACGTCAGCGGGTCACGTGGGGACCCCGGCCCCAGGTCAGAGGGTCACGTGGGGACACCGGCCCCAGGTCACCGCGTCAGGTCGGGACCCCGAACCCAGGTCCACGAGTCCGTCGACACCACAGCCCCGGGTCACCGGGTCGTGTCGGGTACACAGCCCGGGCACCAGGGTCAGCTCGGGACCCCGGCCCCAGGTCCCCGGGTCATGTCGGGTACCCGGCCTGGTTCCCAGGTTCCGATGACCACCCCGGCACCAGGACCCCGGGTCACGTGGGGACACCGGCCCCAGGTCAGCGTGTCATGTGGGGACCCCGGACCCAGGTCACCTGGTCATGTCTGGTACCCAGCCTGGTTCCCAGGTTCCGATGACCACCCCGGCACGAGGACCCCAGGTCACGTGGGGACACAGGCCCCAGGTCAGCGGGTCACGTCGGGACCCCGGCCCCAGTTTACCTGGTCATGTCTGTTACCCAGCCTGGTTCCCAGGTTCCGATGACCACCCCGGCACCAGGCCCCGGGGTCACGTGGGGACACCGGCCCCAGGTGACCGGGTCACGTGGGGACCCCGGCCCCAGGTGACCGGGTCACGTGGGGTCACCGGCCCCAGGTGACCGGGTCACGTGGGGACACCGGCCCCAGGTGACCGGGTCACGTGGGGACACCGGACCCAGGTCACCGGGTCACGTGGGTACCCCGGCCCCACGTCAGCGGGTCACGTGGGGACACCGGCCCCAGGTCAGAGGGTCACGTGGGGACCCCGAACCCAGGTCACCTAGTCATGTCTGGTACCCGGCCTGGTTCCCAGGTTCCGATGACCACCCCGGCACCAGGACCCTGGGTCACGTGGGGATACCGGCCCCAGGTGACCGGGTCACGTGGGGACCCCGGCCCCAGGTCAGCGGGTCACGTGGGGACACCAGCCCCAGGTCAGCGGGTCACGTGGGGACCCCGGACCCAGGTCACCTGGTCATGTCTGGTACCCAGCCTGGTTCCTAGGTTCCGATGACCACCCCGGCACCAGGACCCCGGGTCACGTGGGGACTCCGGCCCCAGGTTATTGGGTCACGTGGGGACACCGGCCCCAGGTCAGCGGGTCACGTGGGGACCCCGGCCCAAGGTCAGCGGGTCACGTGGGCACCCCGGCCCCACGTCAGCGGGTCATGTGGGGACCCCGGACCCAGGTCAGAGGGTCACGTGGGGACACCGGCCCCAGGTCACCGCGTCAGGTCGGGACCCCGAACCCAGGTCCACGAGTCCGTCGACACCACAGCCCCGGGTCACCGGGTCGTGTCGGGTACACAGCCCGGGCACCAGGGTCAGCTCGGGACCCCGGCCCCAGGTCCCCGGGTCATGTCGGGTACCCGGCCTGGTTCCCAGGTTCCGGTGACCACCCCGGCACCAGGACCCCGGGTCACGTGGGGACACCGGCACCAGGACCCCGGGTCACGTGGGGACCCCGGACCCAGGTCACCTGGTCATGTCTGGTACCCAGCCTGGTTCCCAGGTTCCGATGACCACCCCGGCACCGGGACCCCGGGTCACGTGGGGACACCGGCCCCAGGTGACCAGGTCACGTGGGGACACCGGACCCAGGTCACCGGGTCACGTGGGGACCCCGGCCCCAGGTCAGCGGGTTACGTGGGAACACAGGCCCCAGGTCAGCGGGTCACGTGGGGACCCCGGACCCAGGTCACCTGGTCATGTCTGGTACCCAGCCTGGTTCCCAGATTCCGATGACCACCCCAGCACCAGGACCCCGGGTTACGTGGGGACACAGGCCCCAGGTCAGCGGGTCACGTGGGGTCCCCGGACCCAGGTCACCTGGTCATGTCTGGTACCCAGCCTGGTTCCCAGGTTCCGATGACCACCCCGGCACCAGGACCCCGGGTCACGTGGGGACACCGGCCCCAGGTCATCGGGTCACGTGGGGACACCGGCCCCAGGTAACCGGGTCATACCGGGTCCCCGGACCCACGTCACCGGGTCAGGTCGGGACCCCGGACCCAGGTCGGGTCATGTCACGTCCCATGCCCGGATCCCCGAGTTGGATTTTTACCCAGGCCCCGGGTCACAGGGTCATGTCGGGTCAACGGCCTGGGTACAAGGGTCTGGTGACCACCCCGACCCCAGGTCCCCGGGTCATGACGGGACACCGGACCAGGTCCCCGAGTCCGGTCGACACCACAGCCCCAGGTCACCAGGTAAGGTCGGCACCCCGGAACCAGGTCACCGGGTCATGTCGGGTACCCGGCCTGGTTCCCAGATGCCGATGACCACCCCGGCACCAGGACCCCGGGTCACGTGGGGACACCGGCCCCAGGTGACCGGGTCACGTGGGGACCCTGGCCCCAGGTCACCGGGTCACGTGGGGACCCCGGCCCCAGGTCAGCGGGTCACGTGGGGACACCGGCCCCAGGTCAGAGGGTCACGTGGGGACCCCGGACCCAGGTCACCTAGTCATGTCTGGTACCCAGCCTGGTTCCCAGGTTCCAATGACCACCCCGGCACCAGGACCCCGGGTCACGTGGGGACACCGAACCCAGGTGACCGGGTCACGTGGGGACACCGGCCCCAGGTAACCGGGTCACGTGGGGACCCCGGACCAAGGTCAGCGGGTCACGTGGGGACACCGGCCCCAGGTAACCGGGTCATACCGGGTCCCCGGACCCAGGTCACCGGGTCAGGTCGGGACCCCGGACCCAGGTCGGGTCATGTCACGTCCCATGCCCGGGTCCCCGGGTTGGATTTTTACCCAGGCCCCGGGTCACAGGGTCATGTCGGGTCAACGGCCTGGGTACAAGGGTCTGGTGACCACCCCGACCCCAGGTCCCCGGGTCATGATGGGACACCGGACCAGGTCCCCGAGTCCGGTCGACACCACAGCCCCAGGTCACCGGGTCAGGTCGGCACCCCGGCCCCGGGTCAACGGGTCATGTCGGGTCGCTGTCCCGGGTACCAGTGTCAGGTGACCACCCCGGCCCCGGGAGATGGAGTCATACCGGGTCCCCGGCCCGGGTCCCCGGGTTGCATCGGGACAAAAGCACCGGACCACTGGATCACGTGGGGTCCCGGGCCCGGGTCCCCGGGTTGCATCGGGACACCAGCGAAGGATCACCGGGTCCTGTCGGGTCCCCGGCCCGGGTCCCCTGGACAGGTCGTTAACTAGGCCCCAGGTCACCGGGTCATGTCGCGCACCCGGCCTGGTTTCCAGGTTCCGGTGACCACCCCGGCACCAGGACCCCGGGTCACGTGGGGACCCCGGACCCAGGTCAGCGGGTCACGTGGGGACACCGGCCCCAGGTCAGAGGGTCACGTGGGGACACCAGCCCCAGGTCACCGCGTCAGGTCGGGACCCCGAACCCAGGTCCACGAGTCTGTCGACACCACAGCCCCGGGTCACCGGGTCGTGTCGGGTACACAGCCCAGGCACCAGGGTCTCTCGGGACCCCGGCCCCAGGTCCCTGGGTCATGTCGGGTACCCGGCCTGGTTCCCAGGTTCCGATGACCACCCCGGCACCAGGACCCCGGGTCATGTGGGGATACTGGCCCGAGGTGACCGGGTCACGTGGGGACACCGGCCCCAGGTCACCGGGTCACGTGGGGACACCGGCCCCAGGTCAGCGGGTCACGTGGGGACCCCGGACCCAGGTCACCTGGTCATGTCTGGTACCCAGCCTGGTTCCCAGGTTCCGGTGACCACCCCGGCACCAGGACCCCGGGTCACGTGGGGACACCGGCCCCAGGTCAGCGGGTCACGTGGGGACCCCGGACCCAGGTCACCTGGTCATGTCTGGTACCCAGCCTGGTTCCCAGCTTCCGATGACCACCCCGGCACCAGGACCCCGGGTCACGTGGGGACACCGGTCCCAGGTAACCGGGTCACGTGGGGACCCCGGACCCAGGTCACCTGGTCATGTCTGGTACCCAGCCTGGTTCCCAGGTTCCGATGACCACCCCGGCACCAGGACCCCGGGTCACGTGGGGACACCGGCCCCAGGTGACCGGGTCACGTGGGGACACCGGCCCCAGGTCAGCGGGTCACGTGGGGACCCCGGACCCAGATCACCTGGTCATGTCTGGTACCCAGCCTGGTTCCCAGGTTCCGGTGACCATCCCGGCACCAGGACCCCGGGTCACGTAGGGACACCGGCCCCAGGTGACCGGGTCACGTGAGGACACCGGCCCCAGGTCAGCGGGTCACGTGGGGACCCCGGCCCCAGGTAACCAAGGCAGGTCGGGACCCCAGCCCCAGGTCACCTGGTCATGTCTGGTACCCAGCCTGGTTCCCAGGTTCCGATGACCACCCCGGCACTATGACCCCGGGTCACGTGGGGACACCGGACCCAGGTGACCGGGTCACATGGGGACACCGGACCCAGGTCACCGGGTCACGTGGGGACCCCGGCCCCAGGTCAGCGGGTCACGTGGGGTCCCCGGCCCCAGGTCAGAGGGTCACGTGGGGACCTTGGACCCAGGTCACGTAGTCATGTCTGGTACCCAGCCTGGTTCCCAGGTTCCGATGACGACCCCGGCACCAGGTCCCCGGGTCATGACGGGACACTGGACCAGGTCCCCGAGTCCGGTCGACACCACAGCCCCAGGTCACCGGGTCACGTCGGCACCCCGGAACCAGGTCACCGGGTCATGTCGGGACCCAGCCCGGGTCCCCGGGACGGGTTTTTACCCCAGCCGCAGATCACCAGGTCCTGTCGGGTATCCGGGTCGGGTCCCCTGGAGAGGTCGGCACCCCGGCCCCGGGTCACCGGGTCATGTCGGGTTGCTGTCCCGGGTACCAGTGTCAGTTGACCACCCCGGCCCCGGGAGACGGAGCCATACCGGGTCCCCGGCCCGGGTCCCCGGGTTGCATCGGGACAAAAGCACCGGATCACTGGATCACGTGGGGTCCCGGGCCCGGGTCCCCGGGTTGCATCGGGACACCAGCGAAGGATCACCGGGTCCTGTCGGGTCCCCGGCCCGGGTCCCCTGGACAGGTCGTTAACCCGGCCCCAGGTCACCGGGTCATGTCGCGCACCCGGCCTGGTTCCCAGGTTCCGGTGACCACCCCGGCACCAGGACCCCGGGTCACGTGGGGACACCGGCCCCAGGTCACCGCGTCAGGTCGGGACCCCGAACCCAGGTCCACGAGTCCGTCGACACCACAGCCCCGGGTCACCGGGTCGTGTCGGGTACACAGCCCGGGCACCAGGGTCAGCTCGGGACCCCGGCCCCATGTCCCCGGGTCATGTCGGGTACCCGGCCTGGTTCCCAGGTTCCGGTGACCACCCCGGCACCAGGACCCCGGGTCACGTGGGGACACCGGCCCCAGGTCACCGGGTCACGTGGGGACACCGGCCCCAGGTCAGCGGGTCACGTGGGGACCCCGGACCCAGGTCACCTGGTCATGTCTGGTACCCAGCCTGGTTCCCAGGTTCCGGTGACCACCCCGGCACCAGGACCCCGGGTCACGTGGGGACACCGGCCCCAGGTCAGCGGGTCACGTGGGGACCCCGGACCCAGGTCACCTGGTCATGTCTGGTACCCAGCCTGGTTCCCAGGTTCCGATGACCACCCCGGCACCAGGACCCCGGGTCACGTGGGGACACCGGTCCCAGGTGACCGGGTCACGTGGGGACCCCGGACCCAGGTCACCTGGTCATGTCTGGTACCCAGCCTGGTTCCCAGGTTCCGATGACCACCCCGGCACCAGGACCCCGGGTCACGTGGGGACACCGGCCCCAGGTGACCGGGTCACGTGGGGACACCGGCCCCAGGTCAGCGGGTCACGTGGGGACCCCGGACCCAGATCACCTGGTCATGTCTGGTACCCAGCCTGGTTCCCAGGTTCCGGTGACCATCCCGGCACTATGACCCCGGGTCACGTGGGGACACCGGACCCAGGTGACCGGGTCACATGGGGACACCGGACCCAGGTCACCGGGTCACGTGGGGACCCCGGCCCCAGGTCAGCGGGTCACGTGGGGACCCCGGCCCCAGGTCAGAGGGTCACGTGGGGACCTTGGACCCAGGTCACGTAGTCATGTCTGGTACCCAGCCTGGTTCCCAGGTTCCGATGACGACCCCGGCACCAGGTCCCCGGGTCATGACGGGACACCGGACCAGGTCCCCGAGTCCGGTCGACACCACAGCCCCAGGTCACCGGGTCACGTCGGCACCCCGGAACCAGGTCACCGGGTCATGTCGGGACCCAGCCCGGGTCCCCGGGACGGGTTTTTACCCCAGCCGCAGATCACCAGGTCCTGTCGGGTATCCGGGTCGGGTCCCCTGGAGAGGTCGGCACCCCGGCCCCGGGTCACCGGGTCATGTCGGGTTGCTGTCCCGGGTACCAGTGTCAGGTGACCACCCCGGCCCCGGGAGACGGAGCCATACCGGGTCCCCGGCCCGGGTCCCCGGGTTGCATCGGGACAAAAGCACCGGATCACTGGATCACGTGGGGTCCCGGGCCCGGGTCCCCGGGTTGCATCGGGACACCAGCGAAGGATCACCGGGTCCTGTCGGGTCCCCGGCCCGGGTCCCCTGGACAGGTCGTTAACCCGGCCCCAGGTCACCGGGTCATGTCGCGCACCCGGCCTGGTTCCCAGGTTCCGGTGACCACCCCGGCACCAGGACCCCGGGTCACGTGGGGACACCGGCCCCAGGTCACCGCGTCAGGTCGGGACCCCGAACCCAGGTCCACGAGTCCGTCGACACCACAGCCCCGGGTCACCGGGTCGTGTCGGGTACACAGCCCGGGCACCAGGGTCAGCTCGGGACCCCGGCCCCAGGTCCCCGGGTCATGTCGGGTACCCGGCCTGGTTCCCAGGTTCCGGTGACCACCCCGGCACCAGGACCCCGGGTCACGTGGGGACCCCGGCCCCAGGTCAGCGGGTCAGGTCGGGACCCCGAACCCAGGTGCGTGATTCCGTCGACACCACAGCCCCGGGTCACCGGGTCGTGTCGGGTACCAGGCCTGGTTCCCAGGTTCCGATGACTACCCCGGCACCAGGACCCCGGGTCACGTGGGGACACCGGCACCAGGACCCCGGGTCACGTGGGGACCCCGGACCCAGGTCACCTGGTCATGTCTGGTACCCAGCCTGGTTCCCAGGTTCCGATGACCACCCCGGCACCGGGACCCCGGGTCACGTGGGGACACCGGCCCCAGGTGACCAGGTCACGTGGGGACACCGGACCCATGTCACCGGGTCACGTGGGGACCCCGGCCCCAGGTCAGCGGGTCACGTGGGAACACAGGCCCCAGGTCAGCGGGTCACGTGGGGACCCCGGACCCAGGTCACCTGGTCATGTCTGGTACCCAGCCTGGTTCCCAGATTCCGATGACCACCCCAGCACCAGGACCCCGGGTCACGTGGGGACACAGGCCCCAGGTCAGCGGGTCACGTGGGGACCCCGGACCCAGGTCACCTGGTCATGTCTGATACCCAGCCTGGTTCCCAGGTTCCGATGACCACCCCGGCACCAGGACCCCGGGTCACGTGGGGACACCGGCCCCAGGTCAGAGGGTCACGTGGGGACACCGGCCCCAGGTAACCGGGTCATACCGGGTCCCCGGACCCAGGTCACCGGGTCAGGTCGGGACCCCGGACCCAGGTCGGGTCATGTCACGTCCCATGCCCGGATCCCCGAGTTGGATTTTTACCCAGGCCCCGGGTCACAGGGTCATGTCGGGTCAACGGCCTGGGTACAAGGGTCTGGTGACCACCCCGACCCCAGGTCCCCGGGTCATGACGGGACACCGGACCAGGTCCCCGAGTCCGGTCGACACCACAGCCCCAGGTCACTAGGTAAGGTCGGCACCCCGGAACCAGGTCACCGGGTCATGTCGGGTACCCGGCCTGGTTCCCAGGTGCCGATGACCACCCCGGCACCAGGACCCCGGGTCACGTGGGGACACCGGCCCCAGGTGACCGGGTCACGTGGGGACACCGGCCCCAGGTCAGCGGGTCACGTGGGGACCCCGGACCCAGGTCACCTGGACATGTCTGGTACCCAGCCTGGTTCCCAGGTTCCGGTGACCATCCCGGCACCAGGACACCGGGTCACGTGGGGACACTGGCCCCAGGTGACCGGGTCACGTGGGGACCCCGGCCCCAGGTCAGCGGGTCACGTGGGGACCCCGGCCCCATGTAACCAAGGCAGGTCGGGACCCCAGCCCCAGGTCACCTGGTCATGTCTGGTACCCAGCCTGGTTCCCAGGTTCCGATGACCACCCCGGCACCAGGACCCCGGGTCACGTGGGGACCCCGGCCCCAGGTCAGCGGGTCACGTGGGGACCCCGGACCCAGGTCAGAGGGTCACGTGGGGACCTTGGACCCAGGTCACCTAGTCATGTCTGGTACCCAGCCTGGTTCACAGGTTCCGATGACCACCCCGGCACCAGGACCCCGGGTCACGTGGGGACACCGGCCCCAGGTGACCAGGTCACGTGGGGACCCCGGCCCCAGGTCAGCGGGTCACGTGGGGACCCCGGACCCAGGTTGCCTGGTCATGTCTGGTACCCAGCCTGGTTCCCAGGTTCCGATGACCACCCCGGCACCAGGACCCCGGGTCACGTGGGGACACCGGCCCCAGGTAACCGGGTCACGTGGGGACACCGGCCCCAGGTCAGCGGGTCATGTGGGGACCCCGGACCCAGGTCAGTGGGTCACGTGGGTACACCGGCCCCAGGTAACCGGGTCATACCGGGTCCCCGGACCCAGGTCACCGGGTCAGGTCGGGACCCCGGCCCCGGGTCACCGGGTCATGTCGGGTCGCTGTCCCGGGTACCAGTGTCAGGTGACCACCCCGGCCCCGGGAGACGGAGTCATACCGGGTCCCCGGCCCGGGTCCCCGGGTTGCATCGGGACACCAGCGAAGGATCACCGGGTCGTGTCGGGTCCCCGGCCCGGGTCCCCTGGACAGGTCGTTAACCCGGCCCCAGGTCACCGGGTCATGTCGCGCACCCGGCCTGGTTCCCAGGTTCCGGTGACCACCCCAGCACCAGGACCCCGGGTCACGTGGGGACCCCGGCCCCAGGTCAGCGGGTCACGTGGGGACCCCGGCCCCAGGTCAGAGGGTCACGTGGGGACACCGGTCCCAGGTCACCGCGTCAGGTCGGGACCCCGAACCCAGGTCCACGAGTCCGTCGACACCACAGCCCCGGGTCACCGGGTCGTGTCGGGTACACAGCCCGGGGACCAGGGTCAGCTAGGGACCCCGGCCCCAGGTCCCCGGGTCATGTCGGGTACCCGGCCTGGTTCCCAGGTTCCGATGACCACCCCGGCACCAGGACCCCGGGTCACGTGGGGACCCCAGCCCCAGGTCAGCGGGTCACGTGGGGACCCCGGACCCAGGTCACCTGGTCATGTCTGGTACCCAGCCTGGTTCCCAGGTTCCGATGACCACCCCGGCACCAGGACCCCGGGTCACGTGGGGACACCTGCCCCAGGTGACCGGGTCACGTGGGGACCCCGGCCCCAGGTCACCTGGTCATGTCTGGTACCCAGCCTGGTTCCCAGGTTCCGATGACCACCCCGGCCCCAGGTCAGCGGGTCACGTGGGTACCCCGGCCCCAGGTCATCGGGTCACGTGGGGACACCGGCCCCAGGTAACCGGGTCATACCGGGTCCCCGGACCCAGGTCACCGGGTCAGGTCGGGACCCCGGACCCAGGTCGGGTCATGTCACGTCCCATGCCCGGGTCCCCGGGTTGGATTTTTACCCAGGCCCCGGTTCACAGGGTCATGTCGGGTCAACGGCCTGGGTACAAGGGTCTGGTGACAACCCCGACCCCAGGTCCCCGGGTCATGACGGGACACCGGACCCGGTCCCCGAGTCCGGTCGACACCACAGCCCCAGGTCACCGGGTCAGGTCGGCACCCCGGAACCAGGTCACCGGGTCATGTAGGGTACCCGGCCTGGTTCCCAGGTTCCGATGACCACCCCGGCACCAGGACCCCGGGTCATGTGGGGACCCCGGCCCCAGGTCAGCGGGTCACGTGGGGACCCCGGCCCCAGGTCAGAGGGTCACGTGGGGACACCGGCCCCAGGTCACCGCGTCAGGTCGGGACCCCGAACCCAGGTCCACGAGTCCGTCGACACCACAGCCCCGGGTCACCGGGTCGTGTCGGGTACACAGCCCGGGCACCAGGGTCAGCTCGGGACCCCGGCCCCAGGTCCCCGGGTCATGTCCGGTACCCGGCCTGGTTCCCAGGTTCCGATGACCACCCCGGCACCAAGACACCGGGTCACGTGGGGACACCGGCCCCAGGTCAGCGGGTCACGTGGGGACCCCGGACCCAGGTCACCTGGTCATGTCTGGTACCCAGGCTGGTTCCCAGGTTCCGATGACCACCCCGGCACCAGGACCCCGGGTCACGTGGGGACACCGGCCCCAGGTGACCGGGTCACGTGGGGACCCCGGCCCCAGGTCAGCGGGTCACGTGGGGACACCGGCCCCAGGTCAGCGGATCACGTGGGGACACCGGCCCCAGGTAACCAAGGCAGGTCGGGACCCAGCCCGGGTCCCCGGGACGGGTCTTTACCCCAGCAGCAGATCGCCGGGTCCTGTCGGGTCTCCGGCCCGGGTCCCCTGGACAGGTCGATAACCCGGCCCCAGGTCACCCGGTCATGTCGCGCACCCGGCCTGGTTCCCAGGTTCCGGTGACCATCCCGGCAGCAGGACCCCGGGTCACGTGGGGACCCCGGCCCCAGGTCAGCGGGTCACGTGGGGACACCGGCCCCAGGTCACCTAGTCATGTCTGGTACCCAGCCTGGTTCCCAGGTTCCGATGACCACCCCGCCACCAGGACCCCGGGTCACGTGGGGACACCGGCCCCAGGTGACCGGGTCACGTCGGGACTCCGGCCCCAGGTCAGCGGGTCACGTGGGGACCCCGGCCCCAGGTCACCTGGTCATGTCTGGTACCCAGCCTGGTTCCCAGGTTCCGATGACCACCCCGGCACCAGGACCCCGGGTCACGTGGGGACACCGGCCCCAGGTGACCGGGTCACGTGGGGACCCCGGCCCCAGGTCAGCGGGTCACGTGGGGACCCCGGCCCCAGGTAACCAAGGCAGGTCGGGACCCCGGACCCAGGTCACCTGGTCATGTCTGGTACCCAGCCTGGTTCCCAGGTTCCGATGACCACCCCGGCACCAGGACCCCGGGTCACGTGGGGACACCGGCCCCAGGTCAGCGGGTCACGTGGGGACCCCGGCCCCAGGTCAGAGGGTCACGTGGGGACACCGGCCCCAGGTCACCGCGTCAGGTCGGGACCCCGAACCCAGGTCCACGAGTCCGTCGACACCACAGCCCCGGATCACCGGGCCGTGTCGGGTACACAGCCCGGGCACCAGGGTCAGCTCGGGACCCCGGCCCCAGGTCCCCGGGTCATGTCGGGTACCCGGCCTGGTTCCCAGGTTCCGATGACCACCCCGGCACCAGGACCCCGGGTCACGTGGGGACCCCGGCCCCAGGTCAACGGGTCACGTGGGGACCCCGGCCCCAGGTCTGCGGTTCACGTGGGGACACCGGCCCCAGGTAACCAAGGCAGGTCTGGACCCAGCCCGGGTCCCCGGGACGGGTTTTTACCCCAGCCACAGATCACCGGGTCCTGTCGGGTCCCCGGCCCGGGTCCCCTGGACAGGTCGATAACCCGGCCCCAGGTCACCCGGTCATGTCGCGCACCCGGCCTGGTTCCCAGGTTCCGGTGACCATCCCGGCAGCAGGACCCCGGGTCACGTGGGGACCCCGGCCCCAGGTGACCGGGTCACGTGGGGACACCGGCCCCAGGTCATCGGGTCACGTGGGGACACCGGCCCCAGGTAACCGGGTCATACCGGGTCCCCGGACCCAGGTCACCGGGTCAGGTCGGGACCCCGGACCCAGGTCGGGTCATGTCACGTCCCATGCCCGGGTCCCCGGGTTGGATTTTTACCCAGGCCCCGGTTCACAGGGTCATGTCGGGTCAACGGCCTGGGTACAAGGGTCTGGTGACAACCCCGACCCCAGGTCCCCGGGTCATGACGGGACACCGGACCCGGTCCCCGAGTCCGGTCGACACCACAGCCCCAGGTCACCGGGTCAGGTCGGCACCCCGGAACCAGGTCACCGGGTCATGTAGGGTACCCGGCCTGGTTCCCAGGTTCCGATGACCACCCCGGCACCAGGACCCCGGGTCATGTGGGGACCCCGGCCCCAGGTCAGCGGGTCACGTGGGGACCCCGGCCCCAGGTCAGAGGGTCACGTGGGGACACCGGCCCCAGGTCACCGCGTCAGGTCGGGACCCCGAACCCAGGTCCACGAGTCCGTCGACACCACAGCCCCGGGTCACCGGGTCGTGTCGGGTACACAGCCCGGGCACCAGGGTCAGCTCGGGACCCCGGCCCCAGGTCCCCGGGTCATGTCCGGTACCCGGCCTGGTTCCCAGGTTCCGATGACCACCCCGGCACCAAGACACCGGGTCACGTGGGGACACCGGCCCCAGGTCAGCGGGTCACGTGGGGACCCCGGACCCAGGTCACCTGGTCATGTCTGGTACCCAGGCTGGTTCCCAGGTTCCGATGACCACCCCGGCACCAGGACCCCGGGTCACGTGGGGACACCGGCCCCAGGTGACCGGGTCACGTGGGGACCCCGGCCCCAGGTCAGCGGGTCACGTGGGGACACCGGCCCCAGGTCAGCGGATCACGTGGGGACACCGGCCCCAGGTAACCAAGGCAGGTCGGGACCCAGCCCGGGTCCCCGGGACGGGTCTTTACCCCAGCAGCAGATCGCCGGGTCCTGTCGGGTCTCCGGCCCGGGTCCCCTGGACAGGTCGATAACCCGGCCCCAGGTCACCCGGTCATGTCGCGCACCCGGCCTGGTTCCCAGGTTCCGGTGACCATCCCGGCAGCAGGACCCCGGGTCACGTGGGGACCCCGGCCCCAGGTCAGCGGGTCACGTGGGGACACCGGCCCCAGGTCACCTAGTCATGTCTGGTACCCAGCCTGGTTCCCAGGTTCCGATGACCACCCCGCCACCAGGACCCCGGGTCACGTGGGGACACCGGCCCCAGGTGACCGGGTCACGTCGGGACTCCGGCCCCAGGTCAGCGGGTCACGTGGGGACCCCGGCCCCAGGTCACCTGGTCATGTCTGGTACCCAGCCTGGTTCCCAGGTTCCGATGACCACCCCGGCACCAGGACCCCGGGTCACGTGGGGACACCGGCCCCAGGTGACCGGGTCACGTGGGGACCCCGGCCCCAGGTCAGCGGGTCACGTGGGGACCCCGGCCCCAGGTAACCAAGGCAGGTCGGGACCCCGGACCCAGGTCACCTGGTCATGTCTGGTACCCAGCCTGGTTCCCAGGTTCCGATGACCACCCCGGCACCAGGACCCCGGGTCACGTGGGGACACCGGCCCCAGGTCAGCGGGTCACGTGGGGACCCCGGCCCCAGGTCAGAGGGTCACGTGGGGACACCGGCCCCAGGTCACCGCGTCAGGTCGGGACCCCGAACCCAGGTCCACGAGTCCGTCGACACCACAGCCCCGGATCACCGGGCCGTGTCGGGTACACAGCCCGGGCACCAGGGTCAGCTCGGGACCCCGGCCCCAGGTCCCCGGGTCATGTCGGGTACCCGGCCTGGTTCCCAGGTTCCGATGACCACCCCGGCACCAGGACCCCGGGTCACGTGGGGACCCCGGCCCCAGGTCAACGGGTCACGTGGGGACCCCGGCCCCAGGTCTGCGGTTCACGTGGGGACACCGGCCCCAGGTAACCAAGGCAGGTCTGGACCCAGCCCGGGTCCCCGGGACGGGTTTTTACCCCAGCCACAGATCACCGGGTCCTGTCGGGTCCCCGGCCCGGGTCCCCTGGACAGGTCGATAACCCGGCCCCAGGTCACCCGGTCATGTCGCGCACCCGGCCTGGTTCCCAGGTTCCGGTGACCATCCCGGCAGCAGGACCCCGGGTCACGTGGGGACCCCGGCCCCAGGTGACCGGGTCACGTGGGGACACCGGCCCCAGGTCAGAGGGTCACGTGGGGACCCCGGCCCCAGGTCACCTGGTCATGTCTGGTACCCAGCCTGGTTCCCAGGTTCCGATGACCACCCCGGCACCAGGACCCCGGGTCAAGTGGGGACACCGGCCCCAGGTGACCGGGTCACGTGGGGACACCGGCCCCAGGTCAGCGGGTCACGTGGGGACCCCGGACCCAGGTCACCTGGTCATGTCTGGTACCCAGCCTGGTTCCCAGGTTCCGATGACCACCCCGGCACCAGGACCCCGGGTCACGTGGGGACACCGGCCCCAGGTGACCGGGTCACGTGGGGACACCGGCCCCAGGTCAGTGGGTCACGTGGGACCCTGGCCCCAGGTCAGCGGGTCACGTGGGGACCCCGGCCCCAGGTAACCAAGGCAGGTCGGGACCCCAGCCCCAGGTCACCTGGTCATGTCTGGTACCCTGCCTGGTTCCCAGGTTCCGATGACCACCCCGGCACCAGGACCCCGGGTCACGTGGGGACACCGGCCCCAGGTAACCGGGTCATACCGGGTCCCCGGACCCAGGTCACCGGGTCAGGTCGGCACCCCGGAACCAGGTCACCGGGTCATGTCGGGACCCAGCCCGGGTCCCCGGGACGGGTTTTTACCCCAGCCGCAGATCACCGGGTCCTGTCGGGTACCCGGGTCGGGTCCCCTGGACAGGTCGGCACCCCGGCCCCGGGTCACCGGGTCATGTCGGGTCGCTGTCCCGGGTACCAGTGTCAGGTGACCACCCCGGCCCCGGGAGACGGAGTCATACCGGGTCCCCGGCCCGGGTCCCCGGGTTGCATCGGGACAAAAGCACCGGATCACTGGATCACGTGGGGTCCCGGGCCCGGGTCCCCGGGTTGCATCGGGACACCAGCGAAGGATCACCGGGTCCTGTCGGGTCCCCGGCCCGGGTCCCCTGGACAGGTCGTTAACCCGGCCCCAGGTCACCGGGTCATGTCGTGCACCCGGCCTGGTTCCCAGGTTCCGGTGACCACCCCGGCACCAGGACCCCGGGTCATGTGGGGACCCCGGCCCCAGGTCAGCGGGTCACGTGGGGACCCCGGCCCCAGGTCAGAGGGTCACGTGGGGACACCGGCCCCAGGTCACCGCGTCAGGTCGGGACCCCGAACCCAGGTCCACGAGTCCGTCGACACCACAGCCCCGGGTCACCGGGTCGTGTCGGGTACACAGCCCGGGCACCAGGGTCAGCTCGGGACCCCGGCCCCAGGTCCCCGGGTCATGTCGGGTACCCGGCCTGGTTCCCAGGTTCCGATGACCACCCCGGCACCAGGACCCCGGGTCACGTGGGGACACCGGCCCCAGGTGACCGGGTCACGTGGGGACACCGGCCCCAGGTCAGCGGGTCACGTGGGGACACCGGCCCCAGGTCAGAGGGTCACGTGGGGACCCCGGACCCAGGTCACCTAGTCATGTCTGGTACCCAGCCTGGTTCCCAGGTTCCGATGACCACCCCGGCACCGGGACCCCATATCACGTGGGGACACCTGCCCCAGGTGACCGGGTCATGTGGGGACACCGGCCCCAGGTCAGCGGGTCACGTGGGGACCCCGGACCCAGGTCACCTGGTCATGTCTGGTACCCAGCCTGGTTCCCAGGTTCCGATGACCACCCCGGCACCAGGACCCCGGGTCACGTGGGGACACCGGCCCCAGGTCAGCGGGTCACGTGGGGACCCCGGACCCAGGTCAGCGGGTCACGTGGGGACACCGGCCCCAGGTCAGCGGGTCACGTGGGGACCCCGGACCCAGGTCACCTGGTCATGTCGGGTACCCGGCCTGGTTCCCAGGTTCCGATGACCACCCCGGCAGCAGGACCCCGGGTCACGTGGGGACACCGGCCCCAGGTTATTGGGTCACGTGGGGACCCCGGACCCAGGTCACCTGGTCATATCTGGTATCCAGCCTGGTTTCCAGGGTCCGATGACCACCCCGGCACCAGGACCACGGGTCACGTGGAGACACCGGCCCCAGGTGACCGGGTCACGTGGGGACACCGGCCCCAGGTCACCGGGTCACGTGGGGACCCCGGCCCCAGGTCAGCGGGTCACGTGGGGACCCCGGCCCCAGGTCAGCGGGTCACGTGGGGACACCGGCCCCAGGTAACCAAGGCAGGTCGGGACCCAGCCCGAGTCCCCGGGACGGGTTTTTACCCCAGCCGCAGATCACCGGGTCATGTCGGGTCCCCGGCCCGGGTCCCCTGGACAGGTCGATAACCCGGCCTCAAGTCACCCGGTCATGTCGCGCACCCGGCCTGGTTCCCAGGTTCCGGTGACCATCCCGGCACCAGGACCCCGGGTCACGTGGGGACCTCGGCCCCAGGTCAGAGGGTCACGTGGGGTCACGGGCCCAGGTCAGAGGGTCACGTGGGGACCCCGGACCCAGGTCACCGCGTCATGTCTGGTACCCAGCCTGGTTCCCAGGTTCCGATGACCACCCCGGCACCAGGACCCCGGGTCACGTGGGGACACCGAACCCAGGTGACCGGGTCACGTGGGGACACCGGCCCCAGGTAACCGGGTCACGTGGGGACCCCGGCCCCAGGTCAGCGGGTCACGTGGGGACACCGGCCCCAGGTAACCGGGTCATACCGGGTCCCGGACCCAGGTCACCGGGTCAGGTCGGGACCCCGGACCCAGGTCGGGTCATGTCACGTCCCATGCCCGGGTCCCCGGGTTGGATTTTTACCCAGGCCCCGGGTCACAGGGTCATGTCGGGTCAACGGCCTGGGTACAAGGGTCTGGTGACCACCCCGACCCCAGGTCCCCGGGTCATGACGGGACACCGGACCAGGTCCCCGAGTCCGGTCGACACCACAGCCCCAGGTCACCGGGTCACGTCGGCACCCCGGCCCCGGGTCACCGGGTCATGTCGGGTCGCTGTCCCGGGTACCAGTGTCAGGTGACCACCCCGGCCCCGGGAGACGGAGTCATACCGGGTCCCCGGCCCGGGTCCCCGGGTTGCATCGGGACAAAAGCACCGGACCACTGGATCTCGTGGGGTCCCGGGCCCGGGTCCCCGGGTTGCATCGGGACACCAGCGAAGGATCACCGGGTCCTGTCGGGTCCCCGGCCCGGGTCCCCTGGACAGGTCGTTAACTAGGCCCCAAGTCACCGGGTCATGTCGCGCACCCGGCCTGGTTTCCAGGTTCCGGTGACCACCCCGGCACCAGGACCCCGGGTAACGTGGGGACCCCGGACCCAGGTCAGCGGGTCACGTGAGGACACCGGCCCCAGGTCAGAGGGTCACGCGGGGACACCAGCCCCAGGTCACCGCGTCAGGTCGGGACCCCGGCCCCAGGTCCCTGGGTCATGTCGGGTACCCGGCCTGGTTCCCAGGTTCCGATGACCACCCCGGCACCAGGACCCCGGGTCACGTGGGGATACCGGCCCGAGGTGACCGGGTCACGTGGGGACACCGGCCCCAGGTCACCGGGTCACGTGGGGACACCGGCCCCAGGTCAGCGGGTCACGTGGGGACACCGGCCCCAGGTAACCAAGGCAGGTCGAGACCCCGGCCCCAGGTACCCAGGTCATGTCGGGTACCCGGCCTGGTTCCCAGGTTCCGATGACCACCCCGGCACCAGTACCCCGGGTCACGTGGGGACACCGGCCCCAGGTCAGCGGGTCACGTGGGGACCCCGGACCCAGGTCACCTGGTCATGTCTGGTACCCAGCCTGGTTCCCAGGTTCCGATGACCACCCCGGCACCAGGACCCCGGGTCACGTGGGGACACCGGCCCCAGGTCAGCGGGTCACGTGGGGACCCCGGACCCAGGTCACCTGGTCATGTCTGGTACCCAGCCTGGTTCCCAGGTTCCGATGACCACCCCGGCACCAGGACCCCGGGTCACGTGGGGACACCGGTCCCAGGTGACCGGGTCACGTGGGGACCCCGGACCCAGGTCACCTGGTCATGTCTGGTACCCAGCCTGGTTCCCAGGTTCCGATGACCACCCCGGCACCAGGACCCCGGGTCACGTGGGGACACCGGCCCCAGGTGACCGGGTCACGTGGGGACACCGGCCCCAGGTCAGCGGGTCACGTGGGGACCCCGGACCCAGATCACCTGGTCATGTCTGGTACCCAGCCTGGTTCCCAGGTTCCGGTGACCATCCCGGCACCAGGACCCCGGGTCACGTGGGGACACCGGCCCCAGGTCAGCGGGTCACATGGGGACCCCGGCCCCAGGTCAGCGGGTCACGTGGGGACCCCGGCCCCAGGTAACCAAGGCAGGTCGGGACCCCAGCCCCAGGTCACCTGGTCATGTCTGGTACCCAGCCTGGTTCCCAGGTTCCGATGACCACCCCGGCACCAGGACACCGGGTCACGTGGGGACACCGGCCCCAGGTGACCGGGTCACATGGGGACACCGGACCCAGGTCACCGGGTCACGTGGGGACCCCGGCCCAATGTCAGCGGGTCACGTGGGGACCCCGGCCCCAGGTCAGCGGGTCACGTGGGGACCCCGGACCCAGGTCAGAGGGTCACGTGGGGACCTTGGACCCAGGTCACCTAGTCATGTCTGGTACCCAGCCTGGTTCCCAGGTTCCGATGACCACCCCGGCACCAGGACCGTGGGTCACGTGGGGACACCGGCCCCAGGTCAGCGGGTCACGTGGGGACCCCGGCCCCAGGTCAGCGGGTCACGTGGGGACCCCGGACCCAGGTCAGTGGGTCACGTGGGGACACGGCCCCAGGTCACCGGGTCATACCGGGTCCCCGGACCCAAGTCGGGTCATGTCACGTCCCATGCCCGGGTCCCCGGGTTGGATTTTTACCCAGGCCCCGGGTCACAGGGTCATGTCGGGTCAACAGCCTGGGTACAAGGGTCTGGTGACCACCCCGACCCCAGGTCCCCGGGTCATGACGGGACACCGGACCAGGTCCCCGAGTCCGGTCGACACCACAGCCCCAGGTCACCGGGTCACGTCGGCACCCCGGAACCAGGTCACCGGGTCATGTCGGGACCCAGCCCGGGTCCCCGGGACGGGTTTTTACCCCAGCCGCAGATCACCGGGTCCTGTCGGGTACCCGGGTCGGGTCCCCTGGACAGGTCGGCACCCCGGCCCCGGGTCACGGGGTCATGTCGGGTCGCTGTCCCGGGTACCAGTGTCAGGTGACCACCCCGGCCCCGGGAGACGGAGTCATACCGGGTCCCCGGCCCGGGTCCCCGGGTTGCATCGGGACAAAAGCACCGGATCACTGGATCACGTGGTGTCCCGGGCCCGGGTCCCCGGGTTGCATCGGGACACCAGCGAAGGATCACCGGGTCCTGTCGGATCCCCGGCCCGGGTCCCCAGGACAGGTCGTTAACCCGGCCCCAGGTCACCGGGTCATGTCGCGCACCCGGCCTGGTTCCCAGGTTCCGATGACCACCCCGGCACCAGGACCCCGGGTCATGTGGGGACCCCGGCCCCAGGTCAGCGGGTCACGTGGGGACCCCGGCCCCAGGTCAACGGGTCACGTGGGGACACCGGCCCCAGGTCACCGCGTCAGGTCGGGACCCCGAACCCAGGTCCACGAGTCCGTCGACACCACAGCCCCGGGTCACCGGGTCGTGTCGGGTACACAGCCCGGGCACCAGGGTCAGCTCGGGACCCCGGCCCCAGGTCCCAGGGTCATGTCGGGTACCCGGCCTGGTTCCCAGGTTCCGATGACCACCCCGGCACCAGGACCCCGGGTCACGTGGGGACCCCGGCCCCAGGTCAGCGGGTCACGTGGGGACACCGGCCCCAGGTCACCTGGTCATGTCTGGTACCCAGCCTGGTTCCCAGGTTCCGATGACCACCCCGGCACCAGGACCCCGGGTCACGTGGGGATACCGGCCCCAGGTCAGCGGGTCACGTGGGGACACCGGCCCCAGGTCAGCGGGTTACGTGGGGACACCGGCCCCAGGTCAGCGGGTCACGTGGGGACACCGGCCCCAGGTAACCAACGCAGGTCGGGACCCCAGCCCCAGGTCCCCGGGTCATGTCGGGTACCCGGCCTGGTTCCCAGGTTCCGATGACCACCCCGGCACCTGGACCCCGGGTCACGTGGGGACACCGGCCCCAGGTCAGCGGGTCATGTGGGGACCCCGGACCCAGGTCACCTGGTCATGTCTGGTACCCAGCCTGGTTCCCAGGTTCCGATGACCACCCCGGCACCAGGACCCCGGGTCACGTGGGGACACCGGCCCCAGGTGACCGGGTCACGTGGGGACACCAGCCCCAGGTCACCGGGTCACGTGGGGACCCCGGCCCCAGGTCAGCGGGTCACGTGGGGACACCGGCCCCAGGTCAGCGGGTCACGTGGGGACACCGGCCCCAGGTAACCAAGGCAGGTCGGGACCCAGCCCGGGTCCCCGGGACTGGTTTTTACCCCAGCCGCAGATCACCGGGTCCTGTCGGGTCCCCGGCCCGGGTCCCCTCTACAGGTCGATAACCCGGCCCCAGGTCACCCGGTCATGTCGCGCACCCGGCCTGGTTCCCAGGTTCCGATGACCATCCCGGCACCAGGACCCCGGGTCACGTGGGGACCCCGGCCCCAGGTCAGAGGGTCACGTGGGGTCACCGGCCCCAGGTCAGAGGGTCACGTGGGGACCCCGGACCCAGGTCACCTGGTCATGTCTGGTACCCAGCCTGGTTCCCAGGTTCCGATGACCACCCCGGCACCAGGACCCCGGGTCATGTGGGGACCCCGGCCCCAGGTCAGCGGGTCACGTGGGGACACCGGCCCCAGGTCAGAGGGTCACGTGGGGACACCAGCCCCAGGTCACCGCGTCAGGTCGGGACCCCGAACCCAGGTCCACGAGTCTGTCGACACCACAGCCCCTGGTCACCGGGTCGTGTCGGGTACACAGTCCGGGCACCAGGGTCAGCTCGGGACCCCGGCCCCAGGTCCCCGGATCATGTCGGGTACCCGGCCTGGTTCCCAGGTTCCGATGACCACCCCGGCACCAGGACCCAGGGTCACATGGGGACACAGGCCCCAGGTCAGCGGGTCACGTGGGGACCCCGGACCCAGGTCACCTGGTCATGTCTGGTACCCAGCCTGGTTCCCAGGTTCCGATGACCACCCCGGCACCAGGACCCCGGGTCACGTGGGGACACTGGCCCCAGGTCAGCGGGTCACGTGGGGACACCGAACCCAGGTGACCGGGTCACGTGGGGACACCGGCCCCAGGTAACCGGGTCACGTGGGGACCCCGGACCCAGGTCAGCGGGTCACGTGGGGACACCGGCCCCAGGTCGGGTCATGTCACGTCCCATGCCCGGGTCCCCGGGTTGGATTTTTACCCAGGCCCCGGGTCACAGGGTCATGTCGGGTCAACGGCCTGGGTACAAGGGTCTGGTGACCACCCCGACCCCAGGTCCCCGGGTCATGACGGGACACCGGACCAGGTCCCCGAGTCCGGTCGACACCACAGCCCCAGGTCACCGGGTCACGTCGGCACCCCGGCCCCGGGTCACCGGGTCATGTCGGGTCGCTGTCCCGGGTACCAGTGTCAGGTGACCACCCCGGCCCCTGGAGACGGAGTCATATCGGGTCCCCGGCCCGGGTCCCCGGGTTGCATCGGGACAAAAGCACCGGACCACTGGATCACGTGGGGTCCCGGGCCCGGGTCCCCGGGTTGCATCGGGACACCAGCGAAGGACCACCGGGTCCTGTCGGGTCCCCGGCCCGGGTTCCCTGGACAGGTCGTTAACCCGGCCCCAGGTCACCGGGTCATGTCGCGCACCCGGCCTGGTTCCCAGGTTCCGGTGACCACCCCGGCACCAGGACCCCGGGTCATGTGGGGACCCCGGACCCAGGTCAGCGGGTCACGTGGGGACACCGGCCCCAGGTCAGAGGGTCACGTGGGGACACCAGCCCCAGGTCACCGCGTCAGGTCGGGACCCCGAACCCAGGTCCACGAGTCTGTCGACACCACAGCCCCGGGTCACCGGGTCGTGTCGGGTACACAGCCCAGGCACCAGGGTCTCTCGGGACCCCGGCCCCAGGTCCCTGGGTCATGTCGGGTACCCGGCCTGGTTCCCAGGTTCCGATGACCACCCCGGCACCAGGACCCCGGGTCACGTGGGGATACCGGCCCCAGGTCAGCGGGTCACGTGGGGACCCCGGACCCAGGTCACCTGGTCATGTCTGGTACCCAGCCTGGTTCCCAGGTTCCGATGACCACCCCGGCACCAGGACCCCGGGTCACGTGGGGACACCGGCCCCAGGTCAGCGGGTCACGTGGGGACCCCGGACCCAGGTCACCTGGTCATGTCTGGTACCCAGCCTGGTTCCCAGGTTCCGATGACCACCCCGGCACCAGGACCCCGGGTCACGTGGGGACACCGGTCCCAGGTGACCGGGTCACGTGGGGACCCCGGACCCAGGTCACCTGGTCATGTCTGGTACCCAGCCTGGTTCCCAGGTTCCGATGACCACCCCGGCACCAGGACCCCGGGTCACGTGGGGACACCGGCCCCAGGTGACCGGGTCACGTGGGGACACCGGCCCCAGGTCAGCGGGTCACGTGGGGACCCCGGACCCAGATCACCTGGTCATGTCTGGTACCCAGCCTGGTTCCCAGGTTCCGGTGACCATCCCGGCACCAGGACCCCGGGTCACGTGGGGACACCGGCCCCAGGTCAGCGGGTCACATGGGGACCCCGGCCCCAGGTCAGCGGGTCACGTGGGGACCCCGGCCCCAGGTAACCAAGGCAGGTCGGGACCCCAGCCCCAGGTCACCTGGTCATGTCTGGTACCCAGCCTGGTTCCCAGGTTCCGATGACCACCCCGGCACCAGGACCCCGGGTCACGTGGGGACACCGGCCCCAGGTGACCGGGTCACATGGGGACACCGGACCCAGGTCACCGGGTCACGTGGGGACCCCGGCCCAATGTCAGCGGGTCACGTGGGGACCCCGGCCCCAGGTCAGCGGGTCACGTGGGGACCCCGGACCCAGGTCAGAGGGTCACGTGGGGACCCCGGACCCAGGTCACCTGGTCATGTCTGGTACCCAGCCTGGTTCCCAGGTTCCGATGACCACCCCGGCACCAGGACCCCGGGTCATGTGGGGACCCCGGCCCCAGGTCAGCGGGTCACGTGGGGACACCGGCCCCAGGTCAGAGGGTCACGTGGGGACACCAGCCCCAGGTCACCGCGTCAGGTCGGGACCCCGAACCCAGGTCCACGAGTCTGTCGACACCACAGCCCCTGGTCACCGGGTCGTGTCGGGTACACAGTCCGGGCACCAGGGTCAGCTCGGGACCCCGGCCCCAGGTCCCCGGATCATGTCGGGTACCCGGCCTGGTTCCCAGGTTCCGATGACCACCCCGGCACCAGGACCCAGGGTCACATGGGGACACAGGCCCCAGGTCAGCGGGTCACGTGGGGACCCCGGACCCAGGTCACCTGGTCATGTCTGGTACCCAGCCTGGTTCCCAGGTTCCGATGACCACCCCGGCACCAGGACCCCGGGTCACGTGGGGACACTGGCCCCAGGTCAGCGGGTCACGTGGGGACACCGAACCCAGGTGACCGGGTCACGTGGGGACACCGGCCCCAGGTAACCGGGTCACGTGGGGACCCCGGACCCAGGTCAGCGGGTCACGTGGGGACACCGGCCCCAGGTCGGGTCATGTCACGTCCCATGCCCGGGTCCCCGGGTTGGATTTTTACCCAGGCCCCGGGTCACAGGGTCATGTCGGGTCAACGGCCTGGGTACAAGGGTCTGGTGACCACCCCGACCCCAGGTCCCCGGGTCATGACGGGACACCGGACCAGGTCCCCGAGTCCGGTCGACACCACAGCCCCAGGTCACCGGGTCACGTCGGCACCCCGGCCCCGGGTCACCGGGTCATGTCGGGTCGCTGTCCCGGGTACCAGTGTCAGGTGACCACCCCGGCCCCTGGAGACGGAGTCATATCGGGTCCCCGGCCCGGGTCCCCGGGTTGCATCGGGACAAAAGCACCGGACCACTGGATCACGTGGGGTCCCGGGCCCGGGTCCCCGGGTTGCATCGGGACACCAGCGAAGGATCACCGGGTCCTGTCGGGTCCCCGGCCCGGGTCCCCTGGACAGGTCGTTAACTAGGCCCCAGGTCACCGGGTCATGTCGCGCACCCGGCCTGGTTCCCAGGTTCCGGTGACCACCCCGGCACCAGGACCCCGGGTCATGTGGGGACCCCGGACCCAGGTCAGCGGGTCACGTGGGGACACCGGCCCCAGGTCAGAGGGTCACGTGGGGACACCAGCCCCAGGTCACCGCGTCAGGTCGGGACCCCGAACCCAGGTCCACGAGTCTGTCGACACCACAGCCCCGGGTCACCGGGTCGTGTCGGGTACACAGCCCAGGCACCAGGGTCTCTCGGGACCCCGGCCCCAGGTCCCTGGGTCATGTCGGGTACCCGGCCTGGTTCCCAGGTTCCGATGACCACCCCGGCACCAGGACCCCGGGTCACGTGGGGATACCGGCCCCAGGTCAGCGGGTCACGTGGGGACCCCGGACCCAGGTCACCTGGTCATGTCTGGTACCCAGCCTGGTTCCCAGGTTCCGATGACCACCCCGGCACCAGGACCCCGGGTCACGTGGGGACACCGGCCCCAGGTCAGCGGGTCACGTGGGGACCCCGGACCCAGGTCACCTGGTCATGTCTGGTACCCAGCCTGGTTCCCAGGTTCCGATGACCACCCCGGCACCAGGACCCCGGGTCACGTGGGGACACCGGTCCCAGGTGACCGGGTCACGTGGGGACCCCGGACCCAGGTCACCTGGTCATGTCTGGTACCCAGCCTGGTTCCCAGGTTCCGATGACCACCCCGGCACCAGGACCCCGGGTCACGTGGGGACACCGGCCCCAGGTGACCGGGTCACGTGGGGACACCGGCCCCAGGTCAGCGGGTCACGTGGGGACCCCGGACCCAGATCACCTGGTCATGTCTGGTACCCAGCCTGGTTCCCAGGTTCCGGTGACCATCCCGGCACCAGGACCCCGGGTCACGTGGGGACACCGGCCCCAGGTCAGCGGGTCACATGGGGACCCCGGCCCCAGGTCAGCGGGTCACGTGGGGACCCCGGCCCCAGGTAACCAAGGCAGGTCGGGACCCCAGCCCCAGGTCACCTGGTCATGTCTGGTACCCAGCCTGGTTCCCAGGTTCCGATGACCACCCCGGCACCAGGACCCCGGGTCACGTGGGGACACCGGCCCCAGGTGACCGGGTCACATGGGGACACCGGACCCAGGTCACCGGGTCACGTGGGGACCCCGGCCCAATGTCAGCGGGTCACGTGGGGACCCCGGCCCCAGGTCAGCGGGTCACGTGGGGACCCCGGACCCAGGTCAGAGGGTCACGTGGGGACCCCGGACCCAGGTCACCTGGTCATGTCTGGTACCCAGCCTGGTTCCCAGGTTCCGATGACCACCCCGGCACCAGGACCCCGGGTCATGTGGGGACCCCGGCCCCAGGTCAGCGGGTCACGTGGGGACACCGGCCCCAGGTCAGAGGGTCACGTGGGGACACCAGCCCCAGGTCACCGCGTCAGGTCGGGACCCCGAACCCAGGTCCACGAGTCTGTCGACACCACAGCCCCTGGTCACCGGGTCGTGTCGGGTACACAGTCCGGGCACCAGGGTCAGCTCGGGACCCCGGCCCCAGGTCCCCGGATCATGTCGGGTACCCGGCCTGGTTCCCAGGTTCCGATGACCACCCCGGCACCAGGACCCAGGGTCACATGGGGACACAGGCCCCAGGTCAGCGGGTCACGTGGGGACCCCGGACCCAGGTCACCTGGTCATGTCTGGTACCCAGCCTGGTTCCCAGGTTCCGATGACCACCCCGGCACCAGGACCCCGGGTCACGTGGGGACACTGGCCCCAGGTCAGCGGGTCACGTGGGGACACCGAACCCAGGTGACCGGGTCACGTGGGGACACCGGCCCCAGGTAACCGGGTCACGTGGGGACCCCGGACCCAGGTCAGCGGGTCACGTGGGGACACCGGCCCCAGGTCGGGTCATGTCACGTCCCATGCCCGGGTCCCCGGGTTGGATTTTTACCCAGGCCCCGGGTCACAGGGTCATGTCGGGTCAACGGCCTGGGTACAAGGGTCTGGTGACCACCCCGACCCCAGGTCCCCGGGTCATGACGGGACACCGGACCAGGTCCCCGAGTCCGGTCGACACCACAGCCCCAGGTCACCGGGTCACGTCGGCACCCCGGCCCCGGGTCACCGGGTCATGTCGGGTCGCTGTCCCGGGTACCAGTGTCAGGTGACCACCCCGGCCCCTGGAGACGGAGTCATATCGGGTCCCCGGCCCGGGTCCCCGGGTTGCATCGGGACAAAAGCACCGGACCACTGGATCACGTGGGGTCCCGGGCCCGGGTCCCCGGGTTGCATCGGGACACCAGCGAAGGATCACCGGGTCCTGTCGGGTCCCCGGCCCGGGTCCCCTGGACAGGTCGTTAACTAGGCCCCAGGTCACCGGGTCATGTCGCGCACCCGGCCTGGTTCCCAGGTTCCGGTGACCACCCCGGCACCAGGACCCCGGGTCATGTGGGGACCCCGGACCCAGGTCAGCGGGTCACGTGGGGACACCGGCCCCAGGTCAGAGGGTCACGTGGGGACACCAGCCCCAGGTCACCGCGTCAGGTCGGGACCCCGAACCCAGGTCCACGAGTCTGTCGACACCACAGCCCCGGGTCACCGGGTCGTGTCGGGTACACAGCCCAGGCACCAGGGTCTCTCGGGACCCCGGCCCCAGGTCCCTGGGTCATGTCGGGTACCCGGCCTGGTTCCCAGGTTCCGATGACCACCCCGGCACCAGGACCCCGGGTCACGTGGGGATACCGGCCCCAGGTCAGCGGGTCACGTGGGGACCCCGGACCCAGGTCACCTGGTCATGTCTGGTACCCAGCCTGGTTCCCAGGTTCCGATGACCACCCCGGCACCAGGACCCCGGGTCACGTGGGGACACCGGCCCCAGGTCAGCGGGTCACGTGGGGACCCCGGACCCAGGTCACCTGGTCATGTCTGGTACCCAGCCTGGTTCCCAGGTTCCGATGACCACCCCGGCACCAGGACCCCGGGTCACGTGGGGACACCGGTCCCAGGTGACCGGGTCACGTGGGGACCCCGGACCCAGGTCACCTGGTCATGTCTGGTACCCAGCCTGGTTCCCAGGTTCCGATGACCACCCCGGCACCAGGACCCCGGGTCACGTGGGGACACCGGCCCCAGGTGACCGGGTCACGTGGGGACACCGGCCCCAGGTCAGCGGGTCACGTGGGGACCCCGGACCCAGATCACCTGGTCATGTCTGGTACCCAGCCTGGTTCCCAGGTTCCGGTGACCATCCCGGCACCAGGACCCCGGGTCACGTGGGGACACCGGCCCCAGGTCAGCGGGTCACATGGGGACCCCGGCCCCAGGTCAGCGGGTCACGTGGGGACCCCGGCCCCAGGTAACCAAGGCAGGTCGGGACCCCAGCCCCAGGTCACCTGGTCATGTCTGGTACCCAGCCTGGTTCCCAGGTTCCGATGACCACCCCGGCACCAGGACCCCGGGTCACGTGGGGACACCGGCCCCAGGTGACCGGGTCACATGGGGACACCGGACCCAGGTCACCGGGTCACGTGGGGACCCCGGCCCAATGTCAGCGGGTCACGTGGGGACCCCGGCCCCAGGTCAGCGGGTCACGTGGGGACCCCGGACCCAGGTCAGAGGGTCACGTGGGGACCTTGGACCCAGGTCACCTAGTCATGTCTGGTACCCAGCCTGGTTCCCAGGTTCCGATGACCACCCCGGCCCCAGGACCCCGGGACACGTGGGGACACCGGCTCCAGGTGACCGGGTCACGTGGGGACCCCGGCCCCAGGTCAGCGGGTCACGTGGGGACCCCGGCCCCAGGTCAGCGGGTCACGTGGGGACCCCGGACCCAGGTCGTCTGGTCATGTCTGGTACCCAGCCTGGTTCCCAGGTTCCGATGACCACCCCGGCACCAGGACCCCGGGTCACGTGGGGACACCGGCCCCAGGTCAGCGGGTCACGTGGGGACCCCGGCCCCAGGTCAGCGGGTCACATGGGGACCCCGGACCCAGGTCAGTGGGTCACGTGGGGACACGGCCCCAGGTCACCGGGTCATACCGGGTCCCCGGACCCAGGTCGGGTCATGTCACGTCCCATGCCCGGGTCCCCGGGTTGGATTTTTACCCAGGCCCCGGGTCACAGGGTCATGTCGGGTCAACAGCCTGGGTACAAGGGTCTGGTGACCACCCCGACCCCAGGTCCCCGGGTCATGACGGGACACCGGACCAGGTCCCCGAGTCCGGTCGACACCACAGCCCCAGGTCACCGGGTCACGTCGGCACCCCGGAACCAGGTCACCGGGTCATGTCGGGACCCAGCCCGGGTCCCCGGGACGGGTTTTTACCCCAGCCGCAGATCACCGGGTCCTGTCGGGTACCCGGGTCGGGTCCCCTGGACAGGTCGGCACCCCGGCCCCGGGTCACGGGGTCATGTCGGGTCGCTGTCCCGGGTACCAGTGTCAGGTGACCACCCCGGCCCCGGGAGACGGAGTCATACCGGGTCCCCGGCCCGGGTCCCCGGGTTGCATCGGGACAAAAGCACCGGATCACTGGATCACGTGGTGTCCCGGGCCCGGGTCCCCGGGTTGCATCGGGACACCAGCGAAGGATCACCGGGTCCTGTCGGATCCCCGGCCCGGGTCCCCAGGACAGGTCGTTAACCCGGCCCCAGGTCACCGGGTCATGTCGCGCACCCGGCCTGGTTCCCAGGTTCCGATGACCACCCCGGCACCAGGACCCCGGGTCACGTGGGGACCCCGGCCCCAGGTCAACGGGTCACGTGGGGACACCGGCCCCAGGTCACCGCGTCAGGTCGGGACCCCGAACCCAGGTCCACGAGTCCGTCGACACCACAGCCCCGGGTCACCGGGTCGTGTCGGGTACACAGCCCGGGCACCAGGGTCAGCTCGGGACCCCGGCCCCAGGTCCCAGGGTCATGTCGGGTACCCGGCCTGGTTCCCAGGTTCCGATGACCACCCCGGCACCAGGACCCCGGGTCACGTGGGGACACCGGCCCCAGGTGACCGGGTCACGTGGGGACCCCGGCCCCAGGTCACCTGGTCATGTCTGGTACCCAGCCTGGTTCCCAGGTTCCGATGACCACCCCGGCACCAGGACCCCGGGTCACGTGGGGACACCGGCCCCAGGTGACCGGGTCACGTGGGGACACCGGCCCCAGGTCAGCGGGTTACGTGGGGACACCGGCCCCAGGTCAGCGGGTCACGTGGGGACACCGGCCCCAGGTAACCAAGGCAGGTCGGGACCCCAGCCCCAGGTCCCCGGGTCATGTCGGGTACCCGGCCTGGTTCCCAGGTTCCGATGACCACCCCGGCACCTGGACCCCGGGTCACGTGGGGACACCGGCCCCAGGTCAGCGGGTCATGTGGGGACCCCGGACCCAGGTCACCTGGTCATGTCTGGTACCCAGCCTGGTTCCCAGGTTCCGATGACCACCCCGGCACCAGGACCCCGGGTCACGTGGGGACACCGGCCCCAGGTGACCGGGTCACGTGGGGACACCGGCCCCAGGTCACCGGGTCACGTGGGGACCCCGGCCCCAGGTCAGCGGGTCACGTGGGGACACCGGCCCCAGGTCAGCGGGTCACGTGGGGACACCGGCCCCAGGTAACCAAGGCAGGTCGGGACCCAGCCCGGGTCCCCGGGACTGGTTTTTACCCCAGCCGCAGATCACCGGGTCCTGTCGGGTCCCCGGCCCGGGTCCCCTCTACAGGTCGATAACCCGGCCCCAGGTCACCCGGTCATGTCGCGCACCCGGCCTGGTTCCCAGGTTCCGATGACCATCCCGGCACCAGGACCCCGGGTCACGTGGGGACCCCGGCCCCAGGTCAGAGGGTCACGTGGGGTCACCGGCCCCAGGTCAGAGGGTCACGTGGGGACCCCGGACCCAGGTCACCTGGTCATGTCTGGTACCCAGCCTGGTTCCCAGGTTCCGATGACCACCCCGGCACCAGGACCCCGGGTCACGTGGGGACACCGGCCCCAGGTCAGCGGGTCACGTGGGGACCCCGGCCCCAGGTCAGAGGGTCACGTGGGGACACCGGCCCCAGGTCACCGCGTCAGGTCGGGACCCCGAACCCAGGTCCACGAGTCCGTCGACACCACAGCCCCGGGTCACCGGGTCGTGTCGGGTACACAGTCCGGGCACCAGGGTCAGCTCGGGACCCCGGCCCCAGGTCCCCGGATCATGTCGGGTACCCGGCCTGGTTCCCAGGTTCCGATGACCACCCCGGCACCAGGACCCCGGGTCACATGGGGACACAGGCCCCAGGTCAGCGGGTCACGTGGGGACCCCGGACCCAGGTCACCTGGTCATGTCTGGTACCCAGCCTGGTTCCCAGGTTCCGATGACCACCCCGGCACCAGGACCCCGGGTCACGTGGGGACACTGGCCCCAGGTCAGCGGGTCACGTGGGGACACCGAACCCAGGTGACCGGGTCACGTGGGGACACCGGCCCCAGGTAACCGGGTCACGTGGGGACCCCGGACCCAGGTCAGCGGGTCACGTGGGGACACCGGCCCCAGGTCAGAGGGTCACGTGGGGACACCAGCCCCAGGTCACCGCGTCAGGTCGGGACCCCGAACCCAGGTCCACGAGTCTGTCGACACCACAGCCCCGGGTCACCGGGTCGTGTCGGGTACACAGCCCAGGCACCAGGGTCTCTCGGGACCCCGGCCCCAGGTCCCTGGGTCATGTCGGGTACCCGGCCTGGTTCCCAGGTTCCGATGACCACCCCGGCACCAGGACCCCGGGTCACGTGGGGATACCGGCCCGAGGTGACTGGGTCACGTGGGGACACCGGCCCCAGGTCACCGGGTCACGTGGGGACACCGGCCCCAGGTCAGCGGGTCACGTGGGGACACCGGCCCCAGGTAACCAAGGCAGGTCGAGACCCCGGCCCCAGGTACCCAGGTCATGTCTGGTACCCGGCCTGGTTCCCAGGTTCCGATGACCACCCCGGCACCAGGACCCCGGGTCACGTGGGGACACCGGCCCCAGGTCACCGGGTCACGTGGGGACCCCGGACCCAGGTCAGCGGGTCACGTGGGGACCCCGGCCCCAGGTAACCAAGGCAGGTCGTGACCCCAGCCCCAGGTCACCTGGTCATGTCTGGTACGCAGCCTGGTTCCCAGGTTCCGATGACCACCCCGGCACCAGGACCCCGGGTCACGTGGGGACACCGGCCCCAGGTGACCGGGTCACATGGGGACACCGGACCCAGGTCACCGGGTCACGTGGGGACCCCGGCCCCAGGTCAGCGGGTCACGTGGGGACCCCGGCCCCAGGTCAGAGGGTCACGTGGGGACCCCGGACCCAGGTCAGAGGGTCACGTGGGGACCTTGGACCCATGTCACTTAGTCATGTCTGGTACCCAGCCTGGTTCCCAGGTTCCGATGACCACCCCGGCCCCAGGACCCCGGGACACGTGGGGACACCGGCCCCAGGTGACGGGGTAACGTGGGGACCCCGGCCCCAGGTCAGCGGGTCACGTGGGGACCCTGGACCCAGGTCAGAGGGTCACGTGGGACCTTGGACCCAGGTCACCTAGTCATGTCTGGTACCCAGCCTGGTTCCCAGGTTCCGATGACCACCCCGGCCCCAGGACCCCGGGACACGTGGGGACACCGGCCCCAGGTGACCGGGTCACGTGGGGACCCCGGCCCCAGTTCAGCGGGTCACGTGGGGACCCCGGACCCAGGTCGCCTGGTCATGTCGGGTACCCAGCCTGGTTCCCAGGTTCCGATGACCACCCCGGCACCAGGACCCTGGGTCACGTGGGGACACCGTCCCCAGGTAACCGGGTCACGTGGGGACACCGGCCCCAGGTGACCCGGTCACGTGGGGACTCCGGACCCAGGTCAGTGTGTCACGTGGGGACACCGGCCCCAGGTCACCGGGTCATACCGGGTCCCCGGGCCCAAGTCGGGTCATGTCACGTCCCATGCCCGGGTCCCCGGGTTGGATTTTTACCCAGGCCCCGGGTCACAGGGTCATGTCGGGTCAACGGCCTGGGTACAAGGGTCTGGTGACCACCCCGACCCCAGGTCCCCGGGTCATGACGGGACACCAGACCAGGTCCCCGAGTCCGGTCGACACCACAGCCCCAGGTCACCGGGTCACGTCGGCACCCCGGAACCAGGTCACCGGGTCATGTCGGGACCCAGCCCGGGTCCCCGGGACGGGTTTTTACCCCAGCCGCAGATCACCGGGTCCTGTCGGGTACCCGGGTCGGGTCCCCTGGACAGGTCGGCACCCCGGCCCCGGGTCACTGGGTCATGTCGGGTCGCTGTCCCGGGTACCAGTGTCAGGTGACCACCCCGGCCCCGGGAGACGGAGTCATACCGGGTCCCCGGCCCGGGTCCCCGGCTTGCATCGGGACAAAAGCACCGGATCACTGGATCACGTGGGGTCCCGGGCCCGGGTCCCCGGGTTGCATCGGGACACCAGCGAAGGATCACCGGGTCCTGTCGGATCCCCGGCCCGGGTCCCCAGGACAGGTCGTTAACCCGGCCCCAGGTCACCGGGTCATGTCGTGCACCCGGCCTGGTTCCCAGGTTCCGATGACCACCCCGGCACCAGGACCCCGGGTCATGTGGGGACCCCGGCCCCAGGTCAGCGGGTCACGTGGGGACCCCGGCCCCAGGTCAGAGGGTCACGTGGGGACACCGGCCCCAGGTAACCGGGTCACGTGGGGACCCCGGACCCAGGTCCACGAGTCCGTCGACACCACAGCCCCTGGTCACCGGGTCGTGTCGGGTACACAGCCCGGGCACCAGGGTCAGCTCGGGACCCCGGCCCCAGGTCCCCTGGTCATGTCGGGTACCCGGCCTGGTTCCCAGGTTCCGATGACCACCCCGGCACCAGGAACCCGGGTCACGTGGGGACACCGGCCCCAGGTCAGCGGGTCACGTGGGGACCCCGGACCCAGGTCACCTGGTCATGTCTGGTACCAAGCCTGGTTCCCAGGTTCCGATGACCACCCCGGCACCAGGACCCCGGGTCACGTGGGGACACCGGCACCAGGTGACCGGGTCACGTGGGGACACCGGCCCCAGGTCAGCGGGTTACGTGGGGACACCGGCCCCAGGTCAGCGGGTCACGTGGGGACACCGGCCCCAGGTAACCAAGGCAGGTCGGGACCCAGCCCGGGTCCCCGGGACGGGTTTTTACCCCAGCCGCAGATCACCGGGTCATGTCGGGTCCCCGGCCCGGGTCCCCTCTACAGGTCGATAACCCGGCCCCAGGTCACCCGGTCATGTCGCGCACCCGGCCTGGTTCCCAGGTTCCGATGACCATCCCGACACCAGGACCCCGGGTCACGTGGGGACCCCGGCCCCAGGTCAGAGGGTCACGTGGGGTCACCGGCCCCAGGTCAGAGGGTCACGTGGGGACCCCGGACCCAGGTCACCTGGTCATGTCTGGTACCCAGCCTGGTTCCCAGGTTCCGATGACCACCCTGGCACCAGGACCCCGGGTCACGTGGGGACACCGGCCCCAGGTCAGCGGGTCACGTGGGGACCCCGGCCCCAGGTCAGAGGGTCACGTGGGGACACCGGCCCCAGGTCACCGCGTCAGGTCGGGACCCCGAACCCAGGTCCACGAGTCCGTCGACACCACAGCCCCGGGTCACCGGGTCGTGTCGGGTACACAGTCCGGGCACCAGGGTCAGCTCGGGACCCCGGCCCCAGGTCCCCGGGTCATGTCGGGTACCCGGCCTGGTTCCCAGGTTCCGATGACCACCCCGGCACCAGGACCCCGGGTCACATGGGGACACAGGCCCCAGGTCAGCGGGTCACGTGGGGACCCCGGACCCAGGTCACCTGGTCATGTCTGGTACCCAGCCTGGTTCCCAGGTTCCGATGACCACCCCGGCACCAGGACCCCGGGTCACGTGGGGACACTGGCCCCAGGTCAGCGGGTCACGTGGGGACACCGGCCCCAGGTAACCGGGTCATACCGGGTCCCCGGACCCAGGTCACCGGGTCATGTCGGGACCCCGGACCCAGGTCGGGTCATGTCACGTCCCATGCCCGGGTCCACGGGTTGGATTTTTACCCAGGCCCCGGGTCACAGGGTCATGTCGGGTCAATGGCCTGGGTACAAGGGTCTGGTGACCACCCCGACCCCAGGTCCCCGGGTGATGACGGGACACCGGACCAGGTCCCCGAGTCCGGTCGACACCACAGCCCCAGGTCACCGGGTCACGTCGGCACCCCGGAACCAGGTCACCGGGTCATGTCGGGACCCAGCCCGGGTCCCCGGGACGGGTTTTTACCCCAGCCGCAGATCACCGGGTCCTGTCGGGTACCCGGGTCGGGTCCCCTGGACAGGTCGGCACCCCGGCCCCGGGTCACGGGGTCATGTCGGGTCGCTGTCCCGGGTACCAGTGTCAGGTGACCACCCCGGCCCCTGGAGACGGAGTCATACCGCGTCCCCGGCCCGGGTCCCCGGGTTGCATCGGGACAAAAGCACCGGATCACTGGATCACGTGGTGTCCCGGGCCCGGGTCCCCGGGTTGCATCGGGACACCAGCGAAGGATCACCGGGTCCTGTCGGGTCCCCGGCCCGGGTCCCCTGGACAGGTCGTTAACCCGGCCGCAGGTCACCGGGTCATGTCGCGCACCCGGCCTGGTTCCCAGGTTCCGGTGACCACCCCGGCACCAGGACCCCGGGTCACGTGGGGACCCCGGCCCCAGGTCAGAGGGTCACGTGGGGACACCGGCCCCAGGTCACCGCGTCAGGTCGGGACCCCGAACCCAGGTCCACGAGTCCGTCGACACCACAGCCCCGGGTCACCGGGTTGTGTCGGGTACCCGGCCTGGTTCCCAGGTTCCGATGACCACCCCGGCACCAGGACCCCGGGTCATGTGGGGACCCCGGCCCCAGGTCAGCGGGTCACGTGGGGACCCCGGCCCCAGGTCAGCGGGTCACGTGGGGACACCGGCCCCAGGTCACCGCGTCAGGTCGGGACCCCGAACCCAGGTCCACGAGTCCGTCGACACCACAGCCCCTGGTCACCGGGTCGTGTCGGGTACACAGCCCGGGCACCAGGGTCAGCTCGGGACCCCGGCCCCAGGTCCCCTGGTCATGTCGGGTACCCGGCCTGGTTCCCAGGTTCCGATGACCACCCCGGCACCAGGAACCCGGGTCACGTGGGGACACCGGCCCCAGGTCAGCGGGTCACGTGGGGACCCCGGACCCAGGTCACCTGGTCATGTCTGGTACCAAGCCTGGTTCCCAGGTTCCGATGACAACCCCGGCACCAGGACCCCGGGTCACGTGGGGACACCGGCACCAGGTGACCGGGTCACGTGGGGACACCGGCCCCAGGTCAGCGGGTTACGTGGGGACACCGGCCCCAGGTCAGCGGGTCACGTGGGGACACCGGCCCCAGGTAACCAAGGCAGGTCGGGACCCAGCCCGATCACGTGGGGTCCCGGGCCCGGGTCCCCGGGTTGCATCGGGACACCAGCGAAGGATCACCGGGTCCTGTCGGGTCCCCGGCCCGGGTCCCCTGGACAGGTCGTTAACCCGGCCCCAGGTCACCGCGTCAGGTCGGGACCCCGAACCCAGGTCCACGAGTCCGTCGACACCACAGCCCCGGGTCACCGGGTCGTGTCGGGTACCCGGCCTGGTTCCCAGGTTCCGATGACCACCCCGGCACAAGGACCCCGGGTCACGTGGGGACACCGGCCCCAGGTCAGCGGGTCACGCGGGGACCTCGGACCCAGGTCACCTGGTCATGTCTGGTACCCAGCCTGGTTCCCAGGTTCCGATGACCACCCCGGCACCAGGACCCCGGGTCACGTGGGGACCCCGGACCCAGGTCACCTGGTCATGTCTGGTACCCAGCCTGGTTCCCAGGTTCCGAGAACCACCCCGGCACCAGGACCGTGGGTCACGTGGGGACACCGGCCCCAGGTGAACGGGTCACGTGGGGACACCGGCCCCAGGTCAGCGGGTCACGTGGGGACACCGGCCCCAGGTCACCGCGTCAGGTCGGGACCCCGAACCCAGGTCCACGAGTCCGTCGACACCACAGCCCCGGGTCACCGGGTCGTGTCGTGTTCACAGCCCGGGCACCAGGGTCAGCTCGGGACCCCGGCCCCAGGTCCCCGTGTCATGTCGGGTACCCGGCCTGGTTCCCAGGTTCCGATGACCACCCCGGCACCAGGAACCCGGGTCACGTGGGGACCCCGGCCCCAGGTCAGCGGGTCACGTGGGGACCCCGGACCCAGGTCACCTGGTCATGTCTGGTACCCAGCCTGGTTCCCAGGTTCCGATGACCACCCCGGCACCAGGACCCCGGGTCACGTGGGGACACCGGCCCCAGGTGACCGGGTCACGTGGGGACACCGGCCCCAGGTCAGCGGGTTACGTGGGGACACCGGCCCCAGGTCAGCGGGTCACGTGGGGACACCGGCCCCAGGTAACCAAGGCAGGTCGGGACCCCAGCCCCAGGTCCCCGGGTCATGTCGGGTACCCGGCCTGGTTCCCAGGTTCCGATGACCACCCCGGCACCAGGACCCCGAGTCACGTGGGGACACCGGCCCCAGGTAACCAAGGCAGGTCGGGACCCAGCCCGGGTCCCCGGGACGGGTTTTTACCCCAGCCGCAGATCACCGGGTCCTGTCGGGTCCCCGGCCCGGGTCCCCTCTACAGGTCGATAACCCGGCCCCAGGTCACCCGGTCATGTCGCGCACCCGGCCTGGTTCCCAGGTTCCGATGACCATCCCGGCACCAGGACCCCGGGTCACGTGGGGACCCCGGCCCCAGGTCAGAGGGTCACGTGGGGTCACCGGCCCCAGGTCAGAGGGTCACGTGGGGACCCCGGACCCAGGTCACCTGGTCATGTCTGGTACCCAGCCTGGTTCCCAGGTTCCGATGACCACCCCGGCACCAGGACCCCGGGTCACGTGGGGACACCGGCCCCAGGTCAGCGGGTCACGTGGGGACCCCGGCCCCAGGTCAGAGGGTCACGTGGGGACACCGGCCCCAGGTCACTGCATCAGGTCGGGACCCCGAACCCAGGTCCACGAGTCCGTCGACACCACAGCCCCGGGTCACCGGGTCGTGTCGGGTACACAGTCCGGGCACCAGGGTCAGCTCGGGACCCCGGCCCCAGGTCCCCGGGTCATGTCGGGTACCCGGCCTGGTTCCCAGGTTCCGATGACCACCCCGGCACCAGGACCCCGGGTCACATGGGGACACAGGCCCCAGGTCAGCGGGTCACGTGGGGACCCCGGACCCAGGTCACCTGGTCATGTCTGGTACCCAGCCTGGTTCCCAGGTTCCGATGACCACCCCGGCACCAGGACCCCGGGTCACGTGGGGACACTGGCCCCAGGTCAGCGGGTCACGTGGGGACACCGGCCCCAGGTAACCGGGTCATACCGGGTCCCCGGACCCAGGTCACCGGGTCAGGTCGGGACCCCGGACCCAGGTCGGGTCATGTCACGTCCCATGCCCGGGTCCACGGGTTGGATTTTTACCCAGGCCCCGGGTCACAGGGTCATGTCGGGTCAATGGCCTGGGTACAAGGGTCTGGTGACCACCCCGACCCCAGGTCCCCGGGTGATGACGGGACACCGGACCAGGTCCCCGAGTCCGGTCGACACCACAGCCCCAGGTCACCGGGTCACGTCGGCACCCCGGAACCAGGTCACCGGGTCATGTCGGGACCCAGCCCGGGTCCCCGGGACGGGTTTTTACCCCAGCCGCAGATCACCGGGTCCTGTCGGGTACCCGGGTCGGGTCCCCTGGACAGGTCGGCACCCCGGCCCCGGGTCACGGGGTCATGTCGGGTCGCTGTCCCGGGTACCAGTGTCAGGTGACCACCCCGGCCCCGGGAGACGGAGTCATACCGGGTCCCCGGCCCGGGTCCCCGGGTTGCATCGGGACAAAAGCACCGGATCACTGGATCACGTGGTGTCCCGGGCCCGGGTCCCCGGGTTGCATCGGGACACCAGCGAAGGATCACCGGGTCCTGTCGGGTCCCCGGCCCGGGTCCCCTGGACAGGTCGTTAACCCGGCCCCAGGTCACCGGGTCATGTCGCGCACCCGGCCTGGTTCCCAGGTTCCGATGACCACCCCGGCACCAGGACCCCGGGTCACGTGGGGACCCCGGCCCCAGGTCAGCGGGTCACGTGGGGACCCCGGCCCCAGGTCACCGCGTCAGGTCGGGACCCCGAACCCAGGTCCACGAGTCCGTCGACACCACAGCCCCGGGTCACCGGGTCGTGTCGGGTACCCGGCCTGGTTCCCAGGTTCCGATGACCACCCCGGCACCAGGACCCCGGGTCACGTGGGGACACCGGACCCAGGTCACCTGGTCATGTCTGGTACCCAGCCTGGTTCCCAGGTTCCGAGAACCACCCCGGCACCAGGACCGTGGGTCACGTGGGGACACCGGCCCCAGGTCAGAGGGTCACGTGGGGACACCGGCCCCAGGTCAGCGGGTTACGTGGGGACACCGGCCCCAGGTCAGCGGGTCACGTGGGGACACCGGCCCCAGGTAACCAAGGCAGGTCGGGACCCCAGCCCCAGGTCCCCGGGTCATGTCGGGTACCCGGCCTGGTTCCCAGGTTCCGATGACCACCCCGACACCAGGACCCCGGGTCACGTGGGGACACCGGCCCCAGGTCAGCGGGTCACGTGGGGACCCCGGACCCAGGTCACCTGGTCATGTCTGGTACCCAGCCTGGTTCCCAGGTTCCGATGACCACCCCGGCACCAGGACCCCGGGTCACGTGGGGACACCGGCCCCAAGTGACCGGGTCACGTGGGGACACCGGCCCCAGGTCACCGGGTCACGTGGGGACACCGGCCCGAGGTCAGCGGGTCACGTGGGGACACCGGCCCCAGGTAACCAAGGCAGGTCGGGACCCAGCCCGGGTCCCCGGGACGGGTTTTTACCCCAGCCGCAGATCACCGGGTCCTGTCGAGTCCCCGGCCCGGGTCCCCTGGACAGGTCGATAACCCGGCCCCAGTTCACCCGGTCATGTCGCGCACCCGGCCTGGTTCCCAGGTTCCGGTGACCATCCCGGCACCAGGACCCCGGGTCACGTGGGGACCCCGGCCCCAGGTCAGAGGGTCACGTGGGTTCACCGGCCCCAGGTCAGCGGGTTACGTGGGGACACCGGCCCCAGGTCAGCGGGTCACGTGGGGACACCGGCCCCAGGTAACCAAGGCAGGTCGGGACCCCAGCCCCAGGTCCCCGGGTCATGTAGGGTACCCGGCCTGGTTCCCAGGTTCCGAAGACCACCCCGGCACCAGGACCCCTGGTCACGTGGGGACACCGGCCCCAGGTCAGCGGGTCACGTGGGGACCCCGGACCCAGGTCACCTGGTCATGTCTGGTACCCAGCCTGGTTCCCAGGTTCCGATGACCACCCCGGCACCAGGACCCCGGGTCACGTGGGGACACCGGCCCCAGGTCACCGGGTCACGTGGGGACACCGGCCCCAGGTCACCGGGTCACGTGGGGACCCCGGACCCAGGTCAGAGGGTCACGTGGGGTCACCGGCCCCAGGTCAGAGGGTCACGTGGGGACCCCGGACCCAGGTCACCTGGTCATGTCGGGTACCCAGCCTGGTTCCCAGGTTCCGATGACCACCCCGGCACCAGGACCCCGGGTCACGTGGGGACACCGGCCCCAGGTCAGCGGGTCACGTGGGGACCCCGGCCCCAGGTCAGAGGGTCACGTGGGGACACCGGCCCCAGGTCACCGCGTCACGTCGGGACCCCGAACCCAGGTCCACGAGTCCGTCGACACCACAGCCCCGGGTCACCGGGTCGGGTCGGGTACACAGTCCGGGCACCAGGGTCAGCTCGGGACCCCGGCCCCAGGTCCCCGGGTCATGTCGGGTACCCGGCCTGGTTCCCAGGTTCCGATGACCACCCCGGCACCAGGACCCCGGGTCACGTGGGGACACCGGCCCCAGGTCAGCGGGTCACGTGGGTTCCCCGGCCCCAGGTCACCGGGTCATACTGGGTCCCCGGACCCAGGTCACCGGGTCAGGTCGGGTACCCGGCCTGGTTCCCAGGTTCCGGTGACCATCCCGGCACCAGGACCCCGGGTCACGTGGGGACACTGGCCCCAGGTCAGCGGGTCACGTGGGGACACCGGCCCCAGGTAACCAAGGCAGGTCGGGACCCCGGCCCCAGGTCGCCGGGTCATGTCGGGTACCCGGCCTGGTTCCCAGGTTCCGATGACCACCCCGGCACCAGGACCCCGGGTCACGTGGGGACACCGGCCCCAGGTGACCGGGTCACGTGGGGACACCGGCCCCAGGTCAGCGGGTCATATGGGGATACAGGCCCTAGGTCAGCGGGTCACATGGGGACACCTGCCCCAGGTAACCAAGGCAGGTCGGGACCCAGCCCGGGTCCCTGGGACGGGTTTTTACCCCAGCCGCAGATCACCGGGTCCTGTCGGGTCCCCGGCCCGGGTCCCCTGGACAGGTCGATAACCCGGCCCCAGGTCACCCGGTCATGTCGCGCACCCGGCCTGGTTCCCAGGTTCCGATGACCACCCCGGCACCAGGACCCTGGGTCACGTGGGGACCCCGGCCCCAGGTCAGAGGGTCACGTGGAGACCCCGGCCCCAGGTCAGCGGGTCACGTGGGGACACCGGCCCCAGGTCAGCGGGTCACGTGGGGACCCCGGACCCAGGTCCCCGGGTCATGTCGGATACCCGGCTTGGTTGCCAAGGTTCCGATGACCACCCCGGCACCAGGACCCCGGGTCACGTGGGGACACCGGCCCCAGGTCACCGCGTCAGGTCGGGACCCCGAACCCAGGTCCACGAGTCCGTCGACACCACAGCCCCGGGTCACCGGGTCGTGTCGGGTACACAGCCCGGGCACCAGGGTCAGCTCGGGACCCCGGCCCCAGGTCCCTGGGTCATGTCGGGTACCCGGCCTGGTTCCCAGGTTCCAATGACCACCCCGGCACCAGGACCCCGGGTCACGTGGGGACCCCGGCCCCAGGTCAGCGGGTCACGTGGGGACCCCGGACCCAGGTCACCTGGTCATGTCTGGTACCCAGCCTGGTTCCCAGGTTCCGATGACCACCCCGGCACCAGGACCCCGGGTCACGTGGGAACACCGGCCCCAGGTGACCGGGTCACGTGGGGACACCGGCCCCAGGTAACCGGGTCATGTGGGGACCCCGGCCCCAGGTCAGCGGGTCACGTGGGGACCCCGGCCCCAGGTCAGCGGTCACATGGGGACACTGGACCCAGGTAACCAAGGCAGGTCGGGACCCCGGCCCCAGGTCCCCGGGTCACGTGGGGACACCGGCCCCAGGTCAGCGGGTCACGTGGGGACAACGGCCCCAGGTGACCGGGTCACGTGGGGACACCGGCCCCAGGTCAGCGGGTCACGTGGGATCCCGGCCCCAGGTCAGCGGGTCACGTGGGGACCCCGGACCCAGGTCACCTGATCATGTCTAGTACCCAGCCTGGTTCCCAGGTTCCGATGACCGCCCCGGCACCAGGACGCCGGGTAAAGTTGGGTACCCGACCCCATGTCCCCGGGATGGGTCGGGACCCCACCCCAGGTCACCGGGTCGTGTCGGGTCGCTGCCCCGGGTAGCAGCGTTGGGTGACCACCCCGGCCACGGGAGATGGTGTCGTACCGGGTCCCCGGCCCGGGTCCTCGGGTCAGGTGGTTACCCTGTCCCCTAGGCCACCGGGTCAGGTCGGGACCCCGGCCCCAGGTCCCCGGGTCACGTGGGGTCCCCGGCCCGGGTCCCGGGTTGCATCGGGACACCAGCGAAGGATCACCGGGTCCTGTCGGGTCCCCGGCCCGGGTCCCCTGGACAGGTCGATAACCCGGACCCGGGTCACCCGGACATGTCGCGCACCCGGCCTTGTTCCCAGGTTCCGGTGACCACCCCGGCACCAGGACCCCGGGTCACGTGGGGACCCTGGCCCCAGGTCAGCGGGTCACGTGGGGACCCCGGCCCCAGGTCAGAGGGTCACGTGGGGACACCGGCCCCAGGTCACCTGGTCATGTCTGGTATCCAGCCTGGTTCCCAGGTTCCGATGACAACCCCGGCACCAGGACCCCGGGTCACGTGGGGACACCGGCCCCAGGTCACCGAGTCCGGTCGACACCACAGCCCCAGGTCACCGGGTCAGGTCGGCACCCCGGAACCAGGTCACCGGGTCATGTCGGGACCCAGCCCGGGTCCCCGGGACGGGTTTTTACCCCAGCCGCAGATCACCGGGTCCTGTCGGGTCCCCGGCCCGGGTCCCCTGGACAGGTCGTTAACCCGGCCCCAGGTCACCGGGTCATGTCGCGCACCCGGCCTGGTTCCCAGGTTCCGGTGACCACCCCGGCACCAGGACCCCGGGTCACGTGGGGACCCCGGCCCCAGGTCAGCGGGTCACGTGGGGACCCCGGCCCCAGGTCAGAGGGTCACGTGGGGACACCGGCCCCAGGTCACCGCGTCAGGTCGGGACCCCGAACCCAGGTCCACGAGTCCGTCGACACCACAGCCCCGGGTCACCGGGTCGTGTCGGGTACACAGCCCGGGCACCAGGGTCAGCTCGGGACCCCGGCCCCAGGTCCCCGGGTCATGTCGGGTACCCAGCCTGGTTCCCAGGATCCGATGACCACCCCGGCACCAGGACCCAGGGTCACGTGGGGACACCGGCCACAGGTCAGCGGGTCACGTGGGGACCCCAGACCCAGGTCAGCGGGTCACGTGGGGATACCGGCCACAGGTAACCAAGGCAGGTCGGGACCCCGGCCCCAGGTCCCCGGGTCATGTCGGATACCCGGCTTGGTTCCCAGGTTCCGATGACCACCCCGGCACCAGGACCCCGGGTCACGTGGGGACACCGGCCCCAGGTCACCGAGTCCGGTCGACACCAGAGCCCCAGGTCACCGGGTCAGGTCGGCACCCCGGAACCAGGTCACCAGGTCATGTCGGGACCCATCCCGGGTCCCCGGGACGGGTTTTTACCCCAGCCGCAGATCACCAGGTCCTGTCGGGTCCCCGGCCCGGGTCCCCTGGACAGGTCGTTAACCCGGCCCCAGGTCACCGGGTCATGTCGCGCACCCGGCCTGGTTCCCAGGTTCCGGTGACCACCCCGGCACCAGGACCCCGGGTCACGTGGGGACCCCGGCCCCAGGTCAGCGGGTCACGTGGGGACACCGGCCCCAGGTCACCGCGTCAGGTCGGGACCCCGAACCCAGGTCCACGAGTCCGTCGACACCACAGCCCCGGGTCACCGGGTCGTGTCGGGTACACAGCCCGGGCACCAGGGTCAGCTCGGGACCCCGGCCCCAGGTCCCTGGGTCATGTCGGGTACCCGGCCTGGTTCCCAGGTTCCGATGACCACCCCGGCACCAGGACCCCGGGTCACGTGGGGACCCCGGCCCCAGGTCAGAGGGTCACGTGGGGAACCCGGACCCAGGTCACCTGGTCATGTCTGGTACCCAGCCTGGTTCCCAGGTTCCAATGACCACCCCGGCACCAGGACCCTGGGTCACGTGGGGACACCAGCCCCAGGTGACCTAGTCACGTGGGGACACCGGCCCCAGGTGACCGGGTCACGTGGGGACCCCGGACCCAGGTCAGCGGGTCACGTGGGGACACCGGCCCCAGGTAACCGGGTCATACCGGGTCCCCGGACCCAGGTCACCGGGTCAGGTCGGGACCCCGGACCCAGGTCGGGTCATGTCACGTCCCATGCCCGGGTCCCCGGGTTGGATTTTTACCCAGGCCCCGGGTCACAGGGTCATGTCGGGTCAACGGCCTGGGTACAAGGGTCTGGTGACCACCCCGACCCCAGGTCCCCGGGTCATGACGGGACACCGGACCAGGTCCCCGAGTCCGGTCGACACCACAGCCCCAGGTCACCGGGTCAGGTCGGCACCCCGGAACCAGGTCACCGGGTCATGTCGGGACCCAGCCCGGGTCCCCGGGACGGGTTTTTACCCCAGCCGCAGATCACCGGGTCCTGTCGGGTCCCCGGCCCGGGTCCCCTGGACAGGTCGTTACCCCGGCCCCGGGTCACCGGGTCATGTCGGGTCGCTGTCCCGGGTACCAGTGTCAGGTGACCACCCCGGCCCCGGGAGACGGAGTCATACCGGGTCCCCGGCCCGGGTCCCCGGGTCAGGTGGTTACCCTGGCCCCAGGTCACCGGGTCAGGTCGGGACCCCGGACCCAGGTCACCGGGTCATATCGGGTCACTGCCCCGGGTACCAGTGTCGGGTGACATCCCTGGCCCCAGGTCCCCGGGTCACGTAAGCTCCCAGGCCCGGGTCCCCGGGTTGCATCGGGACACCAGCGAAGGCTCACCGGGTCCTGTCGGGTCCCCGGCCCGGGTCCCCTGGACAGGTCGTTAACCCGGCCCCAGGTCACCGGGTCATGTCGCGCACCCGGCCTGGTTCCCAGGTTCCGGTGACCACCCCGGCCCCAGGTGACCGGGTCACGTGGGGACCCCGGCCCCAGGTCAGAGGGTCACGTGGGGACACCGGCCCCAGGTCACCGTGTCAGGTCGGGACCCCGAACCCAGATCCAAGAGTCCGTCGACACCACAGCCCCGGGTCACCGGGTCGTGTCGGGTACACAGCCCGGGCACCAGGGTCAGCTCGGGACCCCGGCCCCAGGTCCCCGGGTCATGTCGGGTACCCGGCCTGGTTCCCAGGTTCCGATGACTACCCCGGCACCAGGACCCTGGGTCACGTGGGGACACCGGCCCCAGGTGACCGGGTCACGTGGGGACACCGGACCCAGGTCAGCGGGTCACGTGGGGACACCGGCCCCAGGTAACCGGGTCATACCGGGTCCCCGGACCCAGGTCACCGGGTCAGGTCGGGACCCCGGACCCAGGTCGGGTCATGTCACGTCCCATGCCCGGGTCCCCGGGTTGGATTTTTACCCAGGCCCCGGGTCACAGGGTCATGTCGGGTCAACGGCCTGGGTACAAGGGTCTGGTGACCACCCCGACCCCAGGTCCCCGGGTCATGACGGGACACCGGACCAGGTCCCCGAGTCCGGTCGACACCACAGCCCCAGGTCACCGGGTCAGGTCGGCACCCCGGAACCAGGTCACCGGGTCATGTCGGGACCCAGCCCGGGTCCCCGGGACGGGTTTTTACCCCCGCCGCAGATCACCGGGTCCTGTTGGGTCCCCGGCCCTGGTCCCCTGGACAGGTCGTTACCCCGGCCCCGGGTCACCGGGTCATGTCGGGTCGCTGTCCCGGGTACCAGTGTCAGGTGACCACCCCGGCCCCGGGAGACGGAGTCATACCGGGTCCCCGGCCCGGGTCCCCGGGTCAGGTGGTTACCCTGGCCCCAGGTCACCGGGTCAGGTCGGGACCCCGGACCCAGGTCCCCGGGTCGTATCGGGTCGCTGCCCCGGGTACCAGTGTCGGGTGACATCCCCGGCCCCAGGTCACCGGGTCAGGTCGGGACCCCGGACCCAGGTCCCCGGGTCGTATCGGGTCGCTGCCCCGGGTACCAGTGTCGGGTGACATCCCCGGCCCCAGGTCCCCGGGTCACGTAAGCTCCCAGGCCCGTGTCCCCGGGTTGCATCGGGACACCAGCGAAGGATCACCGGGTCCTGTCGGGTCCCCGGCCCGGGTCCCCTGGACAGGTCGTTAACCCGGCCCCGGGTCACCGGGTCATGTCGCGCACCCGGCCTGGTTCCCAGGTTCCGGTGACCACCCCGGCACCAGGACCCCGGGTCACGTGGGGACCCCGGCCCCAGGTCAGCGGGTCACGTGGGGACCCCGGCCCCAGGTCAGAGGGTCACGTGGGGACACCGGCCCCAGGTCACCGCGTCAGGTTGGGACCCCGAACCCAGGTCCACGAGTCCGTCGACACCACAGCCCCGGGTCACCGGGTCGTGTCGGGTACACAGCCCGGGCACCAGGGTCAGGTCGGGACCCCGGCCCCAGGTCCCTGGGTCATGTCGGGTACCCGGCCTGGTTCCCAGGTTCCGATGACCACCCCGGCACCAGGACCCCGGGTCAAGTGGGGACACCGGCCCCAGGTCAGCGGGTCACGTGGGGACACCGGCCCCAGGTCAGCGGGTCACGTGGGGACCCCGGACCCAGGTCACCTGGTCATGTCTGGTACCCAGCCTGGTTCCCAGGTTCCGATGACTACCCCGGCACCAGGACCCCGGGTCACGTGGGGACACCGGCCCCAGGTGACCGGGTCACGTGGGGACACCGGCCCCAGGTGACCGGGTCACGTGGGGACACCGGCCCCAGGTAACCGGGTCACGTGGGGACCCCGGACCCAGGTCAGCGGGTCAGGTCGGGACCCCGGACCCAGGTCGGGTCATGTCACGTCCCATGCCCGGGTCCCCGGGTTGGATTTTTACCCAGGCCCCGGGTCACAGGGTCATGTCGGGTCAACGGCCTGGGTACAAGGGTCTGGTGACCACCCCGACCCCAGGTCCCCGGGTCATGACGGGACACCGGACCAGGTCCCCGAGTCCGGTCGACACCACAGCCCCAGGTCACCGGGTCAGGTCGGCACCCCGGAACCAGGTCACCGGGTCAGGTCGGGACCCAGCCCGGGTCCCCGGGACGGGTTTTTACCCCAGCCGCAGATCACCGGGTCCTGTCGGGTCCCCGGCCCGGGTCCCCTGGACAGGTCGTTAACCCGGCCCCAGGTCACCGGGTCATGTCGCGCACCCGGCCTGGTTCCCAGGTTCCGGTGACCACCCCGGCACCAGGACCCCGGGTCACGTGGGGACCCCGGCCCCAGGTCAGCGGGTCACGTGGGGACCCTGGCCCCAGGTCAGCAGGTCACGTGCGGACACCGGCCCCAGGTCAGAGGGTCACGTGGGGACACCGGCCCCAGGTCACCGCGTCAGGTCGGGACCCCGAACCCAAGTCCACGAGTCTGTCGACACCACAGGCCCGGGTCACCGGGTCGTGTCGGGTACACAGCCCGGGCACCAGGGTCAGCTCGGGACCCCGGCCCCAGGTCCCTGGGTCATGTCGGGTACCCGGCCTGGTTCCCAGGTTCCGATGACCACCCCGGCACCAGGACCCCGGGTCACGTGGGGACCCCGACCCTAGGTCAGCGTGTCACGTGGGGACCTCGGCCCCAGGTCAGAGGGTCACGTGGGGACACCGGCCCCAGGTCACAGCGTCAGGTCGGGACCCCGAACCCAGGTCACCAGGTCATGTCGGGACCCAGCCCGGGTCCCCGGGACGGGTTTTTACCCCCGCCGCATATCACCGGGTCCTGTCGGTTCCCCGGCCCGCGTCCCCTGGATAGGTCGTTAACCCGGCCCCAGGTCACCCGGTCATGTCGCGCACCCGGCCTGGTTCCCAGGTTCCGGTGACCACCCCGGCACCAGGACCACGGGTCACGTGGGGACCCCGGCCCCAGGTCAGCGGGTCACGTGGGGACACCGGCCCCAGGTCACCGCGTCAGGTCGGGACCCCGAACCCAGGTCCATGAGTCCGTCGACACCACAGCCCCGGGTCACCGGGTCGTGTCGGGTACACAGCCCGGGCACCAGGGTCAGCTCGGGACCCCGGCCCCAGGTCCCTGGGTCATGTCGGGTACCCGGCCTGGTTCCCAGGTTCCGATGACCACCCCGGCACCAGGACCCCGGGTCAAGTGGGGACACCGGCCCCAGGTCAGCGGGTCACGTGGGGACACCGGCCCCAGGTCAGCGGGTCACGTGGGGACCCCGGACCCAGGTCACCTGGTCATGTCTGGTACCCAGCCTGGTTCCCAGGTTCCGATGACTACCCCGGCACCAGGACCCCGGGTCACGTGGGGACACCGGCCCCAGGTGACCGGGTCACGTGGGGACACCGGCCCCAGGTGACCGGGTCACGTGGAGACACCGGCCCCAGGTAACCGGGTCACGTGGGGACCCCGGACCCAGGTCAGCGGGTCAGGTCGGGACCCCGGACCCAGGTCGGGTCATGTCACGTCCCATGCCCGGGTCCCCGGGTTGGATTTTTACCCAGGCCCCGGGTCACAGGGTCATGTCGGGTCAACGGCCTGGGTACAAGGGTCTGGTGACCACCCCGACCCCAGGTCCCCGGGTCATGACGGGACACCGGACCAGGTCCCCGAGTCCGGTCGACACCACAGTCCCAGGTCACCGGGTCAGGTCGGCACCCAGGAACCAGGTCACCGGGTCAGGTCGGGACCCAGCCCGGGTCCCCGGGACGGGTTTTTACCCCAGCCGCAGATCACCGGGTCCTGTCGGGTCCCCGGCCCGGGTCCTCTGGACAGGTCGTTAACCCGGCCCCAGGTCACCGGGTCATGTCGCGCACCCGGCCTGGTTCCCAGGTTCCGGTGACCACCCCGGCACCAGGACCCCGGGTCACGTGGGGACCCCGGCCCCAGGTCAGCGGGTCACGTGGGGACCCTGGCCCCAGGTCAGCAGGTCACGTGCGGACACCGGCCCCAGGTCAGAGGGTCACGTGGGGACACCGGCCCCAGGTCACCGCGTCAGGTCGGGACCCCGAACCCAAGTCCACGAGTCTGTCGACACCACAGGCCCGGGTAACCGGGTCGTGTCGGGTACACAGCCCGGGCACCAGGGTCAGCTCGGGACCCCGGCCCCAGGTCCCTGGGTCATGTCGGGTACCCGGCCTGGTTCCCAGGTTCCGATGACCACCCCGGCACCAGGACCCCGGGTCACGTGGGGACCCCGACCCTAGGTCAGCGTGTCACGTGGGGACCTCGGCCCCAGGTCAGAGGGTCACGTGGGGACACCGGCCCCAGGTCACCGCGTCAGGTCGGGACCCCGAACCCAGGTCACCAGGTCATGTCGGGACCCAGCCCGGGTCCCCGGGACGGGTTTTTACCCCCGCCGCAGATCACCGGGTCCTGTCGGTTCCCCGGCCCGCGTCCCCTGGATAGGTCGTTAACCCGGCCCCAGGTCACCCGGTCATGTCGCGCACCCGGCCTGGTTCCCAGGTTCCGGTGACCACCCCGGCAACAGGACCCCGGGTCACGTGGGGACACCGGCCCCAGGTACCCGAGTCCGGTCGACACCACAGCCCCAGGTCACAGGGTCACGTCGGCACCCCGGAACCAGGTCACCAGGTCATGTCGGGACCCAGCCCGGGTCCCCGGGACGGGTTTTTACCCCCGCCGCAGATCACAGGGTTCTGTCGGGTCCCCGGCCCGGGTCCCCTGGACAGGTCGTTAACCCGGCCCCAGGTCACCGGGTCATGTCGCGCACCCGGCCTGGTTCCCAGGTTCCGGTGACCACCCCGGCACCAGGACCCCGGGTCACGTGGGGACACCGGCCCCAGGTCACCGCGTCAGGTCGGGACCCCGAACCCAGGTCCACGAGTCCGTTGACACCACAGCCCCGGGTCACCGGGTCGTGTCGGGTACCCGGCCTGGTTCCCAGGTTCCGATGACCACCCCGGCACCAGGACCCCGGGTCACGTGGGGACCCCGGACCCAGGTCACCTGGTCATGTCTGGTACCCAGCCTGGTTCCCAGGTTCCGATGACCACCCCGGCACCAGGACCCTGGGTCACGTGGGGACACCGGCCCCAGGTCACCGGGTCACGTGGGGACACCGGCCCCAGGTCACCGGGTCACGTGGGGACCCCGGCCCCAGGTCAGCGGGTCACGTGGGGACACCGGCCCCAGGTAACCGGGTCATACCGGGTCCCCGGACCCAGGTCACCGGGTCAGGTCGGGACCCCGGACCCAGGTCGGGTCATGTCACGTCCCATGCCCGGGTCCCCGGGTTGGATTTTTACCCAGGCCCCGGGTCACAGGGTCATGTCGGGTCAACGGCCTGGGTACAAGGGTCTGGTGACCACCCCGACTCCAGGTCCCCGGGTCATGACGGGACACCGGACCAGGTCCCCGAGTCCGGTCAACACCACAGCCCCAGGTCACCGGGTCAGGTCGGCACCCCGGAACCAGGTCACCAGGTCATGTCGGGACCCGGCCCGGGTCCCCGGGACGGGTTTTTACCCCAGCCGCAGATCACCGGGTCCTGTCGGGTCCCCGGCCCGTGTCCCCTGGACAGGTTGTTACCCCGGCCCCGGGTCACCGGGTCATGTCGCACACCCGGCCTGGTTCCCAGGTTCCGGAAACCACCCCGGCACCAGGACCTCGGGTCACGTGGGGACCCCAGCCCCAGGTCAGCGGGTCACGTGGGGACACCGGCCCCAGGTAACCAAGGCAGGTCGGGACCACGGACCCAGGTCCCCGGGTCATGTCGGGTACCCGGCCTGGTTCCCAGGTTCCGATGACCACCCCGGCACCAGGACCCCGGGTCACGTGGGGACACCGGCCCCAGGTCAGCGGGTCACGTGGGGACCCCGGACCCAGGTCGCCTGGTCATGTCTGGTACCCAGCCTGGTTCCCAGGTTCCGATGACCACCCCGGCACCAGGACCCCGGGTCACGTGGGGACACCGGCCCCAGGTGACCGGGTCACGTGGGGACACCGGCCCCAGGTCAGCGGGTCACATGGGGATACCGGCCCTAGGTCAGTGGGTCACGTGGGGACACCGGCCCCAGGTCCCTGGGTCATGTCGGGTACCCAGCCTGGTTCCCAGGTTCCGGTGACCACCCCGGCAACAGGACCCCGGGTCACGTGGGGACACCGGCCACAGGTCAGCGGGTCACATGGGGACCCCGGACCCAGGTCACCTGGTCATGTCTGGTACCCAGCCTGGTTCCCAGGTTCCGATGACCACCCCGGCACCAGGACCCCGGGTCACGTGGGGACACCGAACCCAGGTGACCGGGTCACGTGGGGACACCGGCCCCAGGTAACCGGGTCACGTGGGGACCCCGGCCCCAGGTCAGCGGGTCACGTGGGGACACCGGCCCCAGTTCCCCGGGTCATGTCGGGTACCCGGCCTTGTTCCCAGGTTCCGGTGACCAGCCCGGCAACAGGACCCCGGGTCACGTGGGGACACCGGACACAGGTCATCGGGTCACGTGGGGACCCCGGACCCAGGTCAGCGGGTCACGTGGGGACACCGGCCCCAGGTAACCAAAGCAGGTCGGGACCCCGGCCCCAGGTCCCCGGGTCATGTCGGATACCCGGCTTGGTTCCCAGGTTCCGATGACCACCCCGGCACCAGGACCCCGGGTCACGTGGGGACACCGGCCCCAGGTCACCGAGTCCGGTCGACACCACAGCCCCAGGTCACCGGGTCAGGTCGGCACCCCGGAACCAGGTCACCAGGTCATGTCGGGACCCAGCCCGGGTCCCCGGGACGGGTTTTTACCCCCGCCGCAGATCACCGGGTCATGTCGCGCACCCGGCCTGGTTCCCAGGTTCCGGTGACCACCCCGGCACCAGGACCCCGGGTCACGTGGGGACACCAGCCCCAGGTGACCGGGTCATGTGGGGACACCGGACCCAGGTAACCGGGTCACGTGGGGACCCCGGCCCCGGGTCAGAAGGTCACGTGGGGACACCGGCCCCAGGTCACCGCGTCAGGTCGGGACCCCGAACCCAGGTCCACGAGTCCGTCGACACCACAGCCCCGGGTCACCGGGTCGTGTCGGGTACACAGCCCGGGCACCAGGGTCAGCTCGGGACCCCGGCCCCAGGTCCCTGGGTCATGTCGGGTACCCGGCCTGGTTCCCAGGTTCCAATGACCACCCCGGCACCAGGACCCCGGGTCACGTGGGGACCCCGGCCCCAGGTCAACGTGTCACGTGGGGACCCCGGACCCAGGTCACCTGGTCATGTCTGGTACCCAGCCTGGTTCCCAGGTTCCGATGACCATCCCGGCACCAGGACCCCGGGTCACGTGGGGACACCGGCCCCAGGTAACCGGGTCACGTGGGGACACCGGCCCCAGGTAACCGGGTCATACCGGGTCCCCGGACCCAGGTCAGCGGGTCAGGTCGGGACCCCGGACCCAGGTCGGGTCATGTCACGTCCCATGCCCGGGTCCCCGGGTTGGATTTTTACCCAGGCCCCGGGTCACAGGGTCATGTCGGGTCAACGGCCTGGGTACAAGGGTCTGGTGACCACCCCGACCCCAGGTCCCCGGGTCATGACGGGACACCGGACCAGGTCCCCGAGTCCGGTCGACACCACAGCCCAAGGTCACCGGGTCACGTCGGCACCCCGGAACCAGGTCACCGGGTCATGTCGGGACCCAGCCCGGGTCCCCGGGACGGGTTTTTACCCCAGCCGCAGATCACCGGGTCCTGTCGGTTCCCCGGCCCGGGTCCCCTGGACAGGTCGTTACCCCGGCCCCGGTTCACCGGGTCATGTCGGGTCGCTGTCCCGGGTACCAGTGTCAGGTGACCACCCCGGCCCCGGGAGACGGAGTCATACCGGGTCCCCGGCCCGGGTCCCCGGGTCAGGTGGTTACCCTGGCCCCAGGTCACCGGGTCAGGTCGGGACCCCGGACCCAGGTCCCCGGGTCGTATCGGGTCGCTGCCCCGGGTACCAGTGTCGGGTGACATCCCCGGCCCCAGGTCCCCGGGTCACCTAAGCTCCCAGGCCCGTGTCCCCGGGTTGCATCGGGACACCAGCGAAGGATCACCGGGTCCTGTCGGGTCCCCGGCCCGGGTCCCCTGGACAGGTCGTTAACCCGGCCCCAGGTCACCGGGTCATGTCGCGCACCCGGCCTGGTTCCCAGGTTCCGGTGACCACCCCGGCACCAGGACCCCGGGTCACGTGGGGACCCCGGCCCCAGGTCAGCGGGTCACGTGGGGACCCCGGCCCCAGGTCAGAGGGTCACGTGGGGACCCCGGACCCAGGTCACCTGGTCATGTCTGGTATCCAGCCTGGTTCCCAGGTTCCGATGACCACCCCGGCACCAGGACGCCGGGTCACGTGGGGACACCGGCCCCAGGTGACCGGGTCACGTGGGGACCCCGGCCCCAGGTCAGCGGGTCACGTGGGGACCCCGGACCCAGGTCAGCGGGTCACGTGGGGACCCCGGACCCAGGTCACCTGGTCATGTCTGGTACCCAGCCTGGTTCCCAGGTTCCGATGACCACCCCGGCACCAGGACCCCGGGTCACGTGGGGACACCGAACCCAGGTGACCGGGTCACGTGGGGACACCGGCCCCAGGTAACCTGGTCACGTGGGGACCCCGGCCCTAGGTCAGCGGGTCACGTGGGGACACCGGCCCCAGGTCCCCGGGTCATGTCGTGTACCCGGCTTGGTTCCCAGGTTCCGGTGACCACCCCGGCAACAGGACCCCGGGTCACGTGGGGACACCGGCCACAGGTCAGCGGGTCACGTGGGGACCCCGGACCCAGGTCAGTGGGTCACGTGGGGACACCGGCCCCAGGTAACCAAAGCAGGTCGGGACCCCGGCCCCAGGTCCACGGGTCATGTCGGATACCCGGCTTGGTTCCCATGTTCCGATGACCACCCCGGCACCAGGACCCCGGGTCACGTGGGGACACCGGCCCCAGGTCCCCGAGTCCGGTCGACACCACAGCCCCAGGTTACCGGGTCACGTCGGCACCCCGGAACCAGGTCACCAGGTCATGTCGGGACCCAGCCCGGGTCCCCGGGACGGGTTTTTACCCCCGCCGCAGATCACCGGGTCCTGTCGGGTCCCCGGCCCGGGTCCCCTGGACAGGTCGTTAACCCGGCCCCAGGTCACCTGGTCATGTCGCGCACCCGGCCTGGTTCCCAGGTTCCGGTGACCACCCCAGCACCAGGACCCCGGGTCACGTGGGGACACCGGCCCCAGGTCACCGCGTCAGGTCGGGACCCCGAACACAGGTCCACGAGTCCGTCGACACCACAGCCCCGGGTCACCGGGTCGTGTCGGGTACACAGCCCGGGCACCAGGGTCAGCTCGGGACCCCGGCCCCAGGTCCCCGGGTCATGTCGGGTACCCAGCCTGGTTCCCAGGTTCCGATGACCACCCCGGCACCAGGACCCCGGGGCACGTGGGGACCCCGGACCCAGGTCAGCGTGTCACGTGGGGACCCCGGACCCAGGTCACCTGGTCATGTCTGGTACCCAGCCTGGTTCCCAGGTTCCGATGACCACCCCGGCACCAGGACCCCGGGTCACGTGGGGACACCGGCCCCAGGTAACCGGGTCACGTGGGGACCCCGGACCCAGGTCGGGTCATGTCACGTCCCATGCCCGGGTCCCCGGGTTGGATTTTTACCCAGGCCCCGGGTCACAGGGTCATGTCGGGTCAACGGCCTGGGTACAAGGGTTTGGTGACCACCCCGACCCCAGGTCCCCGGGTCATGTCGGGTACCCGGCCTGGTTCCCAGGTTCCGGTGACCATCCCGGCACCAGGACCCCGGGTCACGTGGGGACCCCGGCCCCAGGTCAGCGGGTCACGTGGGGACCCCGGCCCCAGGTCAGCGGGTCACGTGGGGACCCCGGACCCAGGTCAGCGGGTCACGTGGGGACCCCGGCCCCAGGTCACCTGGTCATGTCTGGTACCCAGCCTGGTTCTCAGGTTCCGATGACCACCCCGGCACCAGGACCCCGGGTCACGTGGGGACACCGAACCCAGGTGACCGGGTCACGTGGGGACCCCGGCCCCAGGTAACCGGGTCACGTGGGGACCCCGGCCCAAGGTCAGCGGGTCACGTGGGGACACCGGCCCCAGGTCCCCGGGTCATGTCGGGTACCCGGCCTGGTTCCCAGGTTCCGGTGACCACCCCGGCAACAGGACCCCGGGTCACGTGGGGACACCGGCCACAGGTCAGCGGGTCACGTGGGGACCCCGGACCCAGGTCAGCGGGTCACGTGGGGACACCGGACCCAGGTAACCGGGTCATACCGGGTCCCCGGACCCAGGTCACTGGGTCAGGTCGGGACCCCGGACCCAGGTCGGGTCATGTCACGTCCCATGCCCGGGTCCCCGGGTTGGATTTTTACCCAGGCACCGGGTCACAGGGTCATGTCGGGTCAACGGCCTGGGTACAAGGGTCTGGTGACCACCCCGACCCCAGGTGCCCGGGTCATGACGGGACACCGGACCAGGTCCCCGAGTCCGGTCGACACCACAGCCCCAGGTCACCGGATCACGTCAGCACCCCGGAACCAGGTCACCAGGTCATGTCGGGTACCCAGCCCGGGTCCCCGGGACGGGTTTTTACCCCAGCCGCAGATCACCGGGTCCTGTCGGGTACCCGGCCCGGGTCCCCTGGACAGGTCGGCACCCCGGCCCCGGGTCACGGGGTCATGTCGGGTCGCTGTCCCGGGTACCAGTGTCAGGTGACCACCCCGGCCCCGGGAGACGGAGTCATACCGGGTCCCCGGCCCGGGTCCCCGGGTTGCATCGGGACAAAAGCACCGGATAACTGGATCACGTAGGGTCCCGGGCCCGGGTCCCCGGGTTGCATCGGGACACCAGCGAAGGATCACCGGGTCCTGTCGGGTCCCCGGCCCGGGTCCCCTGGACAGGTCGTTAACCCGGCCCCAGGTCACCGGGTCATGTCGCGCACCCAGCCTGGTTCCCAGGTTCCGGTGACCACCCCGGCCCCAGGTGACCGGGTCACGTGGGGACCCCGGCCCCAGGTCAGCGGGTCACGTGGGGACTCCGGACCCAGGTCATCTGGTCAAGAGTGGTACCCAGTCTGGTTCCCAGGTTCCGATGACCACCCCGGCACCAGGACCCTGGGTCACGTGGGGACACCGGCCCCAGGTGACCGGGTCACGTGGGGACACCGGCCCCAGGTGACCGGGTCACATGGGGACACCGGCCCCAGGTCAGCGGGTCACGCGGGGACCCCGGACCCAGGTCACCTGGTCATGTCTGGTACCCAGCCTGGTTCCCAGGTTCCGATGACCACCCCGGCACCAGGACCCCGGGTCACGTGGGGACACCGGCCCCAGGTCAGCGGGTCACGTGGGGACTCCGGACCCAGGTCACCTGGTCAAGAGTGGTACCCAGTCTGGTTCCCAGGTTCCGATGACCACCCCGGCACCAGGACCCTGGGTCACGTGGGGACACCGGCCCCAGGTGACCGGGTCACGTGGGGACCCCGGACCCGGTCACGGGGTCACGTGGGGACACCGGACCCAGGTCAGCGGGTCACGTGGGGACACCAGACCCAGGTAACCGGGTCACATGGGGACCCCGGACCCAGGTCACCGGGTCAGGTCGGGACCCCGGACCCAGTTCGGGTCATGTCACGTCCCATGCCCGGGTCCCCGGGTTGGATTTTTACCCAGGCCCCGGGTCACAGGGTCATGTCGGGTCAACGGCCTGGGTACAAGGGTCTGGTGACCACCCGGACCCCAGGTCCCCGGGTCATGACGGGACACCGGACCAGGTCCCCGAGTCCGGTCGACACCACAGCCCCAGGTCACCGGGTCACGTCGGCACCCCGGAACCAGGTCACCGGGTCATGTCGGGACCCAGCCCGGGTCCCCGGGACGGGTTTTTACCCCAGCCACAGATCACCGGGTCCTGTCGGGTACCCGGGTCGGGTCCCCTGGACAGGTCGGCACCCCGGCCCCGGGTCACCGGGTCATGTCGGGTCGCTGTCCCGGGTACCAGTGTCAGGTGACCACCCCGGCCCCGGGAGACGGAGTCATACCGGGTCCCCGGCCCGGGTCCCCGGGTTGCATCGGGACACCAGCGAAGGATCACCGGGTCCTGTCGGGTCCCCGGCCCGGGTCCCCTGGACAGGTCGTTAACCCGGCCCCAGGTCACCGGGTCATGTCGCGCACCCGGCCTGGTTCCCAGGTTCCGGTGACCACCCCGGCACCAGGACCCCGGGTCACGTGGGGACACCGGCCCCAGGTCACCGCGTCAGGTCGGGACCCCGAACCCAGGTCCACGAGTCCGTCGACACCACAGCCCCGGGTCACCGGGTCGTGTCGGGTAACCGGCCTGGTTCCCAGGTTCCGATGACCACCCCGGCACCAGGACCCCGGGTCACGTGGGGACACCGGCCCCAGGTGACCGGGTCACGTGGGGACACCGGCCCCAGGTCACCGGGTCATGTCGGGACCCAACCCGGGTCCCCGGGACGGGTTTTTACCCCAGCCCCAGATCACCGGGTCCTGTCGGGAACCCGGCCCGGGTCCCCTGGATAGGTCGGCACCCCGGCCCCGGGTCACCGGGTCATGTCGGGTCGCTGTCCCGGGTACCAGTGTCAGGTGACCACCCCGGCCCCGGGAGACGGAGTCATACCGGGTCACCGGCCCGGGTCCCCGGGTTGCATCGGGACAAAAGCACCGGATCACTGGATCACATGGGGTCCCGGGCCCGGGTCCCCGGGTTGCATCGGGACACCAGCGAAGGATCACCGGTTCCTGTCGGGTCCCCGGCCCGGGTCCCCTGGACAGGTTGTTAACCCGGCCCCAGGTCACAGGGTCATGTCGCGCACCCGGCCTGGTTCCCAGGTTCCGATGACCACCCCGGCACCAGGACCCCGGGTCACGTGTGGACACCGGCCCCAGGTCAGCAGGTCACATGGGGACTCCGGACCCAGGTCACCTGGTCATGTGTGGTACCCAGCCTGGTTCCCAGGTTCCGATGACCACCCCGGCACCAGGACCCTGGGTCACGTGGGGACACCGGCCCCAGGTGACCGGGTCACGTGGGGACACCGGCCCCAGGTCAGCGGGTCACGTGGGGACACCGGCCCCAGGTCAGAGGGTCACGTGGGGACGCCGGACCCAGGTAAACAAGGCAGGTCGGGACCCCGGCCCCAGGTCCCCGGGTCATGTCGGGTACCCGGCCTGGTTCCCAGGTTCCGATGACCACCCCGGCACCAGGACCCCGGGTCACGTGGGGCCCCGGCCCCAGGTCAGCGGGTCACGTGGGGACCCCGGACCCAGGTCAGCGGGTCACGTGGGGACACCGGCCCCAGGTAACCGGGTCATACCGGGTCCCCGGACCCAGGTCACCGGGTCAGGTCGGGACCCCGGACCCAGGTCGGGTCATGTCACGTCCCATGCCCGGGTCCCCGGGTTGGATTTTTACCCAGGCCCCGGGTCACAGGGTCATGTCGGGTCAACGGCCTGGGTACAAGGGTCTGGTGACCATCCCGACCCCAGGTCCCCGAGTCCGGTCGACACCACAGCCCCAGGTCACCGGGTCACGTCGGCACCCCGGAACCAGGTCACCGGGTCATGTCGGGACCCAGCCCGGGTCCCCGGGACGGGTTTTTACCCCAGCCGCAGATCACCGGGTCCTGTCGGGTACCCGGGTCGGGTCCCCTGGACAGGTCGGCACCCCGGCCCCGGGTCACGGGGTCATGTCGGGTCGCTGTCCCGGGTACCAGTGTCAGGTGACCACCCCGGCCCCGGGAGACGGAGTCATACCGGGTCCCCGGCCCGGGTCCCCGGGTTGCATCGGGACACCAGCGAAGGATCACCGGGTCCTGTCGGGTCCCCGGCCCGGGTCCCCTGGACAGGTCGTTAACCCGGCCCCAGGTCACCGGGTCATGTCGCGCACCCGGCCTGGTTCCCAGGTTCCGGTGACCACCCCGGCACCAGGACCCCGGGTCACGTGGGGACACCGGCCCCAGGTCACCGCGTCAGGTCGGGACCCCGAACCCAGGTCCACGAGTCCGTCGACACCACAGCCCCGGGTCACCGGGTCGTGTCGGGTAACCGGCCTGGTTCCCAGGTTCCGATGACCACCCCGGCACCAGGACCCCGGGTCACGTGGGGACACCGGCCCCAGGTGACCGGGTCACGTGGGGACACCGGCCCCAGGTCACCGGGTCATGTCGGGACCCAGCCCGGGTCCCCGGGACGGGTTTTTACCCCAGCCCCAGATCACCGGGTCCTGTCGGGAACCCGGCCCGGGTCCCCTGGATAGGTCGGCACCCCGGCCCCGGGTCACCGGGTCATGTCGGGTCGCTGTCCCGGGTACCAGTGTCAGGTGACCACCCCGGCCCCGGGAGACGGAGTCATACCGGGTCACCGGCCCGGGTCCCCGGGTTGCATCGGGACAAAAGCACCGGATCACTGGATCACATGGGGTCCCGGGCCCGGGTCCCCGGGTTGCATCGGGACACCAGCGAAGGATCACCGGTTCCTGTCGGGTCCCCGGCCCGGGTCCCCTGGACAGGTTGTTAACCCGGCCCCAGGTCACAGGGTCATGTCGCGCACCCGGCCTGGTTCCCAGGTTCCGATGACCACCCTGGCACCAGGACCCCGGGTCACGTGTGGACACCGGCCCCAGGTCAGCGGGTCACATGGGGACTCCGGACCCAGGTCACCTGGTCATGTGTGGTACCCAGCCTGGTTCCCAGGTTCCGATGACCACCCCGGCACCAGGACCCTGGGTCACGTGGGGACACCGGCCCCAGGTGACCGGGTCACGTGGGGACACCGGCCCCAGGTCAGCGGGTCACGTGGGGACACAGGCCCCAGGTCAGAGGGTCACGTGGGGACGCCGGACCCAGGTAAACAAGGCAGGTCGGGACCCCAGCCCGGGTCCCCGGGACGGGTTTTTACCCCAGCCGCAGATCACCGGGTCCTGTCGGGAACCCGGCCCGGGTCCCCTGGACAGGTCGTTAACCCGGCCCCAGGTCACCGGGTCATGTCGCGCACCCGGCCTGGTTCCCAGGTTCCGGTGACCACCCCGGCACCAGGACCCCGGGTCACGTGGGGACCCCGGCCCCAGGTCAGCGGGTCACGTGGGGACACCGGCCCCAGGTCACCGCGTCAGGTCGGGACCGCAAACCCAGGTCCACGAGTCCGTCGACACCACAGCCCCGGGTCACCGGGTCGTGTCGGGTAACAGGCCTGGTTCCCAGGTTCCGATGACCACCCCGGCACCAGGACCCCGGGTCACGTGGGGACACCGGACCCAGGTCAGCGGGTCACGCGGGGACCCCGTACCCAGGTCACCTGGTCATATCTGGTACCCAGCCTGGTTCCCAGGTTCAGATGACCACCCCGGCAACAGGACCCCGGGTCACGTGGGGACACCGGCCCCAGGTCAGCGGGTCACGTGGGGACACCGGACCCAGGTCACCGGGTCACGTGGGGACCCCGGACCCAGGTCAGCGGGTCACGCGGGGACCCCGTACCCAGGTCACCTGGTCATATCTGGTACCCAGCCTGGTTCCCAGGTTCAGATGACCACCCCGGCAACAGGACCCCGGGTCACGTGGGGACACCGGCCCCAGGTCAGCGGGTCACGTGGGGACACCGGACCCAGGTCACCGGGTCACGTGGGGACCCCGGACCCAGGTCAGCGTGTCATGTCGGGACCCCTCACCCAGTTCGGGACATGTCACGTCCCATGCCCGGGTCCCCGGGTTGGATTTTTACCCAGGCCCCGGGTCACAGGGTCATGTCGGCTCAACGGCCTGGGTACAAGGGTCTGGTGACCACCCGGACCCCAGGTCCCCGGGTCATGACGGGACACCGGACCAGGTCCCCGAGTCCGGTCGACACCACAGCCCCAGGTCACCGGGTCAGGTCGGCACCCCGGAACCAGGTCACCGGGTCATGTCGGGACCCAGCCCGGGTCCCCGGGACGGGATTTTACCCCAGCCGCAGATCACCGGGTCCTGTCGGGTACCCGGGTCGGGTCCCCTGGACAGGTCGGCACCCCGGCCCCGGGTCACGGGGTCATGTCGGGTCGCTGTCCCGGGTACCAGTGTCAGGTGACCACCCCGGCCCCGGGAGACGGAGTCATACCGGGTCCCCGGCCCGGGTCCCCGGGTTGCATCGGGACAAAAGCACCGGATCACTGGATCACGTGGGGTCCCGGGCCCGGGTCCCCGGGTTGCATCGGGACACCAGCGAAGGATCACCGGGTCCTGTCGGGTCCCCGGCCCGGGTCCCCTGGACAGGTCGTTAACCCGACCCCAGGTCACCGGGTCATGTCGCGCACCCGGCCTGGTTCCCAGGTTCCGGTGACCACCCCGGCACCAGGACCCCGGGTCACGTGGGGACACCGGACCCAAGTCAGAGGGTCACGTGGGGACACCGGACCCAGGTCACCGGGTCACGTGGGGACCCAGGACCCAGGTCAGCGTATCACGTCGGGACCCCGGACCCAGTTCGGGTCATGTCACGTCCCATGCCCGGGTCCCCGGGTTGGATTTTTACCCAGGCCCCGGGTCACAGGGTCATGTCGGCTCAACGGCCTGGGTACAAGGGTCTGGTGACCACCCGGACCCCAGGTCCCCGGGTCATGACGGGACACCGGACCAGGTCCCCGAGTCCGGTCGACACCACAGCCCCAGGTCACCGGGTCAGGTCGGCACCCCGGAACCAGGTCACCGGGTCATGTCGGGACCCAGCCCGGGTCCCCGGGACGGGATTTTACCCCAGCCGCAGATCACCGGGTCCTGTCGGGTACCCGGGTCGGGTCCCCTGGACAGGTCGGCACCCCGGCCCCGGGTCACGGGGTCATGTCGGGTCGCTGTCCCGGGTACCAGTGTCAGGTGACCACCCCGGCCCCGGGAGACGGAGTCATACCGCGTCCCCGGCCCGGGTCCCCGGGTTGCATCGGGACACCAGCGAAGGATCACCGGGTCCTGTCGGGTCCCCGGCCCGGGTCCCCTGGACAGGTCGTTAACCCGGCCACAGGTCACCGGGTCCTGTCGCGCACCCGGCCTGGTTCCCAGGTTCCAATGACCACCTTGGCACCAGGACCCCGGGTCACGTGGGGACCCCGGCCCCAGGTCAGGGGGTCACGTGGGGACACCGGCCCCAGGTCCCCGCGTCAGGTCGGGACCCCGAACCCAGGTCCACGAGTCCGTCGACACCACAGCCCCGGGTCACCGGGTCGTGTCGGGTAACCGGCCTGGTTCCCAGGTTCCGATGACCACCCCGGCACCAGGACCCCGGGTCACGTGGGGACACCGGCCCCAGGTCACCGGGTCACGTGGGGACACCGGCCCCAGGTCACCGGGTCACGTGGGGACCCCGGCCCCAGGTCAGCGGGTCACGTGGGGACACCGGCCCCAGGTAACCAAGGCAGGTCGGGACCCAGCCCGGGTCCCCGGGACGGGTTTTTACCCCAGCCGCAGATCACCGGGTCCTGTCGGGTCCCTGGCCCGGGTCCTCTGGACAGGTCGATAACCCGGCTCCAGGTCAGCGGGTCATGTCTCGCACCCGGCCTGGTTCCCAGGTTCCGGTGACCATCCCGGCACCAGGACCCCGGGTCACGTGGGGACCCCGGCCCCAGGTCAGCGGGTCACGTGGGGACACCGGCCCCAGGTAACCAAGGCAGGTCGGGACCCAGCCCGGGTCCCCGGGACGGGTTTTTACCCCAGCCGCAGATCACCGGGTCCTGTAGGGTCCCTGGCCCGGGTCCCCTGGACAGGTCGATAACCCAGCCCCAGGTCACCCGGTCATGTCGCGCACCCGGCCTGGTTCCCAGGTTCCGGTGACCATCCCGGCACCAGGTCACCGGGTCACGTGGGGACCCCAGCCCCAGGTCAGAGGGTCACGTGGGGACACCGGCCCCAGGTCAGCGGGTCACGTGGGGACACCGGCCCCAGGTGACCGGGTCACGTGGGGACACCGGCCCCAGGTCCCCGGGTCACGTGGGGACCCCGGACCCAGGTCAGCGGGTCACGTGGGGACACCGGCCCCATTTAACCGGGTCATACCGGGTCCCCGGACCCAGGTCACCGGGTCATGTCGGCTACCCGGCCTGGTTCCCAGGTTCCGATGACCACCCCGGCACCAGGACCCCGGGTCACGTTGGGATACCGGTCCCCGGTCACCGAATCACGTGGGGACCCCGGCCCCAGGTCAGCGGGTCACGTGGGGACACCGGCCCTAGGTCAGCGGATCACGTGGGGACACCGGCCCCAGGTAACCAAGGTAGGTCGGGACCCAGCCCGGGTCCCCGGGACGGGTTTTTACCCCAGCCGCAGATCACCGGGTCCTGTCGGGTCCCCGGCCCGGGTCCCCTGGACAGGTCGGCACCCCGGCCCCGGGTCACCGGGTCATGTCGGGTCGCTGTCCCGGGTAGCAGTGTCAGGTGACCACCCCGGCCCCGGGAGACGGAGTCATACCGGGTCCCCGGCCCGGGTCCCCGGGTCAGGTGGTTACCCTGGCCCCAGCTCACCGGGTCAGGTCGGGACCCCGGACCCAGGTCACCGGGTCGTATCGGGTCGCTGCCCCGGGTACCAGTGTCGGGTGACATCCCCGGCCCCAGGTCCCCGGGTCACGTAAGCTCCCAGGACCGGGTCCCCGGGTTGCATCGGGACACCAGCGAAGGATCACCGGGTCCTGTCGGGTCCCCGGCCCGGGTCCCCTGGACAGGTCGTTAACCCGGCCCCAGGTCACCGGGTCATGTCGCGCACCCGGCCTGGTTCCCAGGTTCCGATGACCACCCCGGCACCAGGACCCCGGGTCACGTGGGGACCCCGACCCTAGGTCAGCGTGTCACGTGGGGACCTCGGCCCCAGGTCAGAGGGTCACGTGGGGACACCGGCCCCAGGTCACCGCGTCAGGTCGGGACCCCGAACCCAGGTCACCAGGTCATGTCGGGACCCAGCCCGGGTCCCCGGGACGGGTTTTTACCCCAGCCGCAGATCACCGGGTCCTGTCGGGTCCCCGGCCCGGGTCCCCTGGACAGGTCGGCACCCCGGCCCCGGGTCACCGGGTCATGTCGGGTCGCTGTCCCGGGTACCAGTGTCAGGTGACCACCCCGGCCCCGGGAGACGGAGTCATACCGGGTCCCCGGCCCGGGTCCCCGGGTCAGGTGGTTACCCTGGCCCCAGGTCACCGGGTCAGGTCGGGACCCCGGACCCAGGTCCCCGGGTCGTATCGGGTCGCTGCCCCGGGTACCAGTGTCGGGTGACATCCCCGGCCCCAGGTCCCCGGGTCACGTAAGCTCCCAGGCCCGGGTCCCCGGGTTGCATCGGGACACCAGCGAAGGATCACCGGGTCCTGTCGGGTCCCCGGCCCGGGTCCCCTGGACAGGTCGTTAACCCGGCCCCAGGTCACCGGGTCATGTCACGCACCCGGCCTGGTTCCCAGGTTCCGGTGACCACCCCGGCACCAGGACCCCGGGTCACGTGGGGACCCCGGCCCCAGGTCAGCGGGTCACGTGGGGACCCCGGCCCCAGGTCAGCGGGTCACGTGGGGACACCGGCCCCAGGTCACCGCGTCAGGTCGGGACCCCGAACCCAGGTCCACGAGTCCGTCGACACCACAGCCCCGGGTCACCGTGTCTTGTCGGGTACACAGCCTGGGCACCAGGGTCAGCTCGGGACCCTGGCCCCAGGTCCCCGGGTCATGTCGGCTACCCGGCCTGGTTCCCAGGTTCCGATGACCACCCCGGCACCAGGACCCCGGGTCACGTGGGGACACCGGCCCCAGGTCAGCGGGTCACGTGGGGACCCCGGACGCAGGTCACCTGGTCATGTCTGGTACCCAGCCTGGTTCCCAGGTTCCGATGACCACCCCGGCACCAGGACCCCGGGTCACGTGGGGACCCCGGACCCAGGTCAGCGGGTCACGTGGGGACCCCGGACCCAGGTCACCTGGTCATGTCTGGTACCCAGCCTGGTTCCCAGGTTCCGATGACCACCCCGGCACCAGGACCCCGGGTCACGTGGGGACACCGGCCCCAGGTGACCGGGTCACGTGGGGACACCGGCCCCAGGTCACTGGGTCACGTGGGGACCCCGGACCCAGGTCAGCGGGTCAGGTCGGGACCCCGGACCCAGGTCGGGTCATGTCACGTCCCATGCCCGGGTCCCCGGGTTGGATTTTTACCCAGGCCCCGGGTCACAGGGTCATGTCGGGTCAACGGCCTGGGTACAAGGGTCTAGTGACCACCCCGACCCCAGGTCCCCGGGTCATGACGGGACACCGGACCACGTCCCCGAGTCCGGTCGACACCACAGCCCCAGGTCACCGGGTCAGGTCGGCACCCCGGAACCAGGTCACCGGGTCATGTCGGGACCCAGCCCGGGTCCCCGGGACGGGTTTTTACCCCAGCCGCAGATCACCGGTTCCTGTCGGGTCCCCGGCCCGGGTCCCCTGGACAGGTCGGCACCCCGGCCCCAGGTCACCGGGTCATGTCGGGTCGCTGTCCCGGGTACCAGTGTCAGGTGACCACCCCGGCCCCGGGAGACGGAGTCATACTGGGTCCCCGGCCCGGGTCCCCGGGTCAGGTGGTTACCCTGGCCCCAGGTCACCGGGTCAGTTCGGGACCCCGGACCCAGGTCACCGGGTCGTATCGGGTCGCTGCCCCGGGTACCAGTGTCGGGTGACATCCCCGGCCCCAGGTCCCCGGGTCACGTAAGCTCCCAGGCCCGGGTCCCCGGGTTGCATCGGGACACCAGCGAAGGATCACCGGGTCCTGTCGGGTCCCCGGCCCGGGTCCCCTGGACAGGTCGTTAACCCGGCCCCAGGTCCCCGGGTCATGACGGGACACCGGACCACGTCCCCGAGTCCGGTCGACACCACAGCCCCAGGTCACCGGGTCAGGTCGGCACCCCGGCCCCAGGTCAGCGGGTCACGTGGGGACACCGGCCCCACGTAACCGGGTCAGGTCGGGACCCCGGCCCCAGGTCAGCGGGTCACGTGGGGACACCGGCCCCAGGTAACCAAGGCAGGTCGGGACCCAGCCCGGGTCCCCGGGACGGGTTTTTACCCCAGCCGCAGATCACCGGGTCCTGTCGGGTCCCCGGCCCGGGTCCCCTGGACAGGTCGATAACCCGGCCCCAGGTCACCGGGTCATGTCGCGCACCCGGCCTTGTTCCCAGGTTCCGGTGACCACCCCGGCACCAGGACCCCGGGTCAGGTGGGGACCCCGGCCCCAGGTTAGCGGGTCACGTGGGGACACTGGCCCCAGGTCAGCGGGTCACGTGGGGACCCCGGCCCCAGGTCACCTGGTCATGTCTGGTACCCAGCCTGGTTCCCAAGTTCCGATGACCACCCCGGCACCAGGACCCCGGGTCACGTGGGGACACCGGCCCCAGGTGACCGGGTCATGTGCGGACACCGGCCCCAGGTCACTGGGTCACGTGGGGACACCGGCCCCAGGTAACCAAGGCAGGTCGGGACCCCGGCCCCAGGTCCCCGGGTCACGTGGGGACACCGGCCGCAGGTCAGCGGGTCACGTGGGGACACCGGCCCCAGGTGACCGGGTCACGTGGGGACACCGGCCCCAGGCGACCGGGTCACGTGGGGTCACCGGCCCCAGGTGACCGGGTCACGTGGGGACCCCGGCCCCAGGTCACCTGGTCATGTCTAGTACCCAGCCTGGTTCCCAGGTTCCGATGACCACCCCGGCACCAGGACGCCGGGTAAAGTTGGGTACCCGACCCCATGTCCCCGGGATGGGTCGGGACCCCACCCCGGGTCACCGGGTCGTGTCGGGTCGCTGCCCCGGGTAGCAGCGTCGGGTGATCACCCCGGCCACGGGAGACGGTGTCATACCGGGTCCCTGGTCCGGGTCCTCGGGTCAGGTGGTTACCCAGGCCCCTAGGCCACCGGGTCAGGTCGGGACCCCGGCCCCAGGTCCCCGGGTCACGTGGGGTCCCCGGCCCGCGTCCCGGGTTGCATCGGGACACCAGCGAAGGATCACCGGGTCCTGTCGGGTCCCCGGCCCGGGTCCCCTGGACAGGTCGTTAACCCGGCCCCAGGTCACCCAGTCATGTCGCGCACCCGGCCTTGTTCCCAGGTTCCGGTGACCACCCCGGCACCAGGACCCCGGGTCACGTGGGGACACCGGCCCCAGGTCAGCGGGTCACGTGGGGACCCCGGACCCAGGTCAGAGGGTCACGTGGGGACACCGGCCCCAGGTCACCGCGTCAGGTCGGGACCCCCAACCCAGGTCCACGAGTCCGTCGACACCACAGCCCCGGGTCACCGGGTCGTGTCGGGTACACAGCCCGGGCACCAGGGTCAGCTCGGGACCCTGGCCCCAGGTCCCCGGGTCATGTCGGCTACCCGGCCTGGTTCCCAGGTTCCGATGACCACCCCGGCACCAGGACCCCGGGTCACGTGGGGACACCGGCCCCAGGTCAGCGGGTCACGTGGGGACCCCGGACGCAGGTCACCTGGTCATGTCTGGTACCCAGCCTGGTTCCCAGGTTCCGATGACCACCCCGGCACCAGGACCCCGGGTCACGTGGGGACCCCGGACCCAGGTCAGCGGGTCACGTGGGGACCCCGGACCCAGGTCACCTGGTCATGTCTGGTACCCAGCCTGGTTCCCAGGTTCCGATGACCACCCCGGCACCAGGACCCCGGGTCACGTGGGGACACCGGCCCCAGGTGACCGGGTCACGTGGGGACACCGGCCCCAGGTCACTGGGTCACGTGGGGACCCCGGACCCAGGTCAGCGGGTCAGGTCGGGACCCCGGACCCAGGTCGGGTCATGTCACGTCCCATGCCCGGGTCCCCGGGTTGGATTTTTACCTAGGCCCCGGGTCACAGGGTCATGTCGGGTCAACGGCCTGGGTACAAGGGTCTGGTGACCACCCCGACCCCAGGTCCCCGGGTCATGACGGGACACCGGACCAGGTCCCCGAGTCCGGTCGACACCACTGCCCCAGGTCACCGGGTCAGGTCGGCACCCCGGAACCAGGTCACCGGGTCATGTCGGGACCCAGCCCGGGTCCCCGGGACGGGTTTTTACCCCAGCCGCAGATCACCGGGTCCTGTCGGGTCCCCGGCCCGGGTCCCCTGGACAGGTCGGCACCCCGGCCCCGGGTCACCGGGTCATGTCGGGTCGCTGTCCCGGGTAGCAGTGTCAGGTGACCACCCCGGCCCCGGGAGACGGAGTCATACCGGGTCCCCGGCCCGGGTCCCCGGGTCAGGTGGTTACCCTGGCCCCAGGTCACCGGGTCAGGTCGGGACCCCGGACCCAGGTCACCGGGTCGTATCGGGTCGCTGCCCCGGGTACCAGTGTCGTGTGACATCCCCGGCCCCAGGTCCCCGGGTCAAGTGGGGTCCCCGGCCCGGGTCCCGGGTTGCATCGAGACACCAGCGAAGGCTCACCGGGTCCTGTCGGGTCCCCGGCACGGGTCCCCTGGACAGGTTGTTAACCCGGCCCTGGGTCATCCGGACATGTCGCGCACCCGGCCTTGTTCCCAGGTTCCGGTGACCACCCTGGCACCAGGACCCCGGGTCACGTGGGGACACCGGCCCCAGGTCAGCGGGTCACGTGCGGACCCCGGCCCCAGGTCAGAGGGTCACGTGGCGACACCGGCCCCAGGTAACCAAGGCAGGTCGGGACCCCGGCCCCACGTCCCTGTTTCATGTCGGGTATCCGGTCTGGTTCCCAGGTTCCGATGACCACCCCGGCACCAGGACCCCGGGTCACGTGGGGACACCGGCCCCAGGTCACCGCGTCAGGTCGGGACCCCGAACCCAGGTCCACGAGTCCGTCGACACCACAGCCCCGGGTCACCGGGTCGTGTCGGGTACACAGCCCGGGCACCAGGGTCAGCTCGGGACCCCGGCCCCAGGTCCCCGGGTCATGTCGGGTACCCGGCCTGGTTCCCAGGTTCCGATGACCACCCCGGCACCAGGACGCCGGGTAAAGTTGGGTACCCGACCCCATGTCCCCGGGATGGGTCGGGACCCCACCCCGGGTCACCGGGTCGTGTCGGGTCGCTGCCCCGGGTAGCAGCGTCGGGTGACCACCCCGGCCACGGGAGACGGTGTCATACCGGGTCCCCGGCCCGGGTCCTCGGGTCAGGTGGTTACCCTGGCCCCTAGGCCACCGGGTCAGGTCGGGACCCCGGCCCCAGGTCAGCGGGTCACGTGGGGTCCCCGACCCGGGTCCCGGGTTGCATCGGGACACCAGCGAAGGATCACCGGGTCCTGTCGGGTCCCCGGCCCGGGTCCCCTGGACAGGTCGTTAACCCGGCCCCGGGTCACCCAGTCATGTCGCGCACCCGGCCTTGTTCCCAGGTTCCGGTGACCACCCCGGCACCAGGACCCCGGGTCACGTGGGGACACCGGCCCCAGGTCCACGGGTCACGTGGGGACCCCGGCCCCAGGTCAGCGGGTCACGTGGGGACCCCGGCCCCAGGTCAGCAGGTCACGTGGGGACACCTGCCCCAGGTAACCGCGTCAGGTCGGGACCCCGAACCCAGGTCCACGAGTCCATCGACACCACAGCCCCGGGTCACCGGGTCGTGTCGGGTACACAGCCCGGGCACCAGGGTCAGCTCGGGACCCCCGCCCCACGTCCCTGGGTCATGTCGGCTACCCGGCCTGGTTCCCAGGTTCCGATGACCACCCCGGCACCAGGACTCCGGGTCACGTGGGGAACCCGGCCCCAGGTGACCGGGTCACGTGGGGACACCGGCCCCAGGTAACCGGGTCATACCGGGTCCCCGGACCCAGTCACCGGGTCAGGTCGGGACCCCGGACCCAGGTCGGGTCATGTCACGTCCCATGCCCGGGTCCCCGGGTTGGATTTTTACCCAGGCCCCGGGTCACAGGGTCATGTCGGGTCAACGGCCTGGGTACAAGGGTCTGGTGACCACCCCGACCCCAGGTCCCCGGGTCATGACGGGACACCGGACCAGGTCCCCGAGTCCGGTCGACACCACAGCCCCAGGTCACAGGGTCACGTCGGCACCCCGGAACCAGGTCACCGGGTCATGTCGGGACCCAGCCCGGGTCCCCGGGATGGGTTTTTACCCCAGCCGCAGATCACTGGGTCCTGTTGGGTCCCCGGCCCGGGTCCCCTGGACAGGTCGTTACGCCGGCCCCGGGTCACCGGGTCATGTCTGGTCGCTGTCCCGGGTACCAGTGTCAGGTGACAACCCCGGCCCCGGGAGACAGAGTCGTATCGGGTCCCCGGCACGGGTCCCCGGGTCAGGTGGTTACCCTGGCCCCAGGTCACCGGGTTGCATTGGGACCCGGGACCCAGGTCACCGGGTCGTGTCGGGTCGCTGCCCCGGGTAGCAGCGTCGGGTGACCACCCCGGCCACGGGAGACGGTGTCATACCGGGTCCCCGGCCCGGGTCCTCGGGTCAGGTGGTTACCCTGCCCCCTAGGCCACCGGGTAAGGTCGGGACCCCGGCCCCAGGTCCCCGGGTCAAGTGGGGTCCCCGGCCCGGGTCCCGGGTTGCATCGAGACACCAGCGAAGGCTCACCGGGTCCTGTCGGGTCCCCGGCACGGGTCCCCTGGACAGGTTGTTAACCCGGCCCTGGGTCAACCGGACATGTCGCGCACCCGGCCTTGTTCCCAGGTTCCGGTGACCACCCCGGCACCAGGACCCCGGGTCACGTGGGGACCCCGGCCCCAGGTCAGCGGGTCACGTGGGGACACCGGCCCCAGGTAACCAAGGCAGGTCGGGACCCCGGACCCAGGTCCCCGGCTCATGTCGGCTACTCGGCCTGGTTCCCAGGTTCCGATGACCACCCCGGCACCAGGAACCCGGGTCACGTGGGGACACCGGCCTCAGGTCAGCGGGTCACGTGGGGACCCCGGACGCAGGTCACCTGGTCATGTCTGGTACCCAGCCTGGTTCCCAGGTTCCGATGACCACCCCGGCACCAGGACCCCGGGTCACATGGGGACACCGGCCCCAGGTGACCGGGTCACGTGGGGACTCCGGCCCCAGGTCACCGGGTCACGTGGGGACCCCGGCCCCAGGTCAGCGGGTCACGTGGGGACACCGGCCCGAGGTCAGCGCGTCACGTGGGGACACCGGCCCCAGGTAACCAAGGCATGTCGGGACCCAGCCCGGGTCCCCGGGACGGGTTTTTACCCCAGCCGCAGATCACCGGGTCCTGTCGGGTCCCCGGCCCGGGTCCCCTGGACAGGTCGTTAACCCGGCCCCAGGTCACCCGGTCATCTCGCGCACCCAGCCTGGTTCCCAGGTTCCGGTGACCATCCCGGCACCAGGACCCCGGGTCACGTGGGGACCCCGGCCCCAGGTCAGCGGGTCACGTGGGGACCCCGGCCCCAGGTCAGCGGGTCACGTAGGGACCCCGGACCCAGGTCACCGGGTCATGTCTGGTACCCAGCCTGGTTCCCAGGTTCCGATGACCACCCCGGCACCAGGACCCCGGGTCACGTGGGGACACCGGCCCCAGGTGACCGGGTCACGTGGGGACACCGGCCCCAGGTCAGCAGGTCACGTGGGGACCCCGGCCCCAGGTCAGCGGGTCACGTGGGGACACCGGAACCAGGTCACCGGGTCATGTCGGGACCCAGCCCGGTTCCCCTGGACGGGTTTTTACCCCCGCCGCAGATCACCGGGTCCTGTCGGGTCCCCAGCCCGGGTCCCCTGGACAGGTCGTTACCCCGGCCCCGGGTCACCGGGTCATGTCGGGTCGCTGTCCCGGGTACCAGTGTCAGGTGACCACCCCGGCCCCGGGAGACGGAGTCATACCGGGTTCCCGGCCAAGGTCCCCGGGTTGCATCGGGACACCAGCGAAGGATCACCGGGTCCTGTCGGGTCCCCGGCCCGGGTCCCCTGGACAGGTCGTTAACCCGGCCCCAGGTCACCGGGTCATGTCGCGCACCCGGCCTGGTTCCCAGGTTCCGATGACCACCCCGGCACCAGGACCCCGGGTCACGTGGGGACCCCGGCCCCAGGTCAGAGGGTCACGTGGGGACCCCGGACCCAGGTCACCTGGTCATGTCTGGTACCCAGCCTGGTTCCCAGGTTCCGATGACCACCCCGGCACCAGGACCCTGGGTCACGTGGGGACACCGGCCCCAGGTGACCGGGTCACGTGGGGACACCGGCCCCAGGTAACCGGGTCACGTGGGGACCCCGGCCCCAGGTCAGCGGGTCACGTGGGGACACCGGCCCCAGGTCAGCAGATCACGTGGGGACACCGGCCCCAGGTCAGAGGGTCACGTGGGGACACAGGCCCCGGGTCACCGCCTCAGGTCGGGACCCCGAACCCAGGTCCACGAGTCCGTCGACACCACAGCCCCGGGTCACCGGGTCGTGTCGGGTACACAGCCCGGGCACCAGGGTCAGCTCGGGACCCCGGCCCCAGGTCCCCGGGTCATGTCGGCTACCCGGCCTGGTTCCCAGGTTCCGATGACCACCCTGGCACCAGGACCCCGGGTCACGTGGGGACACCGGCCCCAGGTCAGCGGGTCACGTGAAGACACCGGCCCCAGGTCAGTGTGTCACGTGGGGACCCCGGACCCAGGTCACCTGGTCATGTCTGGTACCCAGCCTGGTTCCCAGGTTCCGATGACCACCCCGGCACCAGGACCCTGGGTCACGTGGGGACACCGGCCCCAGGTGACCGGGTCACGTGGGGACACCGGCCCCAGGTCACCGGGTCACGTGGGGACCCCGGCCCCAGGTCAGCGGGTCACGTGGGGACACCGGCCCCAGGTCAGCGCGTCACGTGGGGACACCGGCCCCAGGTGACCGGGTCACATGGGGACCCCGGACCCAGGTCACCGGGTCACGTGGGGACACCGGCCCCAGGTGACCGGGTCACATGGGGACCCCGGACCCAGGTCAGCGGGTCACGTGGGGACACCGGCCCCAGGTAACCGGGTCATACCGGGTCCCCGGACCCAGGTCACCGGGTCAGGTCGGGACCCCGGACCCAGGTCGGGTCATGTCACGTCCCATGCCCGGGTCCCCGGGTTGGATTTTTACCCAGGCCCCGGGTCACAGGGTCATGTCGGGTCAACGGCCTTGGTACAAGGGTCTGGTGACCACCCCGACCCCAGGTCCCCGGGTCATGACGGGACACCGGACCAGGTCCCCGAGTCCGGTCGACACCACAGCCCCAGGTCACCGGGTCAGGTCGGCACCCCGGAACCAGGTCACCGGGTCATGTCGGGTACCCAGCCCGGGTCCCCGGGACGGGTTTTTACCCCAGCCGCAGATCACCGGGTCATGTCGGGTCCCCGGCCCGTGTCCCCTGGACAGGTCGTTACCCCGGCCCCGTGTCACCGGGTCATGTCGCACACCCGGCCTGGTTCCCAGGTTCCGATGACCACCCCGGCACCAGGACCCCGGGTCACGTGGGGACCCCGGACCCAGGTCAGCGGCTCACGTGGGGACACCGGCCACAGGTAACCGGGTCAGGTCGGGACCCCGGCCCCAGGTCCCCGGGTCATGTCGGGTACCCGGCCTGGTTCCCAGGTTCCGGTGACCACCCCGGCACCAGGACCCCGGGTCACGTGGGGACCCCGGCCCCAGGTCAGCGGGTCACGTGGGGACACCGGCCCCAGGTAACCAAGGCAGTTCGGGACCCCGGACCCAGGTCCCCGGGTCATGTCGGCTACTTGGCTTGGTTCCCAGGTTCCGATGACCACCCCGGCACCAGGACCCCGGGTCACGTGGGGACACCGGACCAAGGTCAGCGGGTCACGTGGGGACCCCGGACGCAGGTCACCTGGTCATGTCTGGTACCCAGCCTGGTTCCCAGGTTCCGATGACCACCCCGGCACCAGGACCAAGGGTCACGTGTGGACACCGGCCCCAGGTGACCGGGTCACGTGGGGACCGCGGCCCCAGGTCAGCGGGTCACGTGGGGACACCGGCCCTAGGTCAGCGGGTCACGTGGGGACACCGGCCCCAGGTCAGCGGGTCACGTGGGGACCCCGGACTCAGGTCACCTGGTCATGTCTGGTACCCAGCCTGGTTCCCAGGTTCCGATGACCACCCCGGCACCAGGACCCCGGGTCACGTGGGGACACCGAACCCAGGTGACCGGGTCACGTGGGGACACCTGCCCCAGGTAACCGGGTCACGTGGGGACCTCGGCCCCAGGTCAACGGGTCACGTGGGGACACCGGACCCAGGTCCCCGGCTCATGTCGGGTACCCGGCCTGGTTCCCAGGTTCCGGTGACCACCCCGGCACCAGGACCCCGGGTCACGTGGGGACACCGGCCCCAGGTCAGCGGGTCACGTGGGGACCCCGGCCCCAGGTCAGCGGGTCACGTGGGGACACCGGCCCCAGGTAACCAAAGCACGTCGGGACCCCGGCCCCAGGTCCCCGGGTCATGTCGGATACCCGGCTTGGTTCCCAGGTTCCGATGACCACCCCGGCACCAGGACCCCGGGTCACGTGGGTACACCGGCCCCAGGTCACCGAGTCCGGTCAACACCACAGCCCCAGGTCACCGGGTCAGGTCGGCACCCCGGAACCAGGTCAACAGGTCATGTCGGGACCCAGCCCGGGTCCCCGGGACGGGTTTTTACCCCAGCCGCAGATCACCGGGTCCTGTCGGGTACCCGGGTCGGGTCCCCTGGACAGGTCGTTACCTCGGCCCCGGGTCACCGGGTCATGTCGGGTTGCTGTCCCTGGTACCAGTGTCAGGTGACCACCCCAGCCCCGGGAGACGGAGTCATACCGGGTCCCTGGCCCGGGTCCCCGGGTTGCATCGGGACAAAAGCACCGGATCACTGGATCACGTGGTGTCCTGGGCCCGGGTCCCCGGGTTGCATCGGGACACCAGCGAAGGATCACCGGGTCCTGTCGGGTCCCCGGCCCGGGTCCCCTGGACAGGTCGTTAACCCGGCCCCAGGTCACCGGGTCACGTCGCGCACCCGGCCTTGTTCCCAGGTTCCGGTGACCACCCCGGCACCAGGACCCCGGGTCACGTGGGGACCCCGGCCCCAGGTCAGCGGGTCACATTGGGACCCCGGCCCCAGGTCAGAGGGTCACGTGGGGACACCGGCCCCAGGTCACCGCGTCAGGTCGGGACCCCGAACCCAGGTCCACGAGTCCGTCGACACCACAGCCCCGGGTCACCGGGTCGTGTCGGGTACACAGCCCGGGCACCAGGGTCAGCTCGGGACCCCGGCCCCAGGTCCCCGGGTCATGTCGGGTACCCGGCCTGGTTCCCAGGTTCCGATGACCACCCCGACCCCAGGTCCCCGGGTCATGACGGGACACCGGACCTGGTCCCCGAGTCCGGTCGACACCACAGCCCCAGGTCACCGGGTCACGTGGGGACCCCGGCCCCAGGTCACCGGGTCATGTTGGGTACCCAGCCCGGGTCCCCGGGACGGGTTTTTACCCCAGCCGCAGATCACCGGGTCATGTCGGGTCCCCGGCCCGTGTTCCCTGGACAGGTCGTTACCCCGGCCCCGGGTCACCGGGTCATGTCGCACACCCGGCCTGGTTCCCAGGTTCCGGAAACCACCCCGGCACCAGGACCCCGGGTCACGTGGGGACCCCGGCCCCAGGTCAGCGGGTCACGTGGGGACACTGGCCCCAGGTAACCAAGGCAGGTGGGGACCCCGGCCCCAGGTCCCCGGCTCATGTCGGCTACCCGGCCTGGTTCCCAGGTTCCGATGACCACCCCGGCACCAGGACCCCGGGTCACGTGGGGACCCCGGCCCCAGGTCAGCGGGTCACGTGGGGACCCCGGACCCAGGTCACCTGGTCATGTCTGGTACCCAGCCTGGTTCCCAGGTTCCGATGGCCACCCCGGCACCAGGACTCCGGGTCACGTTAGGACACCGGCCCCAGGTGACCGGGTCACGTGGGGACACCGGCCCCCGGTCACCGGGTCACGTGGGGACCCCGGCCCCAGGTCAGCGGGTCACGTGGGGACACAGGCCCTAGGTCAGCTGGTCACGTGGGGACACCGGCCCCAGGTAACCAAGGCAGGTCGGGACCCAGCCCGGGTCCCCGGGACGGGTTTTTACCCCAGCCGCAGATCACCGGGTCCTGTCGGGTCCCCGGCCCGGGTCCCCTGGACAGGTCGATAACCCGGCCCCAGGTCACACGGTCATGTCGCGCACCCGGCCTGGTTCCCAGGTTCCGGTGACCATCCCGGCACCAGGACCCCGGGTCACGTGGGGACCCCGGCCCCAGGTCAGCGGGTCACGTGGGGACCCCGGCCCCAGGTCAGAGGGTCACGTGGGGACCCCGGACCCAGGTCACCTAGTCATGTCTGGTACCCAGCCTGGTTCCCAGGTTCCGATGACTACCCCGGCACCAGGACCCCGGGTCACGTGGTGACACCGGCCCCAGGTAACCTGGTCATGTCTGGTACCCAGCCTGGTTCCCAGGTTCCGATGACCACCCCGGCACCAGGACCCCGGGTCACGTGGGGACACCGGCCCCAGGTGACCGGGTCACGTGGGGACACCGGCCCCAGGTCAGCGGGTCACATGGGGACGCCGGCCCCAGGTCAGCGGGTCACGTGGGGACACCGGTCCCAGGTCCCCGGGTCATGTCGGGTACCCGGCCTGGTTCCCAGGTTCCGGTGACCACCCCGGCACCAGGACCCCGGGTCACGTGGGGACACCGGCCCCAGGTCCACGGGTCACGTGGGGACCCCGGCCCCAGGTCAGCGGGTCACGTGGGGACCCCGGCCCCATGTCAGCAGGTCACGTGGGGACACCGGCCCCAGGTGACCGGGTCACGTGGGGACCCCGGCCCCAGGTCAGCGGGTCACGTGGCGACACCGGCCCCAGGTAACCAAGGCAGGTCGGTACCCCGGCCCCAGGTCCCCGGGTCATGTCGGATACCCGGCTTTGTTCCCAGGTTCCGATGACCACCCCGGCACCAGGACCCCGGGTCACGTGGGGACACCGGCCCTAGGTCACCGAGTCCGGTCGACACCACAGCCCCAGGTCACCGGGTCAGGTCGGCACCCCGGAACCAGGTCACCAGGTCATGTCGGGACCCAGCCCGGGTCCCCGGGACGGGTTTTACCCCAGCCGCAGATCACCGGGTCCTGTCGGGTCCCCGGCCCAGGTCCCCTGGACAGGTCGGCACCCCGGCCCCGGGTCACCGGGTCATGTCGGGTCGCTGTCCCGGGTACCAGTGTCAGGTGACCACCCCGGCCCCGGGAGACGGAGTCATACCGGGTCCCCGGCCCGGGTCCCCGGGTTGCATCGGGACAAAAGCACCGGATCACTGGATCACGTGGGGTCCCGGGTCCTGGTCCCAGGGTTGCATCGGGACACCAGCGAAGGATCACCGGGTCCTGTCGGGTCCCCGGCCCGGGTCCCCTGGACAGGTCGTTAACCCGGCCCCAGGTCACCGGGTCATGTCGCGCACCCGGCCTGGTTCCCAGGTTCCGGTGACCACCCCGGCACCAGGACCCCGGGTCACGTGGGGACACCGGCCCCAGGTCACCGCGTCAGGTCGGGACCCCGAACCCAGGTCCACGAGTCCGTCGACACCACAGCCCCGGGTCACCGGGTCGTGTCGGGTACACAGCCCGGGCACCAGGGTCAGCTCGGGACCCTGGCCCCAGGTCCCCGGGTCATGTCGGGTACCCGGCCTGGTTCCCAGGTTCCGATGACCACCCCGGCACCAGGACCCCGGGTCACGTGGGGACACCGGCCCCAGGTAACCTGGTCATGTCTGGTACCCAGCCTGGTTCCCAGGTTCCGATGACCACCCCGGCACCAGGACCCCGGGTCACGTGGGGACACCGGCCCCAGGTGACCGGGTCACGTGGGGACACCGGCCCCAGGTCAGCGGGTCACATGGGGACGACGGCCCCAGGTCAGCGGGTCACGTGGGGACACCGGTCCCAGGTCCCCGGGTCATGTCGGGTACCCGGCCTGGTTCCCAAGTTCCGGTGACCACCCCGGCACCAGGACCCCGGGTCACGTGGGGACACCGGCCCCAGGTGACCGGGTCACGTGGGGACCCCGGCCCCAGGTCACCGGGTCACGTGGGGACACAGGCCCTAGGTCAGCTGGTCACGTGGGGACACCGGCCCCAGGTAACCAAGGCAGGTCGGGACCCAGCCCGGGTCCCCGGGACGGGTTTTTACCCCAGCCGCAGATCACCGGGTCCTGTCGGGTCCCCGGCCCGGGTCCCCTGGACAGGTCGATAACCCGGCCCCAGGTCACCCGGTCATGTCGCGCACCCGGCCTGGTTCCCAGGTTCCGGTGACAATCCCGGCACCAGGACCCCGGGTCACGTGGGGACACCGGCCCCAGGTGACCGGGTCACGTGGGGACGTCGGTCCCAGGTCAGAGGGTCACGTGGGGACCCCGGACCCAGGTCACCTAGTCATGTCTGGTACCCAGCCTGGTTCCCAGGTTCCGATGACTACCCCGGCACCAGGACCCCGGGTCACGTGGGGACACCGGCCCCAGGTAACCTGGTCATGTCTGGTACCCAGCCTGGTTCCCAGGATCCGATGACCACCCCGGCACCAGGACCCCGGGTCACGTGGGGACACCGGCCCCAGGTGACCGGGTCACGTGGGGACACCGGCCCCAGGTCAGCGGGTCACATGGGGACCCTGGCCCCAGGTCAGCGGGTCACGTGGGGACACCGGTCCCAGGTCCCCGGGTCATGTCGGGTACCCGGCCTGGTTCCCAGGTTCCGGTGACCACCCCGGCACCAGGACCCCGGGTCACGTGGGGACCCCGGCCCCAGGTCAGAGGGTCACGTTGGGACCCCGGCCCCAGGTCAGCGGGTCACGTGGCGACACCGGCCCCAGGTAACCAAAGCAGGTCGGGACCCCGGCCCCAGGTCCCCGGGTCATGTCGGATACCCGGCTTGGTTCCCAGGTTCCGATGACCACCCCGGCACCAGGACCCCGGGTCACGTGGGGACACCGGCCCTAGGTCACCGAGTCCGGTCGACACCACAGCCCCAGGTCACCGGGTCAGGTCGGCACCCCGGAACCAGGTCACCAGGTCATGTCGGGACCCAGCCCGGGTCCCCGGGACGGGTTTTTACCCCAGCCGCAGATCACCGGGTCCTGTCGGGTACCCGGCCCGGGTCCCCTGGACAGGTCGGCACCCCGGCCCCGGGTCACCGGGTCATGTCGGGTCGCTGTCCCGGGTACCAGTGTCAGGTGACCACCCCGGCCCCGGGAGACGGAGTCATACCGGGTCCCCGGCCCGGGTCCCCGGGTTGCATCGGGACAAAAGCACCGGATCACTGGATCACGTGGGGTCCCGGGTCCTGGTCCCAGGGTTGCATCGGGACACCAGCGAAGGATCACCGGGTCCTGTCGGGTCCCCGGCCCGGGTCCCCTGGACAGGTCGTTAACCCGGCCCCAGGTCACCGGGTCATGTCGCGCACCCGGCCTGGTTCCCAGGTTCCGGTGACCACCCCGGCACCAGGACCCCGGGTCACGTGGGGACACCGGCCCCAGGTCCACGGGTCACGTGGGGACCCCGGCCCCAGGTCAGAGGGTCACGTGGGGACCCCGGCCCCAGGTCAGCAGGTCACGTGGGGACACCGGCCCCAGGTCAGAGGGTCACGTGGGGACACAGGCCCCGGGTCACCGCGTCAGGTCGGGACCCCAAACCCAGGTCCACGAGTCCGTCGACACCACAGCCCCGGGTCACTGGGTCGTGTCGGGTACACAGCCCGGGCACCAGGGTCAGCTCGGGACCCCGGCCCCAGGTCCCCGGGTCATGTCGGGTACCCGGCCTGGTTCCCAGGTTCCGATGACTACCCCGGCACCAGGACCCCGGGTCACGTGGGGACCCCGGCCCCAGGTCAGCGGGTCACGTGGGGACCCCGCCCCCAGGTCAGCGGGTCACGTGGGGACCCGGGCACCAGGACCCCGGGTCACGTGGGGACACCGGCCCCAGGTCACCGAGTCCGGTCGACACCACAGCCCCAGGTCACCGGGTCAGGTCGGCACCCCGGAACCAGGTCACCAGGTCATGTCGGGACCCAGCCCGGGTCCCCGGGACGGGTTTTTACCCCAGCCGCAGATCACCGGGTCCTGTCGGGTCCCCGGCCCGGGTCCCCTGGACAGGTCGTTAACCCGGCCCCAGGTCACCGGGTCATGTCGCGCACCCGGCCTGGTTCCCAGGTTCCGGTGACCACCCCGGCACCAGGACCCCGGGTCACGTGGGGACACCGGCCCCAGGTCACCGCGTCAGGTCGGGACCCCGAACCCAGGTCCACGAGTCCGTCGACACCACAGCCCCGGGTCACCGGGTCGTGTCGGGTACACAGCCCGGGCACCAGGGTCAGCTCGGGACCGCGGCCCCAGGTCCCCGGGTCACGTCGGGTACCCGGCCTGGTTCCCAGGTTCCGATGACCACCCCGGCACCAGGACCCCGGGTCACGTGGGGACCCCGGCCCCAGGTCAGCGTGTCACGTGGGGACCCCGGCCCCAGGTCACCGGTTCACGTGGGGACACCGGCCCCAGGTCAGCGGGTAACGTGGGGACACCGGCCCCAGGTCAGCGGGTCACGTGGGGACACAGGCCCCAGGTCACCGCGTCAGGTCGGGACCCCGAACCCAGGTCCACGAGTCCGTCGACACCACAGCCCCGGGTCACCGGGTCGTGTCGGGTACACAGCCCGGGCACCAGGGTCAGCTCGGGACCCCGGCCCCAGGTCCCCTGGTCATGTCGCGCACCCGGCCTGGTTCCCAGGTTCCGATGACCACCCCGGCACCAGGACCCCGGGTCACGTGGGGATTCCGGCCCCAGGTTAGCGGGTCACGTGGGGACACCGGCCCCAGGTCACCGCGTCAGGTCGGGACCCCGAACCCAGGTCCACGAGTCCGTCGACACCACAGCCCCGGGTCACCGGGTCGTGTCGGGTACAAAGCCCGGGCATCAGGGTCAGCTCGGTACCCCGGCCCCAGGTCCCTGGGTCATGTCGGGTACCCGGCCTGGTTCCCAGGTTCCGATGACCACCCCGGCACCAGGACCCTGGGTCACGTTGGGATACCGGCCCCAGGTGACCGGGTCACGTGGGGACACCGGCCCCAGGTCACCGGGTCACGTGGGGACCCCGGACCCATGTCAGCGGGTCACGTGGGGACACCGGCCCCAGGTAACCGGGTCATACCGGGTCCCCGGACCCAGGTCACCGGGTCAGGTCGGGACCCCGGACCCAGGTCGGGTCATGTCACGTCCCATGCCCGGGTCCCCGGGTTGGATTTTTACCCAGGCCCCGGGTCACAGGGTCATGTCGGGTCAACGGCCTGGGTACAAGGGTCTGGTGACCACCCCGACCCCAGGTCCCCGGGTCATGACGGGACACTGGACCAGGTCCCCGAATCCGGTCGACACCACAGCCCCAGGTCACCGGGTCAGGTCGGTAACCCGGAACCAGGTCACCGGGTCATGTCGGGACCCAGCCCGGGTCCCCGGGACGGGTTTTTACCCCAGCCGCAGATCACCGGGTCCTGTCGGGTCCCCGGCCCGGGTCCCCTGGACAGGTCGTTAACCCGGCCCCAGGTCACCGGGTCATGTCGCGCACCCGGCCTGGTTCCCAGGTTCCGGTGACCACCCCGGCACCAGGACCCCGGGTCACGTGGGGACCCCAGCCCCAGGTCAGCGGGTCACGTGGGGACCCCGGCCCCAGGTCAGAGGGTCACGTGGGGACACCGGCCCCAGGTCACCGCGTCAGGTCGGGACCCCGAACCCAGGTCCACGAGTCCGTCGTCACCACAGCCCCGGGTCACCGGGTCGTGTCGGGTACACAGCCCGTGCACCAGGGTCAGCTCGGGACCCCGGCCCCAGGTCCCCGGGTCATGTCGGGTACCCAGCCTGGTTCCCAGGTTCCGATGACCACCCCGGCACCAGGACCCCGGGTCACGTGGGGACCCCGGCCCCAGGTCAGCGTGTCACGTGGGGACCCCGGCCCCAGGTCAGCGGGTCACGTGGGGATACCGGCCACAGGTAACCAAGGCAGGTCGGGACCCCGGCCCCAGGTCCCCGGGTCATGTCGGATACCCGGCTTGGTTCCCAGGTTCCGATGACCACCCCGGCACCAGGACCCCGGGTCACGTGGGGACCCCGGCCCCAGGTGACCGGGTCACGTGGGGACCCCGGCCCCAGGTCAACTAGTCCGGTCGACACCACAGCCCCAGGTCACCGGGTCAGGTCGGCACCCCGGAACCAGGTCACCAGGTCATGTCGGGACCCAGCCCGGGTCCCCGGGACGGGTTTTACCCCAGCCACAGATCACCGGGTCCTGTCGGGTCCCCGGCCCGGGTCCCCTGGACAGGTCGTTAACCCGGCCCCAGGTCACCGGGTCATGTCGCGCACCCGGCCTGGTTCCCAGGTTCCGGTGACCACCCCGGCACCAGGACCCCGGGTCACGTGGGGACCCCGGCCCCAGGTCAGCGGGTCACGTGGGGACCCCGGCCCCAGGTCAGCGGTCACATGGGGACACTGGCCCCAGGTAACCAAGGCAGGTCGGGACCCCGGCCCCAGGTCCCCGGGTCACGTGGGGACACCGGCCCCAGGTCAGCGGGTCACGTGGGGAAAACTGCCCCAGGTGACCGGGTCACGTGGGGACACCGGCCCCAGGTCAGCGGGTCACGTGGGATCCCGGCCCCAGGTCAGCGGGTCACGTGGGGACCCCGGACCCAGGTCACCTGGTCATGTCTAGTACCCAGCCTTGTTCCCAGGTTCCGGTGACCACCCCGGCACCAGGACCCCGGGTCACGTGGGGACCCTGGCCCCAGGTCAGCAGGTCACGTGGGGAAACCGGCCCCAGGTAACCAAGGCAGGTCGGGAACCCGGCCCCAGGTCCCTGTTTCATGTCGGGTACCCGGCCTGGTTCCCAGGTTCCGATGACCACCCCGGCACCAGGACCCCGGGTCACGTGGGGACCCCGGCCCCAGGTCACCTGGTCATGTCTGGTATCCAGCCTGGTTCCCAGGTTCCGATGACCACCCCGGCACCAGGACCCCGGGTCACGTGGGGACACCGGCCCCAGGTCACCGAGTCCGGTCGACACCACAGCCCCAGGTCACCGGGTCAGGTCGGCACCCCGGAACCAGGTCACCAGGTCATGTCGGGACCCAGCCCGGGTCCCCGGGACGGGTTTTTACCCCAGCCGCAGATCACCGGGTCCTGTCGGGTCCCCGGCCCGGGTCCCCTGGACAGGTCGTTAACCCGGCCCCAGGTCACCGGGTCATGTCGCGCACCCGGCCTGGTTCCCAGGTTCCGGTGACCACCCCGGCACCAGGACCCCGGGTCACGTGGGGACCCCGGCCCCAGGTCAGCGGGTCACGTGCGGACACCGGCCCCAGGTCACCGCGTCAGGTCGGGACCCCGAACCCAGGTCCACGAGTCCGTCGACACCACAGCCCCGGGTCACCGGGTCGTGTCGGGTACACAGCCTGGGCACCAGGGTCAGCACGGGACCCCGGCCCCAGGTCCCCGGGTCATGTCGGGTACCCGGCCTGGTTCCCAGGTTCCGATGACCAACCCGGCACTAGGACCCTGGGTCACGTGGGGACCCCGGCCACAGGTCAGCGTGTCACGTGGGGACCCCGGCCCCAGGTCAGCGGGTCACGTGGGGATACCGTCCACAGGTAACCAAGGCAGGTCGGGACCCCGGCCCCAGGTCCCCGGGTCATCTCGGATACCGGGCTTGGTTCCCAGGTTCCGATGACCACCCCGGCACCAGGACCCCGGGTCACGTGGGGACACCGGCCCCAGGTCCCCGAGTCCGGTCGACACCACAGCCCCAGGTCACCGGGTCAGGTCGGCACCCCGGAACCAGGTCACCAGGTCATGTCGGGACCCAGCCCGGGTCCCCGGGACGGGTTTTTACCCCAGCCGCAGATCACCGGGTCCTGTCGGATCCCCGGCCCGGGTCCTCTGGACAGGTCGTTAACCCGGCCCCAGGTCACCGGGTCATGTAGCGCACCCGGCCTGGTTCCCAGGTTCCGGTGACCACCCCGGCACCAGGACCCCGGGTCACGTGGGGACCCCGGCCCCAGGTCAGCGGGTCACATGGGGACACCGGCCCCAGGTCACCGCGTCAGGTCGGGACCCCGAACCCAGGTCCACGAGTCCATCGACACCACAGCCCCGGGTCACCGGGTCGTGTCGGGTACACAGCCCGGGCACCAGGGTCAGCTCGGGACCCCGGCCCCAGGTCCCCGGGTCATGTCGGGTACCCGGCCTGGTTCCCAGGTTCCGATGACCACCCCGGCACCAGGACCCCGGGTCACGTGGGGACCCCGGACCCAGGTGACCGGGTCACGTGGGGACACCGGACCCAGGTCAGCGGGTCACGTGGGGACACCGGCCCCAGGTAACCGGGTCATACCGGGTCCCCGGACCCAGGTCAGCGGGTCAGGTCGGGACCCCGGACCCAGGTCGGGTCATGTCACGTCCCATGCCCGGGTCCCCGGGTTGGATTTTTACCCAGGCCCCGGGTCACAGGGTCATGTCGGGTCAACGGACTGGGTACAAGGGTCTGGTGACCACCCCGACCCCAGGTCCCCGGGTCATGACAGGACACCGGACCAGATCCCCGAGTCCGGTCGACACCACAGTCCCAGGTCACCGGGTCAGGTCGGGACCAAGCCCGGGTCCCCGGGACGGGTTTTTACCCCAGCCGCAGATCATCGGGTCCTGTCGGGTCCCCGGCCGGTGTCCCCTGGACAGGTCGTTACCCCGGCCCCGGGTCACCGGGTCATGTCGCACACCCGGCCTGGTTCCCAGGTTCCGGAAACCACCCCGGCACCAGGACCCCGGGTCACGTGGGGACCCCAGCCCCAGGTCAGCGGGTCACGTGGGGACACCGGCCCCAGGTAACCGGGTCAGGTCGGGACCCCGGCCCCAGGTCAGCGGGTCATGTCGGGTACCCGGCCTGGTTCCCAGGTTCCGGTGACCACCCCGGCACCAGGACCCCGGGTCACGTGGGGACACTGGCCCCAGGTCAGCGGGTCACGTGGGGACACCGGCCCCAGGTAACCAAGGCAGTTCGGGACCCCGGCCCCAGGTCCCCGGGTCATGTCGGGTACCCGGCCTGGTTCCCAGGTTCCGATGACCACCCCGGCACCAGGACCCCGGGTCACGTGGGGACACCGGCCCCAGGTCAGCTGGTCACGTGGGGACCCCGGACCCAGGTCACCTGGTCATGTCTGGTACCCAGCCTGGTTCCCAGGTTCCGATGACCACCCCGGCACCAGGACCCCGGGTCACGTGGGGACACCGGCCCCAGGTGACCGAGTCACGTGGGGACACCGGCCCCAGGTCAGCGGGTCACATGGGGATACCGGCCCTAGGTCAGCGGGTCACGTGGGGACACCGGCCCCATGTAACCAAAGCAGGTCGGGACCCCGGCCCCAGGTCCCCGGGTCATGTCGGATACCCGGCTTGGTTCCCAGGTTCCAATGACCACCCCGGCACCAGGACCCCGGGTCACGTGGGGACACCGGCCCCAGGTCACCGAGTCCGGTCGACACGACAGCCCCAGGTCACCGGGTCAGGTCGGCACCCCGGAACCAGGTCACCAGGTCATGTCGGGACCCAGCCCGGGTCCCCGGGACGGGTTTTTACCCCCGCCGCAGATCACCGGGTCATGTCGCGCACCCGGCTAGGTTCCCAGGTTCCGGTGACCACCCCGGCACCAGGACCCCGGGTCACGTGGGGACACCAGCCCCAGGTGACCGGGTCACGTGGGGACACCGGCCCCAGGTCAGAGGGTCACGTGGGGACACCGGCCCCAGGTCACCGCGTCAGGTCGGGACCCCGAACCCAGGTCCACGAGTCCGTCGACACCACAGCCCCGGGTCACCGGGTCGTGTCGGGTACACAGCCCGGGCACCAGGGTCAGCTCGGGACCCTGGCCCCAGGTCCCTGGGTCATGTCGGGTACCCGGCCTGGTTCCCAGGTTCCGATGACCACCCCGGCACCAGGACCCCGGGTCACGTGGGGACCCCGGCCCCAGGTCAGAGGGTCACGTGGGGACCCCTGACCCAGGTCACCTGGTCATGTCTGGTACCCAGCCTGGTTCCCAGGTTCCGATGACCACCCCGGCACCAGGACCCCGGGTCACGTGGGGACACCGGCCCCAGGTCAGAGGGTCACGTGGGGACACCGGACCCGGGTCAGCGGGTCACGTGGGGACACCTGCCCCAGGTCAGCGGGTCACGTGGGGACACCGGCCCCAGGTAACCGGGTCACGTGGGGACCCCGGACCCAGGTCAGCGGATCACGTGGGGACCCCGGACCCGGGTCAGCGGGTCACGTGGGGACACCGGCCCCAGGTCAGCGGGTCACGTGGGGACACCGGCCCCAGGTCACCGTGTCACGTGGGGACCCCGGACCCAGGTCAGCGGGTCACGTGGGGACCCCGGGCCCGGGTCAGCGGGTCACGTGTGGACACCGGCCCCAGGTCAGCGGGTCACGTGGGGACACCGGCCCCAGGTCAGCGGGTCACGTGGGGACCCCAGCCCCAGGTCAGCGGGTCACGTGGGGACCCCGGCCCCAGGTCAGCGGGTCACGTGGGGTCACCGGCCCCAGGTCAGCGGGTCACGTGGGGACCCCGGCCCCAGGTCAGCGGGTCACGTGGGTACACCGGCCCCAGGTAACCGGGTCATACCGGGTCCCCGGACCCAGGTCACCGGGTCAGGTCGGGACCCCGGACCCAGGTCGGGTCATGTCATGTCCCATGCCCGGGTCCCCGGGTTGGATTTTTACCCAGGCCCCGGGTCACAGGGTCATGTCGGGTCAACGGCCTGGGTCCCCTGGACAGGTCGTTAACCCGGCCCAGGGTCACCGGGTCATGTCGCGCACCCGGCCTGGTTCCCAGGTTCCGGTGACCACCCCGGCACCAGGACCCTGGGTCAGGTCGGCACCCCGGAACCAGGTCAGCGGGTCACGTGGGGACACCGGCCCCAGGTCACCGCGTCAGGTCGGGACCCGGAACCCAGGTCCACGAGTCCGTCGACACCACAGCCCCGGGTCACCGGGTCGTGTCGCGTAACCGGCCTGGTTCCCAGGTTCCGATGACCACCCCGTCACCAGGACCCCGGGGCACGTGGGGACACCGGACCCAGGTCAGCGGGTCACGTGGGGACACCGGCCCCAGGGAACCGGGTCATACCGGGTCCCCGGACCCAGGTCACCGCGTCAGGTTTGGATCCCGGACCCAGGTCGGGTCATGTCACGTCCCATACCTGGGTCCCCGGGTTGGATTTTTACCCAGGCCCCGGGTCACAGGGTCATGTCGGGTCAACGGCCTGGGTACAACGGTCTGGTGACCACCCCGACCCCAGGTCCCCGGGTCATGACGGGACACCGGACCAGGTCCCCGAGTCCGGTCGACACCACAGCCCCAGGGCACCGGGTCACGTCGGCACCCCGGAACCAGGTCACCGGGTCATGTCGGGACCCAGCCCGGGTCCCCGGGATGGGTTTTTACCCCAGCCGCAGATCACCGGGTCCTGTCGGGTACCCGGGTCGGGTCCCCTGGACAGGTCGGCACCCCGGCCCCGGGTCACCGTGTCATGTCGGGTCGCTGTCCCGGGTACCAGTGTCAGGTGACCACCCCGGCCCCGGGAGACGGAGTCATACCGGGTCCCCGGCCCGGGTCCCCGGGTTGCATCGGGACAAAAGCACCGGATCACTGGATCACGTGGGGTCCCGGGCCCGGGTCCCCGGGTTGCATCGGGACACCAGCGAAGGATCACCGGGTCCTGTCGGGTCCCCGGCCCGGGTCCCCTGGACAGGTCGTTAACCCGGCCCCAGGTCACCGGGTCATGTCGCGCACCCGGCCTGGTTCCCAGGTTCCGGTGACCACCCCGGCACCAGGACCCCGGGTCACGTGGGGACCCCGGCCCCAGGTCAGCGGGTCACGTGGGGACACCGGCCCCAGGTCACCGCGTCAGGTCGGGACCCCCAACCCAGGTCCATGAGTCCGTCGACACCACAGCCCCGGGTCACCGGGTCGTGTCGGGTAACCGGCCTGGTTCCCAGGTTCCGATGACCACCCCGGCACCAGGACCCCGGGTCACGTGGGGACACCGGCCCCAGGTGACCGGTTCACGTGGGGACACCGGCCCCAGGTCACCGGTTCACGTGGGGACCCCGGCCCCAGGTCAGCGGGTCACGTGGGGTCACCGGCCCCAGGTCAGAGGGTCACGTGGGGACCCCGGACCCAGGTCACCTAGTCATGTCTGGTACCCAACCTGGTTCCCAGGTTCCGGTGACCACCCCGGCACCAGGACCCCGGGTCACGTGGGGACCCCGGCCCCAGGTCAGCGGGTCACGTGGGGACACCGGCCCCAGGTCACCGCGTCAGGTCAGGATCCCGAACCCAGGTCCACGAGTCCGTCGACACCACAGCCCCGGGTCACCGGGTCGTGTCGGGTAACCGGCCTGGTTCCCAGGTTCCGATGACCACCCCGGCCCCAGGACCCCAGGTCACGTGGGGACACCGGCCCCAGGTGACCGGGTCACGTGGGGACACCGGCCCCAGGTCACCGGGTCACGTGGGGACCCCGGCCCCAGGTCAGCGGGTCACGTGGGGACACCGGCCCCAGGTAACCAAGGCAGGTCGGGACCCAGCCCTGGTCCCCGGGACGGGTTTTTACCCCAGCCGCAGATCACCGGGTCGTGTCGGGTCCCCGGCCCGGGTCCCCTGGACAGGTCGATAACCCGGCCCCAGGTCACCCGGTCATGTCGCGCACCCGGCCTTGTTCCCAGGTTCCGGTGACCATCCCGGCACCAGGACCCCGGGTCACGTGGGGACCCCGGCCCTAGGTCAGAGGGTCACGTGGGGACCCCGGACCCAGGTCACCTGGTCATGTGTGGTACCCAGCCTGGTTCCCAGGTTCCGATGACCACCCCGGCACCAGGACCCCGGGTCACGTGGGGACACCGGCCCCAGGTCAGCGGGTCACGTGGTGACCCCGGCCCCAGGTCAGCGGGTCACGTGGGGACCCCGGCCCCAGGTCAGCGGGTCACGTGGGGACACCGGCCCCAGGTAACCGGGTCATACCGGGTCCCCGGACCCAGGTCACCGGGTCAGGTCGGGACCCCGGACCCAGGTCGGGTCATGTCACGTCCCATGCCCGGGTCCCCGGGTTGGATTTTTACCCAGGCCCCAGGTCACAGGGTCATGTCGGGTCAACGGCCTGGGTACAAGGGTCTGGTGACCACCCCGACCCCAGGTCCCCGGGTCATGACGGGACACCGGACCAGGTCCCCGAGTCCGGTCGACACCACAGCCCCAGGTCACCGGGTCACGTCGGCACCCCGGAACCAGGTCACCGGGTCATGTCGGGACCCAGCCGGGGTCCCCGGGACGGGTTTTTACCCCAGCCGCAGATCACCGGGTCCTGTCGGGTACCCGGGTCGGGTCCCCTGGACAGGTCGGCACCCCGGCCCCGGGTCACCGGCTCATGTCGGGTCGCTGTCCCGGGTACCAGTGTCAGGTGACCACCCCGGCCCCGGGAGACGGAGTCATACCGGGTCTCGGGCCCGGGTCCCCGGGTTGCATCGGGACACCAGCGAAGGATCACCGGGTCCTGTCGGTCCCCGGCCCGGGTCCCCTGGACAGGTCGTTAACCCGGCCCCAGGTCACCGGGTCATGTCGCGCACCCGGCCTGGTTCCCAGGTTCCGGTGACCACCCCGGCCCCAGGACCCCGGGTCACGTGGGGACCCCGGCCCCAGGTCAGAGGGTCACGTGGGGACACCGGCCCCGGCTCACCGCGTCAGGTCGGGACCCCGAACCCAGGTCCACGAGTCCGTCGACACCACAGCCCCGGGTCACCGGGTCGTGTCGGGTACACAGCCCGGGCACCAGGGTCAGCTCGGGACCCCGGCCCCAGGTCCCCGGGTCATGTCGGGTACCCGGCCTGGTTCCCAGGTTCCGATGACCACCCCGGCACCAGGACCCCGGGTCACGTGGGGACACCGGCCCCAGGTCACCGGGTCACGTGGGGACCCCGGACCCAGGTCACCTGGTCATGTCTGGTACCCAGCCTGGTTCCCAGGTTCCGATGACCACCCCGGCACCAGGACCCCGGGTCACGTGGGGACACCGGCCCCAGGTGACCGGGTCACGTGGGGACACCGGCCCCAGGTCACCGGGTCACGTGGGGACACCGGCCCCAGGTCAGCGGGTCACATGGGGACCCCGGCCCCAGGTAACCAAGGCAGGTCGGGACCCCAGCCCCAGGTCCCCGGGTCATGTCGGGTACCCGGCCTGGTTCCCAGGTTCCGATGACCACCCCGGCACCAGGACCCCAGGTCACGTGGGGACACCGGCCCCAGGTCAGAGGGTCACGTGGGGACTCCGGACCCAGGTTACCTGGTCATGTCTGGTACCCAGCCTGGTTCCCAGGTTCCGATGACCACCCCGGCACCAGGACCCAGGGTCACGTGGGGACACTGGCCCCAGGTGACCGGGTCACGTGGGGACACCGGCCCCAGGTCAGCGGGTCACATGGGGACCCCGGCCCCAGGTCACCGGGTCAGGTGGGGAGACTGGCCCCAGGTAACCGGGTCACGTGGGGACCCCGGACCCAGGTCAGCGGGTCACGTGGGGTCACCGGCTCCAGATCAGAGGGTCACGTGGGGACCCCGGACCCAGGTCACCTAGTCATGTCTGGTACCCAGCCTGGATCCCAGGTTCCGATGACCACCCCGGCACCAGGACCCCGAGTCCGGTCGACACCACAGCCCCAGGTCACCGGGTCACGTCGGCACCCCGGAACCAGGTCACCGGGTCATGTCGGGACCCAGCCCGGGTCCCCGGAACGGGTTTTTACCCCAGCCGCAGATCACCGGGTCCTGTCGGGTACCCGGGTCGGGTCCCCTGGACAGGTCGGCACCCCGGCCCCGGGTCACGGGGTCATGTCGGGTCGCTGTCCCGGGTACCAGTGTCAGGTGACCACCCCGGCCCCGGGAGACGGAGTCATACCGGGTCCCCGGCCCGGGTCCCCGGCCCGGGTCCCCGGGTTGCATCGGGACAAAAGCACCGGATCACTGGATCACGTGGGGTCCCGGGTCCGGGTCCCCGGGTTGCATCGGGACACCAGCGAAGGATCACCGGGTCCTGTCGGGTCCCCGGCCCGGGTCCCCTGGACAGGTCGTTAACCCGGCCCCAGGTCACCGGGTCATGTCGTGCACCCGGCCTGGTTCCCAGGTTCCGGTGACCACCCCGGCACCAGGACCCCGGGTCACGTGGGGACCCCGGCCCCAGGTCAGAGGGTCACGTGGGGACACCGGCCCCAGGTCACCGCGTCAGGTCGGGACCCCGAACCCAGGTCCACGAGTCCGTCGACACCACAGCCCCGGGTCACCGGGTCGTGTCGGGTACACAGCCCGGGCACCAGGGTCAGCTCGGGACCCCGGCCCCAGGTCCCCGGGTCATGTCGGGTACCCGGCCTGGTTCCCAGGTTCCGATGACCACCCCGGCACCAGGACCCCGGGTCACGTGGGGACACCGGCCCCAGGTCACCGGGTCACGTGGGGACCCCGGACCCAGGTCACCTGGTCATGTCTGGTACCCAGCCTGGTTCCCAGGTTCCGATGACCACCCCGGCACCAGGACCCCGGGTCACGTGGGGACACCGGCCCCAGGTGACCGGGTCACGTGCGGACACCGGCCCCAGGTCACCGCGTTAGGTCAGGATCCCGAACCCAGGTCCACGAGTCCGTCGACACCACAGCCCCGGGTCACCGGGTCGTGTCGGGTAACCAGCCTGGTTCCCAGGTTCCGATGACCACCCCGGCCCCAGGACCCCGGGTCACGTGGGGACACCGGCCCCAGGTGACCGGGTCACGTGGGGACACCGGCCCCAGGTAACCGGGTCACGCGGGGACCCCGGACCCAGGTCGGGTCATGTCACGTCCCATGCCCGGGTCCCCGGGTTGGATTTTTACCCAGGCCCCGGGTCACAGGGTCATGTCGGGTCAACGGCCTGGGTACAAGGGTCTGGTGACCACCCCGACCCCAGGTCCCCGGGTCATGACGGGACACCGGACCAGGTCCCCGAGTCCGGTCGACACCACAGCCCCAGGTCACCGGGTCACGTCGGCACCCCGGAACCAGGTCACCGGGTCATGTCGGGACCCAGCCCGGGTCCCCGGGACGGGTTTTTACCCCAGCCGCAGATCACCGGGTCCTGTCGGGTACCCGGGTCGGGTCCCCTGGACAGGTCGGCACCCCGGCCCCGGGTCACCGGGTCATGTCGGGTCGCTGTCCCGGGTACCAGTGTCAGGTGACCACCCCGGCCCCGGGAGACGGAGTCATACCTGGTCTCGGGCCCGGGTCCCCGGGTTGCATCGGGACACCAGCGAAGGACCACTGGGTCCTGTCGGGTCCCCGGCCCGGGTCCCCTGGACAGGTCGTTAACCCGGCCCCAGGTCACTGGGTCATGTCGCGCACCCGGCCTGGTTCCCAGGTTCCGGTGACCACCCCGGCACCAGGACCCCGGGTCACGTGGGGACCCCGGCCCCAGGTCAGCGGGTCACGTGGGGACCCCGGACCCAGGTCAGCGGGTCACGTGGGGACACCGGCCCCAGTTAACCGGGTCACGTGGGGACCCCGGACCCAGGTCAGCGGGTCACGTGGGGACACCGGCCCCAGGTCGGGTCATGTCACATCCCATACCCGGGTCCCCGGGTTGGATTTTTACCCAGGCCCCGGGTCACAGGGTCATGTCGGGTCAACGGCCTGGGTACAAGGGTCTGGTGACCACCCCGACCCCAGGTCCCCGGGTCATGACGGGACACCGGACCAGGTCCCCGAGTCCGGTCGACACCACAGCCCCAGGTCACCGGGTCATGTCGGGACCCAGCCCGGGTCCCCGGGACGGGTTTTTTACCCCAGCCGCAGATCACCGGGTCCTGTCGGGTCCCCGGCCCGGGTCCCCTGGAGAGGTCGGCACCCCAGCCCCGGGTCACGGGGTCATGTCGGGTCACTGTCCCGGGTACCAGTGTCAGGTGACCACCCCGGCCCCGGGAGACGGAGTCATACCGGGTCCCCGGCCCGGGTCCCCGGGTTGCATCGGGACAAAAGCACTGGATCACTGGATCACGTGGGGTCCCGGGCCCGGGTCCCCGGATTGCATTGGGACACCAGCGAAGGATCACCGGGTCCTGTCGGGTCCCCGGCCCGGGTCCCCTGGACAGGTCGTTAACCCTGCCCCAGGTCACCGGGTCATGTCGCGCACCCGGCCTGGTTCCCAGGTTCCGGTGACCACCCCGGCACCAGGACCCCGGGTCACGTGGGGACCCCGGCACCAGGACCCCGTGTCACGTTGGGACACCGGCCCCAGGTGACCGGGTCACGTGGAGACACCGGCCCCAGGTAACCGGGTCACGTGGGGACCCCGGCCCCAGGTGACCGGGTCACGTGGGGACACCGGCCCCAGGTAACCGGGTCATACCGGGTCCCCGGACCCAGGTCACCGGGTCAGGTCGGGACCCCGGACCCAGGTCGGGTCATGTCACGTCCCATGCCCGGGTCCCCGGGTTGGATTTTTACTCAGGCCCCGGGTCACAGGGTCATGTCGGGTCAACGGCCTGGGTACAAGGGTCTGGTGACCACCCCGACCCCAGGTCCCCGGGTCATGACGGGACACCGGACCAGGTCCCCGAGTCCGGTCGACACCACAGCCCCAGGTCACCGGGTCAGGTCGGCACCCCGGAACCAGGTCACCGGGTCATGTCGGGACCCAGCCCGGGTCCCCGGGACGGGTTTTTACCCCAGCCGCAGATCACCGGGTCCTGTCGGGTACCCGGGTCGGGTCCCCTGGACAGGTCGGCACCCCGGCCCCGGGTCACGGGGTCATGTCGGGTCGCTGTCCCGGGTACCAGTGTCAGGTGACCACCCCGGCCCCGGGAGACGGAGTCATACCGGGTCCCCGGCCCGGGTCCCCGGGTTGCATCGGGACAAAAGCACCGGATCACTGGATCACGTGCGGTCCCGGGCCCGGGTCCCCGGGTTGCATCGGGACACCAGCGAAGGATCACCAGGTCCTGTCGGGTCCCCGGCCCGGGTCCCTTGGACAGGTCGTTAACCCGGCCCCAGGTCACCGGGTCATGTCGCGCACCCGGCCTGGTTCCCAGGTTCCGGTGACCACCCCGGCACCAGGACCCCGGGTCACGTGGGGACCCCGGCCCGAGGTCAGCGGGTCACGTGGGGACACCGGCCCCAGGTCACCGCGTCAGGTCGGGACCCCGAACCCAGGTCCACGTGTCCGTTGACACCACAGCCCTGGGTCACCGGGTCCTGTAGGGTACCCAGCCTGGTTCCCAGGTTCCGATGACCACCCCGGCACCAGGACCCCGGGTCACGTGGGGACACCGGCCCCAGGTAACCGGGTCACGCGGGGACCCCGGACCCAGGTCGGGTCATGTCACGTCCCATGCCCGGGTCCCCGGGTTGGATTTTTACCCAGGCCCCGGGTCACAGGGTCATGTCGGGTCAACGGCCTGGGTACAAGGGTCTGGTGACCACCCCGACCCCAGGTACCCGGGTCATGATGGGACACCGGACCAGGTCCCCGAGTCCGGTCGACACCACAGCCCCAGGTCACCGGGTCACGTCGGCACCCCGGAACCAGGTCACCGGGTCATGTCGGGACCCAGCCCGGGTCCCCGGAACGGGGTTTTACCCCAGCCGCAGATCACCGGGTCCTGTCGGGTACCCGGGTCGGGTCCCCTGGACAGGTCGGCACCCCGGCCCCGGGTCACGGGGTCATGTCGGGTCGCTGTCCCGGGTACCAGTGTCAGGTGACCACCCCAGCCCCGGGAGACGGAGTCATACCGGGTCCCCGGCCCGGGTCCCCGGGTTGCATCGGGACACCAGCAAAGGATCACCGGGTCCTGTCGGGTCCCCGGCCCGGGTCCCCTGGACAGGTTGTTAACCCGGCCCCAGCTCACCGGGTCATGTCGCGCACCCGGCCTGGTTCCCAGGTTCCGGTGACGACCCCGGCACCAGGACCCCGGGTCACGTGGGGACCCCGGCCCCAGGTCAGCGGGTCAAGTGGGGACCCCGGCCCCAGGTCAGAGGGTCACGTGGGGACACCGGCCCCAGGTCACCGCGTCAGGTCGGGACCCCGAACCCAGGTCCACGAGTCCGTCGACACCACAGCCCCGGGTCACCGGGTCGTGTCGGGTACACAGCCCGGGCACCAGGGTCAGCTCGGGACCCCGGCCCCAGGTCCCCGGGTCATGTTGGGTACCCGGCCTGGTTCCCAGGTTCCGATGACCACCCCGGCACCAGGACCCCGGGTCACGTGGGGACACCGGCCCCAGGTCAGCGGGTCACGTGGGGACCCCGGCCCCAGGTAACCAAGGCAGGTCGGGACCCCAGCCCCAGGTCCCCGGGTCATGTCGGGTACCCGGCCTGGTTCCCAGGTTCCAATGACCACCCCGGCACCAGGACCCCGGGTCACGTGGGGACCCCGGCCCCAGGTCAGCGGGTCACGTGGGGACCCCGGCCCCAGGTCAGAGGGTCACGTGGGGACCCCGGACCCAGGTCACCTAGTCATGTCTGGTACCCAGCCTGGTTCCCAGGTTCCGATGACCACCCCGGCACCAGGACCCCGGGTCACGTGGGGACCCCGGCCCCAGGTCAGCGGGTCACGTGGGGACCCCGGCCCCAGGTCAGCGGGTCACGTGGGTACCCCGGACCTAGGTCACCTGGTCATGTCGGGTACCCGGCCTGGTTCACAGCTTCCGATGACCACCCCGGCACCAGGACCCCGGGTCACGTGGGGACACCGGCCCCAGGTCAGCGGGTCACGTGGGGACACCGGCCCCAGGTGACCGGGTCACGTGGGGACACCAGCCCCAGGTCACCGGGTCACGTGGGGACCCCGGCCCCAGGTCAGAGGGTCACGTGGGGACCCCGGACCCAGGTCACCTAGTCATGTCTGGTACCCAGCCTGGTTCCCAGGTTCCGATGACCACCCCGGCACCAGGACCACGGGTCACGTGGGGACACCGGCCCCAGGTGACCGGGTCACGTGGGGACCCCGGCCCCAGGTCAGCGGGTCACGTGGGGACCCCGGCCCCAGGTCAGCGGGTCACGTGGGGACACCGGCCCCAGGTCAGCGGGTCACGTGGGGACCCCGAACCCAGGTCACCTGGTCATGTCTGGTACCCAACCTCGTTCCCAGGTTCCGATGACCAACCCGGCACCAGGACCCCGGGTCACGTGGAGACACCGGCCCCAGGTGACCGGGTCACGTGGGGACACCGGCCCCACGTCACCGGGTCACGTGGGGACCCCGGCCCCAGGTCAGCGGGTCACGTGGGGACATCGGCCGCAGGTAACCGGGTCACGTGGGGACACCGGCCCCAGGTAACCAAGGCAGGTCGGGACCCAGCCCGGGTCCCCGGGACAGGTTTTTACCCCAGCCGCAGATCACCGGGTCATGTCGGGTCCCCGGCCCGGGTCCCCTGGACAGGTCGGCACCCCGGCCCCGGATCACGGGGTCATGTCGGGTCGCTGTCCCGGGTACCAGTGTCAGGTGACCACCCCGGCCCCGGGAGACGGAGTCATACCGGGTCCCCGGCCCGGGTCCCCGGGTTGAATCGGGACAAAAGCACCGGATCACTGGATCACGTGGGGTCCCGGGCCCGGGTCCCCGGGTTGCATCAGGACACCAGCGAAGGATCACCGGGTCCTGTCGGGTCCCCGGCCCGGGTCCCCTGGACAGGTCGTTAACCCGGCCCCAAGTCACCGGGTCATGTCGCGCACCCGGCCTGGTTCCCAGGTTCCGGTGACCACCCCGGCCCCAGGTGACCGAGTCAAGTGGGGACACCGGCCCCAGGTCAGCGGGTCACGTGGGGACACCGGACCCAGGTAACCGGGTCACGTGGGGACCCCGGACCCAGGTCAGCGGGTCACGTGGGGACACCGGCCCCGGGTAACCGGGTCATACCGGGTCCCCGGACCCAGGTCACCGGGTCAGGTCGGGACCCCGGACCCAGGTCGGGTCATGTCACGTCCCATACCCGGGTCCCCGGGTTGGATTTTTACCCAGGCCCCGGGTCACAGGGTCATGTCGGGTCAACGGCCTGGGTACAAGGGTCTGGTGACCACCCCGACCCCAGGTCCCCGGGTCATGACGGGACACCGGACCAGGTCCCCGAGTCCGGTCGACACCACAGCCCCAGGTCACCGGGTCAGGTCGGGAACCCGGCCCGGGTCCCCCGGACAGGTCGGCACCCCGGCCCCGGGTCACCGGGTCATGTCGGGTCGCTGTCCCGGGTACCAGTGTCAGGTGACCACCCCGGCCCCGGGAGACGGAGTCATACCGGGTCCCCGGCCCGGGTCCCCGGGTTGCATCGGGACAAAAGCACCGGATCACTGGATCACGTGGGGTCCCGGGCCCGGGTCCCCGGGTTGCATCGGGACACCAGCGAAGGATCACCGGGTCCTGTCGGGTCCCCGGCCGGGGTCCCCAGGACAGGTCGTTAACCCGGCCCCAGGTCACCGGGTCATGTCGCGCACCCGGCCTGGTTCCCAGGTTCCGGTGACCACCCCGGCCCCAGGACCCCGGGTCACGTGGGGACCCCGGCCCCAGGTCAGCGGGTCACGTGGGGACCCCGGCCCCAGGTAACCAAGGCAGGTCGGGACCCCAGCCCCAGGTCAGCGGGTCATGTCGGGTACCCGGCCTGGTTCCCAGGTTCCGATGACCATCCCGGCACCAGGACCCCGGGTCACGTGGGGACACCGGCCCCAGGTCAGCGGGTCACGTGGGGACCCCGGACCCAGGTCACCTGGTCATGTCTGGTACCCAGCCTGGTTCCCAGGTTCCGATGACCACCCCGGCACCAGGACCCCGGGTCACGTGGGGACACCGGCCCCAGGTGACCGGGTCACTTGGGGACCCCGGCCCCAGGTGAGCGGGTCACGTGGGGACACCGGCCCCAGGTCAGCGGGTCACGTGGGGACACCGGCCCCAGGTAACCGGGTCACGTGGGGACCCCGGAGCCAGGTCAGCGGGTCACGTGGGGACACCGGCCCCAGGTAACCGGGTCATACCGAGTCCCCGGACCCACGTCACCGGGTCAGGTCGGGACCCTGGACCCAGGTCGGGTCATGTCACGTCCCATGCCCGGGTCCCCGGGTTGGATTTTTACCCAGGCCCCGGGTCACCGGGTCATGTCGGGTTGCTGTCCCGGGTACCAGTGTCAGGTGACCACCCCGGCCCCGGGAGACGGAGTCATACCGGGTCCCCAACCCGGGTCCCCGGGTTGCATCGGGACAAAAACACCGGATCACTGGATCACGTGGGGTCCCGGGCCCGGGTCCCCGGGTTGCATCGGGACACCAGCGAAGGATCACCGGGTCCTGTCGGGTCCCCGGCCCGGGTCCCGTGGACAGGTCGTTAACCCGGCCCCAGGTCACCGGGTCATGTCGCGCACCCGGCCTGGTTCCCAGGTTCCGGTGACCACCCCAGCACCAGGACCCCGGGTCACGTGGGGACCCCGGCCCCAGGTCAGTGGGTCACGTGGGGACCCCGGCCCCAGGTCAGAGGGTCACGTGGGGACACCGGCCCCAGGTCACCGCGTCAGGTCGGGACCACGAACCCAGGTCCACGAGTCCGTCGACACCACAGCCCCGGGTCACCCGGTCGTGTCGGGTACACAGCCCGGGCACCAGGGTCAGCTCGGGACCCCGGCCCCAGGTCCCCGGGTCATGTCGGGTACCCGGCCTGGTTCCCAGGTTCCGATGACCACCCCGGCACCAGGACCCCGGGTCACGTGGGGACCCCGGCCCCAGGTCAGCGGGTCACGTGGGGACACCGGACCCAGGTCACCTGGTCATGTCTGGTACCCAGCCTGGTTCCCAGGTTCCGATGACCACCCCGGCACCAGGACCCTGGGTCACGTGGGGACACCGGCCCCAGGTGACCGGGTCATGTGGGGACACCGGCCCCAGGTCACCGGGTCACGTGGGGACACCGGCCCCAGGTCAGCGGGTCACGTGGGGACACCGGCCCCAGGTAACCAAGGCAGGTCGGGACCCCGGCCCCAGGTCCCCGGGTCATGTCGGGTACCCGGCCTGGTTCCCAGGTTCCGATGACCACCCCGGCACCAGGACCCCGGCTCACGTGGGGACACCGGCCCCAGGTCAGCGGGTCACGTGGGGACCCCGGACCCAGGTCACCTGGTCATGTCTGGTACCCAGCCTGGTTCCCAGGTTCCGATGACCACCCCGGCACCAGGACCCCGGGTCACGTGGGGACACCGGCACCAGGTGACCGGGTCACGTGGGGACACCGGCCCCAGGTCACCGGGTCACGTGGGGACCCCGGCCCCAGGTCAGCGGGTCACGTGGGGACCCCGGCCCCAGGTAACCAAGGCAGGTCGGGACCCCAGCCCCAGGTCCCCGGGTCATGTCGGGTACCCGGCCTGGTTCCCAGGTTCCGATGACCACCCCGGCACCAGGACCCCGGGTCACGTGGGGACACCGGCCCCAGGTCAGCGGGTCACGTGCGGACACCGGACCCAGGTCACCTGGTCATGTCTGGTACCCAGCCTGGTTCCCAGGTTCCAATGACCACCCCGGCACCAGAACCCCGGGTCACGTGGGGACCCCGGCCCCAGGTCAGCGGGTCACGTGGGGACCCCGGACCCAGGTCACATGGTCATGTCCGGTACCCAGCCTGGTTCCCAGGTTCCGATGACCACCCCGGCACCAGGACCCCGGGTCACGTGGGGACACCGGCCCCAGGTGACCGGGTCACATGGGGACCCCGGCCCCAGGTCAGCTGGTCACGTGGGGACACCGGCCCCAGGTAACCAAGGCAGGTCGGGACCCAGCCCGGGTCCCCGGGACGGGTTTTTACCCCAGCCGCAGATCACCGGGTCCTGTCGGGTCCCCGGCCCCGGTCCCCTGGACAGGTCGATAACCCGGCCCCAGGTCACCCGGTCATGTCGCGCACCCGGCCTGGTTCCCAGGTTCCGGTGACCATCCCGGCACCAGGACCCCGGGTCACGTGGGGACACCGGCCCCAGGTCAGAGGGTCACGTGGGGTCACCGGCCCCAGGTCAGAGGGTCACGTGGGGACCTCGGACCCAGGTCACCTAGTCATGTGTGGTACCCAGCCTGGTTCCCAGGTTCCGATGACCACCCCGGCACCAGGACCCCGGGTCACGTGGGGATCCCGGTCCCAGGTCACCTGGTCATGTGTGGTACCCAGCCTGGTTCCCAGGTTCCGATGACCACCCCGGCACCAGGACCCCGGGTCACGTGGGGACACCGAACGCAGGTGACCGGGTCACGTGGGGACCCCGGCCCCAGGTCAGCGGGTCACGTGGGGACACCGGCCCCAGGTCAGCGGGTCACGTGGGGACCCCGGCCCCAGGTCAGCGGGTCACGTGGGGACACCGGCCCCAGGTCAGCGGGTCACGTGGGGACCCCGGACCCAGGTCACCTGGTCATGTCTGGTACCCAACCTCGTTCCCAGGTTCCGATGACCAACCCGGCACCAGGACCCCGGGTCACGTGGAGACACCGGCCCCAGGTGACCGGGTCACGTGGGGACACCGGCCCCACGTCACCGGGTCACGTGTGGACCCCGGCCCCAGGTCAGCGGGTCACGTGGGGACATCGGCCGCAGGTAACCGGGTCACGTGGGGACACCGGCCCCAGGTATCCAAGGCATGTCGGGACCCAGCCCGGGTCCCCGGGACGGGTTTTTACCCCAGCCGCAGATCACCGGGTCATGTCGGGTCCCCGGCCCGGGTCCCCTGGACAGGTCGGCACCCCGGCCCCGGATCACGGGGTCATGTCGGGTCGCTGTCCCGGGTACCAGTGTCAGGTGACCACCCCGGCCCCGGGAGACGGAGTCATACCGGGTCCCCGGCCCGGGTCCCCGGGTTGCATCGGGACAAAAGCACCGGATCACTGGATCACGTGGGGTCCCGGGCCCGGGTCCCCGGGTTGCATCAGGACACCAGCGAAGGATCACCGGGTCCTGTCGGGTCCCCGGCCCGGGTCCCCTGGACAGGTCGTTAACCCGGCCCCAGGTCACCGGGTCATGTCGCGCACCCGGCCTGGTTCCCAGGTTCCGGTGACCACCCCGGCCCCAGGTGACCGAGTCAAGTGGGGACACCGGCCCCAGGTCAGCCGGTCACGTGGGGACACCGGCCCCGGGTAACCGGGTCATACCGGGTCCCCGGACCCAGGTCACCGGGTCAGGTCGGGACCCCGGACCCAGGTCGGGTCATGTCACGTCCCATACCCGGGTCCCCGGGTTGGATTTTTACCCAGGCCCCGGGTCACAGGGTCATGTCGGTTCAACGGCCTGGGTACAAGGGTCTGGTGACCACCCCGAACCCAGGTCCCCGGGTCATGACGGGACACCGGACCAGGTCCCCGAGTCCGGTCGACACCACAGCCCCAGGTCACCGGGTCAGGTCGGGAACCCGGCCCGGGTCCCCCGGACAGGTCGGCACCCCGGCCCCGGGTCACCGGGTCATGTCGGGTCGCTGTCCCGGGTACCAGTGTCAGGTGACCACCCCGGCCCCGGGAGACGGAGTCATACCGGGTCCCCGGCCCGGGTCCCCGGGTTGCATCGGGACAAAAGCACCGGATCACTGGATCACGTGGGGTCCCGGGCCCGGGTCCCCGGGTTGCATCGGGACACCAGCGAAGGATCACCGGGTCCTGTCGGGTCCCCGGCCGGGGTCCCCAGGACAGGTCGTTAACCCGGCCCCAGGTCACCGGGTCATGTCGCGCACCCGGCCTGGTTCCCAGGTTCCGGTGACCACCCCGGCACCAGGACCCCGGGTCACGTGGGGACCCCGGCCCCAGGTCAGCGGGTCACGTGGGGACCCCGGCCCTAGGTCAGAGGGTCACGTGGGGACACCGGCCCCAGGTCACCGCGTCAGGTCGGGACCCCGAACCCAGGTCCACGAGTCCGTCGACACCACAGCCCCGGGTCACCGGGTCGTGTCGGGTACACAGCCCGGGCAACAGGGTCAGCTCGGGACCCCGGCCCCAGGTCCCCGGGTCATGTCGGGTACCCGGCCTGGTTCCCAGGTTCCGATGACCACCCCGTCACCAGGACCCCGGGTCACGTGGGGACACCAGCCCCAGGTCAGCAGGTCACGTGGGGACACCGGCCCCAGGTCAGCGGGTCACGTGGGGACCCCGGCCCCAGGTAACCAAGGCAGGTCGGGACCCCAGCCCCAGGTCCCCGGGTCATGTCGGGTACCCGGCCTGGTTCCCAGGTTCCGATGACCATCCCGGCACCAGGACCCCGGGTCACGTGGGGACACCGGCCCCAGGTCAGCGGGTCACGTGGGGACCCCGGACCCAGGTCACCTGGTCATGTCTGGTACCCAGCCTGGTTCCCAGGTTCCGATGACCACCCCGGCACCAGGACCCCGGGTCACGTGGGGACATCGGCCCCAGGTGACCGGGTCACGTGGGGACACCGGCCCCACGTCACCGGGTCACGTGTGGACCCCGGCCCCAGGTCAGCGGGTCACGTGGGGACATCGGCCGCAGGTAACCGGGTCACGTGGGGACACCGGCCCCAGGTATCCAAGGCATGTCGGGACCCAGCCCGGGTCCCCGGGACGGGTTTTTACCCCAGCCGCAGATCACCGGGTCATGTCGGGTCCCCGGCCCGGGTCCCCTGGACAGGTCGGCACCCCGGCCCCGGATCACGGGGTCATGTCGGGTCGCTGTCCCGGGTACCAGTGTCAGGTGACCACCCCGGCCCCGGGAGACGGAGTCATACCGGGTCCCCGGCCCGGGTCCCCGGGTTGCATCGGGACAAAAGCACCGGATCACTGGATCACGTGGGGTCCCGGGCCCGGGTCCCCGGGTTGCATCAGGACACCAGCGAAGGATCACCGGGTCCTGTCGGGTCCCCGGCCCGGGTCCCCTGGACAGGTCGTTAACCCGGCCCCAGGTCACCGGGTCATGTCGCGCACCCGGCCTGGTTCCCAGGTTCCGGTGACCACCCCGGCCCCAGGTGACCGAGTCAAGTGGGGACACCGGCCCCAGGTCAGCCGGTCACGTGGGGACACCGGCCCCGGGTAACCGGGTCATACCGGGTCCCCGGACCCAGGTCACCGGGTCAGGTCGGGACCCCGGACCCAGGTCGGGTCATGTCACGTCCCATACCCGGGTCCCCGGGTTGGATTTTTACCCAGGCCCCGGGTCACAGGGTCATGTCGGTTCAACGGCCTGGGTACAAGGGTCTGGTGACCACCCCGAACCCAGGTCCCCGGGTCATGACGGGACACCGGAGCAGGTCCCCGAGTCCGGTCGACACCACAGCCCCAGGTCACCGGGTCAGGTCGGGAACCCGGCCCGGGTCCCCCGGACAGGTCGGCACCCCGGCCCCGGGTCACCGGGTCATGTCGGGTCGCTGTCCCGGGTACCAGTGTCAGGTGACCACCCCGGCCCCGGGAGACGGAGTCATACCGGGTCCCCGGCCCGGGTCCCCGGGTTGCATCGGGACAAAAGCACCGGATCACTGGATCACGTGGGGTCCCGGGCCCGGGTCCCCGGGTTGCATCGGGACACCAGCGAAGGATCACCGGGTCCTGTCGGGTCCCCGGCCGGGGTCCCCAGGACAGGTCGTTAACCCGGCCCCAGGTCACCGGGTCATGTCGCGCACCCGGCCTGGTTCCCAGGTTCCGGTGACCACCCCGGCACCAGGACCCCGGGTCACGTGGGGACCCCGGCCCCAGGTCAGCGGGTCACGTGGGGACCCCGGCCCTAGGTCAGAGGGTCACGTGGGGACACCGGCCCCAGGTCACCGCGTCAGGTCGGGACCCCGAACCCAGGTCCACGAGTCCGTCGACACCACAGCCCCGGGTCACCGGGTCGTGTCGGGTACACAGCCCGGGCACCAGGGTCAGCTCGGGACCCCGGCCCCAGGTCCCCGGGTCATGTCGGGTACCCGGCCTGGTTCCCAGGTTCCGATGACCACCCCGTCACCAGGACCCCGGGTCACGTGGGGACACCAGCCCCAGGTCACCGGGTCACGTGGGGACACCGGCCCCAGGTCAGCGGGTCACGTGGGGACCCCGGCCCCAGGTAACCAAGGCAGGTCGGGACCCCAGCCCCAGGTCCCCGGGTCATGTCGGGTACCCGGCCTGGTTCCCAGGTTCCGATGACCATCCCGGCACCAGGACCCCGGGTCACGTGGGGACACCGGCCCCAGGTCAGCGGGTCACGTGGGGACCCCGGACCCAGGTCACCTGGTCATGTCTGGTACCCAGCCTGGTTCCCAGGTTCCGATGACCACCCCGGCACCAGGACCCCGGGTCACGTGGGGACATCGGCCCCAGGTGACCGGGTCACGTGGGGACCCCGGCCCCAGGTGAGCGGGTCACGTGGGGACACCGGCCCCAGGTCAGCGGGTCACGTGGGGACACCGGCCCCAGGTAACCGGGTCACGTGGGGACCCCGGAGCCAGGTCAGCGGGTCACGTGGGGACACCGGCCCCAGGTAACCGGGTCATACCGAGTCCCCGGACCCAGGTCACCGGGTCAGGTCGGGACCCTGGACCCAGGTCGAGTCATGTCACGTCCCATGCCTGGGTCCCCGGGTTGGATTTTTACCCAGGCCCCGGGTCACCGGGTCATGTCGGGTTGCTGTCCCGGGTACCAGTGTCAGGTGACCACCCCGGCCCCGGGAGACGGAGTCATACCGGGTCCCCAGCCCGGGTCCCCGGGTTGCATCGGGACAAAAGCACCGGATCACTGGATCACGTGGGGTCCCGGGCCCGGGTCCCCGGGTTGCATCGGGACACCAGCGAAGGATCACCGGGTCCTGTCGGGTCCCCGGCCCGGGTCCCCTGGACAGGTCGTTAACCCGGCCCCAGGTCACCGGGTCATGTCGCGCACCCGGCCTGGTTCCCAGGTTCCGGTGACCACGCCGGCACCAGGACCCCGGGTCACGTGGGGACCCCGGCCCCAGGTCAGTGGGTCACGTGGGGACCCCGGCCCCAGGTCAGAGGGTCACGTGGGGACACCGGCCCCAGGTCACCGCGTCAGGTCGGGACCCCGAACCCAGGTCCACGAGTCCGTCGACACCAGAGCCCCGGGTCACCGGGTCGTGTCGGGTACACAGCCCGGGCACCAGGGTCAGCTCGGGACCCCGGCCCCAGGTCCCCGGGTCATGTCGGGTACCCGGCCTGGTTCCCAGGTTCCGATGACCACCCCGTCACCAGGACCCCGGGTCACGTGGGGACCCCGGCCCCAGGTCAGCGGGTCACGTGGGGACCCTGGACCCAGGTCACCTGGTCATGTCTGGTACCCAGCCTGGTTCCCAGGTTCCGATGACCACCCCGGCACCAGGACCCTGGGTCACGTGGGGACACCGGCCCCAGGTGACCGGGTCACGTGGGGACACCGGCCCCAGGTCACCGGGTCACGTGGGGACACCGGCCCCAGGTCAGCGGGTCACGTGGGGACACCGGCCCCAGGTAACCAAGGCAGGTCGGGACCCCGGCCCCAGGTCCCCGGGTCATGTCGGGTACCCGGCCTGGTTCCCAGGTTACGATGACCACCCCGGTACCAGGACCCCGGGTCACGTGGGGACACCGGCCCCAGGTCAGCGGGTCACGTGGGGACACCGGACCCAGGTCACCTGGTCATGTCTGGTACCCAGCCTGGTTCCCAGGTTCCGATGACCACCCCGGCTCCAGGACCCCGGGTCACGTGGGGACACCGGCCCCAGGTGACCGGGTCACGTGGGGACACCGGCCCCAGGTCACCGGGTCACGTGGGGACCCCGGCCCCAGGTCAGCGGGTCACGTGGGTACCCCGGCCCCAGGTAACCAAGGCAGGTCGGGACCCCAGCCCCAGGTCCCCGGGTCATGTCGGGTACCCGGCCTGGTTCCCAGGTTCCGATGACCACCCCGGCACCAGGACCCCGGGTCACGTGGGGACACCGGCCCCAGGTCAGCGGGTCACGTGCGGACACCGGACCCAGGTCACCTGGTCATGTCTGGTACCCAGCCTGGTTCCCAGGTTCCAATGACCACCCCGGCACCAGAACCCCGGGTCACGTGGGGACCCCGGCCCCAAGTCAGCGGGTCACGTGGGGACCCCGGACGCAGGTCACATGGTCATGTCCGGTACCCAGCCGGGTTCCCAGGTTCCGATGACCACCCCGGCACCAGGACCCCGGGTCACGTGGGGACACCGGCCCCAGGTCAGAGGGTCACGTGGGGACACCGGACCCGGGTCAGCGGGTCACGTGGGGACACCGGCCCCAGGTAACCAAGGCAGGTCGGGACCCAGCCCGGGTCCCCGGGACGGGTTTTTACCCCAGCCGCAGATCACCGGGTCCTGTCGGGTCCCCGGCCCGGGTCCCCTGGACAGGTCGATAACCCGGCCCCAGGTCACCCGGTCATGTCGCGCACCCGGCCTGGTTCCCAGGTTCCGGTGACCATCCCGGCACCAGGACCCCGGGTCACGTGGGGACCCCGGCCCCAGGTCAGAGGGTCACGTGGGGTCACCGGCCCCAGGTCAGAGGGTCACGTGGGGACCTCGGACCCAGGTCACCTAGTCATGTGTGGTACCCAGCCTGGTTCCCAGGTTCCGATGACCACCCCGGCACCAGGACCCCGGGTCACGTGGGGATCCCGGTCCCAGGTCACCTGGTCATGTGTGGTACCCAGCCTGGTTCCCAGGTTCCGATGACCACCCCGGCACCAGGACCCCGGGTCACGTGGGGACACCGAACCCAGGTGACCGGGTCACGTGGGGACACCGGCCCCAGGTGACCGGGTCACGTGGGGACACCGGACCCAGGTCAGCAGGTCACGTGGGGACCCCGGCCCCAGGTCAGCGGGTCACGTGGGGACACCGGCCCCAGGTAACCGGGTCAGGTTGGGGATCCGGACCCAGGTCGTTTCATGTCACGTCCCATGCCTGGGTCCCCGGGTTGGATTTTTACCCAGGCCCCGGGTCACAGGGTCATGTCGGGTCAACGGCCTGGGTACAAGGGTCTGGTGACCACCCCGACCCCAGGTCCCCAGGTCATGACGGGACACCGGACCAGGTCCCCGAGTCCGGTCGACACCACAGCCCCAGGTCACCGGGTCACGTCGGCACCCCGGAACCAGGTCACCGGGTCATGTCGGGACCCAGCCCGGGTCCCCGGGACGGGTTTTTACCCCAGCCGCAGATCACCGGGTCCTGTCGGGAACCCGGCCCGGGTCCCCTGGACAGGTCGGCACCCCGGCCCCGGGTCACGGGGTCATGTCGGGTCGCTGTCCCGGGTACCAGTGTCAGGTGACCACCCCGGCCCCGGGAGACGGAGTCATACCGGGTCCCCGGCCCGGGTCCCCGGGTTGCATCGGGACAAAAGCACCGGATCACTGGATCACGTGGGGTCCCGGGCCCGGGTCCCCGGGTTGCATCAGGACACCAGCGAAGGATCACCGGGTCCTGTCGGGTCCCCGGCCCGGGTCCCCTGGACAGGTCGTTAACCCGGCCCCAGGTCACCGGGTCATGTCGCGCACCCGGCCTGGTTCCCAGGTTCCGGTGACCACCCCGGCCCCAGGTGACCGAGTCAAGTGGGGACACCGGCCCCAGGTCAGCGGGTCACGTGGGGACACCGGCCCCAGGTAACCGGGTCAGGTCGGGACCCCGGACCCAGGTCGGGTCATGTCACGTCCCATACCCGGGTCCCCGGGTTGGATTTTTACCCAGGCCCCGGGTCACAGGGTCATGTCGGATCAACGGCCTGGGTACAAGGGTCTGGTGACCACCCCGACCCCAGGTCCCCGGGTCATGACGGGACACCGGACCAGGTCCCCGAATCCGGTCGACACCACAGCCCCAGGTCACCGGGTCAGGTCGGCACCCCGGAACCAGGTCAGCGGGTCACGTGGGGACACCGGCCCCAGGTGACCGGGTCTCGTGGGGACCCCGGACCCAGGTGACAGGGTCACGTGGGGACACCGGCCCCAGGTAACCGGGTCATACCGGGTCCCCGGACCCAGGTCACCGGGTCAGGTCGGGACCCCGGACCCAGGTCGGGTCATGTCACGTCCCATACCCGGGTTGGATTTTTACCCAGGCCCCGGGTCACAGGGTCATGTCGGATCAACGGCCTGGGTACAAGGGTCTGGTGACCACCCCGACCCCAGGTCCCCGGGTCATGACGGGACACCGGACCAGGTCCCCGAGTCCGGTCGACACCACAGCCCCAGGTCACCGGGTCAGGTCGGCACCCCGGAACCAGGTCAGCGGGTCACGTGGGGACACCGGCCCCAGGTGACCGGGTCTCGTGGGGACCCCGGACCCAGGTCAGCGGGTCACGTGGGGACACCGGCCCCAGGTAACCGGGTCATACCGGGTCCCCGGACCCAGGTCACCGGGTCAGGTCGGGACCCCGGACCCAGGTCGGGTCATGTCACGTCCCATACCCGGGTTGGATTTTTACCCAGGCCCCGGGTCACAGGGTCATGTCGGGTCAACGGCCTGGGTACAAGGGTCTGGTGACCACCCCGACCCCAGGTCCCCGGGTCATGACCGGACACCGGACCAGGTCCCCGAGTCCGGTCGACACCACAGCCCCAGGTCACCGGGTCAGGTCGGGAACCCGGCCCGGGTCCCCTGGACAGGTCGGCACCCCGGCCCCGGGTCACCGGGTCATGTCGGGTCGCTGTCCCGGGTACCAGTGTCAGGTGACCACCCCGGCCCCGGGAGACGGAGTCATACCGGGTCCCCGGCCCGGGTCCCCGGGTTGCATCGGGACAAAAGCACCGGATCACTGGATCACGTGGGGTCCCCGGCCCGGGTCCCCTGGACAGGTCGTTAACCCGGCCCCAGGTCACCGGGTAATGTCGCGCACCCGGCCTGGTTCCCAGGTTCCGGTGACCACCCCGGCCCCAGGTGACCGGGTCACGTGGGGACCCCGGCCCCAGGTCAGCGGGTCACGCTACCCCCGGCCCCAGGTCAGAGGATCACGTGGGGACACCGGCCCCAGGTCAGCGGGTCACGTGGGGACACCGGCCCCAGGTAACCAAGGCAGGTCTGGACCCAGCCCGGGTCCCCGGGACGGGTTTTTACCCCAGCCGCAGATCACCGGGTCGTGTCGGGTCCCCGGCCCGGGTCCCCTGGACAGGTCGATAACCCGGCCCCAGGTCACCCGGTCATGTCGCGCACCCGGCCTGGTTCCCAGGTTCCGGTGACCATCCCGGCACCAGGACCCCGTGTCACGTGGGGACCCCGGACCCAGGTCAGAGGGTCACGTGGGGACACCGGCCCCAGGTCAGAGGGTCACGTGGGGACCCCGGACCCAGGTCACCTAGTCATGTCTGGTACCCAGCCTGGTTCCCAGGTTCCGATGACCACCCCGGCACCAGGACCCTGGGTCACGTGGGGACACCGGCCCCAGGTCAGTGGGTCACGTGGGGACCCCGGCCCCAGGTCAGCGGGTCACGTGGGGACACCGGCCCCAGGTCAGCGGGTCACGTGGGGACCCCGGCCCCAGGTCAGCGGGTCACGTGGGGTCACCGGCCCCAGGTCAGAGGGTCACGTGGGGACCCCGGACCCAGGTCACCTAGTCATGTCTGGTACCCAGCCTGGTTCCCAGGTTCCGATGACCACCCCGGCACCAGGAGCCCGGGTCACGTGGGGACACCGGCCCCAGGTGACCGGGTCACGTGGGGCCCCCTGCCCCAGGGCAGCGGGTCACGTGGGGACACCGGCCCCAGGTCAGCGGGTCACGTGGGGACCCCGGACCCAGGTCACCTGGTCATGTCGGGTACCCGGCCTGGTTCCCAGGTTCCGATGAACACCCCGGCACCAGGACCCCGGGTCACGTGGGGACACCGGCCCCAGGTGACCGGGTCACATGGGGACCCCGGACCCAGGTCACCTGGTCATGTCTGGTACCCAGCCTGGTTCCCAGGTTCCGATGACCACCCCGGCACCAGGACCCCGGGTCACGTGGAGACACCGGTCACAGGTGACCGGGTCACGTGGGGACACCGGCCCCAGGTAACCGGGTCACGTGGGGACCCCGGCCCCAGGTCAGCGGGTCACGTGGGGACACCGGCCCCAGGTCACCGCGTCAGGTCGGGACCCCGACCCCAGGTCCACGAGTTCGTCGACACCACAGCCCTGGGTCACCGGGTCGTGTCGGGTACACAGCCCGGACACCAGGGTCAGCTCGGGACCCCGGCCCCAGGTCCCCGGGTCATGTCGGGTACCCGGCCTGGTTCCCAGGTTCCGATGACCACCCCGGCACCAGGACACCGGGTCACGTGGGGACACCGGCCCCAGGTGACCGGGTCACGTGGGGACCCCGGACCCAGGTCACGTGGTCATGTCTGCTACCCAGCCTGGTTCCCAGGTTCCGATGACCACCCCGGCACCAGGACCCCGGGTCACGTGGGGAAACCGGCCCCAGGTGACCGGGTCACGTGGTGACACCGGCCCCAGGTCAGAGGGTCACGTGGGGACCCCGGCCCCAGGTGACCGGGTCACGTGGGGACACCGGCCCCAGGTCAGAGGGTCACGTGGGGACCCTGGACCCAGGTCACCTAGTCATGTCTGGTACCCAGCCTGGGTCCCAGGTTCCGATGACCACCCCGGCACGAGGACCCCGGGTCACGTGGGGACACCGGCCGCAGGTGACCGGGTCACGTGGGGACCCCGGCCCCAGGTCAGCGGGTCACGTGGGGACACCGGCCCCAGGTCAGCGGGTCACGTGGGGACCCCGGACCCAGGTCACCTGGTCATGTCTGGTACCCAGCCTGGTTCCCAGGTTCTGATGACCACCCCGGCACCAGGACCCCGGGTCACGTGGGGACACCGGCCCCAGGTGACCGGGTCACGTGGGGACCCCGGCCCCAGGTCACCGGGTCACGTGGGGACCCCGGACCCAGGTCAGCAGGTCACGTGGGGACAACGGCCCCAAGTAACCGGAGCATACCGGGTCCCCGGACCCAGGTCACCGGGTCAGGTCGGGACCCCGGACCCAGGTCGGGTCATGTCACGTCCCATGCCCGGGTCCCCGGGTTGGATTTTTACCCAGGCCCCGGGTCACAGGGTCATGTCGGGTCAACGGCCTGGGTACAAGGGTCTGGTGACCACCCCGACCCCAGGTCCCCGGGTCATGACGGGACACCGGACCAGGTCCCCGAGTCCGGTCGACACCACAGCCCCAGGTCACCGGGTCACGTCGGCACCCCGGAACCAGGTCACCGGGTCATGTCGGGACCCAGCCCGGGTCCCCGGGACGGGTTTTTACCCCAGCCGCAGATCACCGGGTCCTGTCGGGTACCCGGGTCGGGTCCCCTGGACAGGTCGGCACCCCGGCCCCAGGTCACGGGGTCATGTCGGGTCGCTGTCCCGGGTACCAGTGTCAGGTGACCACCCCGGCCCCGGGAGACGGAGTCATACCGGGTCCCCGGCCCGGGTCCCCGGGTTGCATCGGGACAAAAGCACCGGATCACTGGATCACGTGGGGTCCCGGGCCCGGGTCCCCGGGTTGAATCGGGACACCTGCGAAGGATCACCGGGTCCTGTCGGGTCCCCGGCCCGGGTCCCCTGGACAGGTCGTTAACCCGGCCCCAGGTCACCGGGTCATGTCGCGCACCCGGCCTGGTTCCCAGGTTCCGGTGACCACCCCGGCCCCAGGTGACCGGGTCACGTGGGGACACCGGCCCCAGGTCAGCGGGTCACGTGGGGACACCGGCCCCAGGTCACCGCTTCAGGTCGGGACCCCGAACCCAGGTCCACGAGTCCGTCGACACCACAGCCCCGGGTCACCGGGTCGTGTCGGGTAACCGGCCTGGTTCCCAGGTTCCGATGACCACCCCGGCACCAGGACCCCGGGTCACGTGGGGACACCGGCCCCAGGTCAGCGGGTCACGCGGGGACCTCGGACCCAGGTCACCTGGTCATGTCTGGTACCCAGCCTGGTTCCCAGGTTCCGATGACCACCCTGGCACCAGGACCCCGTATTACGTGGGGACACCGGCCCCAGGTGACCGGGTCACGTGGGGACCCCGGACCCAGGTCACCGGGTCACGTGGGGACCCCGGACCCAGGTCAGCGGGTCAGGTCGGGACCCCGGACCCAGGTCGTTTCATGTCACGTCCCATGCCTGGGTCCCCGGGTTGGATTTTTACCCAGGCCCCGGGTCACAGGGTCATGTCGGGTCAACGGCCTGGGTACAAGGGTCTGGTGACCACCCCGACCCCAGGTCCCCGGGTCATGACGGGACACCGGACCAGGTCCCCGAGTCCGGTCGACACCACAGCCCCAGGTCACCGGGTCACGTCGGCACCCCGGAACCAGGTCACCGGGTCATGTCGGGACCCAGCCCGGGTCCCCGGGACGGGTTTTTACCCCAGCCGCAGATCACCGGGTCCTGTCGGGTACCCGGGTCGGGTCCCCTGGACAGGTCGGCACCCCGGCCCCGGGTCACGGGGTCATGTCGGGTCGCTGTCCCGGGTACCAGTGTCAGGTGACCACCCCGGCCCCGGGAGACGGAGTCATACCGGGTCCCCGGCCCGGGTCCCCGGGTTGCATCGGGACAAAAGCACCGGATCACTGGATCACGTGGGGTCCCGGGCCCGGGTCCCCGGGTTGCATCGGGACACCAGCGAAGGATCACCGGGTCCTGTCGGGTCCCTGGCCCGGGTCCCCTGGACAGGTCGTTAACCCGGCCCCAGGTCACCGGGTCATGTCGCGCACCCGGCCTGGTTCCCAGGTTCCGGTGAACACCCCGGCACCAGGACCCCGGGTCACGTGGGAACACCGGCCCCAGGTGACCGGGTCACGTGGGGACCCCGGACCCAGGTCACCGGGTCACGTGGGGACCCCGGACCCAGGTCAGCGGGTCAGGTCGGGACCCCGGACCCAGGTCGTTTCATGTCACGTCCCATGCCTGGGTCCCCGGGTTGGATTTTTACCCAGGCCCTGGGTCACAGGGTCATGTCGGGTCAACGGCCTGGGTACAAGGGTCTGGTGACCACCCCGACCCCAGGTCCCCGGGTCATGACGGGACACCGGACCAGGTCCCCGAGTCCGGTCGACACCACAGCCCCAGGTCACCGGGTCACGTCGGCACCCCGGAACCAGGTCACCGGGTCATGTCGGGACCCAGCCCGGGTCCCCGGGACGGGTTTTTACCCCAGCCGCAGATCACCGGGTCCTGTCGGGTACCCGGGTCGGGTCCCCTGGACAGGTCGGCACCCCGGCCCCGGGTCACGGGGTCATGTCGGGTCGCTGTCCCGGGTACCAGTGTCAGGTGACCACCCCGGCCCCGGGAGACGGAGTCATACCGGGTCCCCGGCCCGGGTCCCCGGGTTGCATCGGGACAAAAGCACCGGATCACTGGATCACGTGGGGTCCCGGGCCCGGGTCCCCGGGTTGCATCGGGACACCAGCGAAGGATCACCGGGTCCTGTCGGGTCCCTGGCCCGGGTCCCCTGGACAGGTCGTTAACCCGGCCCCAGGTCACCGGGTCATGTCGCGCACCCGGCCTGGTTCCCAGGTTCCGGTGACCACCCCGGCACCAGGACCCCGGGTCACGTGGAGACACCGGCCCCAGGTAACCGGGTCACGTGGGGACCCCGGCCCCAGGTCAGAGGGTCACGTGGGGACACCGGCCCCAGGTCACCGCGTCAGGTCGGGACCCCGAACCAAGGTCCACGAGTCCGTCGACACCACAGCCCCGGGTCACCGGGTCGTGTCGGGTACACAGCCCGGGCTCCAGGGTCAGCTCGGGACCCCGGCCCCAGGTCCCCGGGTCATGTCGGGTACCCGGCCTGGTTCCCAGGTTCCGATGACCACCCCGGCACCAGGACCACGGGTCACGTGGGGACACCGGCCCCAGGTCAGCGGGTCACGTGGGGACCCCTGACCCAGGTCACCTGGTCATGTCTGGTACCCAGCCTGGGTCCCAGGTTCCGATGACCACCCCGGCACCAGGACCCCGGGTCACGTGGGGACACCGGCCCCAGGTGACCGGGTCACGTGGGGACCCCGGCCCAGGTCAGCGGGTCACGTGGGGACCCCGGCCCCAGGTAACCAAGGCAGGTCGGGACCCCAGCCCCAGGTCCCCGGGTCATGTCGGGTACCCGGCCTGGTTCCCAGGTTCCGATGACTACCCCGGCACCAGGACCCCGGGTCACGTGGGGACCCCGGACCCAGGTCAGCGGGTCACGTGGGGACACTGGCCCCAGGTCACCGGGTCACGTGGGGACCCCGGCCCCAGGTGACCGGGTCACGTGGGGACACCGGCCCCAGGTAACCGGGTCACGTGGGGACCCCGGACCCAGGTCAGCGGGTCACGTGGGGACACCGGACCCAGGTAACCGGGTCATACCGGGTCCCCGGACCCAGGTCACCGGGTCAGGTCGGGACCCCGGACCCAGGTCGGGTCATGTCACGTCCCATGCCCGGGTCCCCGGGTTGGATTTTTACCCAGGCCCCAGGTCACAGGGTCATGTCGGGTCAACGGCCTGGGTACAAGGGTCTGGTGACCACCCCGACCCGAGGTCCCCGGGTCATGACGGGACACCGGACCAGGTCCCCGAGTCCGGTCGACACCACAGCCCCAGGTCACCGGGTCAGGTCGGGAACCCTGCCCGGGTCCCCTGGACAGGTCGGCACCCCGGCCCCGGGTCACCGGGTCATGTCGGGTCGCTGTCCCGGGTACCAGTGTCAGGTGACCACCCCGGCCCCGGGAGACGGAGTCATACCGCGTCCCCGGCCCGGGTCCCCGGCTTGCATCGGGACAAAAGCACCGGATCACTGGATCACGTGGGGTCCCGGGCCCGGGTCCCCGGGTTGCATCGGGACACCAGCGAAGGATCACCGGGTCCTGTCGGGTCCCCGGCCCGGGTCCCCTGGACAGGTCGTTAACCCGGCCCCAGGTCACCGGGTCATGTCGCGCACCCGGCCTGGTTCCCAGGTTCCGGTGACCACCCCGGCCCCAGGTGACCGGGTCACGTGGGGACCCCGGCCCCAGGTCAGCGGGTCACGCTACCCCGGCCCCAGGTCAGCGGGTCACGTGGGGACCCCGGACCCAGGTCACCTGGTTATGTCGGGTACCCGGCCTGGTTCCCAGGTTCCGATGACCACCCCGGCACCAGGACCCCGGGTCACGTGGGGACCCCGGCCTCAGGTCAGCGGGTCACGTCGGGACCCCGGACCCAGGTCACCTGGTCATGTCTGGTACCCAGCCTGGTTCCCAGGTTCCGATGACCACCCCGGCACCAGGACCCCGGGTCACATGGAGACACCGGTCACAGGTGACCGGGTCACGTGGGGACACCGGCCCCAGGTGACCGGGTCACGTGGGGACACCGGCCCCAGGTCAGCGGGTCACGTGGGGACACCGGCCCCAGGTAACCAAGGCAGGTCGGGAACCAGCCCGGGTAACCGAGACAGGTTTTTACCCCAGCCGCAGATCACCGGGTCCTGTCGGGTCCCCGGCCCGGGTCCCCTGGACAGGTCGATAACCCGGCCCCAGGTCACCCGGTCATGTCGCGCACCCGGCCTGGTTCCCAGGTTCCTGTGTCCATCCCGGCACCAGGACCCCGGGTCACGTGGGGACCCCGGCCCCAGGTCAGAGGGTCACGTGGGGTCACCGGCCCCAGGTCAGAGGGTCACGTGGGGACCCCGGACCCAAGTCACCTAGTCATGTCTGGTACCCAGCCTGGTTCCCAGGTTCCGATGACCACCCCGGCACCAGGACCTCGGGTCACGTGGGGACACCGGCCCCAGGTCAGCGGGTCACGTGGGGACCCTGAACCCAGGTCACCTGTTCATGTCTCGTACCCAGCCTGGATCCCAGGTTCCGATGACCACCCGGGCACCAGGACCCCTTATCACGTGGGGACACAGGCCCCAGGTCAGCGGGTCACGTGGGGACCCCGGACCCAGGTCACCTGGTCATGTCTGGTACCCAGCCTGGTTCCCAGGTTCCGATGACCACCCCGGCACCAGGACCCAGGGTCACGTGGGGACATCGGCCCCAGGTGACCGGGTCACGTGGGGACACCGGTCCCAGGTGACCGGGTCACGTGGGGACCCCGGACCCAGGTCACCTGGTCATGTCTGGTACCCAGCCTGGTTCCCAGGTTCCGATGACCACCCCGGCACCAGGACCCCAGGTCACGTGGGGACACCGGCCCCAGGTCAGCGGGTCACGTGGGGACCCCGGACCCAGGTCCCCTAGTCATGTCTGGTACCCAGCCTGGTTCCCAGGTTCCGATGACCACCCCGGCACCAGGACCACGGGTCACGTGGAGACACCGTCCCCAGGTGACCGGGTCAGGTGGGGACCCCGGCCCCAGGTCAGCGGGTCACGTGGGGACACCGGCCCCAGGTGACCGGGTCACGTGGGGACCCCGGCCCCAGGTCAGCGGGTCACGTGGGGTCACCGGCCCCAGGTCAGAGGGTCACGTGGGGACCCCGGACCCAGGTCACCTAGTCATGTTTCGTACCCAGCCTGGTTCCCTGGTTCCGATGACCACCCCGGCACCAGGAGCCCGGGTCACGTGGGGACACCGGCCCCAGGTGACCGGATCACGTGGGGACCCCGGCCCCAGGGCAGCGGGTCACGTGGGGACACCGGCCCCAGGTCAGCGGGTCACGTGGGGACCCCGGACCCAGGTCACCTGGTCATGTCGGGTACCCGGCCTGGTTCCCAGGTTCCGATGACCACCCCGGAACCAGGACCCCGGGTCACGTGGGGACACCGGCCCCAGGTCAGCGGGTCACGTGGGGACCCCGGACCCAGGTCACCTGGTCATGTCTGGTACCCAGCCTGGTTCCCAGGTTCCGATGACCACCCCGGCACCAGGACCCCGGGTCACGTGGAGACACCGGTCACAGGTGACCGGGTCACGTGGGGACCCCGGCCCCAGGTCACCGGGTCACGTGGGGACCCCGGCCCCAGGTCAGCGGGTCACGTGGGGACACCGGCCCCAGGTCAGCGGGTCACGTGGGGACACCGGCCCCAGGTAACCAAGGCAGGTCGGGACCCAGCCCGGGTCCCCGGGACGGGTTTTTATCCCAGCCGCAGATCACCGGGTCCTGTCGGGTCCCCGGCCCGGGTCCCCTGGACAGGTCGATAACCCAGCCCCAGGTCACCCGGTCATGTCGCGCACCCGGCCTGGTTCCCAGGTTCCGGTGACCACCCCGGCACCAGGACCCCGGGTCACGTGGGGACCCCAGCCGCAGGTCAGAGGGTCACGTGGGGTCACCGGCCCCAGGTCAGAGGGTCACGTGGGGACCCCGGACCCAGGTCACCTAGTCATGTCTGGTACCCAGCCTGGTTCCCAGGTTCCGATGACCACCCCGGTACCAGGACCCCGGGTCACGTGGGGACCCCGGACCCAGGTCACCTGGTCATGTCTGGTACCCAGCCTGGTTCCCAGGTTCCGATGACCACCCCGGCACCAGGACCCCGGGTCACGTGGGGACACCGAACCCAGGTGACCGGGTCACGTGGGGACACCGGCCCCAGGTAACCGGGTCACGTGGGGACCCCGGACCCAGGTCAGCGGGTCACGTGGGGACACCGGCCCCAGGTAACCGGGTCATACCGGGTCCCCGGACCCAGGTCACCGGGTCAGGTCGGGACCCCGGACCCAGGTCGGGTCATGTCACGTCCCATGCCCGGGTCCCCGGGTTGGATTTTTACCCAGGCCCCGGGTCACAGGGTCATGTCGGGTCAACGGCCTGGGTACAAGGGTCTGGTGACCACCCCGACCCCAGGTCCCCGGGTCATGACGGGACACCGGACCAGGTCCCCGAGTCCGGTCGACACCACAGCCCCAGGTCACCGGGTCACGTCGGCACCCCGGAACCAGGTCACCGGGTCATGTCGGGACCCAGCCCGGGTCCCCGGAACGGGTTTTTACCCCAGCCGCAGATCACCGGGTCCTGTCGGGTACCCGGGTCGGGTCCCCTGGACAGGTCGGCACCCCGGCCCCGGGTCATGGGGTCATGTCGGGTCGCTGTCCCGGGTAGCAGTGTCAGGTGACCACCCCGGCCCCGGGAGACGGAGTCATACCGGGTCCCCGGCCCGGATCCCCGGGTTGCATCGGGACAAAAGCACCGGATCACTGGATCACGTGGGGTCCCGGGCCCGGGTCCCCGGGTTACATCGGGACACCAGCGAAGGATCACCGGGTCCTGTCGGGTCCCCGGCCCGGGTCCCCTGGACAGGTCGTTAACCCGGCCCCAGGTCAACCGGTCATGTCGCGCACCCGGCCTGGTTCCCAGGTTCCGGTGACCACCCCGGCCCCAGGTGACCGAGTCACGTGGGGACTCCGGCCCCAGGTAACCGGGTCACGTGGGGACCCCGGCCCCAGGTCAGAGGGTCACGTGGGGACACCGGCCCCAGGTCACCGCGTCAGGTCGGGACCCCGAACCCAGGTCCACGAGTCCGTCGACACCACAGCCCCGGGTCACCGGGTCGTGTCGGGTACACAGCCCGGGCACCAGGGTCAGCTCGGGACCCCGGCCCCAGGTCCCCGGGTCATGTCGGGTACCCGGCCTGGTTCCCAGGTTCCGATGACCACCCCGGCACCAGGACCCCGGGTCACGTGGGGACACCGGCCCCAGGTCAGCGGGTCACGTGGGGACCCCGGACCCAGGTCACCTGGTCATGTCTGGTACCCAGCCTGGTTCCCAGGTTCCGATGACCACCCCGGCACCAGGACCCCGGGTCACGTGGGGACCCCGGACCCAGGTGACCGGGTCACGTGGGGACACCGGCCCCAGGTCACCGGGTCACGTGGGGACCCCGGCCCCAGGTCAGCGGGTCACGTGGGGACACCGGCCCCAGGTCAGCGGGTCACGTGGGGACACCGGCCCCAGGTAACCAAGGCAGGTCGGGACCCAGCCCGGGTCCCCGGGACGGGTTTTTACCCCAGCCGCAGATCACCGGGTCGTGTCGGGTCCCCGGCCCGGGTCCCCTGGACAGGTCGATAACCCGGCCCCAGGTCACCCGGTCATGTCGCGCACCCGGACTGGTTCCCAGGTTCCGGTGACCATCCCGGCACCAGGACCCCGGGTCACGTGGGGACCCCGGCCCCAGGTCAGAGGGTCACGTGGGGACACCGGCACCAGGTCACCGGGTCACGTGGGGACCCCGGACCCAGGTCACCTGGTCATGTCTGGTACCCAGCCTGGTTCCCAGGTTCCGATGACCACCCCGGCACCAGGACCCTGGGTCACGTGGGGACATCGGCCCCAGGTGACCGGGTCACGTGGGGACCCCGGCCCCAGGTCAGCGGGTCATGTCGGGTACCCGGCCTGGTTCCCAGGTTCCGATGACCACCCCGGCACCAGGACCCCGGGTCACGTGGGGACACCGGCCCCAGGTGACCGGGTCACGTGGGGACACCGGCCCCAGGTCAGCGGGTCACGTGGGGACCCCGGACCCAGGTCACCTGGTCATGTCTGGTACCCAGCCTGGTTCCCAGGTTCCGATGACCACCCCGGCACCAGGACCCCGGGTCACGTGGGGACACCGGCCCCAGGTCAGCGTGTCACGTGGGGACACCGGCCCCAGGTCAGCGGGTCACGTGGGGACACCGGCCCCAGGTAACCAAGGCAGGTCGGGACCCAGCCCGGGTCCCCGGGACGGGTTTTTACCCCAGCCGCAGATCACCGGGTCCTGTCGGGTCCCCGGCCCGGGTCCCCTGGACAGGTCGATAACCCGATCCCAGGTCACCCGGTCAAGTCGCGCACCCGGCCTGGTTCCCAGGTTCCGGTGACCATCCCGGCACCAGGACCCCGGGTCACGTGGGGACCCCGGCCCCAGGTCAGAGGGTCACGTGGGGTCACCGGCCCCAGGTCAGAGGGTCACGTGGGGACCCCGGACCCAGGTCACCTGGTCATGTCTGGTACCCAGCCTGGTTCCCAGGTTCCGATGACCACCCCGGCACCAGGACCCTGGGTCACGTGGGGACACAAGCCCCAGGTGACCGGGTCACGTAGGGTCACCGGGTCACGTGGGGACCCTGGCCCCAGGTCAGCGGGTCACGTGGGGACACCGGCCCCAGGTGACCGGGTCACGTGGGGACCCCGGCCCCAGGTCAGCGGGTCACGTGGCGACCCCGGACACAGGTAACCGGGTCATACCGGGTCCCCGGACCCAGGTCACCGGGTCAGGTCGGGACCCCGGACCCAGGTCGGGTCATGTCACGTCCCATGCCCGGGTCCCCGGGTTGGATTTTTACCCAGGCCCCGGGTCACAGGGTCTTGTCGGGTCAACGGCCTGGGTACAAGGGTCTGGTGACCACCCCGACCCCAGGTCCCCGGGTCATGACGGGACACCGGACCAGGTCCCCGAGTCCGGTCGACACCACAGCCCCAGGTCACAGGGTCACGTCGGCACCCCGGAACCAGGTCACCGGGTCATGTCGGGACCCAGCCCGGGTCCCCGGGACGGGTTTTTACCCCAGCCGCAGATCACCGGGTCCTGTCGGGTACCCGGCCCGGGTCCCCTGGACAGGTCGTTAACCCGGCCCCAGGTCACCGGGTCATGTCGCGTACCCGGCCTGGTTCCCAGGTTCCGGTGACCACCCCGGCACCAGGACCCCGGGTCACGTGGGGACCCCGGCCCCAGGTCAGCGGGTCACGTGGGGACACCGGCCCCAGGTCACCGCGTCAGGTCGGGACCCCGAACCCAAGTCCACGAGTCCGTAGACACCACAGCCCCGGGTCACCGGGTCGTGTCGGGTAACCGGCCTGGTTCCCAGGTTCCGATGACCACCCCGGCACCAGGACCCCGGGTCACGTGGGGACACCGGCCCCAGGTCACCGGGTCACGTGGGGACCCTGGCCCCAGGTCAGCGGGTCACGTGGGGACACCGGCCCCAGGTAACCAAGGCAGGTCGGGACCCAGCCCGTGTCCACGGGACGGGTTTTTACCCCAGCCACAGATCACCGGGTCCTGTCGGGTCCCCGGCCCGGGTCCCCTGGACAGGTCGAAAACCCGATCCCAGGTCACCCGGTCAAGTCGCGCACCCGGCCTGGTTCCCAGGTTCCGGTGACCACCCCGGCACCAGGACCCCGGGTCACGTGGGGACCCCGGCCCCAGGTCAGAGGGTCACGTGGGGACACCGGCCCCAGGTCAGCGGGTCACGTGGGGACCCCGGACCCAGGTCACCTAGCCATGTCTGTTACCCAGCCTGGTTCTCAGGTTCCGATGACCACCCCGGCACCAGGACCCCGGGTCACGTGGGGACACCGGCCCCAGGTGACCGGGTCACGTGGGGACACCGGCCCCAGGTAACCGGGTCACGTGGGGACCCCGGCCCCAGGTCAGCGGGTCACGTGGGGACACCGGCCCCAGGTAACCGGGTCATACCGGGTCCCCGGACCCAGGTCACCGCGTCAGGTCGGGACCCCGGACCCAGGTCGGGTCATGTCACGTCCCATGCCCGGGTCCCCGGGTTGGATTTTTACCCAGGCCCTGGGTCACAGGGTCATGTCGGGTCAACGGCCTGGGTACAAGGGTCTGGTGACCACCCCGACCCCAGGTCCCCGGGTCATGACGGGACACCGGACCAGGTCCCCGAGTCCGGTCGACACCACAGCCCCAGGTCACCGGGTCAGGTCGGCACCCCGGAACCAGGTCACCGGGTCATGTCGGGACCCAGCCCGAGTCCCCGGGACGGGTTTTTACCCCAGCCGCAGATCACCGGGTCCTGTCGGGTCCCCGGCCCGGGTCCCCTGGACAGGTCGGCACCCCGGCCCCGGGTCACGGGGTCATGTCGGGTCGCTGTCCCGGGTACCAGTGTCAGGTGACCACCCCGGCCCCGGGAGACGGAGTCATACCGGGTCCCCGGCCCGGGTCCCCGGGTTGCATCGGGACAAAAGCACCGGATCACTGGATCACGTGGGGTCCCGGGCCCGGGTCCCCGGGTTACATCGGGACACCAGCGAAGGATCACCGGGTCCTGTCGGGTCCCCGGCCCGGGTCCCCTGGACAGGTCGTTAACCCGGCCCCAGGTCACCGGGTCATGTCGCGCACCCGGCCTGGTTCCCAGGTTCCGGTGACCACTCGGGAGCAGGACCCCGGGTCACGTGGGGACCCCGGCCCCAGGTCAGCGGGTCACGTGGGGACACCGGCCCCAGGTCACCGCGTCAGGTCTGGAACCCGAACCCAGGTCCACGAGTCCGTCGATACCACAGCCCCGGGTCACCGGGTCGTGTCGGGTAACCGGGCTGGTTCCCAGGTTCCGATGACCACCCCGGCACCAGGACCCCGGGTCACGTGGGTTCACCGGCCCCAGGTCACCGGGTCACGTGGGGACCTCGGACCCAGGTCACCTGGTCATGTCTGGTAACCCAGCCTGGATCCCAGGTTCCGATGACCACCCCGGCACCAGGACCCCGGGTCACGTGGGGACACTGGCCCCAGGTCAGCGGGTCACGTGGGGTCCCCGGACCCAGGTCACCGGGTCACGTGGGGACCCCGGACTTAGGTCAGCGGGTCAGGTCGGGACCCCGGACCCAGTTCGGGTCATGTCACGTCCCATGCCCGGGTCCCCGGGTTGGATTTTTACCCAGGCCCCGGGTCACAGGGTCATGTCGGGTCAACGGCCTGGGTACAAGGGTCTGGTGACCACCCCGACCCCAGGTCCCCGGGTCATGACGGGACACCGGACCAGGTCCCCGAGTCCGGTCGACACCAATGCCCCAGGTCACCGGGTCAGGTCGGGACCCAGCCCGGGTCCCCGGGACGGGTTTTTACCCCAGCCGCAGATCACCGGGTCATGTCGGGTCCCCGGCCCGGGTCCCCTGGACAGGTCGGCACCCCGGCCCCGGGTCACGGGGTCATGTCGGGTCGCTGTCCCGGGTACCAGTGTCAGGTGACCACCCCGGCCCCGGGAGACGGAGTCATACCGGGTCCCCGGCCCGGGTCCCCGGGTTGCATCGGGACAAAAGCACCGGATCACTGGATCACGTGGGGTCCCGGGCCCGGGTCCCCGGGTTGCATCGGGACACCAGCGAAGGATCACCGGGTCCTGTCGGGTCCCGGGCCCGGGTCCCCGGGTTGCATCGGGACACCAGCGAAGGATCACCGGGTCCTGTCGGGTCCCCGGCCCGGGTCCCCTGGACAGGTCGTTAACCCGGCCCCAGGTCACCGGGTCATGTCGCGCACCCGGCCTGGATCCCAGGTTCCGGTGACCACCCCGGCACCAGGACCCCGGGTCACGTGGGGACCCCGGCCCCAGGTCAGAGGGTCACGTGGGGACACCGGCCCCAGGTCACCGCGTCAGGTCGGGACCCCAAACCCAGGTCCACGAGCCGGTCGACACCACAGCCCCGGGTCACCGGGTCGTGTCGGGTACACAGCCCGGGCATCAGGGTCAGCTCGGGACCCCGGCCCCAGGTCCCCGGGTCATGTCGGGTACCCGGCCTGGTTCCCAGGTTCCGATGACCACCCCGGCACCAGGACCCCGGGTCACGTGGGGACACAGGCCCCAGGTCACCGGGTCACGTGGGGACCCCGGACCCAGGTCACCTGGTCATGTCTGGTACCAAGCCTGGTTCCCAGGTTCCGATGACCACCCCGGCACCAGGACCCTGGGTCACGTGGGGACACCGGCCCCAGGTCAGCGGGTCACGTGGGGACACCGGCCCCAGGTCAGCGGGTCACGTGGGGACCCCGGCCCCAGGTAACCAAGGCAGGTCGGGACCCCAGCCCCAGGTCCCCGGGTCATGTCGGGTACCCGGCCTGGTTCCCAGGTTTTGATGACCACCCCGGCACCAGGACCCCAGGTCACGTGGGGACACCGGCCCCAGGTCAGAGGGTCACGTGGGGACCCCGGACCCAGGTCACCTGGTCATGTCTGTACCCAGCCTGGTTCCCAGGTTCCGATGACCACCCCGGCACCAGGACCCCGGGTCACGTGGGGACATCAGCCCCAGGTGACCGGGTCACGTGGGGACCCTGGCCCCAGGTCAGCAGGTCACGTGGGGACACCGGCCCCAGGTCAGCGGGTCACGTGGGGACACCGGCCCCAGGTGACCGGGTCACGTGGGGACCCCGGCCCCAGGTCAGCGGGTCACGTGGGGACACCGGCCCCAGGTAACCGGGTCATACCGGGTCCCCGGACCTAGGTCACCGGGTCAGGTCGGGACCCCGGACCCAGGTCGGGTCATGTCACGTCCCATGCCCGGGTCCCCGGGTTGGATTTTTACCCAGGCCCCGGGTCACAGGGTCATGTCGGGTCAACGGCCTGGGTACAAGGGTCTGATGACCACCCCGACCCCAGGTCCCCGGGTCCTGTCGAGTCCCCGGCCCGTGTCCCCTGGACAGGTCGTTAACCCCGCCCCAGGTCAGCGGGTCACGTGGGGACACCGGCCCCAGGTCACCGGGTCACGTGGGGATCCCGGACCCAGGTCACCTGGTCATGTCTGGTACCCAGCCTGGTTCCCAGGTTCCGATGACCACCCCGGCACCAGGACCCCAGGTCACGTGGGGACCCCGGCCCCAGGTCAGCGGGTCACGTGGGGACCCCGGCCCTAGGTCAGAGGGTCACGTGGGGACACCGGCCCCAGGTCACCGCGTCAGGTCGGGACCCCGAACCCAGGTCCACGAGTCCGTCGACACCACAGCCCCGGGTCACCGGGTCGTGTCGGGTACACAGCCCGGGCACCAGGGTCAGCTCGGGACCCCGGCCCCAGGTCCCCGGGTCATGTCGGGTACCCGGCCTGGTTCCCAGGTTCCGATGACCACCCCGTCACCAGGACCCCGGGTCACGTGGGGACACCAGCCCCAGGTCAGCAGGTCACGTGGGGACACCGGCCCCAGGTCAGCGGGTCACGTGGGGACCCCGGCCCCAGGTAACCAAGGCAGGTCGGGACCCCAGCCCCAGGTCCCCGGGTCATGTCGGGTACCCGGCCTGGTTCCCAGGTTCCGATGACCATCCCGGCACCAGGACCCCGGGTCACGTGGGGACACCGGCCCCAGGTCAGCGGGTCACGTGGGGACCCCGGACCCAGGTCACCTGGTCATGTCTGGTACCCAGCCTGGTTCCCAGGTTCCGATGACCACCCCGGCACCAGGACCCCGGGTCACGTGGGGACATCGGCCCCAGGTGACCGGGTCACGTGGGGACACCGGCCCCACGTCACCGGGTCACGTGTGGACCCCGGCCCCAGGTCAGCGGGTCACGTGGGGACATCGGCCGCAGGTAACCGGGTCACGTGGGGACACCGGCCCCAGGTATCCAAGGCATGTCGGGACCCAGCCCGGGTCCCCGGGACGGGTTTTTACCCCAGCCGCAGATCACCGGGTCATGTCGGGTCCCCGGCCCGGGTCCCCTGGACAGGTCGGCACCCCGGCCCCGGATCACGGGGTCATGTCGGGTCGCTGTCCCGGGTACCAGTGTCAGGTGACCACCCCGGCCCCGGGAGACGGAGTCATACCGCGTCCCCGGCCCGGGTCCCCGGGTTGCATCGGGACAAAAGCACCGGATCACTGGATCACGTGGGGTCCCGGGCCCGGGTCCCCGGGTTGCATCAGGACACCAGCGAAGGATCACCGGGTCCTGTCGGGTCCCCGGCCCGGGTCCCCTGGACAGGTCGTTAACCCGGCCCCAGGTCACCGGGTCATGTCGCGCACCCGGCCTGGTTCCCAGGTTCCGGTGACCACCCCGGCCCCAGGTGACCGAGTCAAGTGGGGACACCGGCCCCAGGTCAGCCGGTCACGTGGGGACACCGGCCCCGGGTAACCGGGTCATACCGGGTCCCCGGACCCAGGTCACCGGGTCAGGTCGGGACCCCGGACCCAGGTCGGGTCATGTCACGTCCCATACCCGGGTCCCCGGGTTGGATTTTTACCCAGGCCCCGGGTCACAGGGTCATGTCGGTTCAACGGCCTGGGTACAAGGGTCTGGTGACCACCCCGAACCCAGGTCCCCGGGTCATGACGGGACACCGGACCAGGTCCCCGAGTCCGGTCGACACCACAGCCCCAGGTCACCGGGTCAGGTCGGGAACCCGGCCCGGGTCCCCCGGACAGGTCGGCACCCCGGCCCCGGGTCACCGGGTCATGTCGGGTCGCTGTCCCGGGTACCAGTGTCAGGTGACCACCCCGGCCCCGGGAGACGGAGTCATACCGGGTCCCCGGCCCGGGTCCCCGGGTTGCATCGGGACAAAAGCACCGGATCACTGGATCACGTGGGGTCCCGGGCCCGGGTCCCCGGGTTGCATCGGGACACCAGCGAAGGATCACCGGGTCCTGTCGGGTCCCCGGCCGGGGTCCCCAGGACAGGTCGTTAACCCGGCCCCAGGTCACCGGGTCATGTCGCGCACCCGGCCTGGTTCCCAGGTTCCGGTGACCACCCCGGCACCAGGACCCCGGGTCACGTGGGGACCCCGGCCCCAGGTCAGCGGGTCACGTGGGGACCCCGGCCCTAGGTCAGGGGGTCACGTGGGGACACCGGCCCCAGGTCACCGCGTCAGGTCGGGACCCCGAACCCAGGTCCACGAGTCCGTCGACACCACAGCCCCGGGTCACCGGGTCGTGTCGGGTACACAGCCCGGGCACCAGGGTCAGCTCGGGACCCCGGCCCCAGGTCCCCGGGTCATGTCGGGTACCCGGCCTGGTTCCCAGGTTCCGATGACCACCCCGTCACCAGGACCCCGGGTCACGTGGGGACACCAGCCCCAGGTCAGCAGGTCACGTGGGGACACCGGCCCCAGGTCAGCGGGTCACGTGGGGACCCCGGCCCCAGGTAACCAAGGCAGGTCGGGACCCCAGCCCCAGGTCCCCGGGTCATGTCGGGTACCCGGCCTGGTTCCCAGGTTCCGATGACCATCCCGGCACCAGGACCCCGGGTCACGTGGGGACACCGGCCCCAGGTCAGCGGGTCACGTGGGGACCCCGGACGCAGGTCACCTGGTCATGTCTGGTACCCAGCCTGGTTCCCAGGTTCCGATGACCACCCCGGCACCAGGACCCCGGGTCACGTGGGGACATCGGCCCCAGGTGACCGGGTCACGTGGGGACCCCGGCCCCAGGTGAGCGGGTCACGTGGGGACACCGGCCCCAGGTCAGCGGGTCACGTGGGGACACCGGCCCCAGGTAACCGGGTCACGTGGGGACCCCGGAGCCAGGTCAGCGGGTCACGTGGGGACACCGGCCCCAGGTAACCGGGTCATACCGAGTCCCCGGACCCAGGTCACCGGGTCAGGTCGGGACCCTGGACCCAGGTCGAGTCATGTCACGTCCCATGCCTGGGTCCCCGGGTTGGATTTTTACCCAGGCCCCGGGTCACCGGGTCATGTCGGGTTGCTGTCCCGGGTACCAGTGTCAGGTGACCACCCCGGCCCCGGGAGACGGAGTCATACCGGGTCCCCAGCCCGGGTCCCCGGGTTGCATCGGGACAAAAGCACCGGATCACTGGATCACGTGGGGTCCCGGGCCCGGGTCCCCGGGTTGCATCGGGACACCAGCGAAGGATCACCGGGTCCTGTCGGGTCCCCGGCCCGGGTCCCCTGGACAGGTCGTTAACCCGGCCCCAGGTCACCGGGTCATGTCGCGCACCCGGCCTGGTTCCCAGGTTCCGGTGACCACGCCGGCACCAGGACCCCGGGTCACGTGGGGACTCCGGCCCCAGGTCAGTGGGTCACGTGGGGACCCCGGCCCCAGGTCAGAGGGTCACGTGGGGACACCGGCCCCAGGTCACCGCGTCAGGTCGGGACCCCGAACCCAGGTCCACGAGTCCGTCGACACCAGAGCCCCGGGTCACCGGGTCGTGTCGGGTACACAGCCCGGGCACCAGGGTCAGCTCGGGACCCCGGCCCCAGGTCCCCGGGTCATGTCGGGTACCCGGCCTGGTTCCCAGGTTCCGATGACCACCCCGGCACCAGGACCCCGGGTCACGTGGGGACCCCGGCCCCAGGTCAGCGGGTCACGTGGGGACCCCGGACCCAGGTCACCTGGTCATGTCTGGTACCCAGCCTGGTTCCCAGGTTCCGATGACCACCCCGGCACCAGGACCCTGGGTCACGTGGGGACACCGGCCCCAGGTGACCGGGTCACGTGGGGACACCGGCCCCAGGTCAGCGGGTCACGTGGGGACACCGGCCCCAGGTCAGCGGGTCACGTGGGGACACCGGCCCCAGGTAACCAAGGCAGGTCGGGACCCCGGCCCCAGGTCCCCGGGTCATGTCGGGTACCCGGCCTGGTTCCCAGGTTACGATGACCACCCCGGTACCAGGACCCCGGGTCACGTGGGGACACCGGCCCCAGGTCAGCGGGTCACGTGGGGACACCGGACCCAGGTCACCTGGTCATGTCTGGTACCCAGCCTGGTTCCCAGGTTCCGATGACCACCCCGGCTCCAGGACCCCGGGTCACGTGGGGACACCGGCCCCAGGTGACCGGGTCACGTGGGGACACCGGCCCCAGGTCACCGGGTCACGTGGGGACCCCGGCCCCAGGTCAGCGGGTCACGTGGGTACCCCGGCCCCAGGTAACCAAGGCAGGTCGGGACCCCAGCCCCAGGTCCCCGGGTCATGTCGGGTACCCGGCCTGGTTCCCAGGTTCCGATGACCACCCCGGCACCAGGACCCCGGGTCACGTGGGGACACCGGCCCCAGGTCAGCGGGTCACGTGCGGACACCGGACCCAGGTCACCTGGTCATGTCTGGTACCCAGCCTGGTTCCCAGGTTCCAATGACCACCCCGGCACCAGAACCCCGGGTCACGTGGGGACCCCGGCCCCAGGTCAGCGGGTCACGTGGGGACCCCGGACGCAGGTCACATGGTCATGTCCGGTACCCAGCCTGGTTCCCAGGTTCCGATGACCACCCCGGCACCAGGACACCGGGTCACGTGGGGACACCGGCCCCAGGTGACCGGGTCACATGGGGACCCCGGCCCCAGGTCAGCTGGTCACGTGGGGACACCGGCCCCAGGTAACCAAGGCAGGTCGGGACCCAGCCCGGGTCCCCGGGACGGGTTTTTACCCCAGCCGCAGATCACCGGGTCCTGTCGGGTCCCCGGCCCGGGTCCCCTGGACAGGTCGATAACCCGGCCCCAGGTCACCCGGTCATGTCGCGCACCCGGCCTGGTTCCCAGGTTCCGGTGACCATCCCGGCACCAGGACCCCGGGTCACGTGGGGACACCGGCCCCAGGTCAGAGGGTCACGTGGGGTCACCGGCCCCAGGTCAGAGGGTCACGTGGGGACCTCGGACCCAGGTCACCTAGTCATGTGTGGTACCCAGCCTGGTTCCCAGGTTCCGATGACCACCCCGGCACCAGGACCCCGGGTCACGTGGGGATCCCGGTCCCAGGTCACCTGGTCATGTGTGGTACCCAGCCTGGTTCCCAGGTTCCGATGACCACCCCGGCACCAGGACCCCGGGTCACGTGGGGACACCGAACCCAGGTGACCGGGTCACGTGGGGACACCGGCCCCAGGTGACCGGGTCACGTGGGGACACCGGACCCAGGTCAGCAGGTCACGTGGGGACCCCGGCCCCAGGTCAGCGGGTCACGTGGGGACACCGGCCCCAGGTAACCGGGTCAGGTCGGGACCCCGGACCCAGGTCGTTTCATGTCACGTCCCATGCCTGGGTCCCCGGGTTGGATTTTTACCCATGCCCCGGGTCACAGGGTCATGTCGGGTCAACGGCCTGGGTACAAGTGTCTTGTGACCACCCCGACCCCAGGTCCCCGGGTCATGACGGGACACCGGACCAGGTCCCCGAGTCCGGTCGACACCACAGCCCCAGGTCACCGGGTCACGTCGGCACCCCGGAACCAGGTCACCGGGTCATGTCGGGACCCAGCCCGGGTCCCCGGGACGGGTTTTTACCCCAGCCGCAGATCACCGGGTCCTGTCGGGTACCCGGGTCGGGTCCCCTGGACAGGTCGGCACCCCGGCCCCGGGTCACGGGGTCATGTCGGGTCGCTGTCCCGGGTACCAGTGTCAGGTGACCACCCCGGCCCCGGGAGACGGAGTCATACCGGGTCCCCGGCCCGGGTCCCCGGCTTGCATCGGGACAAAAGCACCGGATCACTGGATCACGTGGGGTCCCGGGCCCGGCTCCCCGGGTTGCATCAGGACACCAGCGAAGGATCACCGGGTCCTGTCGGGTCCCCGGCCCGGGTCCCCTGGACAGGTCGTTAACCCGGCCCCAGGTCACCGGGTCATGTCGCGCACCCGGCCTGGTTCCCAGGTTCCGGTGACCACCCCGGCCCCAGGTGACCGAGTCAAGTGGGGACACCGGCCCCAGGTCAGCGGGTCACGTGGGGACACCGGCCCCAGGTAACCGGGTCAGGTCGGGACCCCGGACCCAGGTCGGGTCATGTCACGTCCCATACCCGGGTCCCCGGGTTGGATTTTTACCCAGGCCCCAGGTCACAGGGTCATGTCGGTTCAACGGCCTGGGTACAAGGGTCTGGTGACCACCCCGACCCCAGGTCCCCGGGTCATGACGGGACACCGGACCAGGTCCCCGAGTCCGGTCGACACCACAGCCCCAGGTCACCGGGTCAGGTCGGCACCCCGGAACCAGGTCAGCGGGTCACGTGGGGACACCGGCCCCAGGTGACCGGGTCTCGTGGGGACCCCGGACCCAGGTGACAGGGTCACGTGGGGACACCGGCCCCAGGTAACCGGGTCATACCGGGTCCCCGGACCCAGGTCACCGGGTCAGGTCGGGACCCCGGACCCAGGTCGGGTCATGTCACGTCCCATACCCGGGTTGGATTTTTACCCAGGCCCCGGGTCACAGGGTCATGTCGGATCAACGGCCTGGGTACAAGGGTCTGGTGACCACCCCGACCCCAGGTCCCCGGGTCATGACGGGACACCGGACCAGGTCCCCGAGTCCGGTCGACACCACAGCCCCAGGTCACCGGGTCAGGTCGGCACCCCGGAACCAGGTCAGCGGGTCACGTGGGGACACCGGCCCCAGGTGACCGGGTCTCGTGGGGACCCCGGACCCAGGTCAGCGGGTCACGTGGGGACACCGGCCCCAGGTAACCGGGTCATACCGGGTCCCCGGACCCAGGTCACCGGGTCAGGTCGGGACCCCGGACCCAGGTCGGGTCATGTCACGTCCCATACCCGGGTTGGATTTTTACCCAGGCCCCGGGTCACAGGGTCATGTCGGGTCAACGGCCTGGGTACAAGGGTCTGGTGACCACCCCGACCCCAGGTCCCCGGGTCATGACCGGACACCGGACCAGGTCCCCGAGTCCGGTCGACACCACAGCCCCAGGTCACCGGGTCAGGTCGGGAACCCGGCCCGGGTCCCCTGGACAGGTCGGCACCCCGGCCCCGGGTCACCGGGTCATGTCGGGTCGCTGTCCCGGGTACCAGTGTCAGGTGACCACCCCGGCCCCGGGAGACGGAGTCATACCGGGTCCCCGGCCCGGGTCCCCGGGTTGCATCGGGACAAAAGCACCGGATCACTGGATCACGTGGGGTCCCCGGCCCGGGTCCCCTGGACAGGTCGTTAACCCGGCCCCAGGTCACCGGGTAATGTCGCGCACCCGGCCTGGTTCCCAGGTTCCGGTGACCACCCCGGCCCCAGGTGACCGGGTCACGTGGGGACCCCGGCCCCAGGTCAGCGGGTCACGCTACCCCGGCCCCAGGTCAGAGGATCACGTGGGGACACCGGCCCCAGGTCAGCGGGTCACGTGGGGACACCGGCCCCAGGTAACCAAGGCAGGTCTGGACCCAGCCCGGGTCCCCGGGACGGGTTTTTACCCCAGCCGCAGATCACCGGGTCGTGTCGGGTCCCCGGCCCGGGTCCCCTGGACAGGTCGATAACCCGGCCCCAGGTCACCCGGTCATGTCGCGCACCTGGCCTGGTTCCCAGGTTCCGGTGACCATCCCGGCACCAGGACCCCGGGTCACGTGGGGACCCCGGCCCCAGGTCAGAGGGTCACGTGGGGGCACCGGCCCCAGGTCAGAGGGTCACGTGGGGACCCCGGACCCAGGTCACCTAGTCATGTCTGGTACCCAGCCTGGTTCCCAGGTTCCGATGACCACCCCGGCACCAGGACCCTGGGTCACGTGGGGACACCGGCCCCAGGTCAGTGGGTCACGTGGGGACCCCGGCCCCAGGTCAGCGGGTCACGTGGGGACACCGGCCCCAGGTCAGCGGGTCACGTGGGGACCCCGGCCCCAGGTCAGCGGGTCACGTGGGGTCACCGGCCCCAGGTCAGAGGGTCACGTGGGGACCCCGGACCCAGGTCACCTAGTCATGTCTGGTACCCAGCCTGGTTCCCAGGTTCCGATGACCACCCCGGCACCAGGAGCCCGGGTCACGTGGGGACACCGGCCCCAGGTGACCGGGTCACGTGGGGCCCCCTGCCCCAGGGCAGCGGGTCACGTGGGGACACCGGCCCCAGGTCAGCGGGTCACGTGGGGACCCCGGACCCAGGTCACCTGGTCATGTCGGGTACCCGGCCTGGTTCCCAGGTTCCGATGAACACCCCGGCACCAGGACCCCGGGTCACGTGGGGACACCGGCCCCAGGTGACCGGGTCACATGGGGACCCCGGACCCAGGTCACCTGGTCATGTCTGGTACCCAGCCTGGTTCCCAGGTTCCGATGACCACCCCGGCACCAGGACCCCGGGTCACGTGGAGACACCGGTCACAGGTGACCGGGTCACGTGGGGACACCGGCCCCAGGTAACCGGGTCACGTGGGGACCCCGGCCCCAGGTCAGCGGGTCACGTGGGGACACCGGCCCCAGGTCACCGCGTCAGGTCGGGACCCCGACCCCAGGTCCACGAGTTCGTCGACACCACAGCCCTGTGTCACCGGGTCGTGTCGGGTACACAGCCCGGACACCAGGGTCAGCTCGGGACCCCGGCCCCAGGTCCCCGGGTCATGTCGGGTACCCGGCCTGGTTCCCAGGTTCCGATGACCACCCCGGCACCAGGACCCCGGGTCACGTGGGGACACCGGCCCCAGGTCAGCGGGTCACGTGGGGACCCCGGACCCAGGTCACCGGGTCATGTCTGGTACCCAGCCTGGTTCCCAGGTTCCGATGACCACCCCGGCACCAGGACCCCGGGTCACGTGGGGACACCGGCCCCAGGTCAGCGGGTCACGTGGGGACACCGGCCCACGGTCACCGGGTCACGTGGGGACACCGGCCCCAGGTCAGCGGGTCACGTGGGGACCTCGGACCCAGGTAACCAAGGCAGGTCGGGACCCCAACCCCAGGTCCCCGGGTCATGTCGGGTACCCGGCCTGGTTCCCATGTTCCGATGACCACCCCGGCACCAGGACACCGGGTCACGTGGGGACACCGGCCCCAGGTGACCGGGTCACGTGGGGACCCCGGACCCAGGTCACGTGGTCATGTCTGCTACCCAGCCTGGTTCCCAGGTTCCGATGACCACCCCGGCACCAGGACCCCGGGTCACGTGGGGAAACCGGCCCCAGGTGACCGGGTCACGTGGTGACACCGGCCCCAGGTCAGAGGGTCACGTGGGGACCCCGGCCCCAGGTGACCGGGTCACGTGGGGACACCGGCCCCAGGTCAGAGGGTCACGTGGGGACCCTGGACCCAGGTCACCTAGTCATGTCTGGTACCCAGCCTGGGTCCCAGGTTCCGATGACCACCCCGGCACGAGGACCCCGGGTCACGTGGGGACACCGGCCCCTGGTGACCGGGTCACGTGGGGACCCCGGCCCCAGGTCAACGGGTCACGTGGGGACACCGGCCCCAGGTCAGCGGGTCACGTGGGGACCCCGGACCCAGGTCACCTGGTCATGTCTGGTACCCAGCCTGGTTCCCAGGTTCTGATGACCACCCCGGCACCAGGACCCCGGGTCACGTGGGGACACCGGCCCCAGGTGACCGGGTCACGTGGGGACCCCGGCTCCAGGTCACCGGGTCACGTGGGGACCCCGGACCCAGGTCAGCAGGTCACGTGGGGACAACGGCCCCAAGTAACCGGGTCATACCGGGTCCCCGGACCCAGGTCACCGGGTCAGGTCGGGACCCCGGACCCAGGTCGGGTCATGTCACGTCCCATGCCCGGGTCCCCGGGTTGGATTTTTACCCAGGCCCCGGGTCACAGGGTCATGTCGGGTCAACGGCCTGGGTACAAGGGTCTGGTGACCACCCCGACCCCAGGTCCCCGGGTCATGACGGGACACCGGACCAGGTCCCCGAGTCCGGTCGACACCACAGCCCCAGGTCACCGGGTCACGTCGGCACCCCGGAACCAGGTCACCGGGTCATGTCGGGACCCAGCCGGGGTCCCCGGGACGGGTTTTTACCCCAGCCGCAGATCACCGGGTCTTGTCGGGTACCCGGGTCGGGTCCCCTGGACAGGTCGGCACCCCGGCCCCGGGTCACGGGGTCATGTCGGGTCGCTGTCCCGGGTACCAGTGTCAGGTGACCACCCCGGCCCCGGGAGACGGAGTCATACCGGGTCCCCGGCCCGGGTCCCCGGGTTGCATCGGGACAAAAGCACCGGATCACTGGATCACGTGGGGTCCCGGGCCCGGGTCCCCGGGTTGAATCGGGACACCTGCGAAGGATCACCGGGTCCTGTCGGGTCCCCGGCCCGGGTCCCCTGGACAGGTCGTTAACCCGGCCCCAGGTCACCGGGTCATGTCGCGCACCCGGCCTGGTTCCCAGGTTCCGGTGACCACCCCGGCCCCAGGTGACCGGGTCACGTGGGGACACCGGCCCCAGGTCAGCGGGTCACGTGGGGACACCGGCCCCAGGTCACCGCTTCAGGACGGGACCCCGAACCCAGGTCCACGAGTCCGTCGACACCACAGCCCCGGGTCACCGGGTCGTGTCGGGTAACCGGCCTGGTTCCCAGGTTCCGATGACCACCCCGGCACCAGGACCCCGTATTACGTGGGGACACCGGCCCCAGGTGACCGGGTCACGTGGGGACCCCGGACCCAGGTCACCGGGTCACGTGGGGACCCCGGACCCAGGTCAGCGGGTCAGGTCGGGACCCCGGACCCAGGTCGTTTCATGTCACGTCCCATGCCTGGGTCCCCGGGTTGGATTTTTACCCAGGCCCCGGGTCACAGGGTCATGTCGGGTCAACGGCCTGGGTACAAGGGTCTGGTGACCACCCCGACCCCAGGTCCCCGGGTCATGACGGGACACCGGACCAGGTCCCCGAGTCCGGTCGACACCACAGCCCCAGGTCACCGGGTCACGTCGGCACCCCGGAACCAGGTCACCGGGTCATGTCGGGACCCAGCCCGGGTCCCCGGGACGGGTTTTTACCCCAGCCGCAGATCACCGGGTCCTGTCGGGTACCCGGGTCGGGTCCCCTGGACAGGTCGGCACCCCGGCCCCGGGTCACGGGGTCATGTCGGGTCGCTGTCCCGGGTACCAGTGTCAGGTGACCACCCCGGCCCCGGGAGACGGAGTCATACCGCGTCCCCGGCCCGGGTCCCCGGGTTGCATCGGGACAAAAGCACCGGATCACTGGATCACGTGGGGTCCCGGGCCCGGGTCCCCGGGTTGCATCGGGACACCAGCGAAGGATCACCGGGTCCTGTCGGGTCCCTGGCCCGGGTCCCCTGGACAGGTCGTTAACCCGGCCCCAGGTCACCGGGTCATGTCGCGCACCCGGCCTGGTTCCCAGGTTCCGGTGACCACCCCGGCACCAGGACCCCGGGTCACGTGGGAACACCGGCCCCAGGTGACCGGGTCACGTGGGGACCCCGGACCCAGGTCACCGGGTCACGTGGGGACCCCGGACCCAGGTCAGCGGGTCAGGTCGGGACCCCGGACCCAGGTCGTTTCATGTCACGTCCCATGCCTGGGTCCCCGGGTTGGATTTTTACCCAGGCCCTGGGTCACAGGGTCATGTCGGGTCAACGGCCTGGGTACAAGGGTCTGGTGACCACCCCGACCCCAGGTCCCCGGGTCATGACGGGACACCGGACCAGGTCCCCGAGTCCGGTCGACACCACAGCCCCAGGTCACCGGGTCACGTCGGTACCCCGGAACCAGGTCACCGGGTCATGTCGGGACCCAGCCCGGGTCCCCGGAACGGGTTTTTACCCCAGCCGCAGATCACCGGGTCCTGTCGGGTACCCGGGTCGGGTCCCCTGGACAGGTCGGCACCCCGGCCCCGGGTCACGGGGTCATGTCGGGTCGCTGTCCCGGGTACCAGTGTCAGGTGACCACCCCGGCCCCGGGAGACGGAGTCATACCGGGTCCCCGGCCCGGGTCCCCGGGTTGCATCGGGACAAAAGCACCGGATCACTGGATCACGTGGGGTCCCGGGCCCGGGTCCCCGGGTTGCATCGGGACACCAGCGAAGGATCACCGGGTCCTGTCGGGTCCCTGGCCCGGGTCCCCTGGACAGGTCGTTAACCCGGCCCCAGGTCACCGGGTCATGTCGCGCACCCGGCCTGGTTCCCAGGTTCCGGTGACCACCCCGGCACCAGGACCCCGGGTCACGTGGAGACACCGGCCCCAGGTAACCGGGTCACGTGGGGACCCCGGCCCCAGGTCAGAGGGTCACGTGGGGACACCGGCCCCAGGTCACCGCGTCAGGTCGGGACCCCGAACCAAGGTCCACGAGTCCGTCGACACCACAGCCCCGGGTCACCGGGTCGTGTCGGGGACACAGCCCGGGCTCCAGGGTCAGCTCGGGACCCCGGCCCCAGGTCCCCGGGTCATGTCGGGTACCCGGCCTGGTTCCCAGGTTCCGATGACCACCCCGGCACCAGGACCACGGGTCACGTGGGGACACCGGCCCCAGGTCAGCGGGTCACGTGGGGACCCCTGACCCAGGTCACCTGGTCATGTCTGGTACCCAGCCTGGGTCCCAGGTTCCGATGACCACCCCGGCACCAGGACCCCGGGTCACGTGGGGACACCGGCCCCAGGTGACCGGGTCACGTGGGGACCCCGGCCCAGGTCAGCGGGTCACGTGGGGACCCCGGCCCCAGGTAACCAAGGCAGGTCGGGACCCCAGCCCCAGGTCCCCGGGTCATGTCGGGTACCCGGCCTGGTTCCCAGGTTCCGATGACTACCCCGGCACCAGGACCCCGGGTCACGTGGTGACCCCGGACCCAGGTCAGCGGGTCACGTGGGGACACTGGCCCCAGGTCACCGGGTCACGTGGGGACCCCGGCCCCAGGTGACCGGGTCACGTGGGGACACCGGCCCCAGGTAACCGGGTCACGTGGGGACCCCGGACCCAGGTCAGCGGGTCACGTGGGGACACCGGCCCCAGGTAACCGGGTCATACCGGGTCCCCGGACCCAGGTCACCGGGTCAGGTCGGGACTCCGGACCCAGGTCGGGTCATGTCACGTCCCATGCCCGGGTCCCCGGGTTGGATTTTTACCCAGGCCCCGGGTCACAGGGTCATGTCGGGTCAACGGCCTGGGTACAAGGGTCTGGTGACCACCCCGACCCGAGGTCCCCGGGTCATGACGGGACACCGGACCAGGTCCCCGAGTCCGGTCGACACCACAGCCCCAGGTCACCGGGTCAGGTCGGGAACCCTGCCCGGGTCCCCTGGACAGGTCGGCACCCCGGCCCCGGGTCACCGGGTCATGTCGGGTCGCTGTCCCGGGTACCAGTGTCAGGTGACCACCCCGGCCCCGGGAGACGGAGTCATACCGCGTCCCCGGCCCGGGTCCCCGGCTTGCATCGGGACAAAAGCACCGGATCACTGGATCACGTGGGGTCCCGGGCCCGGGTCCCCGGGTTGCATCGGGACACCAGCGAAGGATCACCGGGTCCTGTCGGGTCCCCGGCCCGGGTCCCCTGGACAGGTCGTTAACCCGGCCCCAGGTCACCGGGTCATGTCGCGCACCCGGCCTGGTTCCCAGGTTCCGGTGACCACCCCGGCCCCAGGTGACCGGGTCACGTGGGGACCCCGGCCCCAGGTCAGCGGGTCACGCTACCCCGGCCCCAGGTCAGCGGGTCACGTGGGGACCCCGGACCCAGGTCACCTGGTTATGTCGGGTACCCGGCCTGGTTCCCAGGTTCCGATGACCACCCCGGCACCAGGACCCCGGGTCACGTGTGGACCCCGGCCTCAGGTCAGCGGGTCACGTCGGGACCCCGGACCCAGGTCACCTGGTCATGTCTGGTACCCAGCCTGGTTCCCAGGTTCCGATGACCACCCCGGCACCAGGACCCCGGGTCACATGGAGACACCGGTCACAGGTGACCGGGTCACGTGGGGACACCGGCCCCAGGTGACCGGGTCACGTGGGGACACCGGCCCCAGGTCAGCGGGTCACGTGGGGACACCGGCCCCAGGTAACCAAGGCAGGTCGGGAACCAGCCCGGGTAACCGAGACAGGTTTTTACCCCAGCCGCAGATCACCGGGTCCTGTCGGGTCCCCGGCCCGGGTCCCCTGGACAGGTCGATAACCCGGCCCCAGGTCACCCGGTCATGTCGCGCACCCGGCCTGGTTCCCAGGTTCCTGTGTCCATCCCGGCACCAGGACCCCGGGTCACGTGGGGACCCCGGCCCCAGGTCAGAGGGTCACGTGGGGTCACCGGCCCCAGGTCAGAGGGTCACGTGGGGACCCCGGACCCAAGTCACCTAGTCATGTCTGGTACCCAGCCTGGTTCCCAGGTTCCGATGACCACCCCGGCACCAGGACATCGGGTCACGTGGGGACACCGGCCCCAGGTCAGCGGGTCACGTGGGGACCCTGAACCCAGGTCACCTGTTCATGTCTCGTACCCAGCCTGGATCCCAGGTTCCGATGACCACCCGGGCACCAGGACCCCTTATCACGTGGGGACACAGGCCCCAGGTCAGCGGGTCACGTGGGGACCCCGGACCCAGGTCACCTGGTCATGTCTGGTACCCAGCCTGGTTCCCAGGTTCCGATGACCACCCCGGCACCAGGACCCAGGGTCACGTGGGGACATCGGCCCCAGGTGACCGGGTCACGTGGGGACACCGGTCCCAGGTGACCGGGTCACGTGGGGACCCCGGACCCAGGTCACCTGGTCATGTCTGGTACCCAGCCTGGTTCCCAGGTTCCGATGACCACCCCGGCACCAGGACCCCAGGTCACGTGGTTTCACCGGCCCCAGGTCAGCGGGTCACGTGGGGACCCCGGACCCAGGTCCCCTAGTCATGTCTGGTACCCAGCCTGGTTCCCAGGTTCTGATGACCACCCCGGCACCAGGACCACGGGTCACGTGGAGACACCGTCCCCAGGTGACCGGGTCAGGTGGGGACCCCGGCCCCAGGTCAGCGGGTCACGTGGGGACACCGGCCCCAGGTGACCGGGTCACGTGGGGACCCCGGCCCCAGGTCAGCGGGTCACGTGGGGTCACCGGCCCCAGGTCAGAGGGTCACGTGGGGACCCCGGACCCAGGTCACCTAGTCATGTTTCGTACTCAGCCTGGTTCCCTGGTTCCGATGACCACCCCGGCACCAGGAGCCCGGGTCACGTGGGGACACCGGCCCCAGGTGACCGGATCACGTGGGGACCCCGGCCCCAGGGCAGCGGGTCACGTGGGGACACCGGCCCCAGGTCAGCGGGTCACGTGGGGACCCCGGACCCAGGTCACCTGGTCATGTCGGGTACCCGGCCTGGTTCCCAGGTTCCGATGACCACCCCGGAACCAGGACCCCGGGTCACGTGGGGACACCGGCCCCAGGTCAGCGGGTCACGTGGGGACCCCGGACCCAGGTCACCTGGTCATGTCTGGTACCCAGCCTGGTTCCCAGGTTCCGATGACCACCCCGGCACCAGGACCCCGGGTCACGTGGAGACACCGGTCACAGGTGACCGGGTCACGTGGGGACCCCGGCCCCAGGTCACCGGGTCACGTGGGGACCCCGGCCCCAGGTCAGCGGGTCACGTGGGGACACCGGCCCCAGGTCAGCGGGTCACGTGGGGACACCGGCCCCAGGTAACCAAGGCAGGTCGGGACCCAGCCCGGGTCCCCGGGACGGGTTTTTATCCCAGCCGCAGATCACCGGGTCCTGTCGGGTCCCCGGCCCGGGTCCCCTGGACAGGTCGATAACCCGGCCCCAGGTCACCCGGTCATGTCGCGCACCCGGCCTGGTTCCCAGGTTCCGGTGACCACCCCGGCACCAGGACCCCGGGTCACGTGGGGACCCCAGCCGCAGGTCAGAGGGTCACGTGGGGTCACCGGCCCCAGGTCAGAGGGTCACGTGGGGACCCCGGACCCAGGTCACCTAGTCATGTCTGGTACCCAGCCTGGTTCCCAGGTTCCGATGACCACCCCGGTACCAGGACCCCGGGTCACGTGGGGACCCCGGACCCAGGTCACCTGGTCATGTCTGGTACCCAGCCTGGTTCCCAGGTTCCGATGACCACCCCGGCACCAGGACCCCGGGTCACGTGGGGACACCGAACCCAGGTGACCGGGTCACGTGGGGACACCGGCCCCAGGTAACCGGGTCACGTGGGGACCCCGGACCCAGGTCAGCGGGTCACGTGGGGACACCGGCCCCAGGTAACCGGGTCATACCGGGTCCCCGGACCCAGGTCAGCGGGTCAGGTCGGGACCCCGGACCCAGGTCGGGTCATGTCACGTCCCATGCCCGGGTCCCCGGGTTGGATTTTTACCCAGGCCCCGGGTCACAGGGTCATGTCGGGTCAACGGCCTGGGTACAAGGGTCTGGTGACCACCCCGACCCCAGGTCCCCGGGTCATGACGGGACACCGGACCAGGTCCCCGAGTCCGGTCGACACCACAGCCCCAGGTCACCGGGTCAGGTCGGCACCCCGGAACCAGGTCACCGGGTCATGTCGGGACCCAGCCCGGGTCCCCGGAACGGGTTTTTACCCCAGCCGCAGATCACCGGGTCCTGTCGGGTACCCGGGTCGGGTCCCCTGGACAGGTCGGCACCCCGGCCCCGGGTCATGGGGTCATGTCGGGTCGCTGTCCCGGGTAGCAGTGTCAGGTGACCACCCCGGCCCCGGGAGACGGAGTCATACCGGGTCCCCGGCCCGGATCCCCGGGTTGCATCGGGACAAAAGCACCGGATCACTGGATCACGTGGGGTCCCGGGCCCGGGTCCCCGGGTTACATCGGGACACCAGCGAAGGATCACCGGGTCCTGTCGGGTCCCCGGCCCGGGTCCCCTGGACAGGTCGTTAACCCGGCCCCAGGTCAACCGGTCATGTCGCGCACCCGGCCTGGTTCCCAGGTTCCGGTGACCACCCCGGCCCCAGGTGACCGAGTCACGTGGGGACTCCGGCCCCAGGTAACCGGGTCACGTGGGGACCCCGGCCCCAGGTCAGAGGGTCACGTGGGGACACCGGCCCCAGGTCACCGCGTCAGGTCGGGACCCCGAACCCAGGTCCACGAGTCCGTCGACACCACAGCCCTGGGTCACCGGGTCGTGTCGGGTACACAGCCCGGGCACCAGGGTCAGCTCGGGACCCCGGCCCCAGGTCCCCGGGTCATGTCGGGTACCCGGCCTGGTTCCCAGGTTCCGATGACCACCCCGGCACCAGGACCCCGGGTCACGTGGGGCACCGGCCCCAGGTCAGCGGGTCACGTGGGGACCCCGGACCCAGGTCACCTGGTCATGTCTGGTACCCAGCCTGGTTCCCAGGTTCCGATGACCACCCCGGCACCAGGACCCCGGGTCACGTGGGGACCCCGGACCCAGGTGACCGGGTCACGTGGGGACACCGGCCCCAGGTCACCGGGTCACGTGGGGACCCCGGCCCCAGGTCAGCGGGTCACGTGGGGACACCGGCCCCAGGTCAGCGGGTCACGTGGGGACACCGGCCCCAGGTAACCAAGGCAGGTCGGGACCCAGCCCGGGTCCCCGGGACGGGTTTTTACCCCAGCCGCAGATCACCGGGTCGTGTCGGGTCCCGGGCCCGGGTCCCCTGGACAGGTCGATAACCCGGCCCCAGGTCACCCGGTCATGTCGCGCACCCGGCCTGGTTCCCAGGTTCCGGTGACCATCCCGGCACCAGGACCCCGGGTCACGTGGGGACCCCGGCCCCAGGTCAGAGGGTCACGTGGGGACACCGGCACCAGGTCACCGGGTCACGTGGGGACCCCGGACCCAGGTCACCTGGTCATGTCTGGTACCCAGCCTGGTTCCCAGGTTCCGATGACCACCCCGGCACCAGGACCCCGGGTCACGTGGGGACATCGGCCCCAGGTGACCGGGTCACGTGGGGACCCCGGCCCCAGGTCAGCGGGTCATGTCGGGTACCCGGCCTGGTTCCCAGGTTCCGATGACCACCCCGGCACCAGGACCCCGGGTCACGTGGGGACACCGGCCCCAGGTCAACGGGTCACGTGGGGACCCCGGACCCAGGTCACCTGGTCATGTCTGGTACCCAGCCTGGTTCCCAGGTTCCGATGACCACCCCGGCACCAGGACCCCGGGTCACGTGGGGACACCGGCCCCAGGTCAGCGTGTCACGTGGGGACACCGGCCCCAGGTCAGCGGGTCACGTGGGGACACCGGCCCCAGGTAACCAAGGCAGGTCGGGACCCAGCCCGGGTCCCCGGGACGGGTTTTTACCCCAGCCGCAGATCACCGGGTCCTGTCGGGTCCCGGGCCCGGGTCCCCTGGACAGGTCGATAACCCGATCCCAGGTCACCCGGTCAAGTCGCGCACCCGGCCTGGTTCCCAGGTTCCGGTGACCATCCCGGCACCAGGACCCCGGGTCACGTGGGGACCCCGGCCCCAGGTCAGAGGGTCACGTGGGGTCACCGGCCCCAGGTCAGAGGGTCACGTGGGGACCCCGGACCCAGGTCACCTGGTCATGTCTGGTACCCAGCCTGGTTCCCAGGTTCCGATGACCACCCCGGCACCAGGACCCTGGGTCACGTGGGGACACAAGCCCCAGGTGACCGGGTCACGTAGGGTCACCGGGTCACGTGGGGACCCTGGCCCCAGGTCAGCGGGTCACGTGGGGACACCGGCCCCAGGTGACCAGGTCACGTGGGGACCCCGGCCCCAGGTCAGCGGGTCACGTGGCGACCCCGGACACAGGTAACCGGGTCATACCGGGTCCCCGGACCCAGGTCACCGGGTCAGGTCGGGACCCCGGACCCAGGTCGGGTCATGTCACGTCCCATGCCCGGGTCCCCGGGTTGGATTTTTACCCAGGCCCCGGGTCACAGGGTCATGTCGGGTCAACGGCCTGGGTACAAGGGTCTGGTGACCACCCCGATCCCAGGTCCCCGGGTCATGACGGGACACCGGACCAGGTCCCCGAGTCCGGTCGACACCACAGCCCCAGGTCACAGGGTCACGTCGGCACCCCGGAACCAGGTCACCGGGTCATGTCGGGACCCAGCCCGGGTCCCCGGGACGGGTTTTTACCCCAGCCGCAGATCACCGGGTCCTGTCGGGTACCCGGCCCGGGTCCCCTGGACAGGTCGTTAACCCGGCCCCAGGTCACCGGGTCATGTCGCGTACCCGGCCTGGTTCCCAGGTTCCGGTGACCACCCCGGCACCAGGACCCCGGGTCACGTGGGGACACCGGCCCCAGGTCAGCGGGTCACGTGGGGACACCGGCCCCAGGTCACCGCGTCAGGTCGGGACCCCGAACCCAGGTCCACGAGTCCGTAGACACCACAGCCCCGGGTCACCGGGTCGTGTCGGGTAACCGGCCTGGTTCCCAGGTTCCGATGACCACCCCGGCACCAGGACCCCGGGTCACGTGGGGACACCGGCCCCAGGTCACCGGGTCACGTGGGGACCCCGGCCCCAGGTCAGCGGGTCACGTGGGGACACCGGCCCCAGGTAACCAAGGCAGGTCGGGACCCAGCCCGTGTCCACGGGACGGGTTTTTACCCCAGCCACAGATCACCGGGTCCTGTCGGGTCCCCGGCCCGGGTCCCCTGGACAGGTCGAAAACCCGATCCCAGGTCACCCGGTCAAGTCGCGCACCCGGCCTGGTTCCCAGGTTCCGGTGACCACCCCGGCACCAGGACCCCGGGTCACGTGGGGACCCCGGCCCCAGGTCAGAGGGTCACGTGGGGACCCCGGCCCCAGGTCAGCGGGTCACGTGGGGACCCCGGACCCAGGTCACCTAGCCATGTCTGTTACCCAGCCTGGTTCTCAGGTTCCGATGACCACCCCGGCACCAGGACCCCGGGTCACGTGGGGACACCGGCCCCAGGTCAGCGGGTCACGTGGGGACACCGGCCCCAGGTCACCGGGTCACGTGGGGACACCGGCCCCAGGTCAGAGGGTCACGTGGGGACCCCGGACCCAGGTCACCTGGTCATGTCTGGTACCCAGCCTGGTTTGTTCCCAGGTTCCGATGACCACCCCGGCACCAGGACCCCGGGTCACGTGGGGACACCGGCCCCAGGTGACCGGGTCACGTGGGGACACCGGCCCCAGGTAACCGGGTCACGTGGGGACCCCGGCCCCAGGTCAGCGGGTCACGTGGGGACACCGGCCCCAGGTAACCGGGTCATACCGGGTCCCCGGACCCAGGTCACCGGGTCAGGTCGGGACCCCGGACCCAGGTCGGGTCATGTCACGTCCCATGCCCGGGTCCCCGGGTTGGATTTTTACCCAGGCCCTGGGTCACAGGGTCATGTCGGGTCAACGGCCTGGGTACAAGGGTCTGGTGACCACCCCGACCCCAGGTCCCCGGGTCATGACGGGACACCGGACCAGGTCCCCGAGTCCGGTCGACACCACAGCCCCAGGTCACCGGGTCAGGTCGGCACCCCGGAACCAGGTCACCGGGTCATGTCGGGACCCAGCCCGAGTCCCCGGGACGGGTTTTTACCCCAGCCGCAGATCACCGGGTCCTGTCGGGTCCCCGGCCCGGGTCCCCTGGACAGGTCGGCACCCCGGCCCCGGGTCACGGGGTCATGTCGGGTCGCTGTCCCGGGTACCAGTGTCAGGTGACCACCCCGGCCCCGGGAGACGGAGTCATACCGGGTCCCCGGCCCGGGTCCCCGGGTTGCATCGGGACAAAAGCACCGGATCACTGGATCACGTGGGGTCCCGGGCCCGGGTCCCCGGGTTGCATCGGGACACCAGCGAAGGATCACCGGGTCCTGTCGGGTCCCCGGCCCGGGTCCCCTGGACAGGTCGTTAACCCGGCCCCAGGTCACCGGGTCATGTCGCGCACCCGGCCTGGTTCCCAGGTTCCGGTGACCACTCGGGAGCAGGACCCCGGGTCACGTGGGGACCCCGGCCCCAGGTCAGCGGGTCACGTGGGGACACCGGCCCCAGGTCACCGCGTCAGGTCGGGAACCCGAACCCAGGTCCACGAGTCCGTCGATACCACAGCCCCGGGTCACCGGGTCGTGTCGGGTAACCGGGCTGGTTCCCAGGTTCCGATGACCACCCCGGCACCAGGACCCCGGGTCACGTGGGTTCACCGGCCCCAGGTCACCGGGTCACGTGGGGACCTCGGACCCAGGTCACCTGGTCATGTCTGGTACCCAGCCTGGATCCCAGGTTCCGATGACCACCCCGGCACCAGGACCCCGGGTCACGTGGGGACACTGGCCCCAGGTCAGCGGGTCACGTGGGGTCCCCGGACCCAGGTCACCGGGTCACGTGGGGACCCCGGACTTAGGTCAGCGGGTCAGGTCGGGACCCCGGACCCAGTTCGGGTCATGTCACGTCCCATGCCCGGGTCCCCGGGTTGGATTTTTACCCAGGCCCCGGGTCACAGGGTCATGTCGGGTCAAAGGCCTGGGTACAAGGGTCTGGTGACCACCCCGACCCCAGGTCCCCGGGTCATGACGGGACACCGGACCAGGTCCCCGAGTCCGGTCGACACCAATGCCCCAGGTCACCGGGTCAGGTCGGGACCCAGCCCGGGTCCCCGGAACGGGTTTTTACCCCAGCCGCAGATCACCGGGTCATGTCGGGTCCCCGGCCCGGGTCCCCTGGACAGGTCGGCACCCCGGCCCCGGGTCACGGGGTCATGTCGGGTCGCTGTCCCGGGTACCAGTGTCAGGTGACCACCCCGGCCCCGGGAGACGGAGTCATACCGGGTCCCCGGCCCGGGTCCCCGGGTTGCATCGGGACAAAAGCACCGGATCACTGGATCACGTGGGGTCCCGGGCCCGGGTCCCCGGGTTGCATCGGGACACCAGCGAAGGATCACCGGGTCCTGTCGGGTCCCCGGCCCGGGTCCCCTGGACAGGTCGTTAACCCGGCCCCAGGTCACCGGGTCATGTCGCGCACCCGGCCTGGATCCCAGGTTCCGGTGACCACCCCGGCACCAGGACCCCGGGTCACGTGGGGACCCCGGCCCCAGGTCAGCGGGTCACGTGGGGACCCCGGCCCCAGGTCAGAGGGTCACGTGGGGACACCGGCCCCAGGTCACCGCGTCAGGTCGGGACCCCAAACCCAGGTCCACGAGCCGGTCGACACCACAGCCCCGGGTCACCGGGTCGTGTCGGGTACACAGCCCGGGCATCAGGGTCAGCTCGGGACCCCGGCCCCAGGTCCCCGGGTCATGTCGGGTACCCGGCCTGGTTCCCAGGTTCCGATGACCACCCCGGCACCAGGACCCCGGGTCACGTGGGGACACAGGCCCCAGGTCACCGGGTCACGTGGGGACCCCGGACCCAGGTCACCTGGTCATGTCTGGTACCCAGCCTGGTTCCCAGGTTCCGATGACCACCCCGGCACCAGGACCCTGGGTCACGTGGGGACACCGGCCCCAGGTCAGCGGGTCACGTGGGGACACCGGCCCCAGGTCAGCGGGTCACGTGGGGACCCCGGCCCCAGGTAACCAAGGCAGGTCGGGACCCCTGCCCCAGGTCCCCGGGTCATGTCGGGTACCCGGCCTGGTTCCCAGGTTTTGATGACCACCCCGGCACCAGGACCCCAGGTCACGTGGGGACACCGGCCCCAGGTCAGAGGGTCACGTGGGGACCCCGGACCCAGGTCACCTGGTCATGTCTGTACCCAGCCTGGTTCCCAGGTTCCGATGACCACCCCGGCACCAGGACCCCGGGTCACGTGGGGACATCAGCCCCAGGTGACCGGGTCACGTGGGGACCCTGGCCCCAGGTCAGCAGGTCACGTGGGGACACCGGCCCCAGGTCAGCGGGTCACGTGGGGACACCGGCCCCAGGTGACCGGGTCACGTGGGGACCCCGGCCCCAGGTCAGCGGGTCACGTGGGGACACCGGCCCCAGGTAACCGGGTCATACCGGGTCCCCGGACCTAGGTCACCGGGTCAGGTCGGGACCCCGGACCCAGGTCGGGTCATGTCACGTCCCATGCCCGGGTCCCCGGGTTGGATTTTTACCCAGGCCCCGGGTCACAGGGTCATGTCGGGTCAATGGCCTGGGTACAAGGGTCTGGTGACCACCCCGACCCCAGGTCCCCGGGTCATGACGGGACACCGGACCAGGTCCCCGAGTCCGGTCAACACCACAGCCCCAGGTCACCGGGTCACGTCGGCAGCCCAGAACCAGGTCACCGGGTCATGTCGGGACCCAGCCCGGGTCCCCGGGACGGGTTTTTACCCCAGCCGCAGATCACCGGGTCCTGTCGGGTACCCGGGTCGGGTCCCCTGGACAGGTCGGCACCCCGGCCCCGGGTCACGGGGTCATGTCGGGTCGCTGTCCCGGGTACCAGTGTCAGGTGACCACCCCGGCCCCGGGAGACGGAGTCATACCGGGTCCCCGGCCCGGGTCCCCGGGTTGCATCGGGACAAAAGCACCGGATCACTGGATCACGTGGGGTCCCGGGCCCGGGTCCCCGGGTTGCATCGGGACACCAGCGAAGGATCACCGGGTCCTGTCGGGTCCCCGGCCCGGGTCCCCTGGACAGGTCGTTAACCCGGCCCCAGGTCACCGGGTCATGTCGCGCACCCGGCCTGGTTCCCAGGTTCCGGTGACCACCCCGGCACCAGGACCCCGGGTCACGTGGGGACACCGGCCCCAGGTCACCGCGTCAGGTCGGGACCCCGAACCCAGGTCCACGAGTCCGTCGACACCACAGCCCCGGGTCACCGGGTCGTGTCGGGTACACAGCCCGGGCACCAGGGTCAGCTCGGGACCCCGGCCCCAGGTCCCCGGGTCATGTCGGGTACCCGGCCTGGTTCCCAGGTTCCGATGACCACCCCGGCACCAGGACCCTGGGTCACGTGGGGACACCGGCCCCAGGTCAGCGGGTCACGTGGGGACCCCGGACCCAGGTCACCTGGTCATGTCTGGTACCCAGCCTGGTTCTCAGGTTCCGATGACCACCCCGGCAACAGGACCCTGGGTCACGTGGGGACACCGGCCCCAGGTGACCGGGTCACGTGGGGACACCGGCCACAGGTCACCGGGTCACGTGGGGACACCGGCCCCAGGTCAGCGGGTCACGTGGGGACACCGGCCCCAGGTAACCAAGGCAGGTCGGGACCCCGGCCCCAGGTCCCCGGGTCACGTCGGGTACCCGGCCTGGTTCCCAGGTTCCGATGACCACCCCGGCACCAGGACCCTGGGTCACGTGGGGACACCGGCCCCAGGTGACCGGGTCACGTGGGGACCCCGGACCCAGGTCACCAGGTCACGTGGGGACCCCGGCCCCAGGTCAGCGGGTCACGTGGGGACCCCGGCCCCAGGTCAGCGGGTCACGTGGGGACACCGGCCCCAGGTAACCAAGGCAGGTCGGGACCCAGCCCGGGTCCCCGGGACGGGTTTTTACCCCAGCCGCAGATCACCGGGTCCTGTCGGGTCCCCGGACCAGGGTCCCCTGGACAGGTCGATAACCCGGCCCCAGGTCACCCGGTCATGTCGCGCACCAGGCCTGGTTCCCAGGTTCCGGTGACCATCTCGGCACCAGGACCCCGGGTCACGTGGGGACCCCGCCCCAGGTCAGAGGGTCACGTGGGGTCACCGGCCCCAGGTCAGAGGGTCACGTGGGGACCCCGGACCCAGGTCACCTAGTCATGTCTGGTACCCAGCCTGGTTCCCAGGTTCCGATGACCACCCCGGCACCAGGACCCCGGGTCACGTGGGGACCCCGGACCCAGGTGACCGGGTCACGTGGGGACACCGGCCCCAGGTCAGCGGGTCACGTGGGGACCCCGGACCCAGGTCACCTGGTCATGTCTGGTACCCAGCCTGGTTCCCAGGTTCCGATGACCACCCCGGTACCAGGACCCCGTATCACGTGGGGACACCGGCCCCAGGGGACCGGGTCACGTGGGGACACCGGCCCCAGGTGAGCGGGTCACGTTGGGACCCCGGCCCCAGGTCAGCGGGTCACGTGGGGACACCGGCCCCAGGTAACCAAGGCAGGTCGGGACCCCAGCCCCAGGTCCCCGGGTCATGTCGGGTACCCGGCATGGTTCCCAGGTTCCGATGACCACCCCGGCACCAGGACCCCGGGTCACGTGGGGACACCGCCCCCAGGTCACCGGGTCACGTGGGGACCCCGGACCAAGGTCACCTGGTCATGTCTGGTACCCAGCCTGGTTCCCAGGTTCCGATGACCACCCCGGCACCAGGACCCCGGGTCACGTGGGGACACCGGCCCCAGGTGACCGGGTCACGTGGGGACACCGGCCCCAGGTCAGCGGGTCACGTGGGGACCCCGGCCCCAGGTCAGCGGGTCACGTGGGGACCCTGGCCCCAGGTAACCAAGGCAGGTCGGGATCCCAGCCCCAGGTCCCCGGGTCATGTCGGGTACCCGGCATGGTTCCCAGGTTCCGATGACCACCCCGGCACCAGGACCCCGGGTCACGTGGGGACACCGGCCCCAGGTCAGAGGGTCACGTGGGGACCCCGGACCCAGGTCACCTGGTCATGTCTGGTACCCAGCCTGGTTCCCAGTTTCCGATGACCACCCCGGCACCAGGACCCCGGGTCACGTGGGGACACCGGCCCCAGGTGACCGGGTCACGTGGGGACCCCAGCCCCAGGTAACCGGGTCACGTGGGGACCCCGGCCCCAGGTCAGCGGGTCACGTGGGGACACCGGCCCCAGGTCAGCGGGTCACGTGGGGACCCCGGCCCCAGGTAACCAAGGCAGGTCGGGACCCCAGCCCCAGGTCCCCGGGTCATGTCGGGTACCCGGCCTGGTTCCCAGGTTCCGATGACCACCCCGGCACCAGGACCCCGGGTCACGTGGGGACACCGGCCCCAGGTCACCGGGTCACGTGGGGACCCCGGACCCAGGTCACCTGGTCATGTCTGGTACCCAGCCTGGTTCCCAGGTTCCGATGACCACCCCGGCACCAGGACCCCGGGTCACGTGGGGACATCGGCCCCAGGTGACCGGGTCACGTGGGGACCCCGGCCCCAGGTCAGCGGGTCACGTGGGGACACCGGCCCCAGGTCAGCGGGTCACGTGGGGACACCGGCCCCAGGTGACCGGGTCACGTGGGGACCCCGGACCCAGGTCAGCGGGTCACGTGGGGACACCGGACCCAGGTAACCGGGTCATACCGGGTCCCCGGACCCAGGTCACCGGGTCAGGTTGGGACCCCGGACCCAGTTCGGGTCATGTCACGTCCCATGCCCGGGTCCCCGGGTTGGATTTTTACCCAGGCCCCGGGTCACAGGGTCATGTCGGGTCAACGGCCTGGGTACAAGGGTCTGGTGACCACCCCGACCCCAGGTCCCCGGGCCATGACGGGACACCGGACCAGGTCCCCGAGTCCGGTCGACACCACAGCCCCAGGTCACCGGGTCACGTCGGCACCCCGGAACCAGGTCACCGGGTCATGTCGGGACCCAGCCGGGGTCCCCGGGACGGGTTTTTACCCCAGCCGCAGATCACCGGGTCCTGTCGGGTACCCGGGTCGGGTCCCCTGGACAGGTCGGCACCCCGGCCCCGGGTCACGGGGTCATGTCGGGTCGCTGTCCCGGGTACCAGTGTCAGGTGACCACCCCGGCCCTGGGAGACGGAGTCATACCGGGTCCCCGGCCCGGGTCCCCGGGTTGCATCGGGACAAAAGCACCGGATCACTGGATCACGTGGGGTCCCGGGCCCGGGTCCCCGGGTTGCATCGGGACACCAGCGACGGATCACCGGGTCCTGTCGGGTCCCCGGCCCGGGTCCCCTGGACAGGTCGTTAACCTGGCCCCAGGTCACCGGGTCATGTCGCGCACCCGGCCTGGTTCCCAGGTTCCGGTGACCACCCCGGCACCAGGACCCCGGGTCACGTGGGGACCCCGGCCCCAGGTCAGCGGGTCACGTGGGGACCCCGGCCCCAGGTCAGAGGGTCACGTGGGGACACCGGCCCCAGGTCACCGCGTCAGGTCGGGACCCCAAACCCAGGTCCACGAGTCCGTCGACACCACAGCCCCGGGTCACCGGGTCGTGTCGGGTACACAGCCCGGGCACCAGGGTCAGCTCGGGACCCCGGCCCCAGGTCCCCGGGTCATGTCGGGTACCCGGCCTGGTTCCCAGGTTCCGATGACCACCCCGGCACCAGGACCCTGGGTCACGTGGGGACACCGGCCCCAGGTCACCTGGTCATGTCTGGTACCCAGCCTGGTTCCCAGGTTCCGATGACCACCCCGGCACCAGGACCCCGGGTCACGTGGGGACACCGGCCCCAGGTCAGCGGGTCACGTGGGGACACCGGACCCAGGTCACCGGGTCACGTGGGGACCCCGGCCCCAGGTCAGCGGGTCAGGTTGGGACCCCGGACCCAGTTCGGGTCATGTCACGTCCCATGCCCGGGTCCAAGGGTTGGATTTTTACCCAGGCCCCGGGTCACAGGGTCATGTCGGGTCAACGGCCTGGGTACAAGGGTCTGGTGACCACCCCGACCCCAGGTCCCCGGGTCCTGTCGAGTCCCCGGCCCGTGTCCCCTGGACAGGTCGTTAACCCCGCCCCAGGTCAGCGGGTCACGTGGGGACACCGGCCCCAGGTCACCGGGTCACGTGGGGATCCCGGACCCAGGTCACCTGGTCATGTCTGGTACCCAGCCTGGTTCCCAGGTTCCAATGACCACTCCGGCACCAGGACCCCGGGTCACGTGGGGACACCGGCCCCAGGTGACCGGGTCACGTGGGGACTCCGGCCCCAGGTCAGCGGGTCACGTGGGGACCCCGGCCCCAGGTCAGCGGGTCACGTGGGGACACCGGTCCCAGGTAACCAAGGCAGGTCGGGACCCCAGCCCCAGGTCCCCGGGTCATGTCGGGTACCCGGCCTGGTTCCCAGGTTCCGATGACCACCCCGGCACCAGGACCCCGGGTCACGTGGGGACACCGGCCCCAGGTCAGCGGGTCACGTGGGGACCCCGGACCCAGGTCACCTGGTCATGTCTGGTACCCAGCCTGGTTCCCAGGTTCCGATGACCACCCCGGCACCAGGACCCCGGGTCACGTGGGGACCCCGGCCCCAGGTCAGCGGGTCACGTGGGGACCCCGGCCCCAGGTCAGAGGGTCACGTGGGGACCTTGGACCCAGGTCACTTAGTCATGTCTGGTACCCAGCCTGGTTCCCAGGTTCCAATGACCAACCCGGCACCAGGACCCCGGGTCACGTGGGGACACCGGCCCCAGGTGACCGGGTCACGTGCGGACCCCGGCCCCAGGTCAGCGGGTCACGTGGGGAGACCGGCCCCAGGTCACCGGGTCACGTGGGGACCCCGGACCCAGTTCACCTGGTCATGTCTGGTACCCAGCCTGGTTCCCAGGTTCCGATGACCACCCCGGCACCAGGACCCCGGGTCACGTGGGGACACCGGCCCCAGGTCAGCGGGTCACGTGGGGACACCGGCCCCAGGTCACCGGGTCACGTGGGGATCCCGGACCCAGGTCACCTGGTCATGTCTGGTACCCAGCCTGGTTCCCAGGTTCCAATGACCACTCCGGCACCAGGACCCCGGGTCACGTGGGGACACCGGCCCCAGGTGACCGGGTCACGTGGGGACTCCGGCCCCAGGTCAGCGGGTCACGTGGGGTCACCGGCCCCAGGTCAGCGGGTCACGTGGGGACACCGGTCCCAGGTAACCAAGGCAGGTCGGGACCCCAGCCCCAGGTCCCCGGGTCATGTCGGGTACCCGGCCTGGTTCCCAGGTTCCGATGACCACCCCGCCACCAGGACCCCGGGTCACGTGGGGACACCGGCCCCAGGTGACAGGGTCACGTGGGGACCCCGGCCCCAGGTCAGCGGGTCACGTGGGGACACCGGCCCCAGGTCACCGGGTCACGTGGGGACCCCGGACCCAGTTCGCCTGGTCATGTCTGGTACCCAGCCTGGTTCCCAGGTTCCGATGACCACCCCGGCACCAGGACCCCGGGTCACGTGGGGACACCGGCCCCAGGTGACCGGGTCACGTGGGGACACCGGCCCCAGGTCAGCGGGTCACGTGGGGACCCCGGCCCCAGGTCAGCGGGTCACGTGGGGACCCTGGCCCCAGGTAACCAAGGCAGGTCGGGATCCCAGCCCCAGGTCCCCGGGTCATGTCGGGTACCCGGCATGGTTCCCAGGTTCCGATGACCACCCCGGCACCAGGACCCCGGGTCACGTGGGGACACCGGCCCCAGGTCACCGGGTCACTTGGGGACCCCGGACCCAGGTCACATGGTCATGTCTGGTACCCAGCCTGGTTCCCAGTTTCCGATGACCACCCCGGCACCAGGACCCCGGGTCACGTGGGGACACCGGCCCCAGGTGACCGGGTCACCTGGGGACCCCAGCCCCAGGTCACCGGGTCACGTGGGGACCCCGGCCCCAGGTCAGCGGGTCACGTGGGGACCCTGGCCCCAGGTCAGAGGGTCACGTGGGGACCCCGGACTCAGGTCACCTGGTCATGTCTGGTACCCAGCCTGGTTCCCAGGTTCCGATGACAACCCCGGCACCAGGACCCCGGGTCACGTGGGGACCCCGGCCCCAGGTCAGCGGGTCACGTGGGGACACCGGCCCCAGGTAACCGGGTCACGTGGGGACCCCGGCCCCAGGTCAGCGGGTCACGTGGGGACACCGGCCCCAGGTCAGCGGGTCACGTGGGGACCCCGGCCCCAGGTAACCAAGGCAGGTCGGGACCCCAGCCCCAGGTCCCCGGGTCATGTCGGGTACCCGGCCTGGTTCCCAGGTTCCGATGACCACCCCGGCACCAGGACCCCGGGTCACGTGGGGACACCGGCCCCAGGTCAGCGGGTCACGTGGGGACCCCGGACCCAGGTCACCTGGTCATGTCTGGTACCCAGCCTGGTTCCCAGGTTCCGATGACCACCCCGGCACCAGGACCCCGGGTCACGTGGGGACATCGGCCCCAGGTGACCGGGTCACGTGGGGACCCCGGCCCCAGGTCAGCGGGTCACGTAGGGACACCGGCCCCAGGTCAGCGGGTCACGTGGGGACACCGGCCCCAGGTGACCGGGTCACGTGGGGACCCCGGACCCAGGTCAGCGGGTCACGTGGGGACACCGGCCCCAGGTAACCAGGTCATACCGGGTCCCCGGACCCAGGTCACCGGGTCAGGTTGGGACCCCGGACCCAGTTCGGGTCATGTCACGTCCCATGCCCGGGTCCCCGGGTTGGATTTTTACCCAGGCCCCGGGTCACAGGGTCATGTCGGGTCAACGGCCTGGGTACAAGGGTCTGGTGACCACCCCGACCCCAGGTCCCCGGGCCATGACGGGACACCGGACCAGGTCCCCGAGTCCGGTCGACACCACAGCCCCAGGTCACCGGTTCACGTCGGCACCCCGGAACCAGGTCACCGGGTCATGTCGGGACCCAGCCCGGGTCCCCGGGACGGGTTTTTACCCCAGCCGCAGATCACCGGGTCCTGTCGGGTACCCGGGTCGGGTCCCCTGGACAGGTCGGCACCCCGGCCCCGGGTCACGGGGTCATGTCGGGTCGCTGTCCCGGGTACCAGTGTCAGGTGACCACCCCGGCCCTGGGAGACGGAGTCATACCGGGTCCCCGGCCCGGGTCCCCGGGTTGCATCGGGACAAAAGCACCGGATCACTGGATCACGTGGGGTCCCGGGCCCGGGTCCCCGGGTTGCATCGGGACACCAGCGACGGATCACCGGGTCCTGTCGGGTCCCCGGCCCGGGTCCCCTGGACAGGTCGTTAACCCGGCCCCAGGTCACCGGGTCATGTCGCGCACCCGGCCTGGTTCCCAGGTTCCGGTGACCACCCCCGGCACCAGGACCCCGGGTCACGTGGGGACCCCGGCCCCAGGTCAGCGGATCACGTGGGGACCCCGGCCCCAGGTCAGAGGGTCACGTGGGGACACCGGCCCCAGGTCACCGCGTCAGGTCGGGACCCCAAACCCAGGTCCACGAGTCCGTCGACACCACAGCCCCGGGTCACCGGGTCGTGTCGGGTACACAGCCCGGGCACCAGGGTCAGCTCGGGACCCCGGCCCCAGGTCCCCGGGTCATGTCGGGTACCCGGCCTGGTTCCCAGGTTCCGATGACCACCCCGGCACCAGGACCCCGGGTCACGTGGGGACACCGGCCCCAGGTCAGCGGGTCACGTGGGGACACCGGACCCAGGTCACCGGGTCACGTGGGGACCCCGGCCCCAGGTCAGCGGGTCAGGTTGGGACCCCGGACCCAGTTCGGGTCATGTCACGTCCCATGCCCGGGTCCCCGGGTTGGATTTTTACCCAGGCCCCGGGTCACAGGGTCATGTCGGGTCAACGGCCTGGGTACAAGGGTCTGGTGACCACCCCGACCCCAGGTCCCCGGGTCCTGTCGAGTCCCCGGCCCGTGTCCCCTGGACAGGTCGTTAACCCCGCCCCAGGTCACCGGGTCATGTCGCGCACCCGGCCTGGTTCCCAGGTTCCGGTGACCACCCCGGCACCAGGACCCCGGGTCACGTGGGGACCCCGGCCCCAGGTCAGCGGGTCACGTGGGGACCCCGGCCCCAGGTCAGAGGGTCACGTGGGGACACCGGCCCCAGGTAACCAAGGCAGGTCGGGACCCCGAACCCAGGTCCACGAGTCCGTCGACACCACAGCCCCGGGTCACCGGGTCGTGTCGGGTACACAGCCCGGGTTCCAGGGTCAGCTCGGGTCCCCGGCCCCAGGTCCCCGGGTCATGTCGGGTACCCGGCCTGGTTCCCAGGTTCCGATGACCACCCCGGCACCAGGACCCCGGGTCACGTGGGGACACCGGCCCCAGGTCAGCGGGTCACGTGGGGACACCGGCCCCAGGTCAGCGGGTCACGTGGGGACCCCGGCCCCAGGTAACCAAGGCAGGTCGGGACCCAAGCCCCAGGCCCCCGGGTCATGTCGGGTACCCGGCCTGGTTCCCAGGTTCCGATGACCACCCCGGCACCAGGACCCCGGGTCACGTGGGGACCCCGGACCCAGGTCACCTGGTCATGTGTGGTACCCAGCCTGGTTCCCATGTTCCGATGACCACCCCGGCACCAGGACCCCGGGTCACGTGGGGACACCGGCCCCAGGTGACCGGGTCACGTGGGGACACCGGCCCCAGGTCACCGGGTCACGTGGGGATCCCGGACCCAGGTCACCTGGTCATGTCTGGTACCCAGCCTGGTTCCCAGGTTCCAATGACCACTCCGGCACCAGGACCCCGGGTCACGTGGGGACACCGGCCCCAGGTGACCGGGTCACGTGGGGACTCCGGCCCCAGGTCAGCGGGTCACGTGGGGTCACCGGCCCCAGGTCAGCGGGTCACGTGGGGACACCGGTCCCAGGTAACCAAGGCAGGTCGGGACCCCAGCCCCAGGTCCCCGGGTCATGTCGGGTACCCGGCCTGGTTCCCAGGTTCCGATGACCACCCCGGCACCAGGACCCCGGGTCACGTGGGGACACCGGCCCCAGGTCAGCGGGTCACGTGGGGACCCCGGACCCAGGTCACCTGGTCATGTCTGGTACCCAGCCTGGTTCCCAGGTTCCGATGACCACCCCGGCACCAGGACCCCGGGTCACGTGGGGACCCCGGCCCCAGGTCAGAGGGTCACGTGGGGACCTTGGACCCAGGTCACTTAGTCATGTCTGGTACCCAGCCTGGTTCCCAGGTTCCGATGACCACCCCGGCACCAGGACCCCGGGTCACGTGGGGACACCGGCCCCAGGTGACCGGGTCACGTGGGGACCCCGGCCCCAGGTCAGCGGGTCACGTGGGGACACCGGCCCCAGGTCAGCGGGTCACGTGTGGACACCGGCCCCAGGTCACCGGGTCACGTGGGGACCCCGGACCCAGTTCGCCTGGTCATGTCTGGTACCCAGCCTGGTTCCCAGGTTCCGATGACCACCCCGGCACCAGGACCCCGGGTCACGTGGGGACACCGGCCCCAGGTCACCGGGTCACGTGGGGACCCCGGACCCAGGTCACCTGGTCATGTCTGGTACCCAGCCTGGTTCCCAGGTTCCGATGACCACCCCGGCACCAGGACCCCGGGTCACGTGGGGACATCGGCCCCAGGTGACCGGGTCACGTGGGGACCCCGGCCCCAGGTCAGCGGGTCACGTGGGGACACCGGCCCCAGGTGACCGGGTCACGTGGGGACCCCGGACCCAGGTCAGCGGGTCACGTGGGGACACCGGCCCCAGGTAACCGGGTCATACCGGGTCCCCGGACCCAGGTCACCGGGTCAGGTTGGGACCCCAGACCCAGTTCGGGTCATGTCACGTCCCATGCCCGGGTCCCCGGGTTGGATTTTTACCCAGGCCCCGGGTCACAGGGTCATGTCGGGTCAACGGCCTGGGTACAAGGGTCTGGTGACCACCCCGACCCCAGGTCCCCGGGCCATGACGGGACACCGGACCAGGTCCCCGAGTCCGGTCGACACCACAGCCCCAGGTCACCGGGTCACGTCGGCACCCCGGAACCAGGTCACCGGGTCATGTCGGGACCCAGCCCGGGTCCCTGGGACGGGTTTTTACCCCAGCCGCAGATCACCGGGTCCTGTCGGGTACCCGGGTCGGGTCCCCTGGACAGGTCGGCACCCCGGCCCCGGGTCACGGGGTCATGTCGGGTCGCTGTCCCGGGTACCAGTGTCAGGTGACCACCCCGGCCCCGGGAGACGGAGTCATACCGGGTCCCCGGCCCGGGTCCCCGGGTTGCATCGGGACAAAAGCACCGGATCACTGGATCACGTGGGGTCCCGGGCCCGGGTCCCCGGGTTGCATCGGGACATTAGCGAAGGATCACCGGGTCCTGTCGGGTCCCCGGACCAGGGTCCCCTGGACAGGTCGTTAACCCGGCCCCAGGTCACCCGGTCATGTCGCGCACCAGGCCTGATTCCCAGGTTCCGGTGACCATCTCGGCACCAGGACCCCGGGTCACGTGGGGACCCCGCCCCAGGTCAGAGGGTCACGTGGGGTCACCGGCCCCAGGTCAGAGGGTCACGTGGGGACCCCGGACCCAGGTCACCTAGTCATGTCTGGTACCCAGCCTGGTTTCCAGGTTCCGATGACCACCCCGGCACCAGGACCCCGGGTCACGTGGGGACCCCGGACCCATGTGACCGGGTCACGTGGGGACACCGGCCCCAGGTCAGCGGGTCACGTGGGGACCCCGGACCCAGGTCACCTGGTCATGTCTGGTACCCAGCCTGGTTCCCAGGTTCCGATGACCACCCCGGCACCAGGACCCTGGGTCACGTGGGGACACCGGCCCCAGGTGACCGGGTCACGTGGGGACCCCGGCCCCAGGTCAGCGGGTCACGTGGGGACACCGGCCCCAGGTCAGCGGGTCACGTGGGGACCCCGGCCCCAGGTAACCAAGGCAGGTCGGGACCCCAGCCCCAGGTCCCCGGGTCATGTCGGGTACCCGGCCTGGTTCCCAGGTTCCGATGACCACCCCGGCACCAGGACCCCGGGTCACGTGGGGACACCGGCCCCAGGTCACCGGGTCACGTGGGGACCCCGGACCCAGGTCACCTGGTCATGTCTGGTACCCAGCCTGGTTCCCAGGTTCCGATGACCACCCCGGCACCAGGACCCCGGGTCACGTGGGGACATCGGCCCCAGGTGACCGGGTCACGTGGGGACCCCGGCCCCAGGTCAGCGGGTCACGTGGGGACACCGGCCCCAGGTGACCGGGTCACGTGGGGACCCCGGACCCAGGTCAGCGGGTCACGTGGGGACACCGGCCCCAGGTAACCGGGTCATACCGGGTCCCCGGACCCAGGTCACCGGGTCAGGTTGGGACCCCAGACCCAGTTCGGGTCATGTCACGTCCCATGCCCGGGTCCCCGGGTTGGATTTTTACCCAGGCCCCGGGTCACAGGGTCATGTCGGGTCAACGGCCTGGGTACAAGGGTCTGGTGACCACCCCGACCCCAGGTCCCCGGGCCATGACGGGACACCGGACCAGGTCCCCGAGTCCGGTCGACACCACAGCCCCAGGTCACCGGGTCACGTCGGCACCCCGGAACCAGGTCACCGGGTCATGTCGGGACCCAGCCGGGGTCCCCGGGACGGGTTTTTACCCCAGCCGCAGATCACCGGGTCCTGTCGGGTACCCGGGTCGGGTCCCCTGGACAGGTCGGCACCCCGGCCCCGGGTCACGGGGTCATGTCGGGTCGCTGTCCCGGGTACCAGTGTCAGGTGACCACCCCGGCCCTGGGAGACGGAGTCATACCGGGTCCCCGGCCCGGGTCCCCGGGTTGCATCGGGACAAAAGCACCGGATCACTGGATCACGTGGGGTCCCGGGCCCGGGTCCCCGGGTTGCATCGGGACACCAGCGACGGATCACCGGGTCCTGTCGGGTCCCCGGCCCGGGTCCCCTGGACAGGTCGTTAACCCGGCCCCAGGTCACCGGGTCATGTCGCGCACCTGGCCTGGTTCCCAGGTTCCGGTGACCACCCCGGCACCAGGACCCCGGGTCACGTGGGGACCCCGGCCCCAGGTCAGCGGGTCACGTGGGGACCCCGGTCCCAGGTCAGAGGGTCACGTGGGGACACCGGCCCCAGGTCACCGCGTCAGGTCGGGACCCCAAACCCAGGTCCACGAGGTGGTCGACACCACAGCCCCGGGTCACCGGGTCGTGTCGGGTACACAGCCCGGGCACCAGGGTCATCTCGGGACCCCGGCCCCAGGTCCCCGGGTCATGTCGGGTACCCGGCCTGGTTCCCAGGTTCCGATGACCACCCCGGCACCAGGACCCCGGGTCACGTGGGGACACCGGCCCCAGGTCACCTGGTCATGTCTGGTACCCAGCCTGGTTCCCAGGTTCCGATGACCACCCCGGCACCAGGACCCCGGGTCACGTGGGGACACCGGCCCCAGGTCAGCGGGTCACGTGGGGACACCGGACCCAGGTCACCGGGTCACGTGGGGACCCCGGACCCAGGTCAGCGGGTCAGGTTGGGACCCCGGACCCAGTTCGGGTCATGTCACGTCCCATGCCCGGGTCCCCGGGTTGGATTTTTACCCAGGCCCCGGGTCACAGGGTCATGTCGGGTCAACGGCCTGGGTACAAGGGTCTGGTGACAACCCCGACCCCAGGTCCCCGGGTCCTGTCGAGTCCCCGGCCCGTGTCCCCTGGACAGGTCGTTAACCCCGCCCCAGGTCACCGGGTCATGTCGCGCACCCGGCCTGGTTCCCAGGTTCCGGTGACCACCCCGGCACCAGGACCCCGGGTCACGTGGGGACCCCGGCCCCAGCTCAGCGGGTCACGTGGGGACCCCGGCCCCAGGTCACCGGGTCACGTGGGGACACCGGCCCCAGGTAACCAAGGCAGGTCGGGACCCCGAACCCAGGTCCACGAGTCCGTCGACACCACAGCCCCGGGTCACCGGGTCGTGTCGGGTACACAGCCCGGGTTCCAGGGTCAGCTCGGGTCCCCGGCCCCAGGTCCCCTGGGTCATGTCGGGTACCCGGCCTGGTTCCCAGGTTCCGATGACCACCCCAGCACCAGGACCCCGGGTCACGTGGGGACACCGGCCCCAGGTCAGCGGGTCACGTGGGGACACCGGCCCCAGGTCAGCGGGTCACGTGGGGACCCCGGCCCCAGGTAACCAAGGCAGGTCGGGACCCAAGCCCCAGGCCCCCGGGTCATGTCGGGTACCCGGCCTGGTTCCCAGGTTCCGATGACCACCCCGGCACCAGGACCCCGGGTCACGTGGGGACCCCGGACCCAGGTCACCTGGTCATGTTTGGTACCCAGCCTGGTTCCCATGTTCCAATGACCACCCCGGCACCAGGACCCCGGGTCACGTGGGGACACCGGCCCCAGGTGACCGGGTCACGTGGGGACACCGGCCCCAGGTCACCGGGTCACGTGGGGACCCCGGACCCAGGTCACCTGGTCATGTCTGGTACCCAGCCTGGTTCCCAGGTTCCGATGACCACCCCGGCACCAGGACCCCGGGTCACGTGGGGACACCGGCCCCAGGTCAGCGGGTCACGTGGGGACACCGGCCCCAGGTCACCGGGTCACGTGGGGACCCCGGACCCAGGTCACCCTGTCATGTCTGGTACCCAGCCTGGTTCCCAGGTTCCAATGACCACTCCGGCACCAGGACCCCGGGTCACGTGGGGACACCGGCCCCAGATGACCGGGTCACGTGGGGACTCCGGCCCCAGGTCAGCGGGTCACGTGGGGTCACCGGCCCCAGGTCAGCGGGTCACGTGGGGACACCGGTCCCAGGTAACCAAGGCAGGTCGGGACCCCAGCCCCAGGTCCCCGGGTCATGTCGGGTACCCGGCCTGGTTCCCAGGTTCCGATGACCACCCCGGCACCAGGACCCCGGGTCACGTGGGGACACCGGCCCCAGGTCACCGGGTCACGTGGGGACCCCGGACCCAGGTCACCTGGTCATGTCTGGTACCCAGCCTGGTTCCCAGGTTCCGATGACCACCCCGGCACCAGGACCCCGGGTCACGTGGGGACCCCGGCCCCAGGTCAGCGGGTCACGTGGGGACACCGGCCCCAGGTCAGAGGGTCACGTGGGGACCTTGGACCCAGGTCACTTAGTCATGTCTGGTACCCAGCCTGGTTCCCAGGTTCCGATGACCACCCCGGCACCAGGACCCCGGGTCACGTGGGGACACCGGCCCCAGGTGACCGGGTCACGTGGGGACCCCGGCCCCAGGTCAGCGGGTCACGTGGGGACACCGGCCCCAGGTCACCGGGTCACGTGGGGACACCGGCCCCAGGTCACCGGGTCACGTGGGGACCCCGGACCCAGTTCGCCTGGTAATGTCTGGTACCCAGCCTGGTTCCCAGGTTCCGATGACCACCCCGGCACCAGGACCCCGGGTCACGTGGGGACACCGGCCCCAGGTGACCGGGTCACGTGGGGACACCGGCCCCAGGTCACCGGGTCACGTGGGGACCCCGGACCCAGGTCAGCGGGTCAAGTGGGGACACCGGCCCCAGGTAACCGGGTCATACCGGGTCCCCGGATCCAGGTCACCGGGTCAGGTCGGGACCCCGGACCCAAGTCGGGTCATGTCACGTCCCATGCCCGGGTCCCCGGGTTGGATTTTTACCCAGGCCCCGGGTCACAGGGTCATGTCGGGTCAACGGCCTGGGTACAAGGGTCTGGTGACCACCCCGACCCCAGGTCCCCGGGTCATGACGGGACACCGGACCAGGTCCCCGAGTCCGGTCGACACCACAGCCCCAGGTCACCGGGTCAGGTCGGCACCCCGGAACCAGGTCACCGGGTCATGTCGGGACCCAGCCCGGGTCCCCGGGACGGGTTTTTACCCCAGCCGCAGATCACCGGGTCCTGTCGGGTACCCGGGTCGGGTCCCCTGGACAGGTCGGCACCCCGGCCCCGGGTCACGGGGTCATGTCGGGTCGCTGTCCCGGGTACCAGTGTCAGGTGACCACCCCGGCCCCGGGAGACGGAGTCATACCGGGTCCCCGGCCCGGGTCCCCGGGTTGCATCGGGACAAAAGCACCGGATCACTGGATCACGTGGGGTCCCGGGCCCGGGTCCCGGGGTTGCATCGGGACATTAGCGAAGGATCACCGGGTCCTGTCGGGTCCCCGGCCCGGGTCCCCTGGACAGGTCGTTAACCCGGCCCCAGGTCACCGGGTCATGTCGCGCACCCGGCCTGGTTCCCAGGTTCCGGTGACCACCCCGGCACCAGGACCCCGGGTCACGTGGGGACCCCGACCCCAGGTCACCGCGTCAGGTCGGGACCCCGAACCCAGGTGCATGAGTCCGTCGACACCACAGCCCCGGGTCACCGGGTCGTGTCGGGTACCCGGCCTGGTTCCCAGCTTCCGATGACAACCCCGGCACCAGGACCCCGGGTCACGTGGGGACACAGGCCCCAGGTCAGCGGGTCACGCAGGGACCCCGGACACAGGTCACCTGGTCATGTCTGGTACCCAGCCTCGTTCCCAGGTTCCGATGACCACCCCGGCACAAGGACCCCGGGTCACGTGGGGACACCGGCCCCAGGTCAGCGGATCACGCGGGGACCCCGGACCAAGGTCACCTTGTCATGTCTGGTACCCGGCCTGGTTCCCAGGTTCCGATGACCACCCCGGCACCAGGACCCCGGGTCATGTGGGGACCCCGGCCCCAGGTGACCGGGTCACGTGGGGACCCCGGCCCCAGGTCAGAGGGTCACGTGGAGACACCGGCCCCAGGTCACCACGTCAGGTCGGGACCCCGATCCCAGGTCCACCAGTCCGTCGACACCAGAGCCCCGGGTCACCGGGTCGTGTCGGGTACACAGCCCGGGCACCAGGGTCAGCTCGGGACCCCGGCCCCAGGTCCCCGGGTCATGTCGGGTACCCGGCCTGGTTCCCAGGTTCCGATGACCACCCCGGCACAAGGACCCCGGGTCACGTGGGGACACAGGCCCCAGGTCAGCGGGTCACGTGGGGACCCCGGACCCAGGTCACGTGGTCATGTCTGGTACCCAGCCTGGTTCCCAGGTTCCGATGACCACCCCGGCACCAGGACCCCGGGTCACGTGGGGACCCCGGCCCCAGGTCAGCGGGTCACGTGGGGACACCGGCCCCAGGTAACCAAGGCAGGTCGGGAGCCAGCCCGGGTCCCCGGGACGGGTTTTTACCCCAGCCGCAGATCACCGGGTCCTGTCGGGTCCCCGGCCCGGGTCCCCTGGACAGGTCGATAACCCGGCCCCAGGTCACCCGGTCATGTCGTGCACCGGCCTGGTTCCCAGGTTCCGGTGACCATCCCGGCACCAGGACCCCGGGTCACGTGGGGACCCCGGCCCGAGGTCAGAGGGTCACGTGGGGACACCGGCCCCAGGTCAGAGGGTCACGTGGGGACCCCGGACCCACGTCACCTAGTCATGTCTGGTACCCAGCCTGGTTCCCAGGTTCCGATGACCACCCCGGCACCAGGACCCCGGGTCACGTGGGGACCCCAGCCCCAGGTCACCTGGTCATGTGTGGTACCCAGCCTGGTTCCCAGGTTCCGATGACCACCCCGGAACCCGGACCCTGGGTCACGTGGGGACACCGGCCCCAGGTAACCGGGTCACGTGGGGACCCCGGACCCAGGTCACCTGGTCATGTCTGGTACCCAGCCTGGTTCCCAGGTTCCGATGACCACCCCGGCACCAGGACCCCGGGTCACGTGGGGACACAGGCCCCAGGTCAGCGGATCACGCGGGGACCCCGGACCAAGGTCACCGGGTCATGTCGCGAACCCGGCCTGGTTCCCAGGTTCCGGTGACCACCCCGGCCCCAGGTCAGCGGGTTACGTGGGGACCCCGGCCCCAGGTCAGCGGGTCACGCTACCCCGGCCCCAGGTCAGAGGGTCACGTGGGGACACCGGCCCCAGGTCAGCGGGTCACGTGGTGACACCGGCCCCAGGTAACCAAGGCAGGTCGGGACCCAGCCCGGGTCCCCGGGACGGGTTTTTACCTCAGCCGCAGATCACCGGGTCCTGTCGGGTCCCCGGCCCGGGTCCCCTGGACAGGTCGATAACCCGGCCCCTGGTCACCTAGTCATGTCGCGCACCCGGCCTGGTTCCCAGGTTCCGGTGACCATCCCGGCACCAGGACCCCGGGTCACGTGGGGACCCCGGCCCCAGGTCAGAGGGTCACGTGGGGTCACCGGCCCCAGGTCAGAGGGTCACGTGGGGACCCCGGACCCAGGTCACCTAGTCATGTCTGGTACCCAGCCTGTTTCCCAGGTTCCGATGACCACCCCGGCACCAGGACCCCGGGTCACGTGGGGACACTGGCCCCAGTTGACCGGGTCATGTGGGGACACCGGCGCCAGGTCAGCGGGTCACGTGGGGACCCCGGACCCAGGTCACCTGGTCATGTCTGGTACCCAGCCTGGTTCCCAGGTTCCGATGACCACACCGGCACCAGGACCCCGGGTCACGTGGGGACACCGGCCCCAGGTCAGCGGGTCACGTGGGGACACCGGCCCCAGGTAACCGGGTCAGGTGGGGACCCCGGACCCAGGTCAGCGGGTCACGTGGGGACACCGGCCCCAGGTAACCGGGTCATACCGGGTCCCCGGACCCAGGTCACCGGGTCAGGTCGGGACCCCGGACCCATGTCGGGTCATGTCACGTCCCATGCCCGGGTCCCCGGGTTGGATTTTTACCCAGGCCCCGGGTCACCGGGTCATGTCGGGTCGCTGTCCCGGGTACCAGTGTCAGGTGACCACCCCGGCCCCGGGAGACGGAGTCATACCGGGTCCCCGGCCCGGGTCCCCGGGTTGCATCGGGACAAAAGCACCGGATCACTGGATCACGTGGGGTCCCGGGCCCGGGTCCCCGGGTTGCATCGGGACACCAGCGAAGGATCACCGGGTCCTGTCGGGTCCCCGGCCCGGGTCCCCTGGACAGGTCGTTAACCCGGCCCCAGGTCACCGGGTCATGTCGCGCACCCGGCCTGGTTCCCAGGTTCCGGTGACCACCCCGGCACCAGGACCCCGGGTCACGTGGGGACCCCGGCCCCAGGTCACTGCGTCAGGTCGGGACCCCGAACCCAGGTGCATGAGTCCGTCGACACCACAGCCCCGGGTCACCGGGTCGTGTCGGGTACCCGGCCTGGTTCCCAGGTTCCGATGACCACCCCGGCACCAGGACCCCGGGTCACGTGGGGACACAGGCCCCAGGTCAGCGGGTCACGCGGGGACCCCGGACCCAGGTCACCTGGTAATGTCTGGTACCCAGCCTGGTTCCCAGGTTCCGATGACCACCCCGGCACCAGGACCCCGGGTCACGTGGGGACACCGGCCCCAGGTCAGCGGGTCACGTGGGGACACCGGCCCCAGGTAACCGGGTCATACCGGGTCCCCGGACCCAGGTCACCGGGTCAGGTCGGGACCCCGGACCCAGGTCGGGTCATGTCACGTCCCATGCCCGGGTCCCCGGGTTGGATTTTTACCCAGGCCCCGGGTCACAGGGTCATGTCGGGTCAACGGCCTGGGTACAAGGGTCTGGTGACCACCCCGACCCCAGGTGCCCAGGTCATGACGGGACACCGGACCAGGTCCCCGAGTCCGGTCGACACCACAGCCCCAGGTCACCGGGTCAGGTCGGCACCCCGGAACCAGGTCACCGGGTCATGTCGGGACCCAGCCCGGGTCCCCGGGACGGGTTTTTACCCCAGCCGCAGATCACCGGGTCCTGTCGGGTACCCGGGTCGGGTCCCCTGGACAGGTCGATAACCCGGCCCCAGGTCACCCGGTCATGTCGCGCACCGGCCTGGTTCCCAGGTTCCGGTGACCATCCCGGCACCAGGACCCCGGGTCACGTGGGGACCCCGGCCCCAGGTCAGAGGGTCACGTGGGGTCACCGGCCCCAGGTCAGAGGGTCACGTGGGGACCCCGGACCCAGGTCACCTAGTCATGTCTGGTACCCAGCCTGGTTCCCAGGTTCCGATGACCACCCCGGCACCAGGACCCCGGGTCACGTGGGGACCCCGGACCCAGGTCACCTGGTCATGTCTGGTACCCAGCCTGGTTCCCAGGTTCCGATGACCACCCCGGCACCAGGACCCCGGGTCACGTGGGGACACCGGCCCCAGGTCACCGGGTCACGTGGGGACCCCGGACCCAGGTCACCTGGTCATGTCTGGTACCCAGCCTGGTTCCCAGGTTCCGATGACCACCCCGGCAGCAGGACCCCGGGTCACGTGGGGACACCGGCCCCAGGTCAGCGGGTCACGTGGGGACCCCGGACCCAGGTCAGCGGGTCACGTGGGGACACCGGTCCCAGGTAACCGGGTCATACCGGGTCCCCGGACCCAGGTCACCGGGTCATGTCGGGTACCCAGCCTGGTTCCCAGGTTCCGGAGACCATCCCGGCACCAGGACCCCGGGTCAGGTGGGGACACCGGCCCCAGGTCAGCGGGTCACGTGGGGACCCCGGACCCAGGTCACCTGGTCATGTCTGGTACCCAGCCTGGTTCCCAGGTTCCGATGACCACCCCGGCACCAGGACCCCGGGTCACATGGGGACACCGGCCCCAGGTGACCGGGTCACGTGGGGACCCCGGACCCAGGTCACCTAGTCATGTCTGGTACCCAGCCTGGTTCCCAGGTTCCGATGACCACCCCGGCAGCAGGACCCCGGGTCACGTGGGGACACCGGCCCCAGGTGACCGGGTCACGTGGGGACTCCGGCCCCAGGTCACCTGGTCACGTGGGGTCACCGGCCCCAGGTCAGCGGGTCACGTGGGGACCCCGGCCCCAGGTAACCAAGGCAGGTCGGGACCCCAGCCCCATGTCCCCGGGTCATGTCGTGTACCCGGCCTGGTTCCCAGGTTCCGATGACCACCCCGGCACCAGGACCCCGGGTCACGTGGGGACACCAGCCCCAGGTCAGCGGGTCAAGTGGGGACCCCGGACCCAGGTCACCTGGTCATGTCTGGAACCCAGCCTGGTTCCCAGGTTCCGATGACCACCCCGGCCCCAGGTGACCGGGTCACGTGGGGACCCCGGCCCCAGGTCAGAGGGTCACGTGGGGTCACCGGCCAAAGGTCAGAGGGTCACGTGGGGACCCCGGACCCAGGTCACCTAGTCATGTCTGGTGCCCAGCCTGGTTCCCAGGTTCCGATGACCACCCCGGCACCAGGACCCCGGGTCACGTGGGGACCCCGGACCCAGGTCACCTGGTCATGTGTTGTACCCAGCCTGGTTCCCAGGTTCCGATGACCACCCCGGCACCAGGACCCCGGGTCATGTGGGGACCCCGGCACCAGGTGACCGGGTCACGTGGGGACCCCAGCCCCAGGTCCCCGGGTCATGTCGGGTACCCGGCCTGGTTCCCAGGTTCCGATGACCACCCCGGCACCAGGACCCCGGGTCACGTGGGGACCCCGGACCCAGGTCAGCGGGTCACGTGGGGACACCGGCCCCAGGTAACCGGGTCATACCGGGTCCCCGGACCCAGGTCACCGGGTCAGGTCGGGACCCCGGACCCAGGTCGGGTCATGTCACGTCCCATGCCCGGGTCCCCGGGTTGGATTTTTACCCAGGCCCCGGGTCACAGGGTCATGTCGGGTCAACGGCCTGGGTACAAGGGTCTGGTGACCACCCCGACCCCAGGTCCCCGGGTCATGACGGGACACCGGACCAGGTCCCCGTGTCCGGTCGACACCACAGCCCCAGGTCACCGGGTCACGTCGGCACCCCGGAACCAGGTCACCGGGTCATGTCGGGACCCAGCCCGGGTCCCCGGGACGGGTTTTTACCCCAGCCGCAGATCACCGGGTCCTGTCGGGTACCCGGGTCGGGTCCCCTGGACAGGTCGGCACCCCGGCCCCGGGTCACGGGGTCATGTCGGGTCGCTGTCCCGGGTACCAGTGTCAGGTGACCACCCCGGCCCCGGGAGACGGAGTCATACCGGGTCCCCGGCCCGGGTCCCCGGGTTGCATCGGGACAAAAGCACCGGATCACTGGATCACGTGGGGTCCCGGGCCCGGGTCCCCGGGTTGCATCGGGACACCAGCGAAGGATCACCGGGTCCTGTCGGGTCCCTGGCCCGGGTCCCCTGGACAGGTCGTTAACCCGGCCCCAGGTCACCGGGTCATGTCGCGCACCCGGCCTGGTTCCCAGGTTCCGGTGACCACCCCGGCACCAGGACCCCGGGTCACGTGGGGACCCCGACCCCAGGTCACCGCGTCAGGTCGGGACCCCGAACCCAGGTGCATGAGTCTGTCGACACCACAGCCCCGGGTCACCGGGTCGTGTCGGGTACCCGGCCTGTTTCCCAGGTTCCGATGAACACACCGGCACCAGGACCCCGGGTCACGTGGGGACACAGGCCCCAGGTCAGCGGATCACGCGGGGACCCCGGACCAAGGTCACCTGGTCATGTCTGGTACCCGGCCTGGTTCCCAGGTTCCGATGACCACCCCGGCACCAGGACCCCGGGTCATGTGGGGACCCCGGCCCCACGTGACCGGGTCACGTGGGGACTCCGGCCCCAGGTCAGAGGTTCACGTGGGGACACCGGCCCCAGGTCACCGCGTCAGGTCGGGACCCCGAACCCAGGTCCACGAGTCCGTCGACACCAGAGCCCCGGGTCACCGGGTCGTGTCGGGTACACAGCCCGGGAACCAGGGTCAGCTCGGGACCCCGGCCCCAGGTCCCCGGGTCATGTCGGGTACCTGGCCTGGTTCCCAGGTTCCGATGACCACCCCGGCACCAGGACCCCGGGTCACGTGGGGACACCGGCCCCAGGTGACCGGGTCACGTGGGGACCCTGGCCCCAGGTCAGCGGGTCACGTGGGGACCCCAGCCCCAGGTCAGCGGGTCACGAGGGGACACCGGCTCCAGGTAACCAAGGCAGGTCGGGAGCCAGCCTGGGTCCCCGGGACGGGTTTTTACCCCAGCCGCAGATCACCGGGTCCTGTTGGGTCCCCGGCCCGGGTCCCCTGGACAGGTCGATAACCCGGCCCCAGGTCACCCGGTCATGTCGCGCACCGGCCTGGTTCCCAGGTTCCGGTGACCATCCCGGCACCAGGACCCCGGGTCACATGGGGACCCCGGCCCGAGGTCAGCGGGTCACGTGGGGACCCCGGCCCCAGGTCAGAGGGTCACGTGGGGACCCCGGACCCAGGTCACCTGGTCATGTCTGGTACCCAGCCTGGTTCCAAGGTTCCGATGACCACCCAGGCACCAGGACACCAGGTCACGTGGGGACACCGGCCCCAGGTGACCGGGTCACGTGGGGACCCCGGCCCCAGGTCAGAGGGTCACGTGGGGACCCCGGACCCAGGTCACCTAGTCATGTCTGGTACCCAGCCTGGTTCCCAGGTTCCGATGACCACCCCGGCACCAGGACCCCGGGTCACGTGGGGACACCGGCCCCAGGTCAGTGGGTCACGTGGGGACACCGGCCCCAGGTCACCGGGTCACGTGGGGACCCCGGACCCAGGTCACCTGGTCATGTGTGGTACCCTGCCTGTTTCCCAGGTTCCGATGACCACCCCGGCACCAGGACCCCGGGTCACGTGGGGACACCGGCCCCAGGTCAGCGGGTCACGTGGGGACCCCGGAACCAGGTCACCTAGTCATGTCTGGTACCCAGCCTGGTTCCCAGGTTCCGATGACCACTCCGGCACCAGGACCCCGGGTCACGTGGGGACACCGGCCCCAGGTGACCGGGTCACGTGGGGACTCCTGCCCCAGGTCAGCGAGTCATGTGGGGTCACCGGCCCCAGGTCAGCGGGTCATGTGGGGACACCGGCCCCAGGTAACCAAGGCAGGTCGGGACCCCAGCCCCATGTCCCCGGTTCATGTCGGGTACCCGGCCTGGTTCCCAGGTTCCGATGACCACACCGGCACCAGGACCCCGGGTCACGTGGGGACACCGAACCCAGGTGACCGGGTCACAGGGGACACCGGCCCCAGGTAACCGGGTCACGTGGGGACCCCGGCCCCAGGTCAGCGGGTCACGTGGGGACACCGGCCCCAGGTAACCGGGTCATACCGGGTCCCCGGACCCAGGTCACCGGGTCAGGTCGGGACCCCGGACCCATGTCGGGTCATGTCACGTCCCATGCCCGGGTCCCCGGGTTGGATTTTTACCCAGGCCCCGGGTCACCGGGTCATGTCGGGTCGCTGTCCCGGGTACCAGTGTCAGGTGACCACCCCGGCCCCGGGAGACGGAGTCATACCGGGTCCCCGGCCCGGGTCCCCGGGTTGCATCGGGACAAAAGCACCGGATCACTGGATCACGTGGGGTCCCGGGCCCGGGTCCCCGGGTTGCATCGGGACACCAGCGAAGGATCACCGGGTCCTGTCGGGTACCCGGCCCGGGTCCCCTGGTCAGGTCGTTAACCCGGCCCCAGGTCACCGGGTCATGTCGCGCACCCGGCCTGGTTCCCAGGTTCCGGTGACCACCCCGGCACCAGGACCCCGGGTCAAGTGGGGACACAGGCCCCAGGTCAGCGGATCACGCGGGGACCCCGGACCAAGGTCACCTGGTCATGTCTGGTACCCGGCCTGGTTCCCAGGTTCCGATGACCACCCCGGCACCAGGACCCCGGGTCACGTGGGGACACCGGCCCCAGGTGACCGGGTCACGTGGGGACCCTGGCCCCAGGTCACCGGGTCACGTGGGGACCCCGGCCCCAGGTCAGCGGGTCACGTGGGGACACCGGCCCCAGGTCAGAGGGTCACGTGGGGACACCGGAACCAGGTCACCTAGTCATGTCTGGTACCCAGCCTGTTTCCCAGGTTCCGATGACCACTCCGGCACCAGGACCCCGGGTCACGTGGGGACACCGGCCCCAGGTCAGCGGGTCACGTGGGGACCCCGGAACCAGGTCACCTAGTCATGTCTGGTACCCAGCCTGTTTCCCAGGTTCCGATGACCACTCCGGCACCAGGACCCCGGGTCACGTGGGGACACCGGCCCCAGGTGACCGGGTCACGTGGGGACTCCTGTCCCAAGTCAGCGGGTCATGTGGGGTCACCGGCCCCAGGTCAGCGGGTCATGTGGGGACACCGGCCCCAGGTAACCAAGGCAGGTCGGGACCCCAGCCCCATGTCCCCGGGTCATGTCGGGTGCCCGGCCTGGTTCCCAGGTTCCGATGACCACCCCGGCACCAGGACCCCAGGTCACGTGGGGACACCGGCCCCAGGTCACCGGGTCACGTGGGGACCCCTGACCCAGGTCACCTGGTCATGTCTGGTACCCAGCCTGGTTCCCAGGTTCCGATGACCACCCCGACACGAGGACCCCGGGTCACGTGGGGACACCGGCCCCAGGTCAGCGGGTCACGTGGGGACACCGGACCCATGTGACCGGGTCACGTGGGGACACCGGCCCCAGGTCAGAGGGTCACGTGGGGACACCGGCCCCAGGTCACCGGGTCACGTGAGGACCCCGGACCCAGGTCACCTAGTCATGTCTGGTACCCAGCCTGGTTCCCAGGTTCCGATGACCACCCCGGCACCAGGACCCCGGGTCACGTGGGGACACCGGCCCCAGGTGACCGGGTCACGTGGGGACACTGGCCCCAGGTCACCGGGTCACGTGGGGACCCCGGACCCAGGTCACCTGGTCATGTGTGGTACCCTGCCTGGTTCCCAGGTTCCGATGACCACCCCGGCACCAGGACCCCGGGTCACGTGGGGACACCGGCCCCAGGTCACCGGGTCACGTGGGGACCCCGGAACCAGGTCACCTAGTCATGTCTGGTACCCAGCCTGTTTCCCAGGTTCCGATGACCACTCCGGCACCAGGACCCCGGGTCACGTGGGGACACCGGCCCCAGGTGACCGGGTCACGTGGGGACTCCTGCCCCAGGTCAGCGGGTCATGTGGGGTCACCGGCCCCAGGTCAGCGGGTCATGTGGGGACACCGGCCCCAGGTAACCAAGGCAGGTCGGGACCCCAGCCCCATGTCCCCGGTTCATGTCGGGTACCCGGCCTGGTTCCCAGGTTCCGATGACCACCCCGGCACCAGGACCCCAGGTCACGTGGGGACACCGGCCCCAGGTCACCGGGTCACGTGGGGACCCCTGACCCAGGTCACCTGGTCATGTCTGGTACCCAGCCTGGTTCCCAGGTTCCGATGACCACCCCGACACCAGGACCCCGGGTCACGTGGAGACACCAGCCCCTGGTCAGCGGGTCACGTGGGGACACCGGCCCCAGGTAACCGGGTCATACCGGGTCCCTGGACCCAGGTCACCGGGTCAGGTCGGGACCCCGGACCCAGGTCGTTTCATGTCACGTCCCATGCCTGGGTCCCCGGGTTGGATTTTTACCCAGGCCCCGGGTCACAGGGTCATGTCGGGTCAACGGCCTGGGTACAAGGGTCTGGTGACCACCCCGACCCCAGGTCCCCGGGTCATGACGGGACACCGGACCAGGTCCCCGAGTCCGGTCGACACCACAGCCCCAGGTCACCGGGTCAGGTCGGCACCCAGGAACCAGGTCACCGGGTCATGTCGGGACCCAGCCCGGGTCCCCGGAACGGGTTTTTACCCCAGCCGCAGATCACCGGGTCCTGTCGGGTCCCCGGCCCGGGTCCCCTGGACAGGTCGGCACCCCGGCCCCGGGTCACGGGGTCATGTCGGGTCGCTGTCCCGGGTACCAGTGTCAGGTGACCACCCCGGCCCCGGGAGACGGAGTCATACCGCGTCCCCGGCCCGGGTCCCCGGGTTGCATCGGGACAAAAGCACCGGATCACTGGATCACGTGGGGTCCCGGGCCCGGGTCCCCGGGTTGCATCGGGACACCAGCGAAGGACCACCAGGTCCTGTCGGGTCCCCAGCCCGGGTCCCCTGGACAGGTCGTTAGCCCGGCCCCAGGTCACCGGGTCATATCGTGCACCCGGCCTGGTTCCCAGGTTCCGGTGACCACCCCGGCACCAGGACCCCGGGTCATGTGGGGACCCCGGCCCCAGGTGACCGGGTCACGTGGGGACCCCGGCCCCAGGTCAGCGGGTCACGTGGGGACACCGGCCCCAGGTCAGAGGGTCACGTGGGGACACCGGCCCCAGGTCAGAGGGTCGGGTCACGTGGGGACCCCGGACCCAGGTCACCTAGTCATGTCTGGTACCCAGCCTGGTTCCCAGGTTCCGATGACCACCCCGGCACCAGGACCCCGGGTCACGTGGGGACACCGGCCCCAGGTGACCGGGTCACGTGGGGACCCCGGCCCCAGGTCAGCGGGTCACGTGGGGACCCCGGACCCAGGTCACCTGGTCATGTCTGGTACCCAGCCTGGTTCCCAGGTTCCGATGACCACCCCGGCACCAGGACCCCGGGTCACGTGGGGACACCGGCCCCAGGTGACCGGGTCACGTGGGGACTCCTGCCCCAAGTCAGCGGGTCATGTGGGGTCACCGGCCCCAGGTCAGCGGGTCATGTGGGGACACCGGCCCCAGGTAACCAAGGCAGGTCGGGACCCCAGCCCCATGTCCCCGGGTCATGTCGGGTGCCCGGCCTGGTTCCCAGGTTCCGATGACCACCCCGGCACCAGGACCCCAGGTCACGTGGGGACACCTGCCCCAGGTCACCGGGTCAGGTCGGGACCCCGGACCCAGGTCGTTTCATGTCACGTCCCATGCCTGGGTCCCCGGGTTGGATTTTTACCCAGGCCCCGGGTCACAGGATCATGTCGGGTCAACGGCCTGGGTACAAGGGTCTGGTGACCACCCCGACCCCAGGTCCCCGGGTCATGACGGGACACCGGACCAGGTCCCCGAGTCCGGTCGACACCACAGCCCCAGGTCACCGGGTCAGGTCGGCACCCTGGAACCAGGTCACCGGGTCATGTCGGGACCCAGCCCGGGTCCCCGGAACGGGTTTTTACCCCAGCCGCAGATCACCGGGTCCTGTCGGGTACCCGGGTCGGGTCCCCTGGACAGGTCGGCACCCCGGCCCCGGGTCACGGGGTCATGTCGGGTCGCTGTCCCGGGTACCAGTGTCAGGTGACCACCCCGGCCCCGGGAGACGGAGTCATACCGGGTCCCCGGCCCGGGTCCCCGGGTTGCATCGGGACAAAAGCACCGGATCACTGGATCACGTGGGGTCCCGGGCCCGGGTCCCCGGGTTGCATCGGGACACCAGCGAAGGATCACCGGGTCCTGTCGGGTCCCCGGCCCGGGTCCCCTGGACAGGTCGTTAACCCGGCCCCAGGTCACCCGGTCATGTCGCGCACCCGGCCTGGTTCCCAGGTTCCGGTGACCACCCCGGCACCAGGTGACCGGGTCACGTGGGGACCCCGGACCCAGGTCAGCGGGTCACGTGGGGACACCGGCCCCAGGTCAGAGGGTCACGTGGGGACACCGGCCCCAGGTCACCGGGTCACGTGGGGACCCCGGACCCAGGTCACCTAGTCATGTCTGGTACCCAGCCTGGTTCCCAGGTTCCGATGACCACCCCGGCACCAGGACCCCGGGTCACGTGGGGACACCGGCCCCAGGTGACCGGGTCACGTGGGGACACTGGCCCCAGGTCACCGGGTCACGTGGGGACCCCAGACCCAGGTCACCTGGTCATGTGTGGTACCCTGCCTGGTTCCCAGGTTCCGATGACCACCCCGGCACCAGGACCCCGGGTCACGTGGGGACACCGGCCCCAGGTCACCGGGTCACGTGGGGACCCCGGAACCAGGTCACCTAGTCATGTCTGGTACCCAGCCTGTTTCCCAGGTTCCGATGACCACTCCGGCACCAGGACCCCGGGTCACGTGGGGACACCGGCCCCAGGTGACCGGGTCACGTGGGGACTCCTGCCCCAGGTCAGCGGGTCATGTGGGGTCACCGGCCCCAGGTCAGCGGGTCATGTGGGGACACCGGCCCCAGGTAACCAAGGCAGGTCGGGACCCCAGCCCCATGTCCCCGGTTCATGTCGGGTACCCGGCCTGGTTCCCAGGTTCCGATGACCACCCCGGCACCAGGACCCCAGGTCACGTGGGGACACCGGCCCCAGGTCACCGGGTCACGTGGGGACCCCTGACCCAGGTCACCTGGTCATGTCTGGTACCCAGCCTGGTTCCCAGGTTCCGATGACCACCCCGACACCAGGACCCCGGGTCACGTGGAGACACCAGCCCCTGGTCAGCGGGTCACGTGGGGACACCGGCCCCAGGTAACCGGGTCATACCGGGTCCCTGGACCCAGGTCACCGGGTCAGGTCGGGACCCCGGACCCAGGTCGTTTCATGTCACGTCCCATGCCTGGGTCCCCGGGTTGGATTTTTACCCAGGCCCCGGGTCACAGGGTCATGTCGGGTCAACGGCCTGGGTACAAGGGTCTGGTGACCACCCCGACCCCAGGTCCCCGGGTCATGACGGGACACCGGACCAGGTCCCCGAGTCCGGTCGACACCACAGCCCCAGGTCACCGGGTCAGGTCGGCACCCCGGAACCAGGTCACCGGGTCATGTCGGGACCCAGCCCGGGTCCCCGGGACGGGTTTTTACCCCAGCCGCAGATCACCGGGTCCTGTCGGGTCCCCGGCCCGGGTCCCCTGGACAGGTCGGCACCCCGGCCCCGGGTCACGGGGTCATGTCGGGTCGCTGTCCCGGGTACCAGTGTCAGGTGACCACCCCGGCCCCGGGAGACGGAGTCATACCGCGTCCCCGGCCCGGGTCCCCGGGTTGCATCGGGACAAAAGCACCGGATCACTGGATCACGTGGGGTCCCGGGCCCGGGTCCCCGGGTTGCATCGGGACACCAGCGAAGGACCACCGGGTCCTGTCGGGTCCCCAGCCCGGGTCCCCTGGACAGGTCGTTAACCGGGCCCCAGGTCACCGGGTCATATCGTGCACCCGGCCTGGTTCCCAGGTTCCGGTGACCACCCCGGCACCAGGACCCCGGGTCATGTGGGGACCCCGGCCCCAGGTGACCGGGTCACGTGGGGACCCCGGCCCCAGGTCAGAGGGTCACGTGGGGTCACCGGCCCCAGGTCACCGCGTCAGGTCGGGACCCCGAACCCAGGTCCACGAGTCCGTCGATACCACAGCCCCGGGTCACCGGGTCGTGTCGGGTACACAGCCCGGGCACCAGGGTCAGCTCGGGACCCCGGCCCCAGGTCCCCGGGTCATGTCGGGTACCCGGCCTGGTTCCCAGGTTCCGATGACCACCCCGGCACCAGGACCCCGGGTCACGTGGGGACCCCGGCCCCAGGTCAGCGGGTCACGTGGGGACCCCGGACCCAGGTCACGTGGTCATGTCTGGTACCCAGCCTGGTTCCAAGGTTCCGATGACCACCCCAGCACCAGGACCCCGGGTCAAGTGGGGACACCGGCCTCAGGTCAGCGGGTCACGTGGGGACCCTCGCCCCAGGTCAGCGGGTCACGTGGGGACCCCGGCCCGAGGTCAGCGGGTCACGTGGGGACCCCGGCCCCAGGTCAGCGGGTCACGTGGGGACACCGGCCCCAGGTAACCAAGGCAGGTCGGGACCCAGCCCGGGTCCCCGGGACGGGTTTTTACCCCAGCCGCAGATCACCGGGTCCTGTCGGGTCCCCGGCCCGGGTCCTCTGGACAGGTGGATAACCCGGCCCCAGGTCACCCGGTCATGTCGCGCACCGGCCTGGTTCCCAGGTTCCGGTGACCATACCGGCACCAGGACCCCGGGTCACGTGGGGACCCCGGACCCAGGTCAGAGGGTCACGTGGGGTCACCGGCCCCAGGTCAGCGGGTCACGTGGGGACCCCGGACCCAGGTCAGCGGGTCACGTGGGGACCCCGGACCCAGGTCACCTGGTCATGTCTGGTACCCAGCCTGGTTCCCAGGTTCCGATGACCACCCCGGCACCAGGACCCCGGGTCACGTGGGGACACAGGCCCCAGGTCAGCGGGTCACGCGGGGACCCCGGACCAAGGTCACCTGGTCATGTCTGGTACCCAGTCTGGTTCCCAGGTTCCGATGACCACCCCGGCACCAGGACCCCGGGTCACGTGGGGACACCGGCCCTAGGTCAGCGGGTCACGTGGGGACACCGGCCCCAGGTCAGCGGGTCACGTGGGGACACCGGCCCCAGGTCACCGCGTCAGGTCGGGACCCCGAACCCAGGTCCACGAGTCCGTCGACACCACAGCCCCGGGTCACCGGGTCGTGTCGGGTACACAGCCCGGGCACCAGGGTCAGCTCGGGACCCCGGCCCCAAGTCCCCGGGTCATGTCGGGTACCCGGCCTGGTTCCCAGGTTCCGATGACCACCCCGGCACCAGGACCCCGGGTCACGTGGGGACACCGGCCCCAGGTCACCGGGTCACGTGGGGACCCCGGACCCAGGTCACCTGGTCATGTCTGGTACCCAGCCTGGTTCCCAGGTTCCGATGACCACCCCGGCACCAGGACCCTGGGTCACGTGGGGACACCGGCCCCAGGTCAGCGGGTCACGTGGGGACACCGGCCCCAGGTAACCGGGTCACGTGGGGACCCCGGCCCCAGGTCAGCGGGTCACGTGGGGACACCGGCCCCAGGTAACCGGGTCATACCGGGTCCCCGGACCCAGTTCACCGGGTCAGGTCGGGACCCCGGACCCAGGTCGGGTCATGTCACGTCCCATGCCCGGGTCCCCGGGTTGGATTTTTACCCAGGCCCCGGGTCACAGGGTCATGTCGGGTCAACGGCCTGGGTACAAGGGTCTGGTGACCGCCCCGACCCCAGGTCCCCGGGTCATGACGGGACACCGGACCAGGTCCCCGAGTCCGGACGACACCACAGCCCCAGGTCACCGGGTCAGGTCGGGAACCCGGGTCGGGTCCCCTGGACAGGTCGGCACCCCGGCCCCGGGTCACCGGGTCATGTCGGGTCGCTGTCCCGGGTACCAGTGTCAGGTGACCACCCCGGCCCCGGGAGACGGAGTCATACCGGGTCCCCGGCCTGGGTCCCCTTGTTTCATCGGGACAAAAGCACCGGATCACTGGATCACGTGGGGTCCCGGGCCCGGGTCCCCGGGTTGCATCGGGACACCAGCGAAGGATCACCGGGTCCTGTCGGGTCCCCGGCCCGGGTCCCCTGGACAGGTCGTTAACCCGGCCCCAGGTAACCGGGTCATGTCGAGCACCCGGCCTGGTTCCCAGGTTCCGGTGACCACCCCGGCACCAGGTGACCGGGTCACGTGGGGACACCGGCCCCAGGTCACCGCGTCAGGTCGGGACTCCGAACCCAGGTCCACGAGTCCGTCGACACCACAGCCCCGGGTCACCGGGTCGTGTCGGGTACACAGCCCGGGCACCAGGGTCAGCTCGGTACCCCGGCCCCAGGTACCCGGGTCATGTCGGGTACCCGGCCTGGTTCCCAGGTTCCGATGACCACCCCGGCACCAGGACCCCGGGTCACGTGGGGACACCGGCCCCAGGTCAGCGGGTCACGTGGGGACACCGGACCCAGGTAACCGGGTCACATGGGGACCCCGGCCCCAGGTCAGCGGGTCACGTGGGGACACCGGCCCCAGGTCAGAGGGTCACGTGGGGACCCCGGACCCAGGTCACCTAGTCATGTCTGGTACCCAGCCTGGTTCCCAGGTTCCGATGACCACCCCGGCACCAGGACCCCGGGTCATGTGGGGACACCGGCCCCAGGTGACCGGGTCACGTGGGGACCCCGGCCCCAGGTCACCGGGTCACGTGGGGACACCGGACCCAGGTCAGCGTGTCAGGTCGGGACCCCGAACCCAGGTCCACGAGTCCGTCGACACCACAGCCCCGGGTCACCGGGTCGTGTCGGGTACAGAGCCCGGGCACCAGGGTCAGCTCGGTACCCCGGCCCCAGGTCCCCGGGTCATGTCGGGTACCCGGCCTGGTTCCCAGGTTCCGATGACCACCCCGGCACCAGGACCCCGGGTCACGTGGGGACACCGGCCCCAGGTCAGCGGGTCACGTGGGGACCCCGGACCCAGGTCACCTGGTCATGTCTGGTACCCAGCCTGTTTCCCAGGTTCCGATGACCACCCCGGCACCAGGACCCTGGGTCACGTGGGGACACCGGCCCCAGGTGACCGGGTCACGTGGGGACACCGTCACCAGGTGACCGGGTCACGTGGGGACACCGGCCCCAGGTCAGCGGGTCACGTGGGGACACCGGACCCAGGTAACCAAGGCAGGTCGGGACCCCGGCCCCAGGTCCCCGGGTCATGTCGGGTACCCGGCCTGGTTCCCAGGTTCCGATGACCACCCCGGCACCAGGACCCCGGGTCACGTGGGGACCCCGGCCCTAGGTCAGCGGGTCACGTGGGGACCCCGGACCCAGGTCAGAGGGTCACGTTCGGTCACCGGCCGCAGGTAACCAAGGCAGGTCGGGACCCAGCCCGGGTCACCGGGACGGGTTTTTACCCCAGCCGCAGATCACCGGGTCCTGTCGGGTCCCCGGCCCGGGTCCCCTGGATAGGTCGATAACTCGGCCCCAGGTCACCGGGTCATGTCGCGCACCCGGCCTGGTTCCCAGGTTCCGGTGACCATCCCGGCACCAGGACCCCGGGTCAAGTGGGGACCCCGGCCCCAGGTCAGAGGGTCACGTGGGGACCCCGGCCCCAGGTCAGAGGGTCACGTGGGGACACCGGACCCAGGTCACCTAGTCATGTCTGGTACCCAGCCTGGTTCCCAGGTTCCGATGACCACCCCGGCACCAGGACCCCGGGTCACGTGGGGACACCGGCCCCAGGTCAGCGGGTCACGTGGGGACCCCGGACCCAGGTCACCTGGTCATGTCTGGTACCCAGCCTGGTTCCCAGGTTACGGTGACCATCCCGGCACCAGGACCCCGGGTCACGTGGGGACACAGGCCCCAGGTCAGAGGGTCACGTGGGGTCACCGGCCCCAGGTCAGAGGGTCACGTGGGGACCCCGGACCCAGGTCACCTAGTCATGTCTGGTACCCAGCCTGGTTCCCAGGTTCTGATGACCACCCCGGCACCAGGACCCCGGGTCACGTGGGGACACCGGCCCCAGGTCAGCGGGTCATACCGGGTCCCCGGACCCAGGTCACCGGGTCAGGTCGGGACCCCGGACCCAGGTCGGGTCATGTCACGTCCCATGCCCGGGTCCCCGGGTTGGATTTTTACCCAGGCCCCGGGTCACAGGGTCATGTCGGGTCAACGGCCTGGGTACAAGGGTCTGGTGACCACCCTGACCCCAGGTCCCCGGGTCATGACGGGACACCGGACCAGGTCCCCGAGTCCGGTCGACACCACAGCCCCAGGTCACCGGGTCAGGTCGGCACCCCGGAACCAGGTCACCGGGTCATGTCGGGACCCAGCCCGGGTCCCCGGGACGGGTTTTTACCCCAGCCGCAGATCACCGGGTCCTGTCGGGTCCCCGGGTCGGGTCCCCTGGACAGGTCGGCACCCCGGCCCCGGGTCACCGTGTCATGTCGCGCACCCGGCCTGGTTCCCAGGTTCCGGTCACCACCCCGGCACCAGGACCCCGGGTCGCGTGGGGACCCCGGCCCCAGGTCAGCGGGTCACGTGGGGACACCGGCCCCAGGTCAGAAGGTCACGTGGGGACACCGGCCCCAGGTCACCGCGTCAGGTCTGGACACCGAAACCAGGTCCCCGGGTCATGTCGGGTACCCAGCCTGGTTCCCAGGTTCCGATGACCACCCCGACCCCAGGACCCCGGGTCACGTGGGGACACCGGCCCCAGGTCAGCGGGTCACGTGGGGACCCCGGACCCAGGTCACCTGGTCATGTCTGGTACCCAGCATGGTTCCCAGGTTCCGATGACCACCCCGGCACCAGGACCCTGGGTCACGTGGGGACACCGGCCCCAGGTGACCGGGTCACGTGGGGACACCGGCCCCAGGTCACCGGGTAACGTGGGGACCCCGGCCCCAGGTCAGCGGGTCACGTGGGGACCCCGGACCCAGGTCAGAGGGTCACTTGGGGACCCAGGACCCAGGTCACCTAGTCATGTCTGGTACCCAGCCTGGTTCCCAGGTTCCGATGACCACCCCGGAACCAGGACCCCGGGTCACGTGGGGACATCGGCCCCAGGTGACGGGGTCACGTGGGGACACCGGCCCCAGGTAAGCGGGTCACGTGTGGACCCCGGAACCAGGTCACCTGGTCATGTCTGGTACCGAGCCTGGTTCCCAGGTTCCGATGACCACCCCGGCACCAGGACCCCGGGTCACGTGGAGACACCGGCCCCAGGTCAGCGGGTCACGTGGGGACCCCGGACCCACGTCACCTAGTCATGTCTGGTACCCAGCCTGGTTCCCAGGTTCCGATGACCACTCCGGCACCAGGACCCCGGGTCACGTGGGGACACCGGCCCCAGGTGACCGGGTCAGGTGGGGACACCGGCCCCAGGTCAGCGGGTCACGTGGGGTCACCGGCCCCAGGTCAGCGGGTCACGTGGGGACACCGGCCCCAGGTAACCAAGGTAGGTCGGGACCCCGGCCCCAGGTCCCCGGGTCATGTCGGGTACCCGGCCTGGTTCCCAGGTTCCGATGACCACCCCGGCACCAGGACCCCGGGTCACGTGGGGACACCGGCCCCAGGTCAGCGGGTCACGTGGGGACCCCGGACCCAGGTCACCTGGTCATGTCTGGTACCCAGCCTGGTTCCCAGGTTCCGATGACCACCCCGGCCCCAGGTGACCGGGTCACGTGGGGACACCGGCCCCAGGTCAGCGGGTCACGTGGGGACCCCGGCCCCAGGTCAGCGGGTCACGTGGGGACACCGGCCCCAGGTCAGCGGGTCACGTGGGGACACCGGCCCCAGGTAACCAAGGCAGGTCGGGACCCAGCCCGGGTCCCCGGGACGGGTTTTTACCCCAGCCGCAGATCACCGGGTCCTGTCGGGTCCCCGGCCCGGGTCCCCTGGACAGGTCGATAACCCGGCCCCAGGTCACCCGGTCATATCGCGCACCCGGCCTTGTTCCCAGGTTCCGGTGACCATCCCGGCACCAGGACCCCGGGTCACGTGGGGACCCCGGCCCCAGTTCAGAGGGTCACGTGGGTACCCCGGACCCAGGTCACCTGGTCATGTCTGGTACCCAGCCTGGTTCCCAGGTTCCGATGACCACCCCGGCACCTGGACCCCGGGTCACGTGGGGACACCGGCCCCAGGTGACCGGGTCACGTGGGGACACCGGACCCAGGTCACTGGGTCAGTTGGGGACCCCGGCCCCAGGTCAGCGGGTCACGTGGGGACCCCGGCCCCAGGTCAGAGGGTCACGTGGGGACCACGGACCCAGGTCACCTAGTCATGTCTGGTACCCAGCCTGGTTCCCAGGTTCCGATGACCACCCCGGCACCAGGACCCCGGGTCACGTGGGGACACCGAACCCAGGTGACCGGGTCACGTGGGGACACCGGCCCCAAGTAACCAGGTCACGTGGGGACCCCGGACCCAGGTCAGCGGGTCACGTGGGGACACCGGCCCCAGGTAACCGGGTCATACCGGGTCCCCGGACCCAGGTCACCGGGTCAGGTCGGGACCCCGGACCCAGGTCGGGTCATGTCACGTCCCATGCCCGGGTCCCCGGGTTGGATTTTTACCCAGGCCCCGGGTCACAGGGTCATGTCGGGTCAACGGCCTGGGTACAAGGGTCTGGTGACCACCCCGACCCCAGGTCCCCGGGTCATGACGGGACACCGGACCAGGTCCCCGAGTCCGGTCGACACCACAGCCCCAGGTCACCGGGTCACGTCGGCACCCCGGAACCAGGTCACCGGGTCATGTCGGGACCCAGCCCGGGTCCCCGGAACGGGTTTTTACCCCAGCCGCAGATCACCGGGTCCTGTCGGGTACCCGGGTTGGGTCCCCTGGACAGGTCGGCACCCCGGCCCCGGGTCACCGGGTCATGTCGGGTCGCTGTCCCGGGTACCAGTGTCAGGTGACCACCCCGGCCCCGGGAGACGGAGTCATACCGGGTCCCCGGCCCGGGTCCCCGGGTTGCATCGGGACAAAAGCACCGGATCACTGGATCACGTGGGGTCCCGGGCCCGGGTCCCCGGGTTGCATCGGGACACCAGCGAAGGATCACCGGGTCCTGTCGGGTCCCCGGCCCGGGTCCCCTGGACAGGTCGTTAACCCGGCCCCAGGTCACCGGGTCATGTCGCGCACCCGGCCTGGTTCCCAGGTTCCGATGACCACCCCGGCACCAGGACCCCGGGTCATGTGGGGACCCCGGCCCCAGGTGACCGGGTCACGTGGGGACTCCGGCCCCAGGTCAGAGGGTCACGTGGGGACCCCGGACCCAGGTCACCTGGTCATGTGTGGTACCCAGCCTGGTTCCCAGGTTCCGATGACCACCCCAGCACCAGGATCCCGGGTCACGTGGGGACACCGAACCCAGGTGACCGGGTCACGTGGGGACACCGGCCCCAGGTAACCGGGTCACGTGGGGACCCCAGCCCCAGGTCAGCGGGTCACGTGGGGACACCGGCCCCAGGTAACCGGGTCATACCGGGTCCCCGGACCCAGGTCACCGCGTCAGGTCGGGACCCCGGACCCAGGTCGGGTCATGTCACGTCCCATGCCCGGGTCCCCGGGTTGGATTTTTACCCAGGCCCCGGGTCACAGGGTCATGTCGGGTCAACGGCCTGGGTACAAGGGTCTGGTGACCACCCCCACCCCAGGTCCCCGGGTCATGACGGGACACCGGATCAGGTCCCCGAGTCCGGTCGACACCACAGCCCCAGGTCACCGGGTCAGGTCGGCACCCCGGAACCAGGTCACCGGGTCATGTCGGGACCCAGCCCGGGTCCCCGGGACGGGTTTTTACCCCAGCCGCAGATCACCGGGTCCTGTCGGGTACCCGGGTCGGGTCCCCTGGACAGGTCGGCACCCCGGCCCCGGGTCACCGGGTCATGTCGGGTCGCTGTCCCGGGTACCAGTGTCAGGTGACCACCCCGGCCCCGGGAGACGGAGTCATACCGGGTCCCCGGCCCGGGTCCCTGGGTTGATTCGGGACAAAAGCACCGGATCACTGGATCACGTGGGGTCCCGGGCCCGGGTCCCCGGGTTGCATCGGGACACCAGCGAAGGATCACCAGGTCCTGTCGGGTCCCCGGCCCGGGTCCCCTGGACAGGTCGTTAACCCGGCCCCAGGTCACCGGGTCATGTCGCGCACCCGGCCTGGTTCCCAGGTTCCGGTGACCACCCCGGCACCAGGACCCCGGGTCACGTGGGGAACCCGGCCCAGGTCAGCGGGTCACGTGGGAACCCCGGCCCCAGGTCAGCAGGTCACGTGGGGACACTGGCCCCAGGTCACCGCGTCAGGTCGGGACCCCGAACCCAGGTCCACGAGTCTGTCGACACCACAGCCCCGGGTCACCGGGTCGTGTCGGGTACACAGCCCGGGCACCAGGGTCAGCTCGTGACCCCGGCCCCAGGTTCCCGGTTCATGTCGGGTACCCGGCCTGGTTCCCAGGTTCCGATGACCACCCCGGCACCAGGACCCCGGGTCACGTGGGGACACCGGCCCCAGGTCACTGGGTCAGGTCGGGACCCCGGACCCAGTTCGGGTCATGTCACGTCCCATGCCCGGGTCCCCGGGTTGGATTTTTACCCAGGCCCTGGGTCACAGGGTCATGTCGGGTCAACGGCCTGGGTACAAGGGTCTGGTGACCACCCCGACCCCAGGTGCCCGGGTCATGACGGGACACCGGACCAGGTCCCCGAGTCCGGTCGACACCACAGCCCCAGGTCAACGGGTAAGGTCGGGAACCCGGCCCGGGTCCCACTGGACAGGTTGGCAACCCGGCCCCGGGTCACCGGGTCATATCGGGTCGCTGTCCCGGGTACCAGTGTCAGGTGACCACCCCGGCCCCGGGAGATGGAGTCATACCGGGTCCCCGGCCCGGGTCCCAGGGTTGCATCGGGACAAAAGCACCGGATCACTGGATCACGTGGGGACACCGGCCCCAGGTCAGCGGGTCACGTGGAGACCCCGGACCCAGGTCACCTGGTCATGTCTGGTACCGAGGCTGGTTCCCAGGTTCCGATGACCACCCCGGCCCCAGGACCCCGGGTCACGTGGCGACACCGGCGCCAGGTGACCGGGTCACGTGGGGTAACCGGCCCCAGGTAACCGGGTCACGTGGGGACCCCGGCCCCAGGTCAGCGGGTCACGTGGGGACACCGGCCCCAGGTAACCAAGGCAGGTCGGGACCCAGCCCGGGTCCCCGGGACGGGTTTTTACCCCAGCCGCAGATCAATGGGTCCTGTCGGGTCCCCGGTCCGGGTCCCCTGGACAGGTCGATAACCCGATCCCAGGTTACCCCGTCATGTCGCGCACCCGGCCTGGTTCCCAGGTTCCGGTGACCATCCCGGCACCAGGACCCCGGGTCACGAGGGGACCCCGGCCCCAGGTCAGAGGGTCACGTGGGGTCACCGGCCCCAGGTCAGAGGGTCACGTGGGGACCCCGGACCCAGGTCACCTGGTCATGTCTGGTACCCAGCCTGGTTCCCAGGTTCCGATGACCACCCCGGCACCAGGACCCTGGGTCACGTGGGGACACCAGCCCCAGGTGACCGGGTCACGTGGGGACCCCGGCCCCAGGTCAGCGGGTCACGTGGGGACACCGGCCCCAGGTCACCGCGTCAGGTCGGGACCCCGAACCCAGGTCCACGAGTCCGTCGACACCACAGCCCCAGGTCACCGGATCGTGTCGGGTACACAGCCCGGGCACCAGGGTCAGCTCGGGACCCCGGCCCCAGGTCCCCGGGTCATGTCGGGTACCTGGCCTGGTTCCCAGATTCCGATGACCACCCCGGCACCAGGACCCCGGGTCACGTGGGGACCCCGGCCCCAGGTCAGCGGGTCACGTGGGGACCCCGGACCCAGGTCATCTGGTCATGTCTGGTACCCAGCCTGGTTCCCAGTTTCCGATGACCACCCCGGCACCAGGACCCCGGGTCACGTGGGGACACCGGCCCCAGGTGGCCGGGTCACGTGGGGACACCGGCCCCAGGTCAGCGGGTCATGTGGGGACCCCGGACCCAGGTCACCTGGTCATGTCTGGTACCCAGCCTGGTTCCCAGGTTCCGATGACCACCCCGGAACCAGGACCCCGTATCACGTGGGGACACCGGCCCCAGGTGACCGGGTCACGTGGGGACACCGGCCCCAGGTAACCGGGTCACGTGGGGACCCCGGCCCCAGGTCAGCGGGTCACGTGGGGACACCGGCCCCAGGTAACCGGGTCACGTGGGGACCCCGGACCCAGGTCAGCGGGTCACGTGGGGACACCGGCCCCAGGTAACCGGGTCATACCGGGTCCCCGGACCCAGGTCACCGGGTCAGGTCGGGACCCCGGACCCAGGTCGGGTCATGTCACGTCCCATGCCCGGGTCCCCGGGTTGGATTTTTACCCAGGCCCCGGGTCACAGGGTCATGTCGGGTCAACGGCCTGGGTACAAGGGTCTGGTGACCACCCCGACCCCAGGTCCCCGGGTCATGACGGGACACCGGACCAGGTCCCCGAGTCCGGTCGACACCACAGCCCCAGGTCACCGGGTCAGGTCGGCACCCCGGAACCAGGTCACCGGGTCATGTCGGGACCCAGCCCGGGTCCCCGGAACGGGTTTTTACCCCAGCCGCAGATCACCGGGTCCTGTCGGGTACCCGGGTCGGGTCCCCTGGACAGGTCGGCACCCCGGCCCCGGGTCACCGGGTCATGTCGCGCACCCGGCCTGGTTCCCAGGTTCCGGTGACCACCCCGGCCCCAGGTGACCGGGTCACGTGGGGACCCCGGCCCCAGGTCAGCGGGTCACGCTACCCCGGCCCCAGGTCAGAGGGTCACGTGGGGACACCGGCCCCAGGTCAGCGGGTCACGTGGGGACACCGGCCCTAGGTAACCAAGGCAGGTCGGGGCCCAGCCCGGGTCCCCGGGACGGGTTTTTACCCCAGCCGCAGATCACCGGGTCCTGTCGGGTCCCCGGCCCGGGTCCCCTGGACAGGTCGATAACCCGGCCCCAGGTCACCCGGTCATGTCGCGCACCCGGCCTGGTTCCCAGGTTCCGGTCACAACCCCGGCACCAGGACTCCGGGTCACGTGGGGACCCCGGCCCCAGGTCAGCGGGTCACGTGGGGACCCCGGCCCCAGGTCAGAGGGTCACATGGGGTCACCGGCCCCAGGTCAGAGGGTCACGTGGGGACCCCGGACCCAGGTCACCTGGTCATGTCAGGTACCCAGCCTGGTTCCCAGGTTCCGATGACCACCCCGGCACCAGGACCCCGGGTCACGTGGGGACACCGGCCCCAGGTGACCGGGTCACGTGGGGACACCGGACCCAGGTCACCGGGTCAGTTGGGGACCCCGGCCCCAGGTCAGCGGGTCACGTGGGGTCCCCGGCCCCAGGTCAGAGGGTCACGTGGGGACCCCGGACCCAGGTCACCTAGTCATGTCTGGTACCCAGCCTGGTTCCCAGGTTCCGATGACCACCCCGGCACCAGGACCCCGGGTCACGTGGGGACACCGGCCCCAGGTGACCGGGTCACGTGGGGACCCTGGCCCCAGGTCAGCGGGTCATGTGGGGACACCGACCCCAGGTCAGCGGGTCACGTGGGGACCCCGGACCCAGGTCACCTGGTCATGTGTGGTACCCGGCCTGGTTCCCAGGTTCCGATGACCACCCCGGCACCAGGACCCCGGGTCACGTGGGGACACCGAGCCCAAGTCAGAGGGTCACGTGGGGTCACCGGCCCCAGGTCAGAGGGTCACGTGGGGACCCCGGACCCAGGTCACCTGGTCATGTGTGGTACCCAGCCTGGTTTCCAGGTTCCGATGACCACCCCGGCACCAGGACCCCGGGTCACGTGGGGACACCGAACCCAGGTGACCGGGTCACGTGGGGACACCGGCCCCAGGTCAGCGGGTCACGTGGGGACCCCGGCCCCAGGTCAGCGGGTCACGTGGGGACACCGGACCCAGGTAACCGGGTCATACCGGGTCCCCGGACCCAGGTCACCGCGTCAGGTCGGGACCCCGGACCCAGGTCGGGTCATGTCACGTCCCATGCCCGGGTCCCCGGGTTGGATTTTTACCCAGGCCCCGGGTCACAGGGTCATGTCGGGTCAACGGCCTGGGTACAAGGGTCTGGTGACCACCCCGACCCCAGGTCCCCGGGTCATGACGGGACACCGGACCAGGTCCCCGAGTCCGGTCGACACCACAGCCCCAGGTCACCGGGTCAGGTCGGCACCCCGGAACCAGGTCACCGGGTCATGTCGGGACCCAGCCCGGGTCCCCGGGACGGGTTTTTACCCCAGCCGCAGATCACCGGGTCCTGTCGGGTCCCCGGCCCGGGTCCCCTGGACAGGTCGGCACCCCGGCCCCGGGTCACGGGGTCATGTCGGGTCACTGTCCCGGGTACCAGTGTCAGGTGACCACCCCGGCCCCGGGAGACAGAGTCATACCGGGTCCCCGGCCCGGGTCCCCGGGTTGCATCGGGACAAAAGCACCGGATCACTGGATCACGTGGGGTCCCGGGCCCGGGTCCCCGGGTTGCATCGGGACACCAGCGAAGGATCACCGGGTCCTGTCGGGTCCTCGGCCCGGGTCCCCTGGACAGGTCGTTAACCCGGCCCCAGGTCACCGGGTCATGTCGCGCACCCGGCCTGGTTCCCAGGTTCCGATGACCACCCCGGCACCAGGACCCCAGGTCACGTGGGGACACCGGCCCCAGGTGACCGGGTCACGTGGGGACCCCGGACCCAGGTCAGCGGGTCACGTGGGGACACCGGCCCCAGGTCACCGCGTCAGGTCGGGACCCCGAACCCAGGTCCACGAGTCCGTCGACACCACAGCCCCGGGTCACCGGATCGTGTCGGGTACACAGCCCGGGCACCAGGGTCAGCTCGGGACCCCGGCCCCAGGTCCCCGGGTCATGTCAGGTACCTGGCCTGGTTCCCAGATTCCGATGACCACCCCGGCACCAGGACCACGGGTCACGTGGGGACCCCGGCCCCAGGTCAGCGGGTCACGTGGGGACCCCGGACCCAGGTCACCTGGTCATGTCTGGTACCCAGCCTGGTTCCCAGGTTCCGATGACCACCCCGGCACCAGGACCCCGGGTCACGTGGGGACACCGGCCCCAGGTGGCCGGGTCACGTGGGGACACCGGCCCCAGGTCAGCGGGTCATGTGGGGACCCCGGACCCAGGTCACCTGGTCATGTCTGGTACCCAGCCTGGTTCCCAGGTTCCGATGACCACCCCGGAATCAGGACCCCGTATCACGTGGGGACACCGGCCCCAGGTGACCGGGTCACGTGGGGACACCGGCCCCAGGTAACCGGGTCACGTGGGGACCCCGGCCCCAGGTCAGCGGGTCACGTGGGGACACCGGCCCCAGGTAACCGGGTCATACCGGGTCCCCGGACCCAGGTCACCGCGTCAGGTCGGGACCCCGGACCCAGGTCGGGTCATGTCACGTCCCATGCCCGGGTCCCCGGGTTGGATTTTTACCCAGGCCCCGGGTCACAGGGTCATGTCGGGTCAACGGCCTGGGTACAAGGGTCTGGTGACCACCCCGACCCCAGGTCCCCGGGTCATGACGGGACACCGGACCAGGTCCCCGAGTCCGGTCGACACCACAGCCCCAGGTCATCGGGTCAGGTCGGGGACCCGGCCCGGGTCCCCTGGACAGGTCGGCACCCCGGCCCCGGGTCACCGGGTCATGTCGCGCACCCGGCCTGGTTCCCAGGTTCCGGTGACCACCCCGGCCCCAGGTGACCGGGTCACGTGGGGACCCCGGCCCCAGGTCAGCGGGTCACGCTACCCCGGCCCCAGGTCAGAGGGTCACGTGGGGACACCGGCCCCAGGTCAGCGGGTCACGTGGGGACACCGGCCCTAGGTAACCAAGGCAGGTCGGGGCCCAGCCCGGGTCCCCGGGACGGGTTTTTACCCCAGCCGCAGATCACCGGGTCCTGTCGGGTCCCCGGCCCGGGTCCCCTGGACAGGTCGATAACCCGGCCCCAGGTCACCCGGTCATGTCGCGCACCCGGCCTGGTTCCCAGGTTCCGGTCACCACCCCGGCACCAGGACTCCGGGTCACGTGGGGACCCCGGCCCCAGGTCAGCGGGTCACGTGGGGACCCCGGCCCCAGGTCAGAGGGTCACGTGGGGTCACCGGCCCCAGGTCAGAGGGTCACGTGGGGACCCCGGACCCAGGTCACCTGGTCATGTCTGGTACCCAGCCTGGTTCCCAGGTTCCGATGACCACCCCGGCACCAGGACCCCGGGTCACGTGGGGACACCGGCCCCAGGTCAGAGGGTCACGTGGGGATCCCGGACCCAGGTCACCTAGTCATGTCTGGTACCCAGCCTGGTTCCCAGGTTCCGATGACCACCCCGGCACCAGGACCCCGGGTCACGTGGGGACACCGGCCCCAGGTGACCGGGTCACGTGGGGACCCCGGCCCCAGGTCAGCGGGTCACGTGGGGTAACCGACCCCAGGTCAGCGGGTCACGTGGGGACCCCGGACCCAGGTCACCTAATCATGTCGGGTACCCGGCCTGGTTCCCAGGTTCCGATGACCACCCCGGCACCAGGACCCCGGGTCACGTGGGGACACCGAGCCCAAGTCAGAGGGTCACGTGGGGTCACCGACCCCAGGTCAGAGGGTCACGTGGGGACCCCGGACCCAGGTCACCTGGTCATGTGTGGTACCCAGCCTGGTTTCCAGGTTCCGATGACCACTCCGGCACCAGGACCCCGGGTCACGTGGGGACACCGAACCCAGGTGACCGGGTCACGTGGGGACACCGGCCCCAGGTAACCGGGTCACGTGGGGACCCCGGACCCAGGTCAGCGGGTCACGTGGGGACACCGGACCCAGGTAACCGGGTCATACCGGGTCCCCGGACCCAGGTCACTGCGTCAGGTCGGGACCCCGGACCCAGGTCGGGTCATGTCACGTCCCATGCCCGGGTCCCCGGGTTGGATTTTTACCCAGGCCCCGGGTCACAGGGTCATGTCGGGTCAACGGCCTGGGTACAAGGGTCTGGTGACCACCCCGACCCCAGGTCCCCGGGTCATGACGGGACACCGGACCAGGTCCCCGAGTCCGGTCGACACCACAGCCCCAGGTCACCGGGTCACGTCGGCACCCCGGAACCAGGTCACCGGGTCATGTCGGGACCCAGCCCGGGTCCCCGGAACGGGTTTTTACCCCAGCCGCAGATCACCGGGTCCTGTCGGGTACCCGGGTCGGGTCCCCTGGACAGGTCGGCACCCCGGCCCCGGGTCACGGGGTCATGTCGGGTCACTGTCCCGGGTACCAGTGTCAGGTGACCACCCCGGCCCCGGGAGACGGAGTCATACCGGGTCCCCGGCCCGGGTCCCCGGGTTGCATCGGGACAAAAGCACCGGATCACTGGATCACGTGGGGTCCCGGGCCCGGGTCCCCGGGTTGCATCGGGACACCAGCGAAGGATCACCGGGTCCTGTCGGGTCCCCGGCCCGGGTCCCCTGGACAGGTCGTTAACCCGGCCCCAGGTCACCGGGTCATGTCGCGCACCCGGCCTGGTTCCCAGGTTCCGGTGACCACCCCGGCACCAGGACCCCGGGTCACGTGGGGACCCCGGCCCCAGGTCAGCAGGTCACGTGGGGACACCGGCCCCAGGTCAGAGGGTCACGTGGGGACACCGGCCCCAGGTCACCGCGTCAGGTCGGGACCCCGAACCCAGGTCCACGAGTCTGTCGACACCACAGCCCCGGGTCACCGGGTCGTGTCGGGTACACAGCCCGGGCACCAGGGTCAGCTCGGGACCCCGGCCCCAGGTCCCCGGGTCATGTCGGGTACCCGGCCTGGTTCCCAGGTTCCGATGACCACCCCGGCACCAGGACCCCGGGTCACGTGGTGACACCGGCCCCAGGTCACCGGGTCACGTGGGGACCCCGGACCCAGGTCACCTGGTCATGTCTGGTACCCAGCCTGGTTCCCAGGTTCCGATGACCACCCCGGCACCAGGACCCCAGGTCACGTGGGGACACCGGCCCCAGGTGACCGGGTCACGTGGGGACCCCGGACCCAGGTCACCTGGTCATGTCTGGTACCGAGGCTGGTTCCCAGGTTCCGATGACCACCCCGGCACCAGGACCCCGGGTCACGTGGGGACACCGGCCCCAGGTGACCGGGTCACGTTCTGGACACCGGCCCCAGGTCACCGGGTCACGTGGGGACCCCGGCCCCAGGTCAGCAGGTCACGTGGGGACACCGGCCCCAGGTCAGCGGGTCACGTGGGGACACCGGCCCCAGGTAACCAAGGCAGGTCGGGACCCAGCCCAGGTCCCCGGGACGGGTTTTTACCCCAGCCGCAGATCAATGGGTCCTGTCGGGTCCCCGGTCCGGGTCCCCTGGACAGGTCGATAACCCGATCCCAGGTCACCCGATCATGTCGCGCACCCGGCCTGGTTGCCAGGTTCCGGTGACCATCCCGGCACCAGGACCCCGGGTCACGTGGGGACCCCGGCCCCAGGTCAGAGGGTCACGTGGGGTCACCGGCCCCAGGTCAGAGGGTCACGTGGGGACCCCGGACCCAGGTCACCTGGTCATGTCTGGTACCCAGCCTGGTTCCCAGGTTCCGATGACCACCCCGGCACCAGGACCCCGGGTCACGTGGGGACACCGGCCCCAGGTGACCGGGTCACGTGGGGACCCCGGACCCAGGTCAGCGGGTCACGTGGGGACACCGGCCCCAGGTCACCGCGTCAGGTCTGGACCCCGAACCCAGGTCCACGAGTCCGTCGACACCACAGCCCCGGGTCACCGGGTCGTTTCGGGTACACAGCCCGGGCACCAGGGTCAGCTCGGGACCCCGGCCCCAGGTCCCCGGGTCATGTCGGGTACCCGGCCTGGTTCCCAGGTTCCGATGACCACCCCGGCACCAGGACCACGGGTCACGTGGGGACCCCGGCCCCAGGTCAGCGGGTCACGTGGGGACCCCGGACCCAGGTCACCTGGTCATGTCTGGTACCCAGCCTGGTTCCCAGGTTCCGATGACCACCCCGGCACCAGGACCCCGGGTCACGTGGGGACACCGGCCCCAGGTGACCGGGTCACGTGGGGACCCCGGCCCCAGGTCAGCGGGTCACGTGGGGACCCCGGACCCAGGTCACCTGGTCATGTCTGGTACCCAGCCTGGTTCCCAGGTTCCGATGACCAACCCGGAACCAGGACCCCGGGTCACGTGGGGACACCGGACCCAGGTGACCGGGTCACGTGGGGACACCGGCCCCAGGTAACCGGGTCACGTGGGGACCCCGGCCCCAGGTCAGCGGGTCACGTGGGGACACCGGGCCCAGGTAACCAAGGCAGGTTGAGACCCCAGCCCCAGGTCACCTGGTCATGTCTGGTACCCAGCCTGGTTCCCAGGTTCCGATGACCACCCCGGCACCAGGACCCCGGGTCACGTGGGGACACCAGCCCCAGGTCAGCGGGTCACGTGGGGACACCGGCCCCAGGTAACCGGGTCATACCGGGTTCCCGGACCCAGGTCACCGCGTCAGGTCGGGACCCCGGACCCAGGTCAGGTCATGTCACGTCCCATGCCCGGGTCCCCGGGTTGGATTTTTACCCAGGCCCCGGGTCACAGGGTCATGTCGGGTCAACGGCCTGGGTACAAGGGTCTGGTGACCACCCCGACCCCAGGTCCCCGGGTCATGACGGGACACCGGACCAGGTCCCCGAGTCCGGTCGACACCACAGCCCCAGGTCACTGGGTCAGGTCGGCACCCCGGCCCCGGGTCACGGGGTCATGTCGGGTCGCTGTCCCGGGTACCAGTGTCAGGTGACCACCCCGGCCCCGGGAGACGGAGTCATACCGCGTCCCCGGCCCGGGTCCCCGGGTTGCATCGGGACAAAAGCACCGGATCACTGGATCACGTGGGGTCCCGGGCCCGGGTCCCCGGGTTGCATCGGGACACCAGCGAAGGATCACCGGGTCCTGTCGGGTCCCCGGCCCGGGTCCCCTGGACAGGTCGTTAACCCGGCCCCAGGTCACCAGGTCATGTCGCGCACCCGGCCTGGTTCCCAGGTTCCGGTCACCACCCCGGCACCAGGACCCCGGGTCGCGTGGGGACCCCGGCCCCAGGTCAGCGGGTCACGTGGGGACCCCGGCCCCAGGTCAGAGGGTCACGTGGGGACACCGGCCCCAGGTCACCTGGTCATGTCTGGTACCCAGCCTGGTTCCCAGGTTCCGATGACCACCCCGGCACCAGGACCCCGGGTCACGTGGGGACCCCGGACCCATGTGACCGGGTCACGTGGGGACACCGGCCCCAGGTAACCGGGTCACGTGGGGACCCCGGCCCCAGGTCAGCGGGTCACGTGGGGACACAGGGCCCAGGTAACCAAGGCAGGTTGAGACCCCAGCCCCAGGTCACCTGGTCATGTCTGGTACCCAGCCTGGTTCCCAGGTTCCGATGACCACCCCGGCACCAGGACCCCGGGTCACGTGGGGACACCAGCCCCAGGTCAGCGGGTCACGTGGGGACACCGGCTCCAGGTAACCGGGTCATACCGGGTTCCCGGACCCAGGTCACCGCGTCAGGTCGGAACCCCGGACCCAGGTCAGGTCATGTCACGTCCCATGCCCAGGTCCCCGGGTTGGATTTTTACCCAGGCCCCGGGTCACGTGGTCATGTCGGGTCAACGGCCTGGGTACAAGGGTCTGGTGACCACCCCGACCCCAGGTCCCCGGGTCATGACGGGACACCGGACCAGGTCCCCGAGTCCGGTCGACACCACAGCCCCAAGTCACTGGGTCAGGTCGGCACCCCGGCCCCGGGTCACGGGGTCATGTCGGGTCGCTGTCCAGGGTACCAGTGTCAGGTGACCACCCCGGCCCCGGGAGACGGAGTCATACCGCGTCCCCGGCCCGGGTCCCCGGGTTGCATCGGGACAAAAGCACCGGATCACTGGATCACGTGGGGTCCCGGGCCCGGGTCCCCGGGTTGCATCGGGACACCAGCGAAGGATCACCGGGTCCTGTCGGGTCCCCGGCCCGGGTCCCCTGGACAGGTCGTTAACCCGGCCCCAGGTCACCGGGTCATGTCGCGCACCCGGCCTGGTTCCCAGGTTCCGGTCACCACCCCGGCACCAGGACCCCGGGTCGCGTGGGGACCCCGGCCCCAGGTCAACGGGTCACGTGGGGACCCCCGCCCCAGGTCAGAGGGTCACGTGGGGACACCGGCCCCAGGTCACCGCGTCAGGTCGGGACCCCGAACCCAGGTCCACGAGTCCGTCGACACCACAGCCCTGGGTCACCGGGTCGTGTCGGGTACACAACCCGGGCACCAGGGTCAGCTCGGGACCCCGGCCCCAGGTCCCCGGGTCATGTCGGGTACCCGGCCTGGTTCCCAGGTTCCGATGACCACCCCGGCACCAGGACCCCGGGTCACGTGGGGACACCGGCCCCAGGTCAGCGGGTCACGTGGGGACCCCGGACCCAGGTCACCTGGTCATGTCTGGTACCCAGCCTGGTTCCCAGGTTCCGATGACCACCCCGGCACCAGGACCCTGGGTCACGTGGGGACACCGGCCCCAGGTCAGCGGGTCACGTGGGGACCCCGGCCCCAGGTCAGCGGGTCACGTGGGGACACCGGCCCCAGGTGAGCGGGTCACGTGGGGACACCGGCCCCAGGTAACCAAGGCAGGTCGGGACCCAGCCCGGGTCCCCGGGACGGGTTTTTACCCCAGCCGCAGATCACCGGGTCCTGTCGGGTCCCCGGCCCAGGTCCCCTGGACAGGTCGATAACCCGGCCCCAGGTCACCCGGTCATGTCGCGCACCCGGCCTGGTTCCCAGGTTCCGGTGACCATCCCGGCACCAGGACCCCGGGTCACGTGGGGACCCCGGCCCCAGGTGACCGGGTCACGTGGGGACCCCGGCCCCAGGTCAGCGGGTCACGTGGGGACCCCGGACCCAGGTCACCTGGTCATGTCTGGTACCCAGCCTGGTTCCCAGGTTCCGATGACCAACCCGGAACCAGGACCCCGGGTCACGTGGGGACACCGGACCCAGGTGACCGGGTCACGTGGGGACACCGGCCCCAGGTAACCGGGTCACGTGGGGACCCCGGCCCCAGGTCAGCGGGTCACGTGGGGACACCGGGCCCAGGTAACCAAGGCAGGTTGAGACCCCAGCCCCAGGTCACCTGGTCATGTCTGGTACCCAGCCTGGTTCCCAGGTTCCGATGACCACCCCGGCACCAGGACCCCGGGTCACGTGGGGACACCAGCCCCAGGTCAGCGGGTCACGTGGGGACACCGGCCCCAGGTAACCGGGTCATACCGGGTTCCCGGACCCAGGTCACCGCGTCAGGTCGGGACCCCGGACCCAGGTCAGGTCATGTCACGTCCCATGCCCGGGTCCCCGGGTTGGATTTTTACCCAGGCCCCGGGTCACAGGGTCATGTCGGGTCAACGGCCTGGGTACAAGGGTCTGGTGACCACCCCGACCCCAGGTCCCCGGGTCATGACGGGACACCGGACCAGGTCCCCGAGTCCGGTCGACACCACAGCCCCAGGTCACTGGGTCAGGTCGGCACCCCGGCCCCGGGTCACGGGGTCATGTCGGGTCGCTGTCCCGGGTACCAGTGTCAGGTGACCACCCCGGCCCCGGGAGACGGAGTCATACCGCGTCCCCGGCCCGGGTCCCCGGGTTGCATCGGGACAAAAGCACCGGATCACTGGATCACGTGGGGTCCCGGGCCCGGGTCCCCGGGTTGCATCGGGACACCAGCGAAGGATCACCGGGTCCTGTCGGGTCCCCGGCCCGGGTCCCCTGGACAGGTCGTTAACCCGGCCCCAGGTCACCAGGTCATGTCGCGCACCCGGCCTGGTTCCCAGGTTCCGGTCACCACCCCGGCACCAGGACCCCGGGTCGCGTGGGGACCCCGGCCCCAGGTCAGCGGGTCACGTGGGGACCCCGGCCCCAGGTCAGAGGGTCACGTGGGGACACCGGCCCCAGGTCACCTGGTCATGTCTGGTACCCAGCCTGGTTCCCAGGTTCCGATGACCACCCCGGCACCAGGACCCCGGGTCACGTGGGGACCCCGGACCCATGTGACCGGGTCACGTGGGGACACCGGCCCCAGGTAACCGGGTCACGTGGGGACCCCGGCCCCAGGTCAGCGGGTCACGTGGGGACACAGGGCCCAGGTAACCAAGGCAGGTTGAGACCCCAGCCCCAGGTCACCTGGTCATGTCTGGTACCCAGCCTGGTTCCCAGGTTCCGATGACCACCCCGGCACCAGGACCCCGGGTCACGTGGGGACACCAGCCCCAGGTCAGCGGGTCACGTGGGGACACCGGCTCCAGGTAACCGGGTCATACCGGGTTCCCGGACCCAGGTCACCGCGTCAGGTCGGAACCCCGGACCCAGGTCAGGTCATGTCACGTCCCATGCCCAGGTCCCCGGGTTGGATTTTTACCCAGGCCCCGGGTCACGTGGTCATGTCGGGTCAACGGCCTGGGTACAAGGGTCTGGTGACCACCCCGACCCCAGGTCCCCGGGTCATGACGGGACACCGGACCAGGTCCCCGAGTCCGGTCGACACCACAGCCCCAAGTCACTGGGTCAGGTCGGCACCCCGGCCCCGGGTCACGGGGTCATGTCGGGTCGCTGTCCAGGGTACCAGTGTCAGGTGACCACCCCGGCCCCGGGAGACGGAGTCATACCGCGTCCCCGGCCCGGGTCCCCGGGTTGCATCGGGACAAAAGCACCGGATCACTGGATCACGTGGGGTCCCGGGCCCGGGTCCCCGGGTTGCATCGGGACACCAGCGAAGGATCACCGGGTCCTGTCGGGTCCCCGGCCCGGGTCCCCTGGACAGGTCGTTAACCCGGCCCCAGGTCACCGGGTCATGTCGCGCACCCGGCCTGGTTCCCAGGTTCCGGTCACCACCCCGGCACCAGGACCCCGGGTCGCGTGGGGACCCCGGCCCCAGGTCAACGGGTCACGTGGGGACCCCCGCCCCAGGTCAGAGGGTCACGTGGGGACACCGGCCCCAGGTCACCGCGTCAGGTCGGGACCCCGAACCCAGGTCCACGAGTCCGTCGACACCACAGCCCTGGGTCACCGGGTCGTGTCGGGTACACAACCCGGGCACCAGGGTCAGCTCGGGACCCCGGCCCCAGGTCCCCGGGTCATGTCGGGTACCCGGCCTGGTTCCCAGGTTCCGATGACCACCCCGGCACCAGGACCCCGGGTCACGTGGGGACACCGGCCCCAGGTCAGCGGGTCACGTGGGGACCCCGGACCCAGGTCACCTGGTCATGTCTGGTACCCAGCCTGGTTCCCAGGTTCCGATGACCACCCCGGCACCAGGACCCTGGGTCACGTGGGGACACCGGCCCCAGGTCAGCGGGTCACGTGGGGACCCCGGACCCAGGTCAGCGGGTCACGTGGGGACACCGGCCCCAGGTGAGCGGGTCACGTGGGGACACCGGCCCCAGGTAACCAAGGCAGGTCGGGACCCAGCCCGGGTCCCCGGGACGGGTTTTTACCCCAGCCGCAGATCACCGGGTCCTGTCGGGTCCCCGGCCCAGGTCCCCTGGACAGGTCGATAACCCGGCCCCAGGTCACCCGGTCATGTCGCGCACCCGGCCTGGTTCCCAGGTTCCGGTGACCATCCCGGCACCAGGACCCCGGGTCACGTGGGGACCCCGGCCCCAGGTCAGAGGGTCACGTGGGGTCACCGGCCCCAGGTCAGAGGGTCACGTAGGGACCCCGGACCCAGGTCACCTAGTCATGTCTGGTACCCAGCCTGGTTCCCAGGTTCCGATGACCACCCCGGCACCAGGACCCCGGGTCACGTGGGGACACCGGCCCCAGGTGACCGGGTCACGTGGAGACACCGGCGCCAGGTCAGCGGGTCACGTGGGGACCCCGGCCCCAGGTCAGCGGGTCACGTGGGGACACCGGCCCCAGGTCAGAGGGTCACGTGGGGACCTTGTACCCAGGTCACCTAGTCATGTCTGGTACCCAGCCTGGTTCCCAGGTTCCGATGACCACCCCGGCACCAGGACCCCGGGGTCACGTGGGGACACCGGCCCCAGGTCAGCGTGTCACGTGGGGACCCCGGACCCAGGTCACCTGGTCATGTCTGGTACCCAGCCTGGTTCCCAGGTTCCGATGACCACCCCGGCACAAGGACCCTGGGTCACGTGGGGACACCGGCCCCAGGTGACCGGGTCACGTGGGGACACCGGCCCCAGGTAACCAAGGCAGGTCGGGACCCCAGCCCCAGGTCCCCGGGTCATGTTGGGTACCCGGCCTGGTTCCCAGGTTCCGATGACCACCCCGGCACCAGGACCCCGGGTCACGTGGGGACACCGGCCCCAGGTCAGCGGGTCACGTGGGGACCCCGGACCCAGGTCACCTGGTCATGTCTGGTACCCAACCTGGTTCCAAGGTTCCGATGACCACCCCGGCACCAGGACCCCGGGTCACGTGGGGACACCGGCCCCAGGTCAGAGGGTCACGTGGGGTCACCGGCCCCAGGTCAGAGGGTCACGTCGGGACCCCGGCCCCAGGTCAGCGGGTCACGTGGGGACACCGGCCCCAGGTCAGCGGGTCACGTGGGGACACCGGCCCCAGGTAACCAAGGCAGGTTGGCACCCAGCCCGGGTCCCCGGGACGGGTTTTTACCCCAGCCGCAGATCACCGGGTCCTGTCGGGTCCCCGGCTCGGGTCCCCTGGACAGGTCGATAACCCGGCCCCAGGTCACCCGGTCATGTCGCGCACCCGGTCTGGTTCCCAGGTTCCGGTGACCATCCCGGCACCAGGACCCCGGGTCACGTGGGGACCCCGGCCCCAGGTCAGAGGGTCACGTGGGGTCACCGACCCCAGGTTAGAGGGTCACGTGGGGACCCCGGACCCAGGTCACCTAGTCATGTCTGGTACCCAGCCTGGTTCCCAGGTTCCGATGACCACCCCGGCACCAGGACCCCGGGTCACGTGGGGACACCGGCCCCAGGTGACCGGGTCACGTGGGGACACCGGCCCCACGTCAGCGGGTCACGTGGGGACCCCGGACCCAGGTCACCTGGTCATGTCTGGTACCCAGCCTGGTTCCCAGGTTCCGATGACCACCCCGGCACCAGGACCCCGGGTCACGTGGGGACACCGGCCCCAGGTGACCGGGTCACGTGGGGACACCGGCCCCACGTAACCGGGTTACGTGGGGACCCCGGACCCAGGTCAGCGGGTCACGTGGGGACACCGGCCCCAGGTCAGAGGGTCACGTGGGGACCTTGGACCCAGGTCACCTAGTCATGTCTGGTACCCAGCCTGGTTCCCAGGTTCCGATGACCACCCCGGCACCAGGACCCCAGGTCACGTGGGGACACCGGCCCCAGGTCAGAGGGTCACGTGGGGACCTTGGACCCAGGTCACCTAGTCATGTCTGGTACCCAGCCTGGTTCCCAGGTTCCGATGACCACCCCGGCACCAGGACCCCAGGTCACGTGGGGACACCGGCCCCAGGTCAGAGGGTCACGTGGGGTCACCGGCCCCAGGTCAGAGGGTCACGTGTGGACACCGGCCCCAGGTCAGCGGGTCACGTGGGGACACCGGCCCCAGGTAACCAAGGCAGGTTGGCACCCAGCCCGGGTCCCCGGGACGGGTTTTTCCCCCAGCCGCAGATCACCGGGTCCTGTCGGGTCCCCGGCCCGGGTCCCCTGGACAGGTCGATAACCCGGCCCCATGTTACCCGGTCATGTCGCGCACCCGGCCTGGTTCCCAGGTTCCGGTGACCATCCCGGCACCAGGACCCCGGGTCACGTGGGGACCCCGGCCCCAGGTGACCGGGTCACGTGGGGTCACCGGCCCCAGGTCAGAGGGTCACGTGGGGACCCCGGACCCAGGTCACCTAGTCATGTCTGGTACCCAGCCTGGTTCCCAGGTTCCGATGACCACCCCGGCACCAGGACCCCGGGTCACGTGGGGACACCGGCCCCAGGTGACCGGGTCACGTGGGGACACCGGCCCCAGGTCAGCGGGTCACGTGGGGACCCCGGACCCAGGTCACCTAGTCATGTCTTGTACCCAGCCTGGTTCCCAGGTTCCGATGACCAGCCCGGCACCAGGACCCCGGGTCACACTGGGGACACCGGCCCCAGGTCACCGCGTCAGGTCGGGACCCCGGACCCAAGTCAGGTCATGTCACGTCCTATGCCCGGGTCCCCGGGTTGGATTTTTACCCAGGCCCCGGGTCACAGGGTCATGTCGGGTCAACGGCCTGGGTACAAGGGTCTGGTGACCACCCCGACCCCAGGTCCCCGGGTCATGACGGGACACCGGACCAGGTCCCCGAGTCCGGTCGACACCACAGCCCCAGGTCACCGGGTCACGTCGGCACCCCGGAACCAGGTCACCGGGTCACGTGGGGACACCGGCCCCAGGTCAGAGGGTCACGTGGGGACCTTGGACCCAGGTCACCTAGTCATGTCTGGTACCCAGCCTGGTTCCCAGGTTCCGATGACCACCCCGGCACCAGGACCCCAGGTCACGTGGGGACACCGGCCCCAGGTCAGAGGGTCACGTGGGGTCACCGGCCCCAGGTCAGAGGGTCACGTGGGGACCCCGGCCCCAGGTCAGTGGGTCACGTGGGGACACCGGCCCCAGGTCAGCGGGTCACGTGGGGACACCGGCCCCAGGTAACCAAGGCAGGTCGGGACCCAGCCCGGGTCCCCGGGACGGGTTTTTCCCCCAGCCGCAGATCACCGGGTCCTGTCGGGTCCCCGGCCCGGGTCCCCTGGACAGGTCGATAACCCGGCCCCATGTTACCCGGTCATGTCGCGCACCCGGCCTGGTTCCCAGGTTCCGGTGACCATCCCGGCACCAGGACCCCGGGTCACGTGGGGACCCCGGCCCCAGGTGACCGGGTCACGTGGGGTCACCGGCCCCAGGTCAGAGGGTCACGTGGGGACCCCGGACCCAGGTCACCTAGTCATGTCTGGTACCCAGCCTGGTTCCCAGGTTCCGATGACCACCCCGGCACCAGGACCCCGGGTCACGTGGGGACACCGGCCCCAGGTGACCGGGTCACGTGGGGACACCGGCCCCAGGTCAGCGGGTCACGTGGGGACCCCGGACCCAGGTCACCTGGTCATGTCTGGTACCCAGCCTGGTTCCCAGGTTCCGATGACCACCCCGGCACCAGGACCCCGTATCACGTGGGGACACCGGCCCCAGGTGAACGGGTCACGTGGGGACACCGGCCCCAGGTCAGCGGGTCACGTGGGGACCCCGGCCCCAGGTCAGCGGGTCACGTCGGGACACCGGCCCCAGGTCAGAGGGTCACGTGGGGACCTTGGACCCAGGTCACCTAGTCATGTCTGGTACCCAGCCTGGTTCCCAGGTTCCGATGACCAGCCCGGCACCAGGACCCCGGGTCACACTGGGGACACCGGCCCCAGGTCACCGCGTCAGGTCGGGACCCCGGACCCAAGTCAGGTCATGTCACGTCCTATGCCCGGGTCCCCGGGTTGGATTTTTACCCAGGCCCCGGGTCACAGGGTCATGTCGGGTCAACGGCCTGGGTACAAGGGTCTGGTGACCACCCCGACCCCAGGTCCCCGGGTCATGACGGGACACCGGACCAGGTCCCCGAGTCCGGTCGACACCACAGCCCCAGGTCACCGGGTCACGTCGGCACCCCGGAACCAGGTCACCGGGTCATGTCGGGACCCAGCCCGGGTCCCCGGGACGGGTTTTTACCCCAGCCGCAGATCACCGGGTCCTGTCGGGTCCCCGGCTCGGGTCCCCTGGACAGGTCGGCACCCCGGCCCCGGGTCACCGGGTCATGTCGGGTCGCTGTCCCGCATACCAGTGTCAGGTGACCACCCCGGCCCCGGGAGACGGAGTCATACCGGGTCCCCGGCCCGGGTCCCCGGCTTGCATCGGGACAAAAGCACCGGATCACTGGATCACGTGGGGTCCCGGGCCCGGGTCCCCGGGTTGCATCGGGACACCAGCGAAGGATCACCGGGTCCTGTCGGGTCCCCGGCCAGGGTCCCCTGGACAGGTCGTTAACCCGGCCCCAGGTCACCTAGTCATGTCGCGCACCCGGCCTGGTTCCCAGGTTCCGATGACCACCCCGGCACCAGGACCCCGGTTCACGTGGGGACACAGGCCCCAGGTGACCGGGTCACGTGGGGACACCGGCCCCAGGTCAGCGGGTCACGTGGGGACCCCGGACCCAGGTCACCTGGTCATGTCTGGTACCCAGCATGGTTCCCAGGTTCCGATGACCACCCCGGCACCAGGACCCCGGGTCACGTGGGGACACCGGCCCCAGGTGACCGGGTCACGTGGGGACACCGGCCCAGGTAACCGGGTCACGTGGGGACCCCGGCCCCAGGTCAGCGGGTCACGTGGCGACCCCGGACACAGGTAACCAAGGCAGGTCGGGACCCCAGCATCAGGTCTCCTGGTCATGTCTGGTACCCAGCCTGGTTCCCAGGTTCCGATGACCACCCCGGCACCAGGACCCCGGGTCACGTGGGGACCCCGGCCCCAGGTCAGCGGGTCACGTGGGGACACCGGCCCCAGGTAACCGGGTCATACCGGGTCCCCGGACCCAGGTCACTGCGTCAGGTCGGGACCCCGGACCCAGGTCGGGTCATGTCACGTTCCATGCCCGCGTCCCCGGGTTGGATTTTTCCCCTGGTCCCGGGTCACAGGGTCATGTCGGGTCAACGGCCTGGGTACAAGGGTCTGGTGACCACCCCGACCCCAGGTCCCCGGGTCATGACGGGACACCGGACCAGGTCCCCAAGTCCGGTCGACACCACAGCCCCAGGTCACCGGGTCACGTCGGCACCCCGGAACCAGGTCACCGGGTCATGTCGGGACCCAGCCCGGGTCCCCGGGACGGGTTTTTACCCCAGCCGCAGATCACCGGGTCCTGTCGGGTCCCCGGCCCGGGTCCCCTGGACAGGTCGGCACCCCGGCCCCGGGTAACCGGGTCATGTTGGGTCGCTGTGTTGGGTACCAGTGTCAGGTGACCACCCCGGCCCCGGGAGACGGAGTCATACCGGGTCCCCGGCCCGGGTCCCCGGGTTGCATCGGGACAAAAGCACCGGATCACTGGATCACGTGGGGTCCCGGGCCCGGGTCCCCGGGTTGCATCGGGACACCAGCGAAGGACCACCGGGTCCTGTCGGGTCCCCGGCCCGGGTCCCCTGGACAGGTCGTTAACCCGGCCCCAGGTCACCGGGTCATGTCGCGCACCCGGCCTGGTTCCCAGGTTCCGGTGACCACCCCGGCACCAGGACCCCAGTTCACGTGGGGACACCGGCCCCAGGTGACCGGGTCACGTGGGGACCCCGGCCCCAGGTCAGAGGGTCACGTGGGGACACCGGCCCCAGGTCACCGCGTCAGGTTGGGACCCCGAACCCAGGTCCACGAGTCCGTCGACACCACAGCCCCGGGTCACCGGGTCGTGTCGGGTACACAGCCCGGGCACCAGGGTCAGCTCGGGACCCCGGCCCCAGGTCCCCGGGTCATGTCGGGTACCCGGCCTGGTTCCCAGGTTCCGATGACCACCCCGGCACCAGGACCCCGGGTCACGTGGGGACACCGGCCCCAGGTCAGCGTGTCACGTGGGGACCCCGGACCCAGGTCACCTGGTCATGTCTGGTACCCAGCCTGGTTCCCAGGTTCCGATGACCACCCCGGCACCAGGACCCCGGGTCACGTGGGGACACCGGCCCCAGGTGACCGGGTCACGTGGGGACTCCGGCCCCAGGTCAGCGGGTCACGTGGGGACACCGGCCCCAGGTAAGCAAGGCTGTTCGGGACCGCAGCCCAAGGTCCCCGGGTCATGTCGGGTACCCGGCCTGGTTCCCAGGTTCCGATGACCACCCCGGCACCAGGACCCCGGGTCACGTGGGGACACCGCCCCAGGTGGCCGGGTCACGTGGGGACACCGGCCCCAGGTAACCAAGGCAGGTCGGGACCCAGCCCGGGTCCCCGGGACGGGTTTTTACCCCAGCCGCAGATCGCCGGGTCCTGTCGGTTCCCAGGCCCGGGTCCCCTGGACAGGTCGATAACCCGGCCCCAGGTCACCCGGTCATGTCGCGCACCCGGCCTGGTTCCCAGGTTCCGGTGACCATCCCGGCACCAGGACCCCGGGTCACGTGGGGACCCCGGCCCCAGGTCAGAGGGTCACGTGGGGACACCGGCCCCAGGTCAGAGGGTCACGTGGGGACCCCGGACCCAGGTCACCTAGTCATGTCTGGTACCCAGCCTGCTTCCCAGGTTCCGATGACCATCCCGGCACCAGGACCCCGGGTCACGTGGGGACACCGGCCCCAGGTGACCGGGTCACGTGGGGACACCGGACCCAGGTCAGCGGGTCACGTGGGGACCCCGGACCCAGGTCACCTGGTCATGTCTGGTACCCAGCCTGGTTCCCAGGTTCCGATGACCACCCCGGCACCAGTACCCTGTATCACGTGGGGACACCAGCCCCAGGTGACCGGGTCACGTTGGGACTCCGGCCCCAGGTCAGCGGGTCACGTGGGGACCCCGGACCCAGGTCACCTGGTCATGTCTGGTACCCTGCCTGATTCCCAGGTACCGATGACCACCCCGGCACCAGGACCCCGGGTCACGTGGGGACACCGGCCCCACGTGACCGGGTCACGTGGGGACACCGGCCCCAGGTCACCGGGTCACGTGGGGACACCGGCCCCAGGTCAGCGGGTCACGTGGGGACACCGGCCCCAGGTAACCAAGGCAGGTCGGGACCCTGGCCCCAGGTCCCCGGGTCATGTCGGCTACCCGGCCTGGTTCCCAGGTTCCAATGACCACCCCGGCACCAGGACCCCGGGTCACGTGGGGACACCGGCCCCAGGTCAGCGGGTCACGTGGGGACCCCGGACCCAGGTCACCTGGTCATGTCTGGTACCCAGCCTGGTTCCCAGGTTCCGATGACCACCCCGGCACCAGGACCCCGGGTCACGTGGGGACACCTGCCCCAGGTGACCGGGTCACATGGGGACACAGGCCCCAGGTCACCGGGTCACGTGGGGACCCCGGCCCCAGGTCAGCGGGTCACGTGGGGACACCGGCCCCAGGTCAGAGGGTCACGTGGGGACCCCGGACCCAGGTCACCTAGTCATGTCTGGTACCCAGCCTGGTTCCCAGGTTCCGATGACAACCCCGGCACCAGGACCCCGGGTCACGTGGGGACACCGGCCCCAGGTGACCGGGTCACGTGGGGACCCCGGCCCCAGGTCAGCGGGTCATGTGGGGACACCGGCCCCAGGACAGCGGGTCACGTGGGGACCCCGGACCCAGGTCGCCTGGTCATGTCTGGTACCCAGCCTGGTTCCCAGGTTCCGATGACCACCCCGGCACCAGGACCCCGGGTCACGTGGGGACCCCGGCCCCAGGTCAGCGGGTCACGTGGGGACACCGGCCCCAGGTTACCGGGTCATACCGGGTCCCCGGACCCAGGTCACCGCGTCAGGTCGGGACCCCGGACCCAGGTCGGGTCATGTCACGTCCCATGCCCGGGTCCCCGGGTTGGATTTTTACCCAGGCCCCGGGTCACAGGGTCATGTCGGGTCAACGGCCTGGGTACAAGGGTCTGGTGACCACCCCGACCCCAGGTCCCCGGGTCATGACGGGACACCGGACCAGGTCCCCAAGTCCGGTCGACACCACAGCCCCAGGTCACCGGGTCAGGTCGGCACCCCGGAACCAGGTCACCGGGTCATGTCGGGACCCAGCCCGGGTCCCCGGGACGGGTTTTTACCCCAGCCGCAGATCACCGGGTCCAGTCGGGTCCCCGGCCCGTGTACCCTGGACAGGTCGGCACCCCGGCCCCGGGTCACCGGGTCATGTCGGGTCGCTGTCCCGGGTACCAGTGTCAGGTGACCACCCCGGCCCCGGGAGACGGAGTCATACCGGGTCCCCAGCCCGGGTCCCCGGGTTGCATCGGGACAAAAGCACCGGATCACTGGATCACGTGGGGTCCCGGGCCCGGGTCCCCGGGTTGCATCGGGACACCAGCGAAGGATCACCGGGTCCTGTCGGGTCCCCGGCCCGGGTCCCCTGGACAGGTCGTTAACCCGGCCCCAGGTCACCGGGTCATGTCGCGCACCCGGCCTGGTTCCCAGGTTCCGGTGACCACCCCGGCACAAGGACTCCGGGTCACGTGGGGACACCGGCCCCAGGTGACCGGGTCACGTGGGGACACCGGCCCCAGGTCACCGGGTCACGTGGGGACACCGGACCCAGGTCCCCGGGTCATGTGGGGACACCGGCCCCAGGTAACCAAGGCAGGTCGGGACCCCGGCCCCAGGTCCCCGGGTCATGTCGGGTACCCGGCCTGGTTCCCAGGTTCCGATGACCACCCCGGCACCAGGACCCCGGGTCACGTGGGGACACCGGCCCCAGGTCAGCGGGTCACGTGGGGACCCCGGACCCAGGTCACCTGGTCATGTCTGGTACCCAGCCTGGTTCCCAGGTTCCGATGACCACCCCGGCACCAGGACCCCGGGTCACGTGGGGACACCGGCCCCAGGTCAGCGGGTCACGTGGGGACCCCGTACCCAGGTCACCTGGTCATGTCTGGTACCCAGCCTGGTTCCCAGGTTCCGATGACCACCCCGGCACCAGGACCCCGGGTCACGTGGGGACACCGGCCCCAGGTAACCAAGGCAGGTCGGGACCCAGCCCGGGTCACCGGGACGGGTTTTTACCCCAGGCGCAGATCACCGGGTCCTGTCGGGTCCCCGGCCCGGGTCCCCTGGATAGGTCGATAACTCGGCCCCAGTTCACCCGGTCATGTCGCGCACCCGGCCTGGTTCCCAGGTTCCGGTGACCATCCCGGCACCAGGACCCCGGGTCAAGTGGGGACCCCGGCCCCAGGTCAGAGGGTCACGTGGGGACCCCGGCCCCAGGTCAGAGGGTCACGTGGGGACACCGGACCCAGGTCACCTAGTCATGTCTGGTACCCAGCCTGGTTCCCAGGTTCCGATGACCACCCCAGCACCAGGACCCCGGGTCACGTGGGGACCCCGGCCCCAGGTGACCGGGTCACGTGGGGACACCGGCCCCAGGTAACCAAGGCAGGTCGGGACCCAGCCCGGGTCACCGGGACGGGTTTTTACCCCAGCCGCAGATCACCGGGTCCTGTCGGGTCCCCGGCCCGGGTCCCCTGGATAGGTCGATAACCCGGCCCCAGGTCACCCGGTCATGTCGCGCACCCGGCCTGGTTCCCAGGTTCCGGTGACCATCCCGGCACCAGGACCCCGGGTCAAGTGGGGACCCCGGCCCCAGGTCAGAGGGTCACGTGGGGACCCCGGCCCCAGGTCAGAGGGTCACGTGGGGACACCGGACCCAGGTCACCTAGTCATGTCTGGTACCCAGCCTGGTTCCCAGGTTCCGATGACCACCCCGGCACCAGGACCCCGGGTCAGGTGGGGACACCGGCCCCAGGTGACCGGGTCACGTAGGGACACAGGCCCCAGGTCTGCGGGTCACGTGGGGACCCCGGCCCCAGGTCAGCGGGTCACGTGGGGACACCGGCCCCAGGTAACCAAGGCAGGTCGGGACCCCAGCCCCAGGTCCCCGGGTCATGTCGGGTACCCGGCCTGGTTCCCAGGTTCCGATGACCACCCCGGAACCAGGACCCCGGGTCACGTGGGGACACCAGCCCCAGGTCAGCCGGTCACGTGGGGACCCCGGACGCAGGTCACCTGGTCATGTCTGGTACCCAGCCTGGTTCCCAGGTTCCGATGACCACCCCGGCACCAGAACCCCGGGTCACATGGGGACACATGCCCCAGGTCAGCGGGTCACGCGGGGACCCCGGACCCAGGTCACCTAGTCATGTCTGGTACCCAGCCTGGTTCCCAGGTTCCGATGACCACCCCGGCACCAGGACCCCGGGTCACGTGGGGACACCGGCCCCAGGTCAACGGGTCACGTGGGGACACCGGTCCCAGGTAACCAGGTCATGACGGGACACCGGACCCAGGTCACCGGGTCAGGTAGGGACCCCGGAACCAAGTCACCGGGTCATGTCGGGACCCAGCCCGGGTCCCCGGGATGGGTTTTTACCCCAGCCGCAGATCACCGGGTCCTGTCGGGTCCCCGGCCCGGGTCCCCTGGACAGGTCGATAACCCAGCCCCAGGTCACCCGGTCATGTCGCGCACCCGGCCTGGTCCCCAGGTTCCGATGACCACCCCGGCACCAGGACCCCGGGTCACGTGGGGACACCGGCCCCAGGTCAGCGGGTCACGTGGGGACCCCGGACCCAGGTCACCTGGTCATGTCTGGTACCCAGCCTGGTTCCCAGGTTCCGATGACCACCCCGGCACCAGGACCCCGGGTCACGTGGGGACACCGCCCCAGGTCACCGGGTCACGTGGGGACACCGGCCCCAGGTAACCAGGTCACGTGGGGATCCTGGCCCCAGGTCAGCGGGTCACGTGGGGACACCGGCCCCAGGCAAACAAGGCAGGTCGGGACCCTAGCCCCAGGTCCCCGGGTCATGTCGGGTACCCGGCCTGGTTCCCAGGTTCCAATGACTACCCCGGCACCAGGACCCCGGGTCACGTGGGGACACCGGACCCAGGTCAGCATGTCACGTGGGGACCCCGGACCCAGGTCACCTGGTCATGTCTGGTACCCAGCCTGGTTCCCAGGTTCCGATGACCACCCCGGCACCAGGACCCCGGGTCACGTGGGGACACCGGCCCCAGGTGACCGGGTCACGTGGGGACACCGGCCCCAGGTCAGCGGGTCACGTGGGGACCCCGGCCCCAGGTCAGCGGGTCACGTGGGGACACCAGCCCCAGGTGACCGGGTCACGTGGGGACACCGGCCCCAGGTAACCAAGGCAGGTCGGGACCCAGCCCGGGTCCCCGGGACGGGTTTTTACCCCAGCCGCAGATCACCGGGTCCTGTCGGGTCCCCGGCCCGGGTCCCCTGGACAGGTCGATAACCCAGCCCCAGGTCACCCGGTCATGTCGCGCACCCGGCCTGGTCCCCAGGTTCCGGTGACCACCCCGGCCCCAGGTCAGCGGGTCACGTGGGGACCCCGGCCCCAGGTCAGAGGGTCACGTGGGGACACCGGCCCCAGGTCAGCGGGTCACGTGGGGACCCCGGACCCAGGTCACCGGGTCACATCTTGTACCCAGCCTGGTTCCCAGGTTCCGATGACCACCCCAGGACCAGGACCCTGGGTCACGTGGGGACACCGGCCGCAGGTGACCGGGTCACGTGGGGACACCGGCCCCAGGTCACCGGGTCACGTGGGGACACCGGCCCCAGGTCAGCGGGTCACGTGGGGACACCGGCCCCAGGTAACCAAGGCAGGTCGGGACCCCGGCCCCAGGTCCCCGGGTCATTTCGGGTACCCGGCCTGGTTCCCAGGTTCCGATGACCACCCCGGCACCAGGACCCCGGGTCACGTGGGGACACCGGCCCCAGGTCACCGGGTCACGTGGGGACACCGGCCCCAGGTCAGCGGGTCACGTGGGGACCCCGGCCCCAGGTCAGCGGGTCACGTGGGGACCCCGGCCCCAGGTCAGCGAGTCACGTGGGGACACCGGCCCCAGGTAACCAAGGCAGGTCGGGACCCAGCCCGGGTCCCCGGGACGGGTATTTTCCCCAGCCGCAGATCACCGGGTCCTGTCGGGTCCCAGCCCGGGTCCCCTGGACAGGTCGATAACCCGGCCCCAGGTCACCCGGTCATGTCGCGCACCCGGCCTGGTTCCCAGGTTCCGGTGACCATCCCGGCACCAGGACCCCGGGTCACGTGGATACACAGGCCCCAGGTCAGAGGGTCACGTGGGGTCCCTGGACCCAGGTCGCCTGGTCATGTCTGGTACCCAGCCTGGTTCCCAGGTTCCGATGACCACCACGGCACCAGGACCCCGGGTCACGTGGGGACACCGACCCCAGGTGACCGGGTCACGTGGGGACACCGGCCCCAGGTAACCGGGTCACGTGGGGACCCCGGACCCAGGTCAGCGGGTCAGGTCGGGACCCCGGACCCAGGTCGGGTCATGTCACGTCCCATGCCCGGGTCCCCGGGTTGGATTTTTACCCAGGCCCCGGGTCACAGGGTCATGTCGGGTCAACGGCCTGGGTACAAGGGTCTGGTGACCACCCCGACCCCAGGTCCCCGGGTCATGACGGGACACCGGACCAGGTCCCCGAGTCCGGTCGACACCACAGCCCCAGGTCACCGGGTCAGGTCGGCACCCGGGAAACAGGTCACCGGGTCATGTCGGGTACCCAGCCCGGGTCCCCGGGACGGGTTTTTACCCCAGCCGCAGATCACCGGGTCATGTTGGGTCCCCGGCCCGTGTCCCCTGGACAGGTCATTACCCCGGCCCCGGGTCACCGGGTCATGTCGCACACCCGGCCTGGTTCCCAGGTTCCGGTGACCACCCCGGCACCAGGACCCCGGGTCACGTGGGGACACTGGCCCCAGGTCAGCGGGTCACGTGGGGACCCCGGCCCCAGGTTAGCGGGTCACGTGGGGACACCGGCCCCAGGTAACCAAGGCAGGTCGGGACCCCGGCCCCAGGTCCCCGGGTCATGTCGGGTACCCGGCCTGGTTCCCAGGTTCCGATGACCACCCCGGCACCAGGACCCCGGGTCACGTGGGGACCCCGGCCCCAGGTCAGCGGGTCACGTGGGGACCCCGGACGCAGGTCACCTGGTCATGTCTGGTACCCAGCCTGGTTCCCAGGTTCCGATGACCACCCCGGCACCAGGACCCCGGGTCACGTGGGGACCCCGGACCCAGGTCAGTGGGTTACGTGGGGACACCGGCCCCATGTGACCGGGTCACGTGGGGACCCCGGCCCCAGGTCACCGGGTCACGTGGGGACCCCGGCCCCAGGTCAGCGGGACACGTGGGGACACCTGCCCCAGGTAACCAAGGCAGGTCGGGACCCAGCCCGGGTCCCCGGGACGGGTTTTTGCCCCAGCTGCAGATCACCGGGTCCTGTCGGGTCCCCGGCCCAGGTCCACTGGACAGGTCGATAACCCGGCCCCAGGTCACCCGGTCATGTCGCGCACCAGGCCTGGTTCCCAGGTTCCGGTGACCATCCCGGCACCAGGACCCCGGGTCACGTGGCGACACTGGCCCCAGGTCAGCGGGTCACGTGGGGACACCTGCCCCAGGTAACCAAGGCAGGTCGGGACCCAGCCCGGGTCCCCGGGACGTGTTTTTACCCCAGCCACAGATCACCGGGTCCTGTCGGGTCCCCGGCCCGGGTCCCCTGGACAGGTCGATAACCCGGCCCCAGGTCACCCGGTCATGTCGCGCACCCGGCCTGGTTCCCAGGTTCTGGTGACTACCCCGGCACCAGGACCCCGGGTCACGTGGGGACACCGGCCCCAGGTGACCGGGTCACGTGGGGACACTGGCCCCAGGTCAGCGGGTCACGTGGGGACCCCGGCCCCAGGTCAGAGTGTCAAGTGGAGACCCCGGACCCAGGTCACCTGGTCATATCTGGTACCCAGCCTGGTTCCCAGGTTCCGATGACCACCCCGGCACCAGGACGCCGGGTCACGTGGGGACACCGGACCCAGGTCACCGGGTCACGTGGGGACACCGGCCCCAGGTAACCGGGTCACGTGGGGACCCTGGCCCCAGGTCAGCGGGTCACGTGGGGACACCGGCCACAGGTAACCAAGGCAGGTCGGGACCCCAGCCCCAGGTCCCCGGGTTATGTCGGGTACCCGGCCTGGTTCCCAGGTTCCGATGACCACCCCGGCAGCAGGACCCCGGGTCAGGTGGGGACACCGGCCCCAGGTCAGCGGGTCACGTGGGGACCCCGGACCCAGGTCACCTGGTCATGTCTGGTACCCAGCCTGGTTCCCAGGTTCCGATGACCACTCCGGCACCAGGACCCCGGGTCACGTGGGGACACCGGCCCCAGGTGACCGGGTCACGTGGGGACACCGGCCCCAGGTAACCGGGTCATACCTGGTCCCCGGACCCAGGTCAGCGGGTCACGTGGGGACACCGGCCCCAGGTAACCGGGTCATACCGGGTCCCCGGACCCAGGTCACCGCGTCAGGTCGGGACCCCGGACCCAGGTCGGGTCATGTCACGTCCCATGCCCGGGTCCCCGGGTTGGATTTTTACCCAGGCCCCGGGTCACAGGGTCATGTCGGGTCAACGGCCTGGGTACAAGGGTCTGGTGACCACCCCGACCCCAGGTCCCCGGATCATGACGGGACACCGGACCAGGTCCCCGAGTCCGGTCGACACCACAGCCCCACGTCACCGGGTCAGGTCGGCACCCCGGAACCAGGTCACCGGGTCATGTCTGGTACCCAGCCTGGTCTCCAGGTTCCGATGACCACCTAGGCACCAGGACCCCGGGTCACGTGGGAAAACCGGCCCCAGGTGACCGGGTCACGTGGGGACCCCGGCCCCAGGTCAGCGGGTCACGTGGGGACACCGGCCCGAGGTGACCGGGTCACGTGGGGACACCGGCCCCAGGTAACCGGGTCACGTGGGGACCCCGGCCCCAGGTAAGAGGGTCACGTGGGGACACCGGCCCTAGGTCCCCGGGTCACGTCGGGTAACCCGGCCTGGTTCCCAGGTTCCGGTGACCACCCCAGCACCAGGACCCCGGGTCACGTGGGGACACTGGCCCCAGGTCAGCGGGTCACATGAGGACCCCGGCCCCAGGCCAGTGGGTCACGTGGGGACCCCGGCCCCAGGTAACCAAGGCAGGTCGGGACCCCGGCCCCAGGTCCCCGGGTCACGTGGGGACACCAGCCCCAGGACCCCGGGTCACGTGGGGACACCGGCCCCAGGTGACGGGGTCACGTGGGGACACCGGACACAGGTCAGAGGGTCACGTTGGGACACCAGCCCCAGGTCACCGCGTCAGGTCGGGACCCCGAACCCAGGTCCCCGGGTCATGTCGGGTACCCAGCCTGGTTCCCAGGTTCCGATGACCACCCCGGCACCAGGACCCCGGGTCACGTGGGGAAACCGGCCCCAGGTGACCGGGTCACGTGGGGACCCCGGCCCCAGGTCACCAGGTCATGTCTGGTACCCAGCCTGGTTCCCAGGTTCCGATGACCACCCCGGAACCAGGACGCCGGGTAAAGTTGGGTACCCGACCCCATGTCCCCGGGATGGGTCGGGACCCCACCCCGGGTCACCGGGTCATGTCGGGTCGCTGCCCCGGGTAGCAGCGTCGGGTGACCACCCCGGCCACGGGAGACGGTGTCATACCGGGTCCCCGGCCCGGGTCCTCGGGTCAGGTGTTTACCCTGGCCCCTAGGCCACCGGGTCAGGTCGGGACACCGGCCCCAGGTCCCCGGGTCACTTGGGGTCCCCGGCCCAGGTCCCGGGTTGCATCGGGACACCAGCGAAGGATCACCGGGTCCTGTCGGGTCCCCGGCCCAGGTCCCCTGGACAGGTCGTTAACCCGTCCCCAGGTCACCGTGTCATGTCGCGCACCCGGCCTGGTTCCCAGGTTCCGGTGACCACCCCGGCACCAGGACCCCGGGTCACGTGGGGACCCCAGCCCCAGGTGACCGGGTCACGTGGGGACCCCGGCCCCAGGTCAGAGGGTCACGTGGGGACACCGGCCCCAGGTAACCAAGGCAGGTCGGGACCCCAGCCCCAGGTCCCTGTTTCATGTCGGGTACCCGGCCTGGTTCCCAGGTTCCGATGACCACCCCGGCACCAGGACCCCGGGTCACGTGGGGACCCCGGCCCCAGGTCAGCGGGTCACGCGGGGATCCCGGACGCAGGTCACCTGGTCATGTCTGGTACCCAGCCTGGTTCCCAGGTTCCGATGACCACCCCGGCACCAGGACCCCGGGTCACGTGGGGACACCGCCCCCAGGTCAGCGGGTCACGTGGGGACCCCGGCCCCAGGTCAGCAGGTCACGTGGGGACACCGGCCCCAGGTAACCAAGGCAGGTCGGGACCCCGGCCCCAGGTCCCCGGGTCATGTCGGATACCCGGCTTGGTTCCCAGGTTCCGATGACCACCCCGGCACCAGGACCCCGGGTCACGTGGGGACACCGGCCCCAGGTCACCGAGTCCGGTCGACACCACAGCCCCAGGTAACCGGGTCAGGTCGGCACCCCGGAACCAGGTCACCAGGTCATGTCGGGACCCAGCCCGGGTCCCCGGGACGGGTTTTTACCCCCGCTGCAGATCACCGGGTCCTGTCGGGTCCCCGGCCCGGGTCCCCTGGACAGGTCGGCACCCCGGCCCCGGGTCACCGGGTCATGTCGGGTCGCTGTCCCGGGTACCAGTGTCAGGTGACCACCCCGGCCCCGGGAGACGGAGTCATACCGGGTCCCCGGCCCGGGTCCCCGGGTTGCATCGGGACAAAAGCACCGGATCACTGGATCACGTGGGGTCCCGGGCCCGGGTCCCCGGGTTGCATCGGGACACCAGCGAAGGATCACCGGGTCCTGTCGGGTCCCCGGCCCGGGTCCCCTGGACAGGTCGTTAACCTGGCCCCAGGTCACCGGGTCACGTCGTGCACCCGGCCTGGTTCCCAGGTTCCGGTGACCACCCCAGCACCAGGACCCCAGGTCACGTGGGGACACTGGCCCCAGGTCCCCGGGTCACGTGGGGACCCCGGCCTCAGGTCAGCGGGTCACGTGGGGACCCCGGCCCCAGGTCAGCAGTTCACGTGGGGAAACCGGCCCCAGGTCAGAGGGTCACGTGGGGACACAGGCCCCAGGTCACCGCGTCAGGTCGGGACCCCGAACCCAGGTCCACGAGTCCGTCGACACCACAGCCCCGGGTCACCGGGTCGTGTCGGGTACACAGCCCGGGCACCAGGGTCAGCTCGGGACCCCGGCCCCAGGTCCCCGGGTCATGTCGGGTACCCGGCCTGGTTCCCAGGTTCCGATGACCACCCCGGCACCAGGACCCCGGGTCACGTGGGGACACCGGCCCCAGGTAACCGGGTCACGTGGGGACCCCGGCCCCAGGTCAGCAGGTCACGTGGGGACACCGGCCCCAGGTAACCGGGTCATACCGAGTCCCCGAACCCAGGTCACTGGGTCAGGTCTGGACCCCGGACCTAGGTCGGGTCATGTCACGTCCCATGCCCGGGTCCCCGGGTTGGATTTTTACCCAGGCCCCGGGTCACAGGGTCATGTCGGGTCAACGGCCTGGGTACAAGGGTCTGGTGACCACCCCGACCCCAGGTCTCCGGGTCATGACGGGACACCGGACCAGGTCCCCGAGTCCGGTCGACACCACAGCCCCAGGTCACCGGGTCAGGTCGGCACCCCGGAACCAGGTCACCGGGTCATGTCGGGTACCCAGCCCGGGTCCCCGGGACGGGTTTTTACCCCAGCCGCAGATCACCGGGTCATGTCGGGTCCCCGGCCTGGGTCCCCTGGACAGGTCGTTACCCCGGCCCCGGGTCACCGGGTCATGTCACTCACCCGGCCTGGTTCCCAGGTTCCGGAAACCCCCCCAGCACCAGGACCCCGGGTCACGTGGGGACCCCGGCCCCAGGTCAGCGGGTCACGTGGGGACACCTGCCCCAGGTCACCGCGTCAGGTCGGGACCCCGGCCCCAGGTCTCCGGGTCATGTTGCGCACCCGGCCAGGTTCCCAGGTTCCGGTGACCACCCCAGCACCAGGACCCCGGGTCACGTGGGGACCCCGGCCCCAGGTCAGCGGGTCACGTGGGGACCCCGGCCCCAGGTCAGCGGGTCACGTGGGGACCCCGGCCCCAGGTCAGCAGGTCACGTGGGGACACCGGCCCCAGGTCAGAGGGTCACGTGGGGACACAGGCCCCAGGTCACCGCGTCAGGTCGGGACCCCGAACCCAGGTCCACGAGTCCGTCGACACCACAGCCCCGGGTCACCGGGTCGTGTCGGGTACACAGCCCGGGCACCAGGGTCAGCTCGGGACCCCGGCCCCAGGTCCCCGGGTCATGTCGGGAACCCGGCCTGGTTCCCAGGTTCCGATGACCACCCCGGCACCAGGACCCTGGGTCACGTGGGGACACCGGCCCCAGGTCAGCGGGTCACGTGGGGACCCCGGCCCCAGGTCAGCGGGTCACGTTGGGACACCGGCCCCAGGTAACCGGGTCATACCGGGTCCCCGGACCCAGGTCACCGGGTCAGGTCAGGACCCCGGACCCAGGTCAGGTCATGTCACGTCCCATGCCCGGGTCCCCGGGTTGGATTTTTACCCAGGCCCCGGGTCACAGGGTCATGTCGGGTCAACGGCCTGGGTACAAGGGTCTGGTGACCACCCCGACCCCAGGTCCCCAGGTCATGACGGGACACCGGACCAGGTCCCCGAGTCCGGTCGACACCACAGCCCCAGGTCACCGGATCAGGTCGGCACCCCGGAACCAGGTCACCGGGTCATGTCGGGTACCCAGCCCGTGTCCCCGGGACGGGTTTTTACCCTAGCCGCAGATCACTGGGTCCTGTCGGGTCCCCGGCCCCTGTCCCCTGGACAGGTCGTTACCCCGGCCCCGGGTCACCGGGTCATGTCACACACCCGGCCTGGTTCCCAGGTTCCGGTGACCACCCCGGCACCAGGACCCCGGGTCACGTGGGGACCCCGGCCCCAAGTCAGCGGGTCACGTGGGGACACCGGCCCCAGGTAACCAAGGCAGGTCGGGACCACGGCCCCAGGTCCCCGGGTCATGTCGGGTACTTTGCCTGGTTCCCAGGTTCCGATGACCACCCCGGCACCAGGACCCCAGGTCACGTGGGGACACCGTCCCCAGGTCAGCGGGTCACGTGGGGACCCCGGACCCAGGTCACCTGGTCATGTCTGGTACCCAGCCTGGTTCCCAGGTTCCGATGACCACCCCGGCACCAGGACCCTGGGTCACGTGGGGACACCGGCCCCAGGTGACCGGGTCACGTGGGGACACCGGCCCCAGGTCACCGGGTCAAGTGGGGACACCGGCCCCAGGTGACCGGGTCACGTGGGGACACCGGCCCCAGGTAACCAAGGCAGGTCGGGACCCAGCCCGGGTCCCCGGGACGGGTTTTTACCCCAGCCGCAGATCACCGGGTCCTGTCGGGTCCCCGGCCCGGGTCCCCTGGACAGGTCGATAACCCGGCCCCAGGTCACCCGGTCATGTCGCGCACCCGGCCTGGTTCCCAGGTTCCGGTGACCATCCCGGCACCAGGACCCCGGGTCACGTGGATACACAGGCCCCAGGTCAGAGGGTCACGTGGGGACCCCGGACCCAGGTCACCGGGTCATGTCTGGTACCCAGCCTGGTTCCCAGGTTCCGATGACCACCCCGGCACCAGGACCCCGGGTCACGTGGGGACACCGGCCCCAGGTGACCGGGTCATGTGGGGACACCGGCCCCAGGTCAGCGGGTCACGTGGGGACCCCGGACCCAGGTCACCTGGTCATGTCTGGTACCCAGCCTGGTTCCCAGGTTCCGATGACCACCCCGGCACCAGGACCCCGTATCACGTGGGGACACCGGCTCCAGGTGACCGGGTCACGTGGGGACTCCGGCCCCAGGTCAGCGGGTCACGTGGGGACCCCGGCCCAAGGTAAGCAAGGCAGGTCGGGACCCCAGCCCAAGGTCCCCGGGTCATGTCGGGTACCCGGCCTGGTTCCCAGGTTCCGCTGACCACCCCGGCACCAGGACCCCGGGTCACATGGGGACACATGCCCCAGGTCAGCGGGTCACGTGGGGACCCCGGACCCAGGTCACCTGGTCATGTCTGGTACTCAGCCTGGTTCCCAGGTTCCAATGACCACCCCGGCACCAGGACCCCGGGTCACGTGGGGACACCGGCCCCAGGTGACCGGGTAACGTGGGGACACGGGACCCAGGTCACCGGGTCACGTGGGGACCCCGGCCCCAGGTGAGCGGGTCACGTGGGGACCCCGGCCCCAGGTCAGCGGGTCACGTGGGGACACCGGCCCCAGGTCAGCGGGTCACGTGGGGACCCCGGACACAGGTCGCCTGGGCATGTCTGGTACCCAGCCTGGTTCCCAGGTTCCGATGACCACCCCGGCACCAGGACCCCGGGTCACGTGGGGACACCGGCCCCAGGTGACCAGGTCACATGGGGACACCGGCCCCAGGTAACCGGGTCACGTGGGGACCCCGGCCCCAGGTCACCGGGTCAGGTCGGGACCCCGGACCCAGGTCGGGTCATGTCACGTCCCATGCCCGGGTCCCCGGGTTGGATTTTTACCCAGGCCCCGGGTCACAGGGTCATGTCGGGTCAACGGCCTGGGTACAAGGGTCTGGTGACCACCCCGACCCCAGGTCCCCGGGTCATGACGGGACACCGGACCAGGTCCCCGAGTCCGGTCGACACCACAGCCCCAGGTCACCGGGTCAGGTCGGCACCCCGGAACCAGGTCACCGGGTCATGTCGGGACCCAGCCCGAGTCCCCAGGACGGGTTTTTACCCCAGCCGCAGATCACCGGGTCCTGTCGGGTACCCGGGTCGGGTCCCCTGGACAGGTCGGCACCCCGGCCCCGGGTCACGGGGTCATGTCGGGTCGCTGTCCCGGGTACCAGTGTCAGGTGACCACCCCGGCCCCGGGAGACGGAGTCATACCGGGTCCCCGGCCCGGGTCCCCGGGTTGCATCGGGACAAAAGCACCGGATCACTGGATCACGTGGGGTCCCGGGCCCGGGTCCCCGGGTTGCATCGGGACACCAGCGAAGGATCACCGGGTCCTGTCGGGTCCCCGGCCCGGGTCCCCTGGACAGGTCGTTAACCCGGCCCCAGGTCACCGGGTCATGTCGCGCACCCGGCCTGGTCCCCAGGTTCCGGTGACCAACCCGGCACCAGGACCCCGGGTCATGTGGGGACCCCGGCCCCAGGTCAGAGGGTCACGTGGGGACACCGGCCCCAGGTCACCGCGTCAGGTCGGGACCCCGAACCCAGGTCCACGAGTCCGTCGACACCACAGCCCCGGGTCACCGGGTCGTGTCGGGTACACAGCCCGGGCACCAGGGTCAGCTCGGGACCCCGGCCCCAGGTCCCCGGGTCATGTCGGGTACCCGGCCTGGTTCCCAGGTTCCGATGACCACCCCGGCACCAGGACCCCGGGTCACGTGGGGACACCGGCCCCAGGTCAGCGTGTCACGTGGGGACCCCGGACCCAGGTCACCTGGTCACGTCTGGTACCCAGCCTGGTTCCCAGGTTCCGATGACCACTCCGGCACCAGGACCCCGGGTCACGTGGGGACACCGGCCCCAGGTGACCGGGTCACGTGGGGACACCGGCCCCAGGTAACCAAGGCAGGTCGGGACCCAGCCCGGGTCCCCGGGACGGGTTTTTACCCCAGCCGCAGATCACCGGGTCCTGTCGGGTCCCCGGCCCGGGTCCCCTGGACAGGTCGATAACCCGGCCCCAGGTCACCGGGTCATGTCGCGCACCCGGCCTGGTTCCCAGGTTCCGGTGACCATCCCGGCACCAGGACCCCGGGTCACGTCGGGACCCCGGCCCCAGGTCACCGGGTCACGTCGGGACCATGGACCCAGGTCACCGGGTCATGTCGGGTCAACGGCCTGAGTACCAGGGTCTGGTGACCACCCTGACACCAGGTCCATGGGTCATGCCAGGACCCCGGACCAGGTCCCCGAGTCCGGTTGACACCACAGCCCCAGGTCACCGGGTCTTGTCGGGTCCCCGGCCCGGGCACCAGGGTCAGGTCGGGACCCTGGCTCCAGGTTCCCGGTTCATGTCGGGTACCCGGCCTGGTTCCCAGGATCGGGTGACCACCCCGGCAAAAGTACCCCGGGTCACGTGGGGACCCCGGACCCAGGTCAGCGGGTCACGTGGTTACCCTGGCCCCAGGTAACCAGGTCAGGTGGGGACCCCGGACCCAGGTCACTGGGTCATGTCTGGTACCCAGCCTGGTTCCCAGGTTCCGATGACCACCCCGGCACCAGGACCCCGGGTAATGTTGGATACCTGGCCCTGGTCCCCGGGATGGGTCGGGTTTCCTGCCCCAGGTCACCGGGTCAGGTTGGGACCCAGAACCCAGGTCCTCGGGTCATGTCGGGTCCCCGGACCAGGTCCACGAGTCCGGTCGACACCACAGCCCCAGGTCACCGGGTCTTGTCGGGTACCCAGCCCGGGCACCAGGGTCAGGTCGGGACCCTGGCTCCAGGTCACCAGGTCATGTCGGATACCCGGCCTGGTTCCCAGGTTCCGGTGACCACCCCGTCCCCAGTACCCCGGGTCACGTGGTGACACCGGCCGCAGGTCAGCGGTTCACGTGATGACCCCGCCCCCAGGTCACCGGGTCAGGTCGGGACCCCGGCCCCGGGTCACCGGGTCTTGTCGTGTCGCTGCCCCGGGTACCAGTGTCGGGTGACATCCCCGGCCCCAGGGCCCCGGGTCACGTGGGGTCCCCGGCCAGGGTCCCCGGGTTACATCGGGACACCAGTACCGGATCACCGGGTCCTGTCAGGTCCCCGGCCCGGGTCCCCTGGACAGGTCGTTACCCCGGCCCCGGGTCACTGGGTCATGTCATGTCCACGGACCATGTCCCAGGGTCGGGTGACCACCCCGACCCCAGGTCCCCGGGTCATGTCGGGTACCCGGCCTGGTTCCCAGGTTCCGGTGACCACCCCGGCACCAGGACCCCGGGTGACGTGGGGACCCCGGCCCCAGGTCACCGGGTCAGGTCGGGACCCCGGACCAGGTCCCCGAGTCCGGTTGACACCATAGCCCCGGGTCACCTGGTCATGTCGGGTACCCAGCCCGGGCAGCAGGGTCAGCTCGGGACCCCAGCCCCAGGTCACCAGGACATGTCGGGTACCCGGCCTGGATCCCAGGTTCCGGTGACCACCCCGGCACCAGGACCCCGGGTCACGTGGGGACCACGGCCCCAGGTCAGCGGGTCACGTGGGTACCCCGGCCACAGGTCACCGGGTCAGGTCGGGACCACGGACCCAGGTCCCCGGGTCATGTTTGGTTCCCAGCCTGGTTCCCAGGTTCCGATGACCACCCCGGCACCAGGACCCCGGGTAATGTTGGGTACCAGCCCATGTCCCCGGGATGGGTCGGGACCCCGGCACCTGGTCACCGGGTCATTTTGGGTACCCAGACCAGGTCCCAGGGTCGGGTGACCACTCCGACCCCAGGTCCCCGGGTCATGTCGGGTACCCGGCCTGGTTCCCAGGTTCTGCTGACCACCCCGGCACCAGGACCCCGGGTCACGTGGGGACCCCGGCCCCAGGTCAGCGGGTCACGTGGGGACCCCGGCCCCAGGTCACCGGGTCAGGTCGGGACCCCGGACCCAGGTCACCGGGTCATGTCGGGACCCAGCCTGGTTCCCAGGTTCCAATGATCACCCCGGCACCAGGACCCCGGGTAATGTTGGATACCCGGCCCTGGTCCCCGGGACGGGTCGGGTCCCCGGCCCTGGGTACCCGGGTCAGGTTGGGACCCCGGACCCAGGTCACCGGGTCATGTCGGGTACCCGGCTTGGTTCCCAGGTTCTGCTGACCACCCCGGCACCAGGACCCCGGGTCACGTGGGGACCCCGGCCCCAGGTCACCGGGTCAGGTCGGGACCCCGGACCCAGGTCACCGGGTCATGTCAGGACCCAGGCCCGGGTCCCCTGGATGGATTGTTACCAGGCCCCGGGTCACCAGGTCATGTCTGGTACCCAGCCTGGTTCCCAGGTTCTGAGGTCCACCCCGGCACCAGGACCCCGGGTAATATTAGGTACCCGGCCCTGGTCCCCGGGATGGGTCGGGAAACAGGCCCCGGGTCACCGGGTCGTGTCTGGTCGCTGCCCCGGGTACCAGTGTCGGGTGACATCCCCGGCCCCAGGTCTCCGGGTCACGTGGAGTCCCCGGCCCGGGTCAGCGGGTTGCATCGGGACACCAGCACCGGATCACTGGGTCACGTGGGGTCCCCGGCCAGGGTCCCCGGGTTGCATCGGGACACCAGCGCCGGATCACCGGGTCCTCTCGGGTCCCTGGCCCGGGTTCCCTGGACTGGTCATTAACACAGCCCCAGGTCACCGGCTCATGTCGGGTCCCCGGACCAGGTCCCAGGGTCGGGTGACCACCCCGGCACCAATACCCCGGGTCACGTGGGGATTCCGGCCCCAGGCCTGCGGGTCACGTGGGGACCCCGGCCCCAGGTCACCGGGCCAGCTCGGGACCCAGGACCCAGGTCAACGGGTCATGTCGGGTCCCAGGCCTGGGTCCCCGGGTTGGATTGTTACCCAGGTCCCGGGTCACCGGGTCACGTCGGGTCAACTGCCTGGGTACCAGGGTTTGGTGACCACCCCAACCCCAGGTCCCCAGGTCATGTCGGTACCCCGGACCAGGTCCCCGAGTCCGGTTGACACCACAGCCCCGGGGCACCGGGTCATGTCAGGTACCCAGCCCGGGCACCAGGGCCAGGTCGTTACCCCGGCCCCAGGTCACCAGGACATGTCGGGTGCCCTGCCTGGTTCCCAGGTTCCGGTGACCACCCCAGCACCCGGACCCCGGGTCACGTGGGGACCCCGGCCCCAGGTCACCGGGTCAGCTCGGGACCCAGGACCCAGGTCACCGGGTCATGTCGGGTCCCCGGCCCGGGTCCCCTGGACAGGTCGTTACCCCGGCCCCGGGTCACCGGGTCATATCATGTCCACGGACCATGTCCCAGGGTCGGGTGACCACCCCGACCCCAGGTCCCCGGGTCATGTCGGGTACCCGGCCTGGTTCCCAGGTTCCGGTGACCACCCCGGCACCAGGACCCCGGGTGACGTGGGGACCCCGGCCCCAGGTCACCGGGTCAGGTCGGGACCCCGGACCAGGTCCCCGAGTCCGGTTGACACCATAGCCCCGGGTCACCTGGTCATGTCGGGTACCCAGCCCGGGCAGCAGGGTCAGCTCGGGACCCCAGCCCCAGGTCACCAGGACATGTCGGGTACCCGGCCTGGATCCCAGGTTCCGGTGACCACCCCGGCACCAGGACCCCGGGTCACGTGGGGACCACGGCCCCAGGTCAGCGGGTCACGTGGGTACCCCGGCCACAGGTCACCGGGTCAGGTCGGGACCACGGACCCAGGTCCCCGGGTCATGTTTGGTTCCCAGCCTGGTTCCCAGGTTCCGATGACCACCCCGGCACCAGGACCCCGGGTAATGTTGGGTACCAGCCCATGTCCCCGGGATGGGTCGGGACCCCGGCACCTGGTCACCGGGTCATTTTGGGTACCCAGACCAGGTCCCAGGGTCGGGTGACCACTCCGACCCCAGGTCCCCGGGTCATGTCGGGTACCCGGCCTGGTTCCCAGGTTCTGCTGACCACCCCGGCACCAGGACCCCGGGTCACGTGGGGACCCCGGCCCCAGGTCAGCGGGTCACGTGGGGACACCGGCCCCAGGTCACCGGGTCAGGTCGGGACCCCGGACCCAGGTCACCGGGTCATGTCGGGACCCAGCCTGGTTCCCAGGTTCCAATGATCACCCCGGCACCAGGACCCCGGGTAATGTTGGATACCCGGCCCTGGTCCCCGGGACGGGTCGGGTCCCTGGCCCTGGGTACCCGGGTCAGGTTGGGACCCCGGACCCAGGTCACCGGGTCATGTCGGGTACCCGGCTTGGTTCCCAGGTTCTGCTGACCACCCCGGCACCAGGACCCCGGGTCACGTGGGGACCCCGGCCCCAGGTCACCGGGTCAGGTCGGGACCCCGGACCCAGGTCACCGGGTCATGTCAGGACCCAGGCCCGGGTCCCCTGGATGGATTGTTACCAGGCCCCGGGTCACCAGGTCATGTCTGGTACCCAGCCTGGTTCCCAGGTTCTGAGGTCCACCCCGGCACCAGGACCCCGGGTAATATTAGGTACCCGGCCCTGGTCCCCGGGATGGGTCGGGAAACAGGCCCCGGGTCACCGGGTCGTGTCTGGTCGCTGCCCCGGGTACCAGTGTCGGGTGACATCCCCGGCCCCAGGTCTCCGGGTCACGTGGAGTCCCCGGCCCGGGTCAGCGGGTTGCATCGGGACACCAGCACCGGATCACTGGGTCACGTGGGGTCCCCGGCCAGGGTCCCCGGGTTGCATCGGGACACCAGCGCCGGATCACCGGGTCCTCTCGGGTCCCTGGCCCGGGTTCCCTGGACTGGTCATTAACACAGCCCCAGGTCACCGGCTCATGTCGGGTCCCCGGACCAGGTCCCAGGGTCGGGTGACCACCCCGGCACCAATACCCCAGGTCACGTGGGGATTCCGGCCCCAGGCCTGCGGGTCACGTGGGGACCCCGGCCCCAGGTCACCGGGCCAGCTCGGGACCCAGGACCCAGGTCAACGGGTCATGTCGGGTCCCAGGCCTGGGTCCCCGGGTTGGATTGTTACCCAGGTCCCGGGTCACCGGGTCACGTCGGGTCAACTGCCTGGGTACCAGGGTTTGGTGACCACCCCGACCCCAGGTCCCCAGGTCATGTCGGTACCCCGGACCAGGTCCCCGAGTCCGGTTGACACCACAGCCCCGGGGCACCGGGTCATGTCAGGTACCCAGCCCGGGCACCAGGGCCAGGTCGTTACCCCGGCCCCAGGTCACCAGGACATGTCGGGTGCCCTGCCTGGTTCCCAGGTTCCGGTGACCACCCCAGCACCCGGACCCCGGGTCACGTGGGGACCCCGGCCCCAGGTCACCGGGTCAGCTCGGGACCCAGGACCCAGGTCACCGGGTCATGTCGGGTCCCCGGCCCGGGTCCCCTGGACAGGTCGTTACCCCGGCCCCGGGTCACCGGGTCATATCATGTCCACGGACCATGTCCCAGGGTCGGGTGACCACCCCGACCCCAGGTCCCCGGGTCATGTCGGGTACCTGGCCTGGTTCCCAGGTTCCGGTGACCACCCCGGCACCAGGACCCCGGGTGACGTGGGGACCCCGGCCCCAGGTCACCGGGTCAGGTCGGGACCCCGGACCAGGTCCCCGAGTCCGGTTGACACCATAGCCCCGGGTCACCTGGTCATGTCGGGTACCCAGCCCGGGCAGCAGGGTCAGCTCGGGACCCCAGCCCCAGGTCACCAGGACATGTCGGGTACCCGGCCTGGATCCCAGGTTCCGGTGACCACCCCGGCACCAGGACCCCGGGTCACGTGGGGACCACGGCCCCAGGTCAGCGGGTCACGTGGGTACCCCGGCCACAGGTCACCGGGTCAGGTCGGGACCACGGACCCAGGTCCCCGGGTCATGTTTGGTTCCCAGCCTGGTTCCCAGGTTCCGATGACCACCCCGGCACCAGGACCCCGGGTAATGTTGGGTACCAGCCCATGTCCCCGGGATGGGTCGGGACCCCGGCACCTGGTCACCGGGTCATTTTGGGTACCCAGACCAGGTCCCAGGGTCGGGTGACCACTCAGACCCCAGGTCCCCGGGTCATGTCGGGTACCCGGCCTGGTTCCCAGGTTCTGCTGACCACCCCGGCACCAGGACCCCGGGTCACGTGGGGACCCCGGCCCCAGGTCAGCGGGTCACGTGGGGACACCGGCCCCAGGTCACTGGGTCAGGTCGGGACCCCGGACCCAGGTCACCGGGTCATGTCGGGACCCAGCCTGGTTCCCAGGTTCCAATGATCACCCCGGCACCAGGACCCCGGGTAATGTTGGATACCCGGCCCTGGTCCCCGGGACGGGTCGGGTCCCCGGCCCTGGGTACCCGGGTCAGGTTGGGACCCCGGACCCAGGTCACCGGGTCATGTCGGGTACCCGGCTTGGTTCCCAGGTTCTGCTGACCACCCCGGCACCAGGACCCCGGGTCACGTGGGGACCCCGGCCCCAGGTCACCGGGTCAGGTCGGGACCCCGGACCCAGGTCACCGGGTCATGTCAGGACCCAGGCCCGGGTCCCCTGGATGGATTGTTACCAGGCCCCGGGTCACCAGGTCATGTCTGGTACCCAGCCTGGTTCCCAGGTTCTGAGGTCCACCCCGGCACCAGGACCCCGGGTAATATTAGGTACCCGGCCCTGGTCCCCGGGATGGGTCGGGAAACAGGCCCCGGGTCACCGGGTCGTGTCTGGTCGCTGCCCCGGGTACCAGTGTCGGGTGACATCCCCGGCCCCAGGTCTCCGGGTCACGTGGGGTCCCAGGCCTGGGTCCCCGGGTTGCATCGGGACACCAGCACCGGATCACTGGGTCACGTGGGGTCCCCGGCCAGGGTCCCCGGGTTGCATCGGGACACCAGCGCCGGATCACCGGGTCCTCTCGGGTCCCTGGCCCGGGTTCCCTGGACTGGTCATTAACACAGCCCCAGGTCACCGGCTCATGTCGGGTCCCCGGACCAGGTCCCAGGGTCGGGTGACCACCCCGGCACCAATACCCCGGGTCACGTGGGGATTCCGGCCCCAGGCCTGCGGGTCACGTGGGGACCCCGGCCCCAGGTCACCGGGCCAGCTCGGGACCCAGGACCCAGGTCAACGGGTCATGTCGGGTCCCAGGCCTGGGTCCCCGGGTTGGATTGTTACCCAGGTCCCGGGTCACCGGGTCACGTCGGGTCAACTGCCTGGGTACCAGGGTTTGGTGACCACCCCGACCCCAGGTCCCCAGGTCATGTCGGTACCCCGGACCAGGTCCCCGAGTCCGGTTGACACCACAGCCCCGGGGCACCGGGTCATGTCAGGTACCCAGCCCGGGCACCAGGGCCAGGTCGTTACCCCGGCCCCAGGTCACCAGGACATGTCGGGTGCCCTGCCTGGTTCCCAGGTTCCGGTGACCACCCCAGCACCCGGACCCCGGGTCACGTGGGGACCCCGGCCCCAGGTCACCGGGTCAGCTCGGGACCCAGGACCCAGGTCACCGGGTCATGTCGAGTCCCCGGCCCGGGTCCCCGGGTCGGGTCGTTACCCCGGCCCCAGGTCACCGGGTCACGTGGGGACCCCGGCCACAGGTAACCGGGTCAGGTGGGGACCCCGGACCCAGGTCACTGGGTCATGTCTGGTACCCATCCTGGGTCCCAGGTTCCGATGACCACCCCGGCACCAGGACCCCGGGTAATGTTGGGTACCCGGCCCTGGTCCCCGGGATGGGTTGGGACCCCGGCCCCGGGTCACCGGGTCGTGTCGGGTCGCTGCCCCGGGTACCAGTGTCGGGTGACATCCCTGGCCCCAGGTCCCCAGGTCACGTGGGGTCCCCGGCCCGAGTCCCCAGGTTTCATCGGGACACCAGCGCCGGATCACTGGGTCCTGTCAGGTCCCCGGCCCGGGTCCCCTGGACAGGTCGTTACCCCGACCCCAGGTCCCCGGGTCATGTCGGGTACCCGGCCTGGTCCCCGGGATGGGTCGGGACCCCGGCCCCGGGTCACCGGGTCGTGTCGGGTCGCTGCCCCGGGTACCAGTGTTGGGTGACATCCCTGGCCCCAGGTCCCCGGGTCACGTGGGGTCCCCGGGCCGGGTCCCCGGGTTGCATTGGGACACCAGCTCCGCATCACCGGGTCATGTGGTGTTCCCGGCCCGGGTCCCCAGGTTTCATTGGGACACCAGCGCCGGATCACCGGGTCCTGTCAGGTCCCCGGCCTGGGTCCCCTGGACAGGTCGTTACCCCGACCCCAGGTCCCCGGGTCATGTCGGGTACCCGGCCTGGTCCCCGGGATGGGTCGGGACCCCGGCCCCGGGTCACCAGGTCGTGTCGGGTCGCTGCCCCGGGTACCAGTGTCGGGTGACATCCCTGGCCCCAGGTCACCGGGTCACGTGGGGACACCGGCCCCAGGTCACCAGGTCAGGTCGGGACCCCGGACCCAGGTCGGGTCATGTCAGGTCTCAGGCCCGGGTCCCCGGGTCGGATTGTTTCCCAGGCCCCGTGTCACAGGGTCATGTCGGGTCAACGGCCTGGGTACAAGGGTCTGGTGACCACCCCAACCCCAGGTCCCCGGGTCATGTCGGGACCCCGGACCCTCGTCGGGTCATGTCGGGACCCAGGCCCTGGTCCCCGGGTTGGACTGTTACCTTGGTCCTGGGTCACCGGGTCATGTCGGGTACCCTGCCTGGTTCCCAGATTCCGGGGAAAACCCCGGCACAAGTACGCCGTGTCACGTGGGTACCCCGGCCCCAGGTCACTGGGTCCTGTCGGGTCGCCGGCCTGGGTCTCCTGGACAGGTCGTTACCCCGGCCCAGGGTCACCGGGTCATGTCGGGTCCCCGGACCAGGTCCCAGGGTCGGGTGACCACCCCGACCCCAGGTCCCCGGGTCATGTCGGGTATACGGCCTGGTTCCCAGGTTCCGGTGACCACCCCGGCACAAGTACCCCGGGTCACGTGGGGACCCCGGCCCCAGGTCAGCAGGTCACGTGGGGAAACCGGCCCCAGGTCACCGGGTAAGGTCAGGACCCCGGAACCAGGTCATGGGGTCAGGTCGGGTCCAAGGCCCGGGTCCCCGGGTTGAATTGTTAGCCTGGCCCGGGTAACCGGGGCATGTCTTGTACCCAGCCTGGTTCCCAGGTTCCGAAGTCCACCCCGGCACCGGGACCCCGGGTAATGTTGGGTACCCGGCCCTGGTCCCCGGGATGGGTCGGGACCCCGGCCCCGGCTCACCGTGTCGTGTCTGGTCGCTGCCCCGGGTACCAGTGTCGGGTGACATAACCGGCCCCAGGTCCCCGGGTCACATAGGCTCCCCGGCCCGGGTCCCCGGGTTGCATCGGGACACTAGCGCCGGATCACCGGGTCCAGTCAGGTCCCCGGCCCGGGTCCCCTGGACAGGTCGTTACCACGGCCCCGGGTCACTGGGTCATGTCGGGTCCACGGACCAGCTTCAAGGGTCGGGTGACCACCCCGACCCCAGGTCCCTGGGTCATGTCGGGTACCCGGCCTGGTTCCCAGGTTCCGATGACCACCCCGGCACCAGGTCACCGTGTCACGTTGGGACCCCGGTCACAGGTGACCGGGTCACGTGGGGTCCCCGGCCACAGGTCACTGGGTCACGTGGGGACCCCGGACCCAGGTCACCGGGTCATGTCTGGTACCCAGCCTGGTTCCCAGGTTCCGATGACCACCCCGGCACCAGGACCCCGGGTAATGTTGGGTACCCGACCCCAGGTCCCCGGGATGGGTCGGGACCCCACCCCGGGTCACCGGGTCGTGTCGGGTTGTTACCCCGGGTAGCAGCGTCGGGTGACCACCCCGGCCACAGGAGACGGGGTCATACCGCGTCCCTGGTCCGGGTCCCTGGTCGGCTCGTTACCCTGGCCCCAGGTCACCGGGTCATGTCGGGTACCCAGCCTGGTTCCCAGGTTCCGACGACCACCCCGGCACCAGGACCCCGGGTAATGTTGGGTACCCGACCCCAGGTCCCCGGGTCGGGTCGTTACCCTGGCCCCAGGTCACCGGGTCATGTCGGGTACCCAGCCCGCGTCCCCGGGTCGGGTTTTTACCCCAGCCCCAGGTCAACGGGTCCTGTAGGGTCCCTGGCCCGGGTCTCCTGACAGGTCGTTACCCCGGCCCCGGGTCCCCGGGTCATGTTGGGTCCACGGACCAGGTCCCAGGGTCAGGTGACCACCCCGGCACATGTACCCCGGGTATCGTGGGGACCCCGGCCCCAGGTCAGCGGGTCACGTGTGGACACTGGCCCCAGGTCCCCGGGATGGGTTGGGACCCCACCCCGGGTCACCGGGTCGTGTCGGGTCGCTACCTCGGCTAGCAGCGTCGGGTGACCACCCCGGCCCGGGTCCCCGGGTCAGGTTGTTACCCTGACCCCAGGTCACCTGGTCAGGTCGGGACCCCGGACCCAGATCACCGGGTCGTATCGGGTCGCTGCCCCGGGTACCAGTGTCGGGTGACATCCCCGGCCCCAGGTCCCCGGGTCACGTGGGGTCCCCGGCCCGGGTCCCCGGGTTGCGTCGGGACACGAGCACCGGATCACTGGATCACGTGGGGTCCCCGGCCAGAGTCCCCGGGTTGCATCGGGACACCAGCGCCGGATAACCGGGTCCTGTCAGGTCCCCGGCCTGGGTCCCCTGGACAGGTCGTTACCCCGGCCCCGGGTCACCGGGTCATGTCGTGTCCACGGACCAGGTCCCAGGGTCGGGTGACCACCCCGACCCCAGGTCCCCGGGTCATGTCGGACACCCAGCCTGGTTCCCAGGTTCCGATGACCACCCCGGCACCAGGACCCCGGGTAACGTGGGGACCCCGGCCCCAGGTCACCGGGTCACGTGGGGACCCCGGACCCAGGTCACCGGGTCATGTCTGGTACCCAGCCTGGTTCCCAGGTTCCGATGACCACCCCGGCACCAGGACCCCGGGTAATGTTGTGTACCCAACCCCAGGTCCCCGGGATGGGTCGGGACAACGGCCCCGGCCACCGTGTCGTGTCCGGTCGCTGCCCCGGGTAGCAGCGTCGGGTGACCACCCCGGCCACGGGAGATGGGGTCATACTGGGTCCCCGGTCCAGGACATTGGGACGGCTCATTACCCTGGCCCCAGGTCACAGGGTCATGTCGGGTACCCAGCCCGGGTCCCCGGGTAGGGTTTTTACCCCAGCCTCAGGTCACCGGGTCCTATCGGGTCTCCGGCCCGGGTCTCCTGGACAGGTCATTACCCCGGCCCCGGGACCCCGGGTCATGTTGGGTACACGGACCAGGTCCCAGGGTCGGCTGACCACCCCGGCACATGTACCCCGGGTCACGTGGGGACCCCAGCCCCAGGTCACCGGGTCACGTGGCGACACCGGCCCCAGGTCACCGGGTCAGGTCGGGACCCCGGACCCAGGTCGGGTCATGTCAGGTCCCAGGCCCGGGTCCCCGGGTTGGATTGTTACCCAGGCCCCAGGTCCCCGGGTCATGTTGGGTAACCAGACCCAGGTCCCCGCGTCCGGTCGACACCTCAGCCCCGGGTCCCCGGGTTGGATTGTTACCCAGGTCCCGGGTCACCGGGTCATGTCGAGTCAACGGCCTGGGTACCAGGGTCTGGTGACCACCCCGACACCAGGTCCCCAGGTCATGTCGGGACCCCGGACCAGGTCCCCGAGTTTGGTGGACACCACAGCCCCGGGTCACCGGGTCATGTCTGGTACCCAGCCTGGTTCCCAGGTTCCGACGACCACCCCGGCACCGGGACCCCGGGTAATGTTGGGTACCCGACCCCAGGTCCCCGGGATGGGTCGGGACCCCACCCCGGGTCACCGGGTCGTGTCGGGTTGTTACCCCGGGTAGCAGCGTCGGGTGACCACCCCGGCCACGGGAGACGGGGTCATACCGCGTCCCTGGTCCGGGTCCCCGGTCGGCTCGTTACCCTGGCCCCAGGTCACCGGGTCATGTCGGGTACCCAGCCTGGTTCCCAGGTTCCGACGACCACCCCGGCACCAGGACCCCGGGTAATGTTGGGTACCCGACCCCAGGTCCCCGGGTCGGGTCGTTACCCTGGCCCCAGGTCACCGGGTCATGTCGGGTACCCAGCCCGCGTCCCCGGGTCGGGTTTTTACCCTAGCCCCAGGTTAACGGGTCCTGTCGGGTCCCCGGCCCGGGTCTCCTGACAGGTCGTTACCCCGGCCCCGGGTCCCCGGGTCATGTTGGGTCCACGGACCAGGTCCCAGGGTCAGGTGACCACCCCGGCACATGTACCCCGGGTATCGTGGGGACCCCGGCCCCAGGTCAGCGGGTCACGTGTGGACACTGGCCCCAGGTCCCCGGGATGGGTCGGGACCCCACCCCGGGTCACCGGGTCGTGTCGGGTCGCTACCTCGGCTAGCAGCGCCGGTTGACCACCCCGGCCCCGGGAGACGGGGTCATACCGGGTCCCCGGCCCGGGTCCCCGGGTCAGGTTGTTACCCTGACCCCAGGTCACCTGGTCAGGTCGGGACCCCGGACCCAGATCACCGGGTCGTATCGGGTCGCTGCCCCGGGTACCAGTGTCGGGTGACATCCCCGGCCCCAGGTCCCCGGGTCACGTGGGGTCCCCGGCCCGGGTCCCCGGGTTGCGTCGGGACACGAGCACCGGATCACTGGATCACGTGGGGTCCCCGGCCAGGGTCCCCGGGTTGCATCGGGACACCAGCGCCGGATAACCGGGTCCTGTCAGGTCCCCGGCCCGGGTCCCCTGGAGAGGTCGTTACCCCGGCCCCGGGTCACCGGGTCATGTCGTGTCCACGGACCAGGTCCCAGGGTCGGGTGACCACCCCGACCCCAGGTCCCCGGGTCATGTCGGACACCCAGCCTGGTTCCCAGGTTCCGGTGACCACCCCAGCACAAGTACCCCGGGTCACGTGGGGACCCCGGCCCCAGGTCAGCGGGTCACGTGGGGACACCGACCCCAGGTCACCGGGTCAGGTCAGGACCCCGGAACCAGGTCATGGGGTCAGGTCGGGTCCAAGGTCCGGGTCCCCGGGTTGAATTGTTAACCTGGCCCGGGTAACCGGGGCATGTCTTGTACCCAGCCTGGTTCCCAGGTTCCGAAGTCCACCCCGGCACCGGGACCCCGGGTAATGTTGGGTACCCGGCCCTGGTCCCCGGGATGGGTCGGGACCCCGGCCCCGGCTCACCGTGCCGTGTCTGGTCGCTGCCCCGGGTACCAGTGTCAGGTGACATCCCCGGCCCCAGGGCCCCGGGTCACATAGGCTCCCCGGCCCGGGTCCCCGGGTTGCATCGGGACACTAGCGCCGGATCACCGGGTCCTGTCAGGTCCCCGGCCCGGGTCCCCTGGACAGGTCGTTACAACGGCCCCGGGTCACCGGGTCATGTCGGGTCCACGGACCAGGTTCAAGGGTCGGGTGACCACCCCGACCCCAGGTCCCTGGGTCATGTCGGGTACCCGGCCTGGTTCCCAGGTTCCGATGACCACCCCGGCACCAGGTCACCATGTCACGTTGGGACCCCGGTCACAGGTGACCGGGTCACGTGGGGTCCCCGGCCACAGGTCACCGGGTCACGTGGGGACCCCGGACCCAGGTCACCGGGTCATGTCTGGTACCCAGCCTGGTTCCCAGGTTCCGATGACCACCCCGGCACCAGGACCCCGGGTAATGTTGTGTACCCAACCCCAGGTCCCCGGGATGGGTCGGGACAACGGCCCCGGCCACCGTGTCGTGTTTGTCGCTGCCCCGGGTAGCAGCGTCGGGTGACCACCCCGGCCACGGGAGATGGGGTCATACTGGGTCCCCGGTCCAGGACATTGGGACGGCTCATTACCCTGGCCCCAGGTCACAGGGTCATGTCGGGTACCCAGCCCGGGTCCCCGGGTAGGGTTTTAACCCCAGCCTCAGGTCACCGGGTCCTATCGGGTCTCTGGCCCGGGTCTCCTGGACAGGTCATTACCCCGGCCCCGGGTCCCCGGGTCATGTTGGGTACACGGACCAGGTCCCAGGGTCGGCTGACCACCCCGGCACATGTACCCCGGGTCACGTGGGGACCCCAGCCCCAGGTCACCGGGTCAAGTGGCGACACCGGCCCCAGGTCACCGGGTCAGGTCGGGACCCCGGACCCAGGTCGGGTCATGTCAGGTCCCAGGCCCGGGTCCCCGGGTTGGATTGTTACCCAGGCCCCAGGTCCCCGGGTCATGTTGGGTAACCAGACCCAGGTCCCCGCGTCCGGTCGACACCTCAGCCCCGGGTCCCCGGGTTGGATTGTTACCTTGGTCCCGGGTCACCGCGTCAAGTCGGGTACCCTGCGTGGTTCCCAGGATCCGATGACCACCCCGGCACCTTGACCTCGGGTAACGTTTGGTACCCGGCCCTGGTCCCCGGGATAGGTCGGGACCCCGGCACCTGTTCACCGGGTCATTTTGGGTCCCCAGACCATGTCCCAGAGTTGGGTGACCACCCCGACGCCAGGTCCCTGGGTCATGTCGGGTACCCGTCCTGGTTCCCAGGTTCCGATGACCACTCCGGCACCAGGACCCCGGATCAAGTGGGGACACCGGCCCCAGGTCACCGGGTCAGGTCGGGACCCCGAACCCAGGTCACCGGGTCATGTCGGGACCCAGGCCCGGGTCCCCGGGTTGGATTGTTACCCTGGCCCCGGGTCACAGGGTCATGTCGGGAACCCAGCACGGGTCCCCTGGACGGGTTTTTACCCCAGTCCCAGGTCACCGGGTCCTGTCGGGTCCCCGGCCCTGGTCCCCTGGACAGGTCGTTACCCCGGCCCAGGGTCACCGGGTCATGTCGGGTCCACGGACCAGGTCCCAGGGTGGGGTGACCACCCCGACCCCAGGTCCCCGGGTCATGTCGCGTACCCGGCCTGGTTCCCAGGTTCCGGTGACCACCCCGACACCAGGACCCCGGGTCACATGGGGACCCCGGCCCCAGGTCAGCGGGTCACGTGGGGACCCCGGCCCCAGGTCACCGGGTCAGGTCGGGACCCCGGACCCAGGTCACCGTGTTAGGTTAGGTCCCAGGCCCGGGTCCCCGGGTTGGATTGTTACACTGGCCCGGATCACCGGGTCATGTCTGGTACGCAGCCTGGTTCCCAGGTTCCAAGGTCCACCCCGGCACCAGGACCCCGGGTAATGTTGGGTACCCGACCCCAGGTCCCCGGGTTGGGCCGTTACCCTGGCCCTAGGTCACAGGAAAATGTCTGGTACCCAGCCCGGGTGCCCGGGTCGGGTTTTTACCCCAGCCCCAGTTCACCGGGTCCTGTCGGGTCCCCGGCCCGGGTCTCCTGGACAGGTCGTTACCCCGGCCCCGGGTCCCCGGGTCATGTCGGGTCCACGGACCAGGTCCCAGGGTCGGGTGACCACCCCGGCACATGTACCCCGGGTCACGTGGGGACCCCGGCCCCAGGTCAGCGGGTCACGTGTGGACACTGGCCCCAGGTCACCGGGTCAGGTCGGGACCCCGGACCCAGGTCGGGTCATGTCAGGTCCCAGGCCCGGGTCCCCGGGTTGGATTGTTACCCAGGCCCCAGGTCCCCGGGTCATGTCGGGTCAACGGCATGGGTACAAGGGTCTGGTGACCACCCCGACGCCAGGTCCCCGGGTCGAGTCGTGACCCCGGCCCCGGGTCCCCGGGACATGTTGGGTCCACGGACCAGGTCCCAGTGTCGGGTGACCACCCCGGCACATGTACCCCGGGTCTTGGGAGGACCCCGGCCCCGGGTCACCGGGTCACGTGGGGACACCGGCCCCAGGTCACCGGGTCAGGTCGGGACCCCGGACCCAGGTCACCGGGTCATGTCGGGACCCAGGCCCGGGTCCCCGGGTTGGATAGTTACCTTGGTCCTGGGTCACCGGGTCATGTTTGGTACCCAGCCTGGTTCCCAGGTTCCGACAACCACACCGGCACCAGGACCCCGGGTAATGTTGGGTCCCCGGCCCTGGTCCCCGGGATGGGTTGGGACCCCGGCCCCGGGTCACCGGGTCGTGTCGGGTCTCTGCCCCGGGTAGCACCGTCGGGTGACCACCCCGGCCACGGGAGACGGGGTCATACCGGGTCCCCGGTCCGGGTCCCCGGGTCGGCTCGTTACCCTGGCCCCAGGTCACCGGGTCATGTCGGGTGCCCAGCCTGGTTCCAAGGTTCCGACGACCACCCCGGCACCAGGACCCCGGGTAATGTTGGGTACCCAGCCCCAGGTCCCCGGGTCGGGTCGTTACCCCAGCCCCAGGTCACCGGGTCATGTCGGGTACCCAGCCTGGTTCACAGGTTCCGACGACCACCCCGGCACCAGGACCCCGGGTAATGTTGGGTACCCGACCCCAGGTCCCCGGGTCGGGTCGTGACCCCGGCCCCGGGTCCCCGGGTCATGTTGGGTCCACGGACCAGGTCCCAGGGTCGGGTGACCACCCCGGCACATGTACCCCAGGTCGTGTGAGGACCCCGGCCCCAGGTCACCGGGTCACATTGGGACACCGGCCGCAGGTCACCAGGTCAGGTCGGGACCCCGGAACCAGGTCACCGGGTCATGTCGGAACCCAAGCCCGGGTCCCCGGGTTGGATTGTTACCCTGGCCCCGGGTCACCGGGTCATGTTTGGTACCCAGCCTGGTTCCCAGGTTCTGACGACCACCCCGGCACCAGGACCCCGGGTAATGTTGGGTACCCCGCCCCAGGTCCCCGGGTCGGGTCGTTACCCCAGCCCCAGGTCACCGTGTCATGTCAGGTACCCAGCCTGGTTCCCAGGTTCCTATGACCACCCCGGCACCAGGACCCCGGGTAATGTTGTGTACCCATCCCAGGTCCCCGGGATGGGTCGTTACCGTGGCCTCAGGTCACCGGGTCATGTCGGGTCGCTTCCCCGGGTAGCAGCGTCGTGTGACCACCCCGGCCCTGGGGGACACGGTCATACCGGGACCCCGACCCGGGTCCCCGGATCAGGTCGTTACCCTGGCCCCAGGTAACCGGGTCATGTCGGGTACCCAGGCCGGGTCCCCGGGTCGGGTTTTTACCGCAGCCCCCCAGGTCACCGGGTCCTGTCGGGTCCCCGGCCCAGGTCCCCTGGACAGATCGTTACCCCGGCCCCGGGTCACCGGGTCATGTCAGGTCCACGGACCAGGTCCCAGGGTCGAGTGACCACCCCGACCCCAGGTCCCCGGGTCATGTCGGGTACCCGGCCTAGTTCCCAGGTTCCGGTGACCACCCCGGCACCAGGACCCAGGATAATGTTGGGTACCCGGCCCTGGTCCCCGGGATGGGTCGGGACCCCGGCCCCGGGTCACCGGGTCGTGTCGGGTCGCTGCCCCGGGTACCAGTGTTGGGTGACATCCCCGGCCCCAGGTCCCTGGGTCACGTGGGGTCCCCGGCCCGGGTCCCCGGGTTGCATCGGGACACCAGCGCCGGATCACCGGGTCCTGTCAGGTCCCCGGCCCGGGTCCGCGGGTTGCATCGGGACACCAGTACCTTATCACCGGGTCAAGTGGGGACCCCGGCCCCAGGTCACCGGGTTAGCTCGGGACCTCGGACCAAGGTCACCGGGTCAGGTCGGGTCCTTGGCCCGGGTCCCCGGGTCGGGTCGTTACCCCGGCCCCGGGTCACCGGGTCATGTCGGGTCCACGGACCAGGTCCCAGGGTCGGGTGACCACCCCGACCCCAGGTCCCCGGGTCATGTCGGGTACCCGGCCTGGTTCCCAGGTTCCGGTGACCACCCCGGCACCAGGACCCCGGGTCACGTTGGGTCCCCGGTCCCAGGTGACCGGTTCACGTGGGGACCCCGGCCCCAGGTCTCCGGGTCACATGGGGACCCCGGCCGCAGGTCAGCGGGTCACGTGATGACCCTGGCCCCAGGTCACCGGGTCAGGTCGGGACTCCGGCCCTGGGTCACCGGGTCGTGTCGGGTCGCTGTCCCGGGTACCACTGTCGGGTGACATCCCCGGCCCCAGGGCCCCGGGTCACGTGGGGTCCCCGGCCCGGGTCCCCGGGTTACATCGGGACAACAGTACCGGATCACTGGGTCCTGTCAGGTCCCCGGCCCGGGTCCCCTGGACAGGTCGTTACCCCGGCTCCGGGTCACCGGGTCATGTCGGGTCCACGGACCAGGTCCCAGGGTCGGGTGACCACCCCGACCCCAAGTCCCCGGGTCATGTCAGGTACCTGGCCTGGTTCCCAGGTTCCGCTGACCACCCCGGCACCACTACCCCGGGTCACGTGGGGATTCCGGCCCCAGGCCTGCTGGTCACGTGGGGACCCCGGCCCCAGGTCACCAGGTCAGCTCGGGACCCAGGACCCAGGTCAACGGGTCATGTCGGGTCCCAGGCCTGGGTCCCCGGGTTGGATTGTTACCCAGGTCCCGGGTCACCGGGTCATGTCGAGTCAACGGCCTGGGTACCAGGGTCTGGTGACCACCCCGACCCCAGGTCCCCAGGTCATGTCGGGACCCCGGACCAGGTCCCCGAGTCCGGTGGACACCACAGCCCCAGGTCACCGGGTCATGTCAAGTACCCATTCCGGGTCTCAGGGTTCGATTGTTATCCTGGCCCCATGTCTCCGGGTCATGTCTGGTACCCAGCCTGGTTCCCAGGTTCCGACGACCACCCCGGCACCAGGACCCCGGGTAATGTTGGGTACCCGGCCCTGGTCCCCGGGATGGGTCGGGACCCCGGCCCCGGGTCACCGGGTCATGTCGGGTCGCTGCCCCGGATAGCAGCGTCGTGTGACCACCCCGGCCCCGGGGGAAACGGTCACACTGGGTCCCCTACCCGGGTCCCCGGATCGGGTCGTTACCCTGGCCCCAGGTCACCGGGTCATGTCGGGTACCCAGCCCGGGTCTCCTGGACAGGTCGTTACCCCGGCCCCGGGTCCCCGGGTCATTTCGGGTCCACGGACCAGGTCCGAGGATCGGGTGACCACCCCGGCAAAAGTACCCCGGGTCACGTGGGGACCCCGGCCCCAGGTCACCGGGTCACGTGGGGTCCCAGGCCCGCATCCCCGGGTTGCATCGAGACACCAGCACCGGATCACCGGGTCCTGTCGGGTCCCCGGCCCGGGTCTCCTGGACAGGTCGTTACCCCGGCCCCGGGTCCCCGGGTCATGTCGGGTCCACAGACCAGGTCCCAGGGTCGGGTAACCACCCCGGCACAAGTACCCCGGGTCACGTGGGGACCCCGGCCCCAGGTCACCAGGTCACGTGGGGACCCCGGCCCCAGGTCACCGGGTCATGTCGGGTACCCAGCCTGGTTCCCAGGTTCTGACAACCACCCCGGCACCAGGACCCCGGGTAATGTTGGGTACCCGACCCCAGGTCCCCGGGTTGGGCCGTTACCCTGGCCCTAGGTCACAGGAAAATGTCGGGTACCCAGCCCGGGTGCCCGGGTCGGGTTTTTACCCCAGCCCCAGGTCACCGGGTCCTGTCGGGTCCCCGGCCCGGGTCTCCTAAACAGGTCGTTACCCCGGCCCCGGGTCCCCGGGTCATGTCGGGTCCACGGACCAGGTCCCAGGGTCGGGTGACCACCCCGGCACATGTACCCCGGGTCACGTGGGGACCCCGGCCCCAGGTCACAGGGTCACGTGGGGACACCGGCCCCAGGTCACCGGGTCAGGTCGGGACCCCGGACCCAGGTCGGGTCATGTCAGGTCCCAGGCCCGGGTCCCCGGGCTGGATTGTTACCCAGGCCCCGGGTCACCGGGTCATGTCGGGTCAACGGCCTGGGTACAAGGGTCTGGTGACCACCCCGACCCCAGGTCCCTGGGTCATGTCGGGACACCGGACCAGGTCCCCGAGTCCGGTCGACACTACAGCCCAAGGTCCCCGGGTTGGATTGTTACCTTGGTCCCGGGTCACTGGGTCAAGTCGGGTACCCAGCCTGGTTCCCAGGTTCCGATGACCACCCCGGCACCAGAACACCGGGTAATGTTGGGTACCCGGCCCTGGTCCCCGGGATGGGTCGGGACCCCGGCCCCGGGTCCCCGTGTCCTGTCGGGTACCCAGCCCGGGTCCCTGGGTCAGGTTTTTACCCCAGCCCCAGGTCACCGGGTCCTGTCGGGTGCCCTGCCCGGGTCTCCTGGACAGGTCGTTACCCCGGACCCAGGTCACCGGGTCATGTCGGGTCCCCGGCCCGGGTCCCCGGGTTGGATTGTTACCCTGGCCCCGGGTCCCGGGGTCATGTCGGGACCCCGGATCAGGTCCTCGAGTCCTGTTGACACCACAGCCCCGGGTCACCGCGTCATGTAGGGTCGCTGCCCCGGGTACAAGTTTCGGGTGACATCCCCGGCCCCAGGTCCCCAGGTCACGTGGGGACACCGGCCCCAGGTCAGCGGGTCACGTAGGGACACCGGCCCCAGGTCACCGGGTCAGGTCGGGACCCCGGACCAAGGTCACCGGGTCAGGTCGGGTCCTTGGCCCGGGTGTCCGGTTTGGATTGTTACCCTGGCCCGGGTCACCGGGTCATGTCTGGTACCCAGCCTGGTTCCCAGGTTCCGAGGTTAACCCCAGCAACAGGACCCCGGGGAATGTTGGGTACCTGTCCCTGGTCCCCGGGATGGGTCGGGACCCCGGCCCCGGGTCACCGGGTCATGTCGGGTCGCTGCCCTGGGTACCAGTGTCAGGTGACCACCCCGGCCCCGGGAGATGGGGACATACCGGGTCCCCGGCCCGGGTCCCCGAGTCAGGTGGTTACCCTGGCCCCAGGTCACTGGGTCAGGTCGGGACCCCGGACCCAGGTCACCGGGTCAGGTCGGGTCCCAGGCCCGGTACCCCGGGTTGGATTGTTACCCTGGCCCCGGGTCACCAGGTCATGTCTGGTACCCAGCCTGGTTCCCAGGTTCCGAGGTCCACCCCGGCACCGGGACCCCGGGGAATGTTGGGTACCCGTCCCTGGTCCCCGGGATGGGTCGGGACCCTTGCCCCGGGTCACCGGGTCGTATCGGGTCGCTGCCCCGGGTACCAGTGTCGGGTGACATCCCCGGCCCCAGGTCCCCGGGTCACGTGGAGTCCCCGGCCCAGGTCCCCGGGTTGCGTCGGGCCACGAGCACCGGATCACTGGGTCACGTGGGGTCCCCGGCCCGGGTCCAAGGGTTGCATCGGGACAACAGCGCCGGATCACCGGGTCCTGTCGGGTCCCCGGCCCGGGTCCCCTGGGCAGGTCGTTACCCCGGCCCCGGGTCACCGGGTCATGTCGTGTCCATGGACCAGGTCCCAGGGTCGGGTGACCACCCCGACCCCAGGTCCCCGGGTCATGTCGGGTACCCGGCCTGGTTCCCAGGTTCCCGTGACCACCCCGGCACAAGTACCCCGGGTCACATGGGGACCCCGGTCCCAGGTCCGCGGGTCACGTGGGGACACCAGTCCCAGGTCACCGGGTCACGTGGGGACCCCGGAACCAGGTCACCGGGTCAGGTCGGGTCCCCGGCCCGGGTCCCCGGGTTGGATTGTCACCCTGGCCCCAGGTCACCGGGTCATGTCGGGTACCCAGCCTGGTTCCCAGGTTCCGAGGTCCACCCCGGCACCGGGACCCCGGGTAATGTTGGGTTCCCGGCCCTGGTCCCCGGGATGGGTCGGGACCCCAGCCCCGGGTCACCGTGTCCTGTCGGGTACCCAGCCCTGGTCCCTGGGTCGGGTTTTTACCCCAGCCCCAGGTCACCGGGTCCTGTTGGGTCCCCTGCCCGGGTCTCCTGGACAGGTTGTTACCCCGGCCCCGGGTCACCGGGTCATGTCGGGTACCCGGCCTGGTTCCCAGGTTCCGGTGACCACCCCGGCACAAGTACCCCGGGTCACGTGGGGACCCCGGCCCCAGGTCCGCGGGTCACGTGGGGACACCGGCCCCAGGTCACCGGGTCAGGTCGGGACCCAGGACCCAGGTCACCGGGTCATGTCGGGTCCCCGGCCCGGGTCCCCGGGTTGGATTGTCACCCTGGCCCCGAGTCACCGTGTCCTGTTGGGTACCCAGCCCGGGTCCCTGGGTCGGGTTTTTACCCCAGCCCCAGGTCACCGGGTCCTGTCGGGTCCCCTGCCCGGGTCTCATGGACAGGTCGTTACCCCGGCCCCGGATCACCGGGTCATGTCGGGTCCACGGACCAGCTTCAAGGGTCGGGTGACCACCCCGACCCCAGGTCCCCGGGTCATGTCGGGTACCCGGCCTGGTTTCCAGGTTCCGGTGACCACCCCAGCACCAGGACACCGGGTCACGTTGGGACCCCGGTCCCAGGTGACCGGGTCACGTGGGGTCCCCGGCCATAGGTCACCGGGTCAGGTCGGGACCCCGGACCCAGGTCACCGGGTCATGTCTGGTACCCAGCCTGGTTCCCAGGTTCCGATGACCACCCCGGCACCAGGACCCCGGGTAATGTTGGGTACCCGACCCCAGGTCCCCGGGATGGGTCGGGACCCCACCCCGGGTCACCGTGTCGTGTCGGGTCGCTACCCCGGGTAGCAGCGTCGTGTGACCACCCCGGCCCCAGGGGACACTGTCATACCGAGTCCCCGGCCCGGGTCCCCGGATCGGGTCGTTACCCTGGCCCCGGGTCCCCGGGTCATGTCAGGTCCACGGAGCAGGTCCTAAGGTCGGGTGACCACCCCGGCCCCGGGAGATGGGGGTCATACCGGGTCCGCGGCCCGGGTCCCCGGGTCGGGTGGTTACCCTGGCCCCAGGTCCCCGGGTAATGTCGGGTACACGGCCTGGTTCCCAGGTTCCCGTGACCACCCCGGCACAAGTACCCCAGGTTCCGATGACCGCCCCGGCCCCAGGTCACCGGGTCACGTGGGGACACCGGCCCCAGGTCACCGGGTCAGGTCGGGACCCCGGACCCAGGTCACCGGGTCATGTCGGGTCCCAGGCCCGGGTCCCCGGGTTGGATTGTTACCCTGGCCCCGGGTCACCGGGTCATGTCGGGTACCCAGCCTGGTTCCCAGGTTCCGAGATCCACCCCGGCACCGGGACCCCGGGTAATGTTGGGTATCCGGCCCTGGTCCCCGGGATGGGTTGGGACCCCTGCCCTGGGTCACCGTGTCGTATCGGGTCGCTGCCCCAGGTACCAGTGTCGGGTGACCACCCCGGCACCAGGTCCCCGGGTCAGGTGGGGTCCCCGGCCCGGGTCCCCGGGTTGCATCGGGACACGAGCACCGGATCACTGGGTCACGTGAGGTCCTGGACAGGTCGTTACCCCGGCTCTGGGTCCCCGGGTCATGTCGGGTCCACGGACCAGGTCCCATGGTCAGGTGACCACCCCGGCACAAGTACCCCGGGTCACGTGGGGACCCCGGCCCCAGGTCACAGGGTCACGTGGGGACACCGGCCGCAGGTCACAGGGTCAGGTCGGGACCCCGGACCCAGGTCACCGGGTCATGTCGGAACCCAGGACCGGGTCCCCGGGTTGGATTGTTACCCTGGCCCCGGGTCACCGGGTCATGTCGGGTACCCAGCCCGGATCCCCGGGTCGGGTTTTTACCCCAACCCCAGGTCACCGGGTCCTGTCGGGTCCCCGGCCCGGGTCCCCTGGACAGGTCGTTACCCAAGCCCCGGGTCACCGGGTCATGTCGGGTCCACGGACCAGGTCCCAGGGATGGGTGACCACCCCGACCCCAGGTCCCCGGGTCATGTCGGGTACCCGGCCTGGTTCCCAGGTTCCGGTGAACACCTTGGCACAAGTACCCCAGGTCACGTGGGGACCCCGTTCGCCAGGTCAGCGGGTCACGTGGGGACACCGGCCCCAGGTCACTGGGTCAGGTCGGGACCCCGGACCCAGGTCACCGGGTCAGGTTGGGTCCCAGGCCCTGTTCACCAGGTTGGATTGTTACCCTGGCCCCTGGTAACCGGGTCATGTCTGGTACCCAGCCTGGTTCCCAGGTTCCGAGATCCACCCCGGAACCAGGACCCCGGGTAATGTTGGGTACCCGTCCCTGGTCTACGGGATGGGTCGGGACCCCGGCCCCGGGTCACCGGGTTGTATCGGTTCACTGCCCCGGGTACCAGTGTCGGGTGACATCCCCGGGGCCAGGTCGTCGGGTCACATGGGCACCCCGGCCCGGGTCCCCGGGTTGCATCGGGACACCAGCACCGGATCACCGGGTCACGTGGGGTCCCCGGCCAGGGTCCCCGGGTTGCATCGGGACACCAGCGCCGGATCACCGGGTCCTGTCAGGTCCCCGGCCCGGGTCCCCTGGACAGGTCGTTACCCCGGCCCCGGGTCACCGGCTCATGTCGTGTCCACGGACCAGGTTCAAGGGTCGGGTGACCACCCCGACCCCAGGTCCCTGGGTCATGTCGGGTACCCGGCCTGGTTCCAGGGTTCCAGTGCCCACCCCGGCCCCAGGTCACCGGGTCACGTGGGGACCCCGGCCCCAGGTCACTGGGTCAGGTCGGGACCCCGGACCCAGGTCACCGGGTCAGGTTGGGTCCCAGGCCCTGTTCACCAGGTTGGATTGTTACCCTGGCCCCTGGTAACCGGGTCATGTCTGGTACCCAGCCTGGTTCCCAGGTTCCGAGATCCACCCCGGAACCAGGACCCCGGGTAATGTTGGGTACCCGTCCCTGGTCTACGGGATGGGTCGGGACCCCGGCCCCGGGTCACCGGGTTGTATCGGTTCACTGCCCCGGGTACCAGTGTCGGGTGACATCCCCGGGGCCAGGTCGTCGGGTCACATGGGCACCCCGGCCCGGGTCCCCGGGTTGCATCGGGACACCAGCGCCGGATCACCGGGTCCTGTCAGGTCCCCGGCCCGGGTCCCCTGGACAGGTCGTTACCCCGGCCCCGGGTCACCGGCTCATGTCGTGTCCACGGACCAGGTTCAAGGGTCGGGTGACCACCCCGACCCCAGGTCCCTGGGTCATGTCGGGTACCCGGCCTGGTTCCAGGGTTCCAGTGCCCACCCCGGCCCCAGGTCACCGGGTCACGTGGGGACCCCGGCCCCAGGTCACCGGGTCATGTGGGGACCCCAGACCCAGGTCACCGGTTCATGTTTGGTACCCAGCCTGATTCCCAGGTTCCGATTACCACCCCGGCACCAGGACCCCGGGTAATGTTGGGTACCCGACCCCAGGTCCCCAGGATGGGTCTGGTGACCCCACCCCGGGTCACCATGTCGTGTCGGGTCGCTGCCCCGGGTAGCAGCGTCGGGTGACCACCCCGGCCACGGGAGACGGGGTAATACCGGGTCTCCGGTCCGGGTCCCCGGGTCGGCTCGTTACCCTGGCCCCAGGTCACCGGGTCATGTTGGGCACCCAGCCTGGTTCCCAAGTTCTGACGACCACCCCGGCACCAGGACCCCGGATAATGTTGGGTACCCGACCCCAGGTCCCCGGGTCGGGTCGTTACCCTGGCCCCAGTCCAACCGGGTCATGTCGGGTCCACGGACCAGGTCCCAGGGTCGGGTGACCACCCCGACCTCAGGTCCCCAGGTCACGTAGGGACACCGGCCCCAGGTCACCGGGTCAGGTCGGGACCCCGGACCCAGGTCACCGGGTCATGTCGGGTCCCCGGCCCGGGTCCCCGGGTCGGGTTGTTACCCTGGCCCCAGGTCACCGGGTCATGTCTGGTACTCAGCCTGGTTCCCAGGTTCCGATGACCACCCCGGCACCAGGACACCGGGTCACGTAGGGACTCCGGTTCCAGGTGACCGGGTCACGTGGGGACCCCGGCCCCAGGTCACCGGGTCAGGTCGGGACCCCGGTACCAGGTCACCGGGTCATGTCGGGTAGCTGCCCCGGTTACCAGTGTCTGGTGACCACCCCGGCCGCGGGAGACGGGGTCATACCGTGTCCCCGGCCCGGGTCCTCAGGTCGGGTGGTTACCCTGGCCCCAGGTCCCCGGGTCATGTCGGGTACCCGGCCTGGTTCCCAGGTTCCGGTGACCACCCTGGCACCAGGACCCTGGTTCAGGTCGGGACACCGGCCCCAGGTCACCGGGTCACGTAGAGTCCCCGGACCCAAGTCACCGGGTCATGTCGGGTAGCTGCCCCGGTTACCAGTGTCTGGTGACCACCCCGGCCGCGGGAGACGGGGTCATACCGGGTCCCGGGTCCGGGTCCCCGGGTCGGCTCGTTACCCTGGCCCCAGGTCACCGGGTCATGTCGGGTACCCGGCCTGGTTCCCAGGTTCCGGTGACCAACGCGGCACCAGGACCCCGGGTCAGGTCGGGACCCCGGCCCCAGGTCAGCGGGTCACGTGGGGACACCGGCCCCAGGTCACCGGGTCAGGTCGGGACCCCGGACCCAGGTCACCGGGTCAGGTCGGGTCCCAGGCCCAGGTCCCCGGGTTGGATTGTCACCCTGGCCCCGGGTCACCGCTCATGTCTGGTACCCAGCCTGGTTCCCAGGTTCAGAGGTCCACCCCGGCACCAGGACCCCGGGTAATGTTGGGTACCTGACCCCAGGTCCCCGGGATGGGTCGGGACCCCACCCCGGGTCACCGGGTCGTGTCGGGTCACTGCCCCAGGTAGCAGCGTCAGGTGACCACCCCGGCTACGGGAGACGGGGTCATACCGGGTCCCCGGTCCGGGTCCACAGGTCGGCTCGTTACCCTGGCCCCAGGTCCCCGGGTCATGTCGGGTACCCAGCCCGGGTCCCCGGGTCGGGTTTTTACCCCAGCCCCAGGTCAACGGGTCCTGTCGGGTCCCCGGCCCGGGTCTCCTGGACAGGTCGTTACCCCGGTCCCGGGTCCCCGGGTCATGTCGGGTCCACGGACCAGGTCCCAGGGTCGAGTGACCACACCGGCACAAGTACCCCGGGTCACGTGGGGACCCCGGCTCCAGCTCACTGGGTCACGTGGGGACCCCGGCCCCTGGTCACCGGGTCAGGTCGGGACCCCGGCCCCATGTCACCGGGTCCTGTCAGGTCCCCGGCACGGGTCCCCTGGACAGGTCGTTACCCCGGCCCCGGGTCACCCGGTCATGTCGGGTCCACGGACCAGGTTCAAGGGTCGGGTGACCACCCCGACCCCAGGTCCCCGGGTCATGTCGGGTACGCGGCCTGGTTCCCAGTTTCCGGTGACCACCCCGGCACCAGGACCCCGGGTCACGTGGGGACCCCGGCCCCGGGTCACCGGGTCATATCGGGTCGCTGCCCCGGGTAGCAGCATCGTGTGAACACCCCGGCCCCGGAGGACACGGTCATACCGGGTCCCCGGCCCGGGTCCCCGGATCGGGTCGTTACCCCGGCCCCGGGTCACCGGTTCATGTCGGGACCCGGGCCCGGGTCCCCGGGTTGGGTTGTTACCCTGGCCCCGGGTCACCGGGTCATGTCGGGTACCCAGCCCGGGTCCCCGGGTCGGGTTTTTACCCCAGGCCCAGGTTACCGGGTGCTGTCCGGTCCCCGGACCGGGTCCCCTGGACAGGTCGTTACCCCGGCCCCGGGTCACCGGGTCATGTCGGATCCACGGACCAGGTCCCAGGGTCGGGTGAAAACCCCGACCCCAGGTCCCTGGGTCATGTAGAGTACGCGGCCTGGTTCCCATGTTCCGGTGACTACCCCGGCACAAATACGCCGGGTCACATGGGGACCCCGGCCCCAGGTCAGCGGGTCATGTCGGGACCCCGGACGCAGGTCACCTTGTCATGTCAGGTCCCAGGCCCGGGTCCCCGCGTTGGATTGTTACCAGGCCCCAGGTCCCCGGGTCATGTCGGGTACCCAGCCTGGTTCCCAGGTTCCGATGACCACCCCGACACCAGGACCCCGGGTAATGTTGGGTACCCGGCCCTGGTCCCCGGGATGGGTTCGACCCCGGCCCCGGGTCACCGGGTCATGTCGGGTCGCTACCCCGGCTAGCAGCGTCGGGTGACCACCCCAGCCCCGGGGGACGGGGTCATGTCGGGTACCCAGCCCGGGTCCCCGGGTCGGCTCGTTACCCTGGTCCCGGATCACCGGGTCATGTCGGGTCCGCGGACCAGGTCCCAGGGTCGGGTGACCACGCCGACCCCAGGTCCCCGGGTCATGTCGGGTACCCGGCCTGGTTCCCAGGTTCCGGTGACCACCCCGGCACCCGGACCACGGGTCACGTGGGGACCACGGCCCCAGGTCAGCGGGTCACGTGGGTACCCTGGACCCAGGTCACTGGGTCAGGTCGGGACCCCGGACCCAGGTCCCCGGGTCATGTCGGGACCCAGGCCCGGGTCCCCGGGTTGGATTGTTACCCTGGTTCAGGGTCACCGGGTCATGTCTGGTACCCAGCCTGGTTCCCAGGTACCGATGACCACCCCGGCACCAGGTCCTCGGGTCACGTGGGGACCCCGGCCCCAGGTCACCGGGTCACGTTGGGACCCCAGCCCCAGGTCACCAGGACATGTCGGGTACCCGGCCTGGTTCCCAGGTTCCGGTGACCACCCCGGCACCAGGACCCCGGGTCACGTGGGGACCCCGGCCCCAGGTCAGCGGGTCACGTGGGAACCCCGGCCACAGGTCACCGGGTCAGGTCGGGACCACGGACCCAGGTCCCCGGGTCATGTTTGGTTCCCAGCCTGGTTCCCAGGTTCCGAGGTCCACCCCGGCACCAGGACCCCGGGTAATGTTGGGTACCAGCCCATGTCCCCGGGATGGGTCGGGACCCCGGAACCTGGTCACCGGGTCATTTTGGGTACCCAGACCAGGTCCCAGGGTCGGGTGACCACCCCGACCCCAGGTCCCCGGGTCATGTCGGGTACCCGGCCTGGTTCCCAGGTTCTGCTGACTACCCCGGCACCAGGACCCCGGGTCACGTGGGGACCCCGGCCCCAGGTCACCGGGTCACGTGGGGACCCTGGCCCCGGGTCACCGGGTCAGGTCGGGACCCCGGACCCAGGTCACCGGGTCATGTCGGGACCCAGCTTGGTTCCCAGGTTCCGATGATCACCCCGGCAGCAGGACCCCAGGTAATGTTGGATACCCGGCCCTGGTCTCCGGGATGGGTCGGGTCCCCGGCCCCGGGTCACCGGGTCAGGTTGGGACCCCGGCCCCAGGTCACCAGGTCATGTCGGATACCCGGCCTGGTTCCCAGGTTCCGGTGACCACCCCGGCCCCAGTACCCCGGGTCACGTGGGGTCCCCCGCCCGGGTCTGCGGGTTACATCGGGACACCAGTACCGGATCACTGGGTCCTGTCAGGTCCCCGGCCCGGGTTCCCTGGACAGGTCGTTACCCCGGCCCCGGGTCACTGGGTCATGTCAGGTCCACGGACCAGGTCCCAGGGTCGGGTGACCACCCCGACCCCAGGTCCCCGGGTCATGTCGGGACCCCGGACCAGGTCCCCGAGTCCGGTTGACACCACAGCCCCGGGTCACTGGGTCATGTCGGGTACCTAGCCTGGGGACCAGGGTCAGGTCGGGACCCCGGCCCCAGGTCACCAGGACATGTCGGGTACCCTGCCTGGTTCCCAGGTTCCGGTGACCACCCCGGCACCAGGACCCCGGGTAATGTTGGGTACCCGGCCCTGGTCCCCGGGATGGGTCGGGACCCCGGCCCCGGGTAACCGGGTTTTAGTGGGTCGCTGCCCAGGATACCAGTGTAGGGTGACATCCCCGGCCCCAGGTCCTCGGGTCACGTGGAGTCCCCGGCCCGGGTCCCCGGGTTGAATCGGGACACCAGCGCCGGATCACCGGGTCCAGTCAGCTCCGCGGCCTGGTTCCCCTGGGAAGGTCGTTACCCAAGCCCCGGGTCACCGGGTCATGTCGGTTCCACTTGAACAGGTTCAAGGGTCGGGTGACCACCCCGACCCCAGGTCCCCGGGTCATGTCGGGTACCCGGCCTGGTTCCCAGGTTCCGATGACCACCCCGGCACCAGGACCCCGGGTCACGTGGGGATCCCGGCCCCAGGTCAGCGGGTAACGTGGGGACCCTGGCCACAGGTCACCGGGTCAGCTCGGGACCCCGGACCCAGGTCACCGGGTCATGTTTGTTACTCAGCCTGGTTCCCAGGTTCCGATGACCACCCCGGCACCAGGACACCGGGTCACGTTGGGACCCCGGTCCCAGGTGACCGGGTCACGTGGGGACCCCGGCCACAGGTGACTGGGTCACGTGGGGACCCCGGACCCAGGTCCCCGGGTCATGTCTGGTACCCGGCCTGGTTCCCAGGTTCCGATGACCACCCCGGCACCAGGACGCCAGGTAATGTTGGGTACCTGACCCCAGGTCCCCGGGATGGGTCGGGACCCCACCGTGGGTCACCGGGTTGTCGGGTCGCTGCCCCGGGTCGCAGCGTCGGGTGACCACCCCGGCCACGGGAGACGGGGTCATACCGGGTCCCCGGTCCGGGTCCCCGGGTCGGCTCGTTATCCTGGCCCCAGGTCACCGGGTCATGTCGGGTACCAGCCTGGTTCACAGGTTCCGACGACCACGCCGGCACCAGGACCCCGGGTACTGTTGGGTACCCGGCCCTGGTCCCTGGGATGGGTCGGGACTCCGGCCCCGGGTCACCGGGTCATGTCGGGTCGCTTCCCCGGGTAGCAGCGTCGTGTGACCACCCCAGCCCCGGGGGACACGGTCATACTGGGTCCCCGGCTCTGGTCCCCAGATCGGGTTGTTACCCAGGCCCCGGGTCCCGTCAGGTCCACGGACCAGGTCCCAGGGTCGGGTTACCACCCCGCCACAAGTACCCCGGGTTACGTGGGGATCCCGGCCCCAGGTCAGCGGGTCACGTGGGGACCCCGGCCCCAGGTCACCGGGTCAGGTCGGGACCCCGAACCCAGGTCACCGGGTCATGTCGGGACCCAGGCCCGGGTCCCCGGGTTGGATTGTTACCCAGGCCACGGGTTACCGGGTCCTGTCGGGTCTCGGCATAGGTCTCCTGGACAGGTCGTTACCCCGGCCCCGGGTCCCCGGGTCATGTCGGATCCATGGACCAGGTCCCAGGTTTGGGTGACAACCCCGGCACAAGTACCCCGGTCACGTGGGGACCCCAGCCCCAGGTCACCGGGTAAAGTGTGGTCCACAGCCCCAGGTCACCGGGTCAGGTCGGGACCCCGAACCCAGGTCACCGGGTCATGTCGGGACCCAGGCCCAGGTCCCCGGGTTGGATTGTTACCCTGGCCCCGGGTCACCGCGTCATGTCGGGTACCCAGCCCGGGTCCCCGGGTCGGGTTTTTACCCCAGTCCCAGGTCACCGGGTCCTGTCGGGTCCCCGGCCCGGGTTCCCTGGACAGGTCGTTACCCCGGCCCCGGGTCCCCGGGTCATGTCGGGTCCACGGACCAGGTCCCAAGGTCGGGTGACCACCCCGACCCGAGGTCCCCGGGTCATGTCGGGTACCCAGCCTGGTTCCCAGGTTCCGATGACCACCCCGGCACCAGGACCCCGGGTAATGTTGGGTACCCGGCCCTGGTCCCCGGGATGTGTCGGGACCCCACCCCGGGTCACCGGGTCGTGTCGGGTCGCTGCCCCAGGTCGCAGCGTCAGGTGACCACCCCGGCCACGGGAGACGGGGTCATACCGGGTCCCCGGCCCGGGTCCCCGGGTTGGGTCGTTACCCTGGACCCAGGTCACCGGGTCATGTCTGGTACTCAGCCCGGGTCCACGGGATGGGTCTGGACCCCGGCCCCGGGTCACAGGGTCGTGTCGGGTCGCTGCCCCGGGTAGAAGTGTCGGGTGACCACCCCGGCCCCAGGTCCCCGGGTCACGTGGGGTCCCCGGCCCGGATCCCCGTGTTGCATCAGGACACCAGCACCGGATCACCAGGTCCTGTCGGGTCCCCGGCACGGGTCCCCTGGACAGGTCGTTACCCTGGCCCCGGGTCACCGGGTCATGTCGTGTCCACGGACCAGGTCCCAGGGTCGGGTGACCACCCCGACCCCAGGTCCCCGGGTCATGTCGGGTACCCGGCCTGGGTCCCAGATTCCGACGACCACCCCGGCACCAGGACCCCGGTTCAAGTGGGGACCCCGTTCGCCAAGTCACCGGGTCACGTGGGGACCCCGGCCCCAGGTCACCGGGTCAGGTCGGGACCCCGGACCCAGGTAACCTGGTCATGTCGGGTCCCAGGCCCGGGTCCCCGGGTTGGACTGTTACCAGGCCCCGGGTCACCGGGTAATGTCTGGTACCCAGCCTGGTTCCCAGGTTCCGAGGTCCACCCCGGCACCAGGACCCCGGGTAATGTTGGGTACCCGGCCCTGGTCCCCGGGATGGGTCGGGACCCCGGCCCCGGGTCACCGGGTCATGTCGGGTCGCTGCCCCGGATACCAGTGTCGGGTGATATCCCTGGCCCCAGGTCCCCGGGTCAGGTGGGGTCCCCGGCACGGGTCCCCGGGTTGTATCGGGACACCAGCACCGGATCACCGGGCCACGTGGGGTCCCTGGCCCGGGTCCCCGGGTTACATCGGGACACCAGCGCCGGATCACCGGGTCCTGTCAGGTCCCCGGCCCGGGTCCCCTGTACAGGTCGTTACCCCGGCCCCGGGTCACCGGGTCATGTCGGGTCCACGGACCAGGTCCCAGGGTCGGGTGACCACCCCGACCCCAGGTCCCCGGGTCATGTCGGGTACGCGGCCTGGTTCCCAGGTTCTGGTGACCACCCCAGCACCAGGACCCCGGGTGACGTGGGGACCCCGACCCCAGGTCACCGGGTCATGTCAGGTCCCCGGCCCCAGGTCCCCGAGTCCGGTCGACACCACATCCCCTGGTCACCGGGTCATGTCTGTGTACCCAGCCTGGTTCCCAGGTTCAGAGGTCCACCCCGGCACCAGGACCCCGGGTAATGTTGGGTATCCGACCCCAGGTCCCCGGGATGGGTCGGGACCCCGGCCCCGGGTCACCGGGTCGTGTCCGGTCGCTACCCCGGCTAGCAGCTTCGGGTGACCACCCCAGCCACGGGAGACGGGGTCATACGGGGTCCCCGGTCCGGGTCCCCGGGTCGGCTCCTTGCTCTGGCCCCAGGTCCCAGGGTCATGTCGGGTACCCGGCCTGGTTCCAAGGTTCCGGTGACCACCTCGGCACCAGGACCCCAGGCCACGTGGGGACCCCGGCCCCAGGTCACCGGGTCACGTGAGGACCCCGGCCCCAGGTCACCAGGTCACGTGGGGACCCCGGCCCCAGGTCAGCGGGCCATGTCAGCACCCCGGACCCAGGTCACTGGGTCATGTCGGGTGCCCGGCCCGGGTCCCCGGGTTGGATTGTTTCCCTGGCCCCGGGTCACCGGGTCATGTCTGGTACCCAGCCTGGTTCCCAGGTTCCGAGGTCCACCCCGGCACCAGGACCCCGGGTAATGTTGGGTACCCGTCCCTGGTCCCCGGGATGGGTCGGGACCCCGGCCAGAGGTCACCGGGTCAGCTCGGGACCCCGGACCCAGGTCCCCGGGTCATGTCTGGTACCCAGCCTTGTTCCCATGTTCCGATGACCACCCCGGCACCAGGACCCCGGGTAATGTTGGGTACCTGACCCCAGGTCCCCGGGATGGGTTGGGACCCCACCGTGGGTCACCGGGTTGTCGGGTCGCTGCCCCAGGTCGCAGCGTCGGGTGACCACCCCGGCCACGGGAGACGGGGTAATACCGGGTCTCCGGTCCGGGTACCCGGGTCGGCTCGTTACCCTGGCCCCAGGTCACCGGGTCATGTCGGGTACCCAGCCTGGTTCCCAGGTTCCGACGACCACGCCGGCACCAGGACCCCGGGTACTGTTGGGTACCCGGCCCTGGTCCCCAGGATGGGTCGGGACGCCGGCCCCGTGTCACCGGGTCATGTCGGGTCGCTTCCCCGGGTAGCAGCGTCGTGTGACCACCCCAGCCCCGGGGGACACGGTCATACTGGGTCCCCGGCCCTGGTCCCCGGATTGGGTCGTTACCCAGGCCCCGGGTCCCCGGGTCATGTCGGGTCCACGGACCAGGTTCCAGGGTCGGGTTACCACCCCGCCAAAAGTACCCCGGGTTACGTGGGGATCCCGGCCCCAGGTCAGCGGGTCACGTGGGGACCCCGGCCCCAGGTCACCGGGTCAGGTCGGGACCCCGGACCCAGGTCACCGGGTCATGTCGGGACCCAGGCCTGGGTCCCCGGGTTGGATTGTTACCCAGGCCCCGGGTTACCGGGTCCTGTTGGGTCTCGCCCCAGGTCTCCTGGACAGGTCGTTACCCAGGCCCCGGGTCCCCGGGTCATGTCGGGTCCATGGACCAGGTCCCAGGTTCGGGTGACCACCCTGGCACAAGTACCCCGGTCACGTGGGGACCCCAGCCCCAGGTCACCGGGTCACGTGTGGACCCCGGCCCCAGGTCACCGGGTCAGGTCGGGACCCCGGACCCAGGTCACCGGGTCATGTCGGGACCCAGGCCTGGGTCCCCGGGTTGGATTGTTACCCTGGCCCCGGGTCACCGCGTCATGTCGGGTACCCAGCCCGGGTCCCCGGGTCGGGTTTTTACCCCAGTCCCAGGTCACCGGGTCCTGTCGGGTCCCCGGCCCGGGTTCCCTGGACAGGTCGTTACCCCGGCCCCGGGTCACCGGGTCATGTCGGGTCCACGGACCAGGTCCCAGGGTCAGGTGACCACCCCGACCCCAGGTCCCCGGGTCATGTCGGGTACCTGGCCTGGTTCCCAGGTTCTGGTGACCACCCCAGCACCAGGACCCCGGGTGACGTGGGGACCCCGACCCCAGGTCACCGGGTCATGTCAGGTCCCCGGCCCCAGGTCCCCGAGTCCGGTCGACACCACATCCCCTGGTCACCGGGTCATGTCTGGTACCCAGCCTGGTTCCCAGGTTCAGAGGTCCACCCCGGCACCAGGACCCCGGGTAATGTTGGGTATCCGACCCCAGGTCCCCGGGATGGGTCGGGACCCCGGCCCCGGGTCAACGGGTCGTGTCGGGTCGCTGCCCCGGGTAGCAGCGTCGGGTGACCACCCCGGCCACGGGAGACGGGGTCATACCGGGTCCCCGGCCCGGGTCCCCGGGTCGGCTCCTTGCCCTGGCCCCTGGTCCCCGGGTCATGTCGGGTACCCGGCCTGGTTCCAAGGTTCCGGTGACCATCCCGGCACCAGGACCCCGGGCCACGTGGGGACCCCGGCCCCAGGTCACTGGGTCACGTGGGGACCCCGGCCCCAGGTCAGCGGTTCAGGTCAGCACCCCGGACCCAGGTCACCGGGTCATGTCGGGTCCCCGGCCCGGGTCCCCGGGTTGGATTGTTTCCCTGGCCCCGGGTCACCGGGTCATGTCGGGTACCCAGCCTGGTTCCCAGGTTCCGAGGTCCACCCCGGCACCAGGACCTTGGGTAATGGTGGGTACCCGTCCCTGGTCCCCGGGATGGATCGGGACCCCGGCCACAGGTCACCGGGTCAGCTCGGGACCCCGGACCACGGTCCCCGGGTCATGTCTGGTACCCAGCCTGTTTCCCAGGTTCCGATGACCACCCCGGCACCAGGACCCCGAGTAATGTTGGGTACCCGGCCCTGGTCCCTGGGATGGGTTGGGACCCCGGCCCCGGGTCACCGGGTCATGTCGGGTCGCTACCCCGGCTAGCAGCGTCGGGTGACCACCCCAGCCCCGGGGGACGGGGTCATGTCGGGTACCCAGCCCGGGTCCCCGGGTCGGCTCGTTACCCTGGCCCCAGGTCACCGGGTCATGTCGGGTCCACGGACCAGGTCCCAGGGTCGGGTGACCACGCCGGCCCCAGGTCCCCGGGTCATGTCGGGTACCCGGCCTGGTTCCCAGGTTCCGGTGACCACCCCGGCACCCGGACCACGGGTCACGTGGGGACCCCGGCCCCAGGTCACCGGGTCAGGTCGGGAACCCGGACCCAGGTCACCGGGTCATGTCGGGACCCAGGCCCGGGTCCCCAGATTGGATTGTTACCCTGGTCCAGGGTCACCGGGTCATGTCTGGTACCCAGCCTGGTTCGCAGGTACCGATGACCACCCCGGCACCAGGTCCTCGGGTCACATGGGGACCCCGGCCCCAGGTCACCGGGTCACGTCGGGACCATGGTCCTAGGTCACCGGGTCATGTCGGGTCAACGGCCTGGGTACCAGGGTCTGGTGACCACCCCGACCCCAGGTCCATGGGTCATGTCAGGACCCCGGACCAGGTTCCCGAGTCCGGTTGACACCACAGCCCCAGGTCACCGGGTCTTGTCGGGTACCCAGCCCGGGCACCAGGGTCAGCTCGGGACCCCGGCCCCAGGTCCCCGGGTCATGTCGGGTACCCGGCCTGGTTCCCAGGTTCCGCAGACCACCCCGGCACCAGGACCCCGGGTCACGTGGGGACCCTGGCCCCAGGTAACCGGGTCAGGTGGGGACCCCGGACCCAGGTCACTGGGTCATTTCTGGTACCCAGCCTGGTTCCCAGGTTCCGATGACCACTCCGGCACCAGGACCCCGGGTCACGTGGGGACCCCGGCCCCAGGTCAGCGGGTCACGTGGGAACCCCGGCCCCAGGTCACCGGGTCAGGTCGGGACCATGGACCCAGGTCCCCGGGTCATGTTTGGTTCCCAGCCTGGTTCCCAGGTTCCGAGGTCCACCCCGGCACCAGGACCCCGGGTAATGTTGGGTACCGGCCCATGTCCCCGGGATGGGTCGGGACCCCGGCACCTGGTCACAGGGTCATTTTGGGTACCCAGACCAGGTCCCAGGGTCGGGTGACCACCCCGACCCCAGGTCCCCGGGTCATGTCGGGTACCCAGCCTGGTTCCCAGGTTCTGCTGACCACCCCGGCACCAGGACCCCGGGTCACGTGGGGACCCCGGCCCCAGGTCACCGGGTCAGGTCGGGACCCCGGCCCTAGGTCACCGGGTCATGTCGGGTACCCAGCCCGGGCACCAGTGTCAGCTCAGGACCCCGGCCCCAGGTCACCAGGTCATGTCGGATACCCGGCCTGGTTCCCAGGTTCCGGTGACCACCCCGGCCCCAGTACCCCGGGTCACGTGGGGTCCCCGGCCCGGGTCCCCGGGTTACATCGGGACACCAGTACCGGATCACTGGGTCCTGTCAGGTCCCCGGCCCGGGTCCCCTGGACAGGTCGTTACCCCGGCCCCGGGTTACCGGGTCATGTCGGGTCCACGGACCAGGTCCTAGGGTCGGGTGACCACCCCGACCCCAGGTCCCCGGGTCATGTTGGGTACCCAGGCCCGGGTCCCCGGGTTGGATTGTTACCCAGGCCCCGGGTCACCGGGTCATGTCGGGTCAACGGCCTGGGTAGAGGGTCTGGTGACCACCCCGACCCCAGGTCCCCGGGTCATGTCGGGACCCCGGACCAGGTCCCCGAGTCCAGTTGACACCACAGCCCCGGGTCACCGGGTCATGTCGGGTACCTAGCCCGGGGACCAGGGTCAGGTCGGGACCCCGGCCCCAGGTCACCAGGACATGTCGGGTACCCAGCCTGGTTCCCAGGTTCCGGTGACCACCCCGGCACCAGGACCCCGGGTAATGTTGGGTACCCGGCCCTGGTCCCCGGGATGGGTCGGGACCCCGGCCCTGGGTCACCGGGTCATGTCGGGTCCACGGACCAGGTTCCAGGGTCGGGTTACCACCCCGCCACAAGTACCCCGGGTTACGTGGGGATCCCGGCCCCAGGTCAGCGGGTCACGTGGGGACCCCGGCCCCAGGTCACCGGGTCAGGTCGGGACCCAGGCCCAGGTCCCCGGGTTGGATTGTTACCCAGGCCCCGGGTTACCGGGTCCTGTCGGGTCTCAGCCCAGGTCTCCTGGACAGGTCGTTACCCCGGCCCCGGGTCACCGGGTCATGTCGGGTCCACGGACCAGGTCCCAGGTTCGGGTGACCACCCCGGCACAAGTACTCCGGTCACGTGGGGACCCCAGCCCCAGGTCACCGGGTCACGTGTGGACCCCGGCCCCAGGTCACCGGGTCAGGTCGGGACCCAGGCCCAGGTCCCCGGGTTGGATTGTTACCCTGGCCCCGGGTCACCGCGTCATGTCGGGTACCCAGCCCGGGTCCCCGGGTCGGGTTTTTACCCCAGTCCCAGGTCACCGGGTCCTGTCGGGTCCCCGGCCCGGGTTCCCTGGACAGGTCGTTACCCCGGCCCCGGGTCACCGGGTCATGTCGGGTCCACGGACCAGGTCCCAGGGTCGGGTGACCACCCCGACCCCAGGTCCCCGGGTCATGTCGGGCACCTGGCCTGGTTCCCAGGTTCAGGTGACCACCCCAGCACCAGGACCCCGGGTGACGTGGGGACCCCGACCCCAGGTCACCGGGTCATGTCAGGTCCCCGGCCCCAGGTCCCCGAGTCCGGTCGACACCACATCCCCTGGTCACCGGGTCATGTCTGGTACCCAGCCTGGTTCCCAGGTTCAGAGGTCCACCCCGGCACCAGGACCCCGGGTAATGTTGGGTATCCGACCCCAGGTCCCCGGGATGGGTCGGGACCCCGGCCCCGGGTCACCGGGTCGTGTCCGGTCGCTACCCCGGCTAGCAGCGTCGGGTGACCACCCCGGCCATGGGAGACGGGGTCATGCCGGGTCCCCGGCCCGGGTCCCCGGGTCGGCTCCTTGCCCTGGCCCCAGGTCCCCGGGTCATGTCGGGCACCTGGCCTGGTTCCAAGGTTCCGGTGACCACCCCGGCACCAGGACCCCGGGCCACGTGAGGACCCCTGCCCCAGGTCACCAGGTCACGTGGGGACCCCGGCCCCAGGTCAGCGGGTCAGGTCGGCACCCCGGACCCAGGTCACCGGGTCATGTCGGGTCCCAGGCCCGGGTCCCCGGGTTGCATTGTTTCCCTGGCCCCGGGTCACCGGGTCATGTCGGGTACCCAGCCTGGTTCCCAGGTTCCGAGGTCCACCCCGGCACCAGGACCCCGGGTAATGTTGGGTACCCGGCCCTGGTCCCCGGGATGGGTCGGGACCCCGGCCCTGGGTCACCGGGTCTTATTGGGTCGCTGCCCCGGATACCAGTGTTGGGTGACATCCCCGGCCCCAGGTCCCCGGGTCACGTGGAGTCCCCGGCACGGGTCCCCGGGTTGAATCGGGACACCAGCGCCGGATCACCGGGTCCAGTCAGCTCCGCGGCCCGGGTCCCCTGGACAGGTCGTTACCCCGGCCCCGGGTCACCGGGTCATGTCGGTTCCACTTGAACAGGTTCAAGGGTCGGGTGACCACCCCAACCCCAGGTCCCCGGGTCATGTCGGGTACGCGGCCTGGTTCCCAGGTTCCGGTGACCACCCCGGCACCAGGACCCCGGGTCATGTTGGGATCCCAGCCCCAGGCCAGCCGGTCACGTGGGGACCCCGGCCCCAGGTCACCCGGTCAGCTCGGGAACCAGGACCCAGGACACAAGGTCATGTCGGGACCCAGGGCAGGGTCCCCGGGTTGGATTGTTACCCAGGCCCCGGGTCACCGGGTCATGTCGGGTCAACGGCCTGGGTACCAGGGTCTGGTGACAACCCCGACCCCAGGTCCCCGGGTCATGTCGAAACCCCAGACCAGGTCCCCGATTCCGGTGGACACCACAGCCCCGGGGCACCGGGTCATGTCGGGTACCCAGCCCGGGCACCAGGGTCAGCTCGGGACCCCGGCCCCAGGTCACCAGGACATGTCGGGTACCCGACCTGGTTCCCAGGTTCCTGTGACCGCCCCGGCACCAGGACCCCGGGTAATGTTGGGTACCCGGCCCTGGTCCCCGGGATGGGTCGGGACCCCGGCCCCAGGTCACCGGGTCGTATCGGGTCTCTGCCCCGGATACCAGTGTCGGGTGACATCCCCGGCCCCAGGTCCCCGGGTCACGTGGGGTCCCCGGCCCGGGTCCCCGGGTTGAATCGGGACACCAGCGCCGGATTACCGGGTCCAGTCAGCTCCGTGGCCCGGGTCCCCTGGACAGGTCGTTACCCCGGCCCCGGATCACCGGGTCATGTCGGGTCCACGGACCTGGTCCCAGGGTCGGGTGACCACCCCGACCCCAGGTCCCCGGGTCATGTCGGGTACCCGGCCTGGTTCCCAGGTTCCGGTGACCACCCCGGCACCAGGACCCCGGGTCACGTGGGGACCCCGGCCCCAGGTGACCGGGTCACGTGGGGACCCCGGCCACAGGTCACCGGGTCAGGTCGGGACCCCGGACCCAGGTCCCCGGGTCATGTCTGGTACCCAGCCTTGTTCCCAGGTTCCGATGACCACCCCGGCACCAGGACCCCGGGTAATGTTGGGTACCTGACCCCAGGTCCCCGGGTCGGGTCGTTATCCTGGCCCCAGGTCACCGGGTCATGTCGGGTACCCAGCCTGGTTCACAGGTTCCGACGACCACGCCGGCATCAGGACCCCGGGTACTGTTGGGTACCCGGCCCTGGTCCCCGGGATGGGTCGGGACTCCGGCCCCGGGTCACCGGGTCATGTCGGGTTGCTTCCCCGGGTAGCAGCGTCGTGTGACCACCCCAGCCCCGGGGGACACGGTCATACTGGGTCCCTGGCCCTGGTCCCCGGATCAGGTCGTTACCCAGGCCCCGGGTCCCCGGGTCATGTCGGGTCCACGGACCAGGTTCCAGGGTCGGGTAACCACCCCGCCACAAGTACCCCGGGTTACGTGGGGATCCCGGCCCCAGGTCAGCGGGTCACGTGGGGACCCCGGCCCCAGGTCACCGGGTCAGGTCGGGACCCCGGACCCAGGTCACCGGGTCATGTCGGGACCCAGGCCCGGGTCCCCGGGTTGGATTGTTACCCTGGCCCCGGGTTACCGGGTCTTGTCGGGTCTCGGCCCAGGTCTCCTGGACAGGTCGTTACCCCAGCCCCGGGTCCCCGGGTCATGTCGGGTCCATGGACCAGGTCCCAGGTTCGGGTGACCACCCCGGCACAAGTACCCCGGTCACGTGGGGACCCCAGCCCCAGGTCACCGGGTCACGTGGGGACCCGGGCCCCAGGTCACCGGGTCATGTCGGGTCGCTGCCCCGGGTCGCAGCATCGGGTGACCACCCCGGCCACGGGAGACGGGGTCATACCGGGTCCCCGGCCCGGGTCCCCGGGTCGGGTCGTTACCCTGGCCCCAGGTCACAGGGTCTTGTCGGGTCACTGCCCCGGGTACTAGTGTCGGGTGACATCCCCGGCCCCAGGTCCCCGCGTCACGTGGGGTCCCCGGCCCGGATAACCGTGTTGCATCGGGACACCAGCACCAGATCACCGGGTCCTGTCGGGTCCCCGGCCCGGGTCTCCTGGACGGGTCGTTACCCCGGCCCCGGGTCACCGGGTCACGTTTGGTCCCCAGACCAGTTCCCAGGTTCCGGTGACCACCCCGACCCCAGGTCCCCGGGTCATGTCGGGTACCCAGCCTGGTTCCCAGGTTCCGGTGACCACCCCGGCACCAGGACCCCGGGTCACGTGGGGACCCCTGCCCTACGTCACCGGGTCACGTGGGGACCGGGGCCCCAGGTCACCGGGTCATGCCGGGTCCCAGGCCCGGGTCCCCGGGTTGGATTGTTACCCAGGCCCCGGGTCACAGGGTCAAGTCGGGACCCCGGACCAGGTCCCCGAGTCCGGTCAACACCACAGCCCCGGGTCACCGGGTCATGTCGGGTACCCAGCCCGGGCACCAGGGTCAGGTCGGGACCCCAGCCCCAGGTCACCAGGACATGTCGGGTACCCGGCCTGGTTCCCAGGTTCCGGTGACCACCCCGGCACCAGGACCCCGGGTCACGTGGGGATCCCGGCCCCAGGTCAGCGGGTCACGTGGGGACCCCGGCCACAGGTCACCGGGTCAGGTGGGGACCCCGGACCCAGGTCCCCGGGTCATGTCTGGTTCCCAGCCTGGTTCCCAGGTTCCGATGACCACCCCGGCACCAGGACCCCAGGTAATATTGGGTAGCCGGCCTGGTTCCCAGGTTCCGCTGACCACCCCGGCACCAGGACCCCAGGTCACGTGGGGACCCCGGCCCCAGGTCACCGGGTCAGGTCATTATCCCGGTCCTGGGTCACCCGTTCATGTCGGGTCCACGGACTCAGGTCACCGGGTCATGTCGGGTCAACGGCCTGGGTACCAGGGTCTGGTGACCACCCTGACACCAGGTCCCCGGGTCATGTCGGGACCCCGGACCAGGTCCCCGAGTCCGGTCGACACCACAGCCCCGGGTCAACGGGTCATGTCGGGTACTCAGCCCAGGTCCCCGGGTCGGGTTTTTACCCCAGGCCCAGGTTACCTGGTCCTGTCGGGTCCCCGGCCCGGGTCCCCTGGACAGGTCATTACCCCGGCCCCGGGTCACCGGGTCATGTTGGGTCCATGGACCAGGTCCCAGGGTCGGGTGACCACCCCGACCCCAGGTTCCTGGGTCATGTCAATTATGCGGCCTGATTCCCAGGTTCCGGTGACCACCCCGGCACCAGGAACCCGGGTCACATGGCGACCCCGGCCCCAGGTCACCGGGTCAGGTCGGGACCCCGGCCGCAGGTCAGAGGGTCATGTCGGGACCCAGGCCCGTGTCCCCGGGTTGGATTGTTACCAGGCCCCAGGTCACTGGGTCATGTCTGGTACCCAGCCTGGTTCACAGGTTCCGAGGTCCACCCCGGCACCAGGACCCCGGGTAATATTGGTACCCGGCCCTGGTCCCCGGGATGGGTCGGGACCCCTGCCCCGGGTGACCGGGTCATGTCGGGTCGCTGCCCCGGGTACCAGTGTCGGGTGACCACCCCGGCCCCAGGTCCCCGGGTCATGTCGGGACCCCGGACCAGGTCCCCGAGTCCGGTCGACACCACAGCCTGGTCCTGTCGGGTCCCCGGCCCGGGTCCCCTGGACAGGTCGTTACCCCGGCCCCGGGTCACCGGGTCATGTCGGGTCCATGGACCAGGTCCCAGGGTCAGGTGACCACCCCGACCCCAGGTTCCCGGGTCATGTCGATTATGCGGCCTGGTTCCCATGTTCCGGTGACCACACCGGCACCAGGACCCCGGGTCACTTTGGGACCCCGGCCCCAGGTCACCGGGTCACGTGGGGACCCCGGCCCCAGGTCACCGGGTCAGCTCGGGACCCCGGACCCAGGTCACCGGGTCATGTCGGGTCCCCGGCCCGGGTCCCCGGGTCGGGTCGTTACCCTGGCCCCAGGTCACCGGGTCATGTCTGGTACTCAGCCTGGTTCCCAGGTTCCGATGACCACCCCGGCACCAGGACACCGGTCACATGGGGACCCCGGTCCCAGGTGACCGGGTCACGTGGGTCCCCGGCCACAGGTCACCGGGTAAGCTCGGGACCCCGGACCAGGTCCCCGAGTCCAGTCGACACCACAGCCCCGGGTCACGTCGGGTACCTAGCCCGGGCACCAGGGTCAGGTCGGGACCCCGGCACCAGGTCACCGGGTCACATGGGGACACCGACCCCAGGTGACCGGGTCAGGTTGGGACCCCGGACCCAGGTCACCGGGTCATGTCGGGACCCAGGCCCGGGTCCCCGGGCTGGATTGTTACCCTGGCCCCGGGTCACCGGGTCATGTCTGGTACCCAGCCTGGTTCCCAGGTTCCGATGACCACCCTGGCACCAGGACGCCGGGTAATGTTGGGTACCCGGCCCTGGTCCCCGGGATGGGTCGGGACCCCGGCCCCGGGTCACCAGGTCGTGTCGGGTCGCTGCCCCGAGTACCAGTGTCGGGTGACCACCCCGGCCACGGGAGACGGGGTCATACCGGGTCCCCGGCCCGGGTCCCCGGGTCGGGTCGTTACCCCAGACCCAGGTCACCGTGTCATGTCGGGACCCCGGACCTGGTCCCCGAGTCCGGTCGACACCACAGCCCCAGGTCACCGGGTCATGTTGGGTACCCGGCCATGGTCCCCGGGATGGGTCTGGAATCCGGCCCCGGGTCACTGGGTCGTGTCAGGTCCGTGCCCCGGGTACCAGTTTCGGGTGACATCCCCGGCCCAAGGTCCCCGTGTCATGTCGGGTACCCGGCCTGGTTCCCAGGTTCCGGTGACCACCCCGGCACCAGCACCCCGGGTCACGTGGGGACCCCGGCACCAGGTCAGCGGGTCACGTGGGAACACCGACCCCAGGTGACCGGGTCAGGTCGTTACCCCGGCCCTGGGTCACCAGGTCATGTCGGGACCCAGGGCCGGGTCCCCGGGTTGGATTGTTACCCTGGCCCCGGGTCAACGGGTCATGTCGGGTCAATGGCCTGGGTACCAGGGTCTGGTGACCACCCTGACCCCAGGTCCCCGGGTCATGTCGGGACCCCGGACCAGGTCCCCGAGTGCAGTCGACACCACAGCCCCAGGTCACCAGGACATGTCGGGTACCCAGCCTGGTTCACAGGTTCCAATGACCACCCTGGCACCAGGACCCCGGTTAATGTTGGGTACCCGGCCCTGGTCCCCGAGATGGGTCGGGACCCCGGCCCCGGGTCACTGGGTCATGTCGGGTCCACGGACCAGGTCCCAGTGTCGGGTGACCACCCCGACCGCAGGTCCCTGGGTCATGTAGGGACCCCGGACCAGGTCCCCGAGTCTGGTCGACACCACAGCCCCGGGTCACCAGGTCATGTCGGGTACCCGGCCTGGTTCCCAGGTTCCGATGACCACCCCGGCCCCAGGTCAGCCGGTCACGTGGGGACCCCGGCCCCAGGTCAGAGGGTCACGTGGGGACCCCGGCCCCAGGTCACCCGGTCAGCTCGGGACCCCGGACCCAGGTCACCGGGTCATGTCGGGACCCAGGCCCGGGTCCCCGGGTTGGACTGTTTCCCAGGCCGCGGGTCACCGGGTCATGTCGGGTCAACGGCCTGGGTACCAGGGTCTGGTGACCACCCTGACACCAGGTCCCCGGGTCATGTCGGGACCCCGGACCAGGTCCCCGAGTGCGGTCGACACCACAGCCCCGGGTCACCGGGTCATGTCGAGTACTCAGCCCGGGCACCAGGGTCAGGTCGGGAACCCGGCCCCAGGTCACCAGGTCTTGTCGGATAACCGGCCTGGTTCCCAGGTTCCGGTGACCACCCCGGCACCAGGACCCCGGGTAATGTTGGGTACCCGGCCTGGTCCGCGGATCAGATTGTTACCCTGGCGCCAGGTCACCGGGTCATGTCTGGTACCCAGCCTGGTTCCCAGGTTCTGGTGACCACCCCGGCACCAGAACCCCGGGTCACGTGGTGACCCCGGCCGCAGGTCACCGGGTCACGTGGGGACACCTGCCCCACCTCACCGGGTCATGTCGGGACCCAGGCCCGGGTCCTCGGGTTGGATTGTTACCCTGGCCCCGGGTCACCGGGTCATGTCTCGTACCCAGCCTGGTTCCCAGGTTCCGAGGTCCACCCCGGCACCAGGACCCCGGGTAATGTTGGGTACCCAGTCCTGGTCCCCGGGATGGGTCGGGACCCCGGCCCCGAGTCACCGGCTCGTGTCGGGTCGCTGCCCCGGGTACAAGTGTCGGGTGACCACCCCGGCCCCAGGTCCCCGGGTCACGTGGAGTCCCCGGCCCGGGTCAGCGGGTTGCATCGGGACACCAGCACCGGATCACCTGGTCCTGTCAGGTCCCAGGCCCGGGTCCCCTGTACAGGTCGTTACCCCGGCCCCGGGTCACCGGGTCATGTCGGGCCAACGGATTAGGTCCCAAGGTCGGGTGAGCACCCCGACCCCATGTCCCCGTGTCATGTCGGGTACCCGGCCTGGTTCCTAGGTTCCGATGACCACCCCGGCACCAGGACCCCGGGTAATGTTGGGTACCCGGCCCTGGTCCCCTGGACAGGTCGTTACCCTGGCCCCGGGTCCCCGGGTCATGTTGGGTCCACGGACCAGGTCCCAGGGTCGGGTGACCACCCCGACCCCAGGTCCCCGGGTCATGTCGGGTACCCCGCCTAGTTCCCAGGTTCCGGTGACCACCCTGGCACCATTACCCCGGGTCACGTGGAGACCCCGGCCCCAGGACCCCGGGTCACGTGGGGACCCCGGCCCCAGGTCAGAGGGTCACGTGGGGACCCCGGCCCCAGGTCACCAGTCAGGTCGGGACCCCGGACCCTGGTCACCGGGTCATGTTGGGACCCAGGGCAGGGTCCCCGGGTTGGATTATTACCCTGGCCCCGGGTCACCGGGTCATGTCGGGTCAACGGCCTGGGTACCAGGGTCTGGTGACCACCCCGACCGCAGGTCTCTGGGTCATGTCGGGACCCCGGACCAGGTCCCCGAGTCCGGTCGACACCACAGCCCCGGGTCACCGGGTCATGTCGGGTACCCAGCCCGGGCACCAGGGTCAGGTCGGGACCCCGGCCCCACGTCACCGGGTCATGTCGGGTATCCAGCCCGGGCACCAGGGTCAGGTCGGGACCCCAGGCCCAGGTCACCAGGTCATGTCGGGTACCCATCCTGGTTCCCAGGTTCCGATGACCACCCCGGCACCAGGACCCCGGGTAATGTTGGGTCCCGGCCCTGGTCCCCGGGATGGGTCGGGACCCTGGCGCCGGGTCACCGGCTCGTGTCGGGTCGCTGCCCCGGGTACCAGTGTCGGGTGACCACCCCGGCCCCAGGTCCCCGGGTCACGTGGGGTCCCTGGCCCGGGTCCCCGGGTTGCATTGGGACACCAGCGCCGGATCACCGGGTCCTGTCGGGTCCCCGGCCCGGGTCTTCTCGACGGGTCGTTAACCCGGCCCCGGGTCACCGGGTCATGTCGGGTCCACGGACCGGGTCCCAGGGTCGGGTGACCACCCCGACCCCAGCTCCCCGTGTCATGTCGGGTGCCTGGCCTGGTTCCCAGGTTCCTGTGACCACCCCGGCACCAGGACCCCGGGTCACGTTGGGACCCCGGCCCCTGGTCACCGGGTCACGTGCGGACCCCGGCCCCAGGTAACCGGGTCAGGTAAGGGCCCTGGCCCGGGGTCCTTGGTTCAGGGTGGTCACCCGACCCTGGGATCTGGGTCAGGGAACCGATGTGATCCGGTGACCCGGGGCTAGTGTCCCGATACGACCCATGGAGCCAGTCTGGGGACCGGTTATGACCCGGTGACCTGGGGCTGGGGTCCCGATCCTACTCGGGGACCTGGTCCAGGGACCAGACATGACCCCATGACCTGGGGCCGGGTTCCCGACCCGACACAGGGACTGGGGCCGGGGTCCCAACTCGACCCAGGGACCAGGGCCGAGGACTGGACATGACACTGGGACCCTGGGCTTGGGTCCCGACCCGACCCGCAGACCCGGACCATGGACCCGACATGACCTGGTGACCCGGGACCGGGGTGGGGATCCGACCCTAGTACCCGGGCTGTGGACCTGACATGACCCGGTGAACAGGGACCGGGGTCCCGACCCAACGCAGGGACACGGGCCAGGGACCCGACATGACGATGGGACCTGCGGCCGGGGTCCCGACCTGACCCGGGGACCTGGGTTGGGGACCCTACCCGACCCAGGGACCCTGGCCGGGGACTCAACATAACCCAGTGACCCGGGGCTAGGGTTCTGACCTGACCCGCGGAACCAGGCAGGGAACACGATATGACCTGGGGACCCAGGGCCAGAGTCCTGACCCGACAAGGGGACAAGAGTAGGGGACCCAACATTACCTGGTGACCCAGGGTCGGGGTCCCAATCAGACTTGGGGACCTGGGCCGGGGAACCGACAAGACTTGGGGACACGTGCCGGGGACCCGACATGACCTGGGACCTGGGACCGGGGTGATCACCTGACCCTGGGACCCAGGCCGTTGACCCGACATGACCCTGTGACCTGGGGCCGGGGACCCAACCCGACATGGGGACCTGGGGCAGGAACCCAACATGACACGGTGACCTGGGTCCGGGGTGGTCACGCGACATGGGGACCCAGGCCGGGGACCCAACATGACTCGGTGAACCGGGTTCGGGGTCCCTACCAGACCCGGGGACCCGGGCCGGGGACCCGTCATGAGCCTGTGACACGGGGCTTGGGTCCCAACCCGACCCTGGGACTCGGGCCAGGGACCACATATGACCTGGTCACCAGGGTCTAGGGCGCCGACCCGACCCTGGGTCCCAGGCCGGGGACCAGATATGACCTGATCACCCGGGTCTAGGGCACTGACCCGACCCTGGGACCCAGGCCGCGGACACGATATGAGCTGGTCACCCGGGTCTAGAGCCAAGACCAGACCCTGGGACCCAGGCCAGGCACCAGATATGACATGGGGACCCGGGGCTGGGGTCACGACCCAACAAGGGGACCCGGGATGGGGACCCGACATGACCTGGATACCCAGGGCCAGGGTCGCGACCAGACCAGGGGACCCAGGCCGGGAACCCAACAAGACCCGGTGACCCAGAGCAGGGGTAATAACCAAACCCGGGGACCAGGGCCGAGGACCGGATATAACCACAGGACCCGGGGCCGGAGTCCCAACCCAACCCGGGGACCCGGGACACTGGGTCATGTCGGGTCCCTGCCCCGGGTACCAGTGTCGGGTGACCACCCCGGCCCCAGGTCCCCGGGTCACGTGGGGTCCCCGGCCCGGGTCCCTGGGTTGCATTGGGACACCAGCGCCGGATCACCGGGTCCTGTCGGGTCCCCAGCCCGGGTCCCCTGGACGGGTCGTTACCCCGGCCCCGTGTCAACGGGTCATGTCAAGACCCAGGCCCGGGTCCCTAGGTTGTATTGTTACCCTGGCCCCGGGTCACCGGGTCATGTCTGGTACCCAGCCTGGTTCCCAGGTTCCGATGACCACCCCGGCACCAGGACCCCGGGTAATGTTGGGTACCCGGCCCTGGTCCCCGGGATGGGTTGGGACCCCGGCCCCGGGTCAAAGAGTCGTGTCGGGTCGCTGCCCCGGGTACCAGTGTCGGGTGACCACCCCGGCCCCAGGTCCCCGGGTCATGTGGGGACCCCGGCCCGGGTCCCCTGGACAGGTCGTTACCCCGGCACCGGGTCACCGGGTCACGTCGGGTCCCCGGACCAGGTCCCAGGGTCGGGTGACCACCCCGACCCCAGGTCCCCGGGTCATGTTGGGTACCCAGCCTGGTTCACAGGTTCCGGTGACCACCCCGGCACCAGGACCCCGGGTGACGTGGGGACCCCGGCCCCAGGTCACCGGGTCAGGTCCGGATCCCAGCCCCAGGTCACCGGGTCATGTCGGGTCCAAGGCCCAGGTACCAGCGTCGGGTGACCACCCCGGCCCCGGGAGACGGGGTCATACTGGGTCCCCGGCCCGGGTCCCCGGGACGGGTCGGGACCCAGGCCCCGGGGCACTGGGTCCTGTCGGGTCCCCGGCCCGGGTCCCATCGACGGGTTGTTACCCCGGCCCCGGGTCACCGGGTCATGCCGGTTACCCAGCCCAGGAACCAGGTTCGGGTCTTGACCCTGGCCCCGGGTCACTGGCTCATGTCGGGTCATCGGCCTCGGTCCCAGGGTCAGGTGATCACCCTGGCCCCAGGTCCTCGGTTTGGGTTGGGTCTCCGGTCCGGTTCTCCGGGTAGGGTCGGGACCCAGGCCCCGGGTCACCGGGTCATGTCGGGTCAATGGCCTGGGTACCAGGGTCTGGTGACCACCCCGACCCCAGGTCCCCGGGTCATGTCGGGTCCCCGGACCAGGTCCCCGAATCCGGACGATACCACAGCCCCAGGTCACCAGGTAATGTCGGGTCCCAGGCCGGGGTCCCCAGGTCGGGTTTTTACGCCTGCCCCAGGTCACCGGGTAAGGTCGGGACCGCGGACCCGGGTCACCGGGTCATGTCGGGTACCCAGCCTGGTTCCCAGGTTCCGGTGACCACCCTGGCACCAGGACCCCGGGTCACGTGGGGACCCCGGCCCCGGGTCACCGGGTCAGGTCGGGACCCCGGACCCAGGACACCGGGTCATGTCGGGACCCAGGCCCGGGTCCCCAGGTTGGATTGTTATCCTGGCCCCGGGTCACCGGGTCATGTCTGGTACCCAGCCTGGTTCCCAGGTTCCGATGACCACCCCGGCACCAGGACCCCGGGTAATGTTGGGTAGCTGGCCCTCGTCCCGGGACGGGTCGGGACCCCGGCCCTGGGTCACCGGGTCAGGTCGGGACCCCGGACCCAGGTCCCCGGGATGGGTCGGGACCCAGGCCCCGGGTCACGGGGTCGTGTTGGGTCGCTGCCCCGAGTACCAGCGTCGGGTGACCACCCCAGCCACGGGAGACGGGGTCATACCGGGTCCCCGGCCCGGGTCCCCGGGTCGGGTCGGGACCCCGGCCCCGGGTCACAGGGTCATGACAGGTCCCTGGCACGGGTGCCACGTTCGGGTTCCTACCCCGATCCCAGGTCCCCGGATCGGGTTGGGTCCCTGGCCGGGGTCCCTGGGTCTGGTCGGGACCCCAACTCCGTATCACAGAGTCCTGTCGGGTCCCCGGCCCGGGTCCCTTCGACGGGTTGTTATCCCGGCCCTGGGTCACCGGGTCATGTCGGGTCCCCGGCCCGGGTCCCCTGGACGGGTCGTTACCCCGGCCCCGGGTCACCGGGTCATGTCGGGACCCAGGCCCGAGTTCCTGGGTTGGATTGTTACCCAGGCCCCGGGTCAACGGGTCATGTCTGTTACCCAGCCTGGTTCCCATGTTCCAATGACCACTCCGGCACCAGGACCCCGGGTCACGTGGGGTCCCCCGCCCGGGTCCCCGGGATGGGTCGTTACCCCGGCCCCCGGTCACCGGGTCATGTCGGGTCGCTGCCCCGGGTACCAGCGTCGGGTGACCACCCCGGCCCTGGGAGACGGGGTCATACCGGGTCCCCGGCCCGGGTCCCCGGGACGGGTCGAGACCCCGGCCCCGCGTCACAGGGTCATGACAGGTCCCCGGCACGGGTGCCAGGTTCGGTCCCTACCCCGATCCCAGGTCCCCGGATCGGGTTGGGTCCCTGGCCAGGGTCCCTGGGTCTGGTCGGGACCCCAACTCCGTATCACAGGGTCCTGTCGGGTTCCTGGCCCGGCTCCCCTCAACGGGTTGTTACCCCGGCCCCGGGTCACCGGGTCATGTCGGGTCCCCGGACCAGGTCCCAGGGTCGGGTAACCACCCCGACCCCAGGTCCCCGTGTCATGTCGGGTACCCGGCCTTGTTCCCAGGTTCCGGTGACCACCCCGGCACCAGGACCCCGGGTGACGTGGGGACCCCGGCCCCAGGTATCTGGGTCACGTGGGGACCCCGGCCCCAGGTCACCGGGTCAGGTTGGGACCCCGGCACCAGGTCACTGGGTCATGTCGAGTCCCTGGTCAGGGTCCCCTGGATGGGTCGTGATCCCGGCCCTGGGTCACCGGGTTATGTCGGGTCGCTGCCCCGGGTACCAGCGTCAGGTGACCACCCCGGCCCTGGGAGACGGGGTCATACCGGGTCCCCGGCCCGGGTCCACGGGACGGGTCGGTACCCCGGCCCCGGGTCACAGGGTCATGACAGGTCCCCGGCACGGGAACCAGGCTCGGGTCGGGACCCCGGCCCCGGGTCACTGGCTCATGTCGGGTCAACGGCCTGGGTCCCAGGATCGGGTGATCACCCTGGCCCCAGGTCCTCGGTTTGGGTTGCGTTTCCGGTCCCGTTCTCTGGGTAGGGTTGGGACCCCGAACCCAGGTCACCGGGTCATGTCAGTCCCGGATCCAGGTACCCGGGTCGAGTGACCACCCCGGCCCTGGGAGACGGGGTCATACCGGGTCCCCGGCCCGGCTCCCGGGGTCGGGTCGTTTCCGTGGCCCCGGGTCACCGGATCATGTCGGGTACCCAGCCCGGGCACCAGGGTCAGGTCGGGACCCCGACTCCAGGTCACCGGGTCATGTCGGGTCCCAGGCCCGGGTCCCCGGGTCGGCTTGTTACCCTTGTCCCGGGTTACCCGATCATGTCTAGTACCCGGCCTGGTTCCCAGGTTCCGGGAACCCTGGATGGGTCCCCTGGATGGGTCGTGATCCCGGCCCCGGGTCACTGGGTCATGTCGGTTCCCTGCGCCGGGTACCAGTGTCGGGTGACCACCCCGGCCCCAGGTCCCCGGGTCAAGTGGGGTCCCCGGCCCGGGTCCCCGGGTTGCATCGGGATACCAGCCCCGGGTCACAGGGTCATGTTTGGTACCCAGCCCGGGCACCAGTTTCGGGTCCCTACCCCGATCCCAGGTCCCCGGATTGGGTTGGGTCCCTGGCCGGGATCCCTGGGTCTGGTCGAGACCCCGGCTCCGCATCACCAGGTCCTGTCGGGTCCCCGGCTCGGGTCCCCGGGATGGGTCGTTACCCCGGCCCCGGGTCACCGGGTCATGTCGGGTCCCCGGCCTGGGTCCCAGGTTCCGGTGACCACGCCGGCACAATGACCCCGGGTCACGTGGGGACCCCGGCCCCAGGTCAGCGGGTCATGTGGGGACCCCGGCCCCAGGTCACCGGGTCAGGTCGGGACCCCAGAACCAGGTCACCGGGTCATGTCGGGACCCAGGCCCGGGTCCCCGGTTTGGATTGTTACCCTGGCCCCGGGTCACCGGGTCATGTCTGGTACCCAGCCTGGTTCCCAGGTTCCGATGACCACCCCGGCACCAGGACCCCGGGTAATGTTGGGTACCCGGCCCTGGTCCCCGGGATGGGTCGGGACCCCGGCCCCGGGTCACCGGGTCATGTCGGGTTTGTTCCCCGGGTACCAGTGTCGGGTGACCACCCCGGCCCCAGGTCCACGGGTCACGTGGGGTCCCCTGCCCGGGTCCCCGGGTTGCTTCGGGATACCAGCGCCGGATCACTGGGTCCTGTTGGATCCCTCGCCCGGGTCCCCTGGACGGGTCATTATCCCGGCCCCGGGTCACCGGATCATGTCCGGTCCCTGGACAAGGTCCCAGGGTCGGGTGACCACCCTGGCCCCAGGTCCTCGGTTTGGGTTGGGTCTCCGGTCTGGTTCCCCGAGTTGCATCGGGACCCCGGCCCCAGTTCACCGGGTCATATCGGGTACCCAGCCCGGGAACCAGGTTCGGGTCGGGACCCCGGCCCCGGGTCACTGGCTCATGTCGGGTCAATGGCCTGGGTACCACGGTCGGGTGACCACCCTGGCCCCAGGTCTTCGGTTTGGGTTGGGTCTCCGGTCCGGTTCCCCGGGTAGGGTTGGGACCCCGAACCCGGGTCACCGGGTCATGTCGGTCCCTGATCCAGGTACCCGGGTCGGGTGACCACCCCGGCCCTGGGAGACGGGGTCATACCGGGTCCCCGGCCCGGGTCCCCGGGACGGGTCGGGACCCCGGCCCCGGGGCACTGGGTCATGTCGGGTCAACGGCCTGGGTACCAGGGTCTGGTGACCACCCCGACCCCAGGTCCCCGGGTCATGTCGGGTCCCCGACCCAGGTCCCCGAGTCCGGTCGACACCACAGCCCCGGGTCACCAGGTCATGTTGGGTCCCTTGTCCAGCTCCCCAGGTCGGATCGGGACTTCCGCCCCGGGTCCCAAGAGTCATATTGTGTCCCCGGCCCGGGTCCCAAGGTCGGTCAGGACCCCGGCCGTGGGCGACCGGGTCATGTCGGATCCCCGTCACAGGTCCCCGGGTCGGATAAGGACCCCGACCCCAGGTCACCGGGTCATGTCCTGTCCCCGGCCCGGGTCCCCGGTTTGGGTCGTTACCCTGGCTTCGGGTCACCGGGTCATGTCGGGTCCCTGCCCCAGGTACCAGTGTCGGGTGACCACCCCGGCCCCAGGTCCCCGGGTCACGTGGGGTCCCCTGCCAAGGTCCCCGGGTTGCATCGGGACACCAGCCCCAGGTCACCGGGTCATGTTGGGTACCCAGCCCGGGCACCAGGTTCTGGTCGGGACCCCGGCCCTGGGTCACAGGGTCATGACAGGTCCCCGGCCCGGGTACCAGGTTCGGGTCCCTACCCCTATCCCAGGTGCCCGGATCGGGTTTGGTCCCTGGCCGGGGTCCCTGGGTCTGGTTGGGACCCCGGCTCTGGATCACCGGGTCCTGTCGGGTCCCTGGCCTGGGTCCCAGGGTTGGGTGACCACCCCGGCCCCGGGTCACCGGGTCATGTCGTGTACCCAGCCCGGGTCCCCGTGTCGGGTCATTACCCTGGCCCCAGGTCACCTGGTCATGTCTGGTACCTGGCCTGGTTCCCAGGTTCAGGTGACCACCCCGGCACCAGGACCCTGGGTCACGTGGGGACCCCGGCCCCAGGTCAGCGGGTCACGTGGGGGCCCCGGGGCACTGGGTCATGTCGGGTCAACGGCCTGGGTACCCGGGTCTGGTGACCACCCCGACCCCAGGTCCCGGGGTCATGTTGAGTCCCCGGACCAGGTCCCCGAGTCCAGTCGACACCCCAGACCCGGGTCACCGGGTCATGTCGGGTACCCAGCCCGGGCACCAGGGTCAGGTCTGGACCCCAGCCCCAGGTCACCAGGTCATGTCGGGTACCCAGCCTGGTTTCCCGGTTCCAGTGACCACCCCGGCACCAGGACCCCGGGTGATGTTGGGTACCCGGCCCTGGTCCCCGGGATTGGTCGGGACCCCGGCCCCTGGTCAACGGACAATGTCGTGTCCCTGCCCCGGGTACCAGTGTCTGGTCGTTACCCTGGCCCCGGGTCACCGGGTCATGTCGTGTACCCAGCCCGGGTCCCAGGGTCAGGTCGAGACCCCGGCCCCAGGTCACCGGGTCATGTCGGGTCCCAGGCCCGGGTCCCCGGGTTAGGTTGTTACCCTTGCCCCGGGTTACCGGGTCATGTCTGGTACCCGGCCTGGTTCCCAGGTTCCGGTGACCACCCCGGCACCAGGACCCCGGGTAATGTTCGGTACCTGGCCCTGGTCCCAGGGATGGGTCGGGACCCCGGCCCTGGGTCACTGGGTCATGTCGGTTCCCTGCGCCGGGTACCAGTGTCGGGTGACGACCCCGGCCCCAGGTCCCCGGGTCATGTCAGATCCCCGGCCTGGGTCCCAGGGTCGGGTGACTACCCTGGCCCCGGTTCACTGGGTCATGTCTTGTACCCAGCCCGGGCACCAGTGTCAGGTTGGGACCCTGGCCCCAGGTCACCGGGTCATGTCGGATCCCAAGCCCGGGTCCCCGGGTCGGGTTGTTACCGTTGCCCAAGGTCACAGGGTTATGACAAGTCCCCGGCCCGGGTACCAGGTTCGGGTCCCTACCCCGATCCCAGGTCTCCGGATCGGGTTGGGTCCCTGGCCGGGGTCCCTGGGTCTGGTCGGGACCCCGGCTCCGGATCACCGGGTCCTGTCGGGTCCCCGGCCTGGGTCCCAGAGTCGGGTTGTTACCCAGTCCCCTGATCACCGGGTCATGTCGGGTACCCAGCCTGGGCACCAGGTTCGGGTTGGGACCCCGGCCCCGGGTCACCGGGTCATGTCGAGTACCCAGCCCGGGCACCAGGGTCAGGTCGGGACCCCGGCCCCAGGTCCCCGGGTCCTGTCGTGTCCCCGGCCTGGTTCCCAGGTTCCGGTGACCACCCCGGCCCCAGGACCCCGGGTGACGTGGGGACCCCGGCCCCAGGTATCCGGGTCACGTGGGGACCCCGGCCCCAGGTCACCGGGTCAGGTTGGGACCCCGGCACCAGGTCACCGGGTCATGTCGGGTCCCTGGTCAGGGTCCCCGGGATGGGTTGGGATCCCGGCCCTGGGTCACCGGGTTCTGTCGGGTCCCCGGCCCGGGTCCCCAGGACAGGTCGGGACCCCGGCCCTGGGTCACAGGGTCATGACAGGTCCCCGGCCCGGGTGCCAGGTTCGGGTCCCTACCCCGATCCCAGGTCCCCGGATCGGGTTGGGTCCCTGGCCGGGGTCCCTGGGTCTGGTCGGTACCCCGGCTCCGGATCACCGGGTCCTGTCGGGTCCCCGGCCTGGGTCCCACGGTTGGGTGACCACCCCGGCCCCGGGTCACCAGGTCATGTCGTGTATCCAGCCCGGGTCCCCAGATCGGGTCGTTACCCTGGCCCCGGGTCACCGGGTTATGTCGGGTACCCAGCCCAGGCACCAGGGTCCGGTCGGGACCCCGGCCCCAGGTCACCGGGTCATGTCGGGTACCCGGCCTGGTTCCCAGGTTCCGGTGATCACCCCGGCACCAGGACCCCGGGTCACATGGGGTCCCCGACACGGGTCCCTGGGTCAGGTCGGTACCCCAGCCCCAGGTCACCGGATCATGTCGGGTACCCAGCCCGGGAACCAGGTTCGGGTCGGGACCCAGGCCCCGGGTCACTGGCTCATGTCGGGTCAACGGCCTGGGTACCACGGTCGGGTGACCACCCTGGTCCCAGGTCCTCGGTTTGGGTTGGGTCTCCGGTCCGGTTCCCCGGGTAGGGTTGGGACCCCGACCAGGGTCACCGGGTCATGTCGGTCCCTGATCCGGGTACCCGGGTCGGGTGACCACCCGGCCCAGAGACGGGGTCATACCGGGTCCCCGGCCCGGGTCCCCGGGACGGGTCGGGACCCCGGCCCCGGGGCACTGGGTCATGTCGGGTCAACGGCCTGGGTACCAGGGTCTGGTGACCACCCCGACCCCAGGTCCCCGGGTCATGTCGGGTCCCCGACCCAGGTCCCCGGTTCAGGTCGGGACCCTGGCCCCAGGTCACCGGGTCATGTTGGGTCCCCGACCCAGGTCCCCGAGTCCGGTCGACACCACAGCCCCGGGTCACCGGGTCATGTTGATTCCCTTGTCCAGCTCCCAAGGTCGGATCGGGACTTCCGCCCCGGGTCCCAAGAGTCATATTGTGTCCCCGGCCCGGGTCCCAAGGTCGGTCAGGACCCCGGCCGTGGGCGACCGGGTCATGTCGGATCCCCGTCACAGGTCCCCGGGTCGGATAAGGACCCCGACCCCAGGTCACCTGGTCATGTCGTGTCCCCGGCCCGGGTCCCCTGGACGGGTCGTTACCCCGGCCCCGGGTCACCGGGTCATGTTGGGTAACCGGGTCGGGTGACCACCCTGGCCCCGGGAAACGGGGTCATACCGGGTCCCCGGCCTGGGTCCCCGGGACGGGTCGGGACCCTGGCCACAGGGCGCTGAGTTATGTCGGGTCAACAGCCTGGGTACCAGAGTCTGCTGACCACCCTGACCCCAGGTCCCCGGGTCATGTCGTGTCCCCGGCCCGGGTCCCAGGGTCAGGTCGGGACCCCGGCCCCAGGTCACCGGGTCATGACAGGTCCCCGGCCCGGGTGCCAGGTTCGGGTCCCTACCCCGATCCCAGGTCCCCGGATCGGGTTGGGTCCCTGGCCGGGGTCCCTGGGTCTGGTCGGTACCCCGGCTCCGGATCACCGGGTCCTGTCGGGTCCCCGGCCTGGGTCCCACGGTTGGGTGACCACCCCGGCCCCGGGTCACCAGGTCATGTCGTGTATCCAGCCCGGGTCCCCAGATCGGGTCGTTACCCTGGCCCCGGGTCACCGGGTTATGTCGGGTACCCAGCCCAGGCACCAGGGTCCGGTCGGGACCCCGGCCCCAGGTCACCGGGTCATGTCGGGTACCCGGCCTGGTTCCCAGGTTCCGGTGATCACCCCGGCACCAGGACCCCGGGTCACATGGGGTCCCCGACACGGGTCCCTGGGTCAGGTCGGTACCCCAGCCCCAGGTCACCGGATCATGTCGGGTACCCAGCCCGGGAACCAGGTTCGGGTCGGGACCCAGGCCCCGGGTCACTGGCTCATGTCGGGTCAACGGCCTGGGTACCACGGTCGGGTGACCACCCTGGCCCCAGGTCCTCGGTTTGGGTTGGGTCTCCGGTCCGGTTCCCCGGGTAGGGTTGGGACCCCGACCAGGGTCACCGGGTCATGTCGGTCCCTGATCCGGGTACCCGGGTCGGGTGACCACCCGGCCCAGAGACGGGGTCATACCGGGTCCCCGGCCCGGGTCCCCGGGACGGGTCGGGACCCCGGCCCCGGGGCACTGGGTCATGTCGGGTCAACGGCCTGGGTACCAGGGTCTGGTGACCACCCCGACCCCAGGTCCCCGGGTCATGTCGGGTCCCCGACCCAGGTCCCCGGTTCAGGTCGGGACCCTGGCCCCAGGTCACCGGGTCATGTTGGGTCCCCGACCCAGGTCCCCGAGTCCGGTCGACACCACAGCCCCGGGTCACCGGGTCATGTTGATTCCCTTGTCCAGCTCCCAAGGTCGGATCGGGACTTCCGCCCCGGGTCCCAAGAGTCATATTGTGTCCCCGGCCCGGGTCCCAAGGTCGGTCAGGACCCCGGCCGTGGGCGACCGGGTCATGTCGGATCCCCGTCACAGGTCCCCGGGTCGGATAAGGACCCCGACCCCAGGTCACCTGGTCATGTCGTGTCCCCGGCCCGGGTCCCCTGGACGGGTCGTTACCCCGGCCCCGGGTCACCGGGTCATGTTGGGTAACCGGGTCGGGTGACCACCCTGGCCCCGGGAAACGGGGTCATACCGGGTCCCCGGCCTGGGTCCCCGGGACGGGTCGGGACCCTGGCCACAGGGCGCTGAGTTATGTCGGGTCAACAGCCTGGGTACCAGAGTCTGCTGACCACCCTGACCCCAGGTCCCCGGGTCATGTCGTGTCCCCGGCCCGGGTCCCAGGGTCAGGTCGGGACCCCGGCCCCAGGTCACCGGGTCATGTCGCGTCCCAAGCCCGGGTCCCCGGGTCGGGTTGTTACCGTTGCCCAAGGTCACAGGGTCATGACAAGTCCCCGGCCCGGGTACCAGGTTCAGGTCCCTACCCCGATCCCAGGTCCCCGGATCGGGTTGGGTCCCTGGCCGGGGTCCCTGGGTCAGGTCGGGACCCCGGCTCCGGATCACCGGGTCCTGTCGGGTCCCCGGCCTGGGTCCCAGAGTCGGGTTGTTACCCGGTCCCCGGGTCACCGGGTCATGTCGGGTATCCAGCCCGGGCACCAGGGTCAGGTTGGGACCCCGGCCCCGGGTCACCGGGTCATGTCGGGTAACCGGGTCGGGTGACCACCCCGGCCCAAGGAAACGGGGTCATACCGGGTCCCCGGCCTGGGTCCCCGGGACGGGTCGGGACCCTGGCCACAGGGCGCTGAGTCATGTCGGGTCAACGGCCTGGGTACCAGAGTCTGCTGACCACCCTGACCCCAGGTCCCCGGGTCATGTCGTGTCCCCGGCCCGGGTCCCAGGGTCAGGTCGGGACCCCGGCCCCAGGTCTCCGGGTCATGTCTGTTCCTATCCCCGGGTACCAGTGTCGGGGGACCACCCCGGCCCCAGGTCCCCGGGTCATGTGGGGTCCCCGGCCTGGGTCCCAGGGTCGGGTGACTACCCTGGCCCCGGTTCACTGGGTCATGTCGTGTACCCAGCCCGGGCACCAGTGTCAAGTTGGGACCCTGGCCCCAGGTCACCGGGTCATGTCGCGTCCCAAGCCCGGGTCCCCGGGTCGGGTTGTTACCGTTGCCCAAGGTCACAGGGTCATGACAAGTCCCCGGCCCGGGTACCAGGTTCGGGTCCCTACCCCGATCCCAGGTCCCCGGATCGGGTTGGGTCCCTGGCCGGGGTCCCTGGGTCTGGTTGGGACCCCGGCTCCGGATCACCGGGTCCTGTCGGGTCCCCGGCCTGGGTCCCAGAGTCGGGTTGTTACCCGGTCCCCGGGTCACCGGGTCATGTCGGGTATCCAGCCCGGGCACCAGGGTCAGGTCGGGACCCCGGCTCCAGGTCCCCGGGTCATGTCGGGTCCCCGGCCCGGGTCCCAGGGTCTGGTCGTTACCCCAGCCCCGGGTCACCAGGTCATGTCGGGTCCCTGCCCCGGGTACCAGTGTCGGGTGACCACCCCGGCCCCAGGTCCCCGGGTCACGTGGGGTCTCCGGCCCGAGTCCCCGGGTTGCATTGGGACACCAGCTCCGTGTCACGGGTCATGTTGGGTACCCAGCCTGGGCACCAGGTTCGGGTTGGGACCCCGGCCCCGGGTCACCGGGTCATGTCGAGCACCCAGCCCGGGCACCAGGGTCAGGTCGGGACCCCGGCCCCAGGTCCCCGGGTCCTGTCGTGTCCCCGGCCTGGTTCCCAGGTTCCGGTGACCACCCCGGCACCAGGACCCCGGGTGACGTGGGGACCCCGACCCCAGGTCTCCGGGTCATGTCGTGTCCCTGGCCCGGGTCCCAGGGTCGGGTGACCACCCCGGCCCCAGGTCCCCGGGTCACGTGGGGTCCCCGGCCAGGGTCCCCGGGTTGCATTGGGACACCAGCTCCGTGTCACGGGTCATGTCGGGTACCCAGCCCGGGCACCAGGTTCGGGTTGGGACCCCGGCCCTGGGTCACAGGGTCATGACAAGTCCCCGGCCCGGGTACCAGGTTCGGGTCCCTATCCCGATCCCAGGTGCCCGGATCGGGTTGGGTCCCTGGCCGGGGTCCCTGGGTCTGGTCGGGACCCCGGCTCCGGATCACCGGGTCCTGTCGGTTCCCCGGCCTGGGTCCCAGGGTCGGGTTGTTACCCTGTCCCTGGGTCACTGGGTTCTGTCGGGTCCCCGGCCCGGGTCCCCAGGTCGGGTTGTTACCCCGGCCCCCGGTCACCGGGTCATGTCGGGTCCCCAGCCCGGGTGCCAGGTTCGGGTCCCTACCCCGATCCAAGGTACTTGGATCGGGTTGGGTTCCTGGCCGGGGTCTCTGGGTCTGGTCGGGACCCCGGCTCCGGATCATCGGGTCCTGTCAGGTCACCGGCCTTGGTCCCAGGGTCGGGTGGTTACCCTGGCCCCGGGTGACCGGGTCATGTCAGGTACCCGCCTGGTTCCCAGGTTCCGATGACCACCCTCCACCAGGACCCCGGGTTATGTTGGGTACCCGGCCCTGGTCCCCGGGATGGGTCGGGACCCCGGCCCCGGGTCACCGGGTCATGTCGCGTCAACGGCCTGGGTCCAAGGGTTGGGTGACCACCCTGGTCCCAGGTCCTCGGTTTGGGTTGGGTCTCCGGTCCGGTTCCCTGGGTAGGGTTGGGACTCCGAAACCGGGTCACCGGGTCATGTCGTGTCCCCGGCCCGGGTCCCCGGGTCGGGTCGTTACCCTGGCCCCGGGTGACCGGGTCATGTCAGGTACCCAGCCCGGGCACCAGGGTCAGGTCGGAACCCCGACCCCAGGTCACAGGGTCACTTGGGGTCCCCGGCCCCAGGTCACCGGGTTAGGTCGGGACCCCGGCCCCAGGTCACAGGGTCATGTCGGGTCCAAGGCCCGGGCCCCCGGGTCTGATTGTTACCGTTGCCCCGGGTAACCGTGTCATGTCTGGTACCCGGCCTGATTCCCAGGTTCCAATGACCACTCCGGCACCAGGACCCCGGGTAATGTTGGGTACCCGGCCCTGGTCCCCGGGATGGGTCAGGAACCCGGCCCCGGGTCACCGGGTCATGTCGGCTCGCTGCCCCGGTTTCCAGCGTCGGGCGACCACCCCGGCCCCTGGAGACGGGGTCATACCGGGTCCCCGGCCCGGGTCCCCGGGACGGGTCAGGACCCCGGCACTGGGGCAGTGGGTCATGTCGGGTCAACGGCCTGGGTACCAGGGTCGGGTGACCACCCCGACCCCAGGTCCCCAGGTCGTGTCGGGTCTCCGGACCAGGTCCCCGAGTCTGGTTGACACCCCAGCCCCGGGTCACCGGGTCATGTCGGATCGCCGTCCTGGGTCCCCCGGTCGGATAAGGACCCCGACCCCAGGTCCCCGGGTCATGTCGTGTCCCCGGCCCGGGTCCCCGGGTCGGGTCGTTACCCTGGCCCCAGGTCACCGGGTTATGTCGGGACCCTGCCCAGGGTACCAGTGTCAGGTAGGGACCCCGGCCCCTGGTCACCGGGTCATGTCAGGTCCCTGGCCTGGGTCCCAGGGTCGGGTAACCACCCTGGCCCCAGGTCCTCGGTTTGGGTTCGGTCTCCGGTCCGGTTCCCCGGGTAGGGTTGGGACCCCGAACCCGGGTCACCGGGTCATGTCGGTCCCTGATCCAGGTACCCAGGTCGGGTGACCACCCCGGCCCTGGGAGACGGGGTCATACCGGGTCCCCGGCCCGCGTCCTCGGAACGGGTCGGGACCCCGGCCCCGGGGCACTGGGTCATGTCGGGTCAACGGCCTGGGTACCAGGGTCTGGTGACCACCCCGACCCCAGGTCCCCGGGTCATGTCGGGTCCCCGCACCAGGTCCCCGAGTCCGGTCGACACCACAGCCCCGGGTCACCAGGTCATGTTGGGTCCACGGTCCGGCTCCCCAAGTTGGATCGGGACTCCCATCCCGGGTCCCAAGGGTCATATTGTGTCCCCGGCCCGGGTCCCCGGCTCGGGCTGGGATCCCGACCCCAGGTCACCGGGTCATGTCGTGTCCCCGGCCCGGGTTCCCGGCTCGGGTCGTTACCCTGACCCCGGGTCACCGGGTCATGTCGGGTACCCAGCAAGGGCACCAGGGTCAGGTCAAGACCCCGGCCCCACGTCACCGGGTCATGTCGGGTACCCGGCCTGGTTCCCAGGTTCCGGCGACCACCCCGGCACCAGGACCCCGGGTAATGTTGGGTACCCGGCCCTGGTCCCCAGCATGGGTCGGGAACCCGGCCCCGGGTCAACGGACAATGTCGGGTCCCTGCCCCAGGTACCAGTGTCGGGTGACCACCCCAGCCCCAGGTCCACGGGTCACGTGGGGTCCCCGGCCAGGGTCCCCGGGTTGTATCGGGACACCAGCTCCGGGTCACCGGGTCATGTCGGGTACCCAGCCTGGGCACCAGTTTCGGGTTGGGACCCCGGCCCCGGGTCACAGGGTCATGACAGGTCCCCGGCCCGGGTACCAGGTTCGGGTCCCTACCCCGATCCCAGGTCCCCAGATCGGGTTGGGTCCCTGGCCGGGGTCCTGGGGTCTAGTCGGGACCCCGGCTCCGGATCACCGGGTCCTGTCGGTTCCCCGGCCTGGGTCCCAGAGTCGGGTTGTTACCCTGTCCCTGGGTCACTGGGTTCTGTCGGGTCCCCGGCCCGGGTCCCCGGGTCGGGTTTTTACCCTGGCCCCGGGTCACCGGGTCATGTCGGGTACCCGTCCTGGTTCCCAGGTTCCAGTGACCACCCCGGCACCAGGACCCCGGGTTACGTGGGGTCCCCGGCCCCGGTCCCCCGGTCTGGTTTTTACCCTGGCCCCGGGTCACCGGGTCATGTCGGGTACCTGGCCTGAGTCCCAGGGTCTGGTGACCACCCCGACCCCAGGTCCCCGGGTCATGTCGCGTCCCCGCACCAGGTCCCCGAGTCCGGTTGACACCCCAGCCCCCGGGTCCCAAGGGTCATATTGTGTCCCCGGCCCGGGTCCCCGGGTCGGGTCGGGACCCCGGCCGTGGGCAATCGGGTCATGTCGTGTCCCCGGCCAGGGTCCCCGGGTCGGGTCGTTACCCTGGCCCCAGGTCACCGGGTCATGTCGAGTCCCCGGACCAGGTCCCCGAGTCCGGTCGACACCCCAGCCCCAGGTCACCGGGTCATGTCGGGTCCCTGCCCCAGGTACCAGTGTCAAGTCGTTACCCCGACCCCGGCCCTGGGAGACGGGGTCATAACGGGTCCCCGGCCCGGGTCCCCAGGACGGGTCGGGACCCAGGCTCCGGGGCACTGGGTCATGTCGGGTCAACGGCCTGGGTACCAGGGTCTGGTGACCACCCCGACCCCAGGTCCCCGGGTCATGTAGGGTCCCAGGCCTTGGTCCCCGGGTTGGACTGTTACCCTGGCCCTGGGTCACCGGTTCATGTCTGGTACCCAGCCTGGTTCCCAGGTTCCGATGACCACCCCGGCACCAGGACCCCGAGTAATGTTGGGTACCCGGCCCTGGTCCGCGGGATGGGCCGGGACGCCGGCCTGGGGCACTGGGTCATGTCGGGTCAACATCCTGGGTACCAGGGTCTGGTGAGCACCCCGACACCAGGTCCCCGGGTCACGTGGGGTCCCCTTCCCGGCTCCCCGGGTCGGGTTGCGACCCGGGACCCGGGTCACAGAGTCATGTCGGGTCCCTGGCCCCCAAGGTTGCCGGTTCGATTCCCCGTAGGGGCCGAAACCACCCGGGTCGGGTCGGGTGCCCGGGTGGTGCCACCTGGTAATGTCGGGACCCCCGCCACCGAGGTGACCGGTTCGACTCCCTATAGGGGCCGAAACCCACCGGGTCGGGTCGGTTGGCGTCACAGGGTGATGTCAGGACCCCGGCACCCGAGGTCCCAGGTTTGATTCCCCATACCGGCCAAAAAACCCCGGGTCGAGTCGTGTCCCCGCGTGGCATCACAGGGTGATGTCGGGACCCCGGAACCCGAGGTCCCACGATCGATTCCCCATACCGGCCAAAAAACCCCGGGTTAGATCGGGTTCCTTGGTGGCATCACAGGGTAATGTCAGGACGCCGGCACCCGAGGTCCCTCGTTCGATTCCCCATACCGGCCCTTGGACCCCTGGTCGGGTCGGGTCCCTGGGTGGCGTCACAGGGTGATGTCAGGACCCCGGCACCCGAGGTCGCACGTTCGATTCCCCATACCGGCCAAAAAACCCCGGGTCTCGTTGGGTCCCCGGGTGGCGTCACAGGGTGATGTCGGGACCCCGGCACCCGAGGTCCCAAGTTCGATTCCCCATACCGGCCAAAAAAACCCGGGTTGGATCGGGTCCCCGGGTGGCGTCACAGGGTGATGTCGGAACCCCGGCACGCGAGGTCCCACGTTCGATACCCCATACAGGCCAAAAAAATTTCGGGTCGGCTCGGGTCCCCGGGTGGTGTCACAGGGTGATGTCGGGACCCTGGCATGCGAGGTCCCAGCTTCAATTCCCCATACCGGCCAAAAAACCCCGGGTCGGGTCGGGTCCCCGGGTGGCGTCACAGGGTGATGTCGGGATTCCGGCACGCGAGGTCCCAAGTTCAATTCCCCATACCGGTCAAAAAAATTCCGGCTCGGGTCGGGTCCCCGGGTGGCGTCACAGGGTGCTGTCGGGACCCTGGCACCCGAGGTCCCAGGTTCGATTCCCCATACCGGCCCCTGGACCCCGGGTTGGGTCGGGTCCCCGGGTGGCGTCACAGGGTGATGTCGGGACCCCGGCACGCGAGGTCCCAGGTTCAATTCCCCATACCGGCCAAAAAACCACGGGTCGGGTCGGGTCCCCGGGTGGCGTCACAGGGTGATGTCGGGATCCCGGCACCCAAGGTCCCAGGTTCGATTCCCCATACCGGCCAAAAAACCCCAGGTCGGGTCGGGTCCCCGGGTGGCGTCACATGGTGATGTCGAGACCCCGGCACCCGAGGTCCCAGGTTCGATTCCCCATACCAGCCCATAGACCCCGGGTCAGGTCGGGTCCCCGGGTTGCGTTACAGGGTGCTGACGGGACCCCGGCACCCAAGGTCCCACGTTCGATTCCCCATACCGGCCAAAAAACCCCGGGTCGGGTTGTGTCCCCGGGTGGCGTCACAGGGTGATATTGGGACCCGGACACCCGAGGTCCCAGGTTCAATTCCCCATACCGGCCCAAAAACCATAGGTCGGGTCCCCGGGTGGCATCACAGGGTGATGTCGGGACCCCGGCACCCGAGAACCCACGTTCGATTCCCCATACCGGCCCCTGGACCCCGTGTCGTGTTGGGTCCCTGGCTAGCCTCACAGGGTAATGTCGAGACCCCGGCATCGAGGTCCGAGGTTTGATTCCCCATTCGGGCCAAAAAACCACGTGTCGGGTCCCCGGGTGGCGTCACAGGGTGATGTCGAGACCCCGGCACCCGAGGTCCCACGTTCGATTCCCCATACCGGCCAAAAAACCCCGGGTCGGGTCGTGTCCCCAGGTGGCGTCACAGGGTGCTGTGGGGACCCCGGAACCCGAGGTCCCACGATTGATTCCCCATACCGGCCAAAAAACCCCGGGTCAGGTCGGGTGTCCGGGTGGCGTCACAGGGTGATATTGGTACCCCGGCACCCGACGTCCCACGTTCCATTCCTTGTACCAGCCCCTGTACCCTGGGTCGGGTATGGTCCCCAGGTGGCGTCACAGGGTGATGTCGGGACCCCGGCACCCGACGTCCCACGTTCCATTCCCCGTACCGGCCCCTGGACCCCAGCTCAGGTCGGGTCCCCGGGTGGCGTCACAGGGTGATGTCGGGACCCCGGCACCCGACGTCCCACGTTCCCTTCCCCGTACCGGCCCCTGGACCCCGGCTCGGGTCGGGTCCCCGGGTGGCGTCACAGGGTGATGTCGGGACCCCGGCACCCGAGGTCCCACGTTCGATTCCCCATACCGGCCAAAAAACCCCAGGGCGGGTCGGGTCCCCGGGTGGCGTCACAGGGTGATGTCGGGACCCTGGCACGCGAGGTCCCAGGTTCGATTCCCCATACCGGCCAAAAAACCCCGGGTCGGGTCGGGTCCCCAGGTGGCGTCAGAGGGTGATGTCGGGACCCTGGCACCCGAGGTCCCACGTTCGATTCCCCATACCGGCCAAAAAACCCCGGGTCGGATCGGGTGCCTGGGTGGCGTCACAGGGTGCTGTCCGGACCCCGGCACCCGAGGTCCCACGTTCGATTCCCCATACCGGCCCAAAAACCCCGGGTCGGGTCGGGTCAAGTCCCCGCGTGCCGTCACAGGGTGATGTCAGGACCCTGGCACCCGACGTCCCACATTCGATTCCCCATACTTGCCCCTGGACACCGGGTCGGGTCAAGTCCCCGGGTGGCGTTACATGGTTATGTCGGGACCCTGGCACCCGAGGTCCCTCGTTCGATTCCCCATACCGGCCAAAAAAAACACCGGGTCGGGTCGGGTCCCAGGGTGGCGTCACAGGGTGATGTCGGGACCCCGGCACCCGAGGTCCCACGTTCCATTCCCCGTACCGGCCCCTGGACCCCGGGTCTGGTCTGGTCCCCGGGTGGCGTCACAGGGTGATGTCGGGACCCCGGCACCCGAGGTCCCACGTTCCATTCCCCGTACTGGCCCCTGGACCCCGGGTCGGGTCGGGTCCCCGGGTGGCGTCACAGGGTGATGTCGGGACCCCGGCACCCGTGGTCCCACGTTCGATTCCCCATACCGGCCAAAAAACCCCAGGGCGGGTCGGGTCCCCGGGTGGCGTCACAGGGTGATGTCGGGACCCTGGCACGCGAGGTCCCAGGTTCGATTCCCCATACCGGCCAAAAAACCCCGGGTCGGGTCGGGTCCCCAGGTGGCGTCAGAGGGTGATGTCGGGACCCTGGCACCCGAGGTCCCACGTTCGATTCCCCATACCGGCCAAAAAACCCCGGGTCGGATCGGGTGCCTGGGTGGCGTCACAGGGTGCTGTCCGGACCCCGGCACCCGAGGTCCCACGTTCGATTCCCCATACCGGCCCAAAAACCCTGGGTCGGGTCGGGTCAAGTCCCCGCGTGCCGTCACAGGGTGATGTCAGGACCCTGGCACCCGACGTCCCACATTCGATTCCCCATACTTGCCCCTGGACACCGGGTCGGGTCAAGTCCCCGGGTGGCGTTACATGGTTATGTCGGGACCCTGGCACCCGAGGTCCCTCGTTCGATTCCCCATACCGGCCAAAAAAAACACCGGGTCGGGTCGGGTCCCAGGGTGGCGTCACAGGGTGATGTCGGGACCCCGGCACCCGAGGTCCCACGTTCCATTCCCCGTACCGGCCCCTGGACCCTGGGTCTGGTCTGGTCCCCGGGTGGCGTCACAGGGTGATGTCGGGACCCCGGCACCCGAGGTCCCACGTTCCATTCCCCGTACTGGCCCCTGGACCCCGGGTCGGGTCGGGTCCCCGGGTGGCGTCACAGGGTGATGTCGGGACCCCGGCACCCGAGGTCCCACGTTCGATTCCCCATACCGGCCAAAAAACCCCGGGGCGGGTCCGGTCCCCAGGTGGCATCAGAGGGTGATGTCGGGACCCTGGCACCCGAGGTCCCAGGTTCGATTCCCCATACCGGCCAAAAAACCCCAGGTCTCGTTGGGTCCCCGGGTGGCCTCACAGGGTGATGTCGGGACCCTGGCACCCGAGGTCCCAGGTTCGATACCCTACACCGGCCCTTGAACCGCTGGTTGGGTCGGGTCCCCGGGTGTCGTCACAGGGTGATGTCGGGACGCCGGCACCCGAGGTCCCAGGTTCTATTCCCCATAACAGCCAAAAAACCCAGGGTCGGGTCCGGTCCCCGGGTGGCGTCAGAGGTTGATGTCGGGACCCAGGCACCCGAGGTCCCACGTTCCATTCCCCATACCGGAAAAAAAACCCCGGGTCTCGTTGGGTCCCCGGGTGGCGTCACAGGGTGATGTCGGGACCCCGGCACCCGAGGTCCCAAGTTCGATTCCCCATACCGGCCAAAAAAAACCGGGTTGGATCGGGTCCCCGGGTGGCGTCACAGGGTGATGTCGGAACCCCGGCACGCGAGGTCCCACGTTCGATACCCCATACAGGCCAAAAAAATTTCGGGTCGGCTCGGGTCCCCGGGTGGTGTCACAGGGTGATGTCGGGACCCCGGCACGCGAGGTCCCAGCTTCAATTCCCCATACCGGCCAAAAAACCCCGGGTCGGGTCGGGTCCCCGGGTGGCGTCACAGGGTGATGTCGGGATTCCGGCACGCGAGGTCCCAAGTTCAATTCCCCATACCGGTCAAAAAAATTCCGGCTCGGGTCGGGTCCCCGGGTGGCGTCACAGGGTGCTGTCGGGACCCTGGCACCCGAGGTCCCAGGTTCGATTCCCCATACCGGCCCCTGGACCCCGGGTCGGGTCGGGTCCCCGGGTGGTGTCACAGGGTGATGTCGGGACCCCGGCACGCGAGGTCCCAGGTTCAATTCCCCATACCGGCCAAAAAACCACGGGTCGGGTCGGGTCCCCGGGTGGCGTCACAGGGTGATGTCGGGATCCTGGCACCCAAGGTCCCAGGTTCGATTCCCCATACCGGCCAAAAAACCCCAGGTCGGGTCGGGTCCCCGGGTGGCGTCACATGGTGATGTCGAGACCCCGGCACCCGAGGTCCCAGGTTCGATTCCCCATACCAGCCCCTAGACCCCGGGTCAGGTCGGGTCCCCGGGTTGCGTTACAGGGTGCTGACGGGACCCCGGCACCCAAGGTCCCACGTTCGATTCCCCATACTGGCCAAAAAACCCCGGGTCGGGTTGTGTCCCCGGGTGGCGTCACAGGGTGATATTGGGACCCGGACACCCGTGGTCCCAGGTTCAATTCCCCATACCGGCCCAAAAACCATAGGTCGGGTCCCCGGGTGGCATCACAGGGTGATGTTGGGACCCCGGCACCCGAGAACCCACGTTCGATTCCCCATACCGGCCCCTGGACCCCGTGTCGTGTTGGGTCCCTGGCTAGCCTCACAGGGTAATGTCGAGACCCCGGCACCCGAGGTCCCACGTTCCATTCCCCATACTGGCCCCTGGACCCCGGGTCGGGTCGGGTCCCCGGGTGGCGTCACAGGGTGATGTCGGGACCCCGGCACCCGAGAACCCACGTTCGATTCCCCATACCGGCCCCTGGACCCCGTGTCGTGTTGGGTCCCTGGCTAGCCTCACATGGTGATGTCGGGACCCCGGCACCCGAGGTCCCACGTTCCATTCCCCATACTGGCCCCTGGACCCCGGGTCGGGTCGGGTCCCCGGGTGGCGTCACAGGGTGATGTCGGGACCCCGGCACCCGAGGTCCCAAGTTCGATTCCCCATACCGGCCAAAAAACCCCGGGGCGGGTCCGGTCCCCAGGTGGCATCAGAGGGTGATGTCGGGACCCTGGCACCCGAGGTCCCAGGTTCGATTCCCCATACCGGCCAAAAAACCCCGGGTCGGGTCGGGTCCCCAGGTGGCGTCAGAGGGTGCTGTCGGGACCCTGGCACCCGAGGTCCCACGTTCGATTCCCCATACCGGCCAAAAAACCCCGGGTCGGGTCGGGTCCCCGGGTGGCGTCACAGGGTGATGTCGGGATCCCGGCACCCGAGGTCCCAGAGTCGATTCCCCATACCGGCCAAAAAACCCCGTGTCGGGTCGGGTGCCCGGGTGGCGTCACAGGGTGATGTCGGGACCCCGGCACGCGAGGTCCCAAGTTCGATTCCCAAAACCAGCCCCTGGACCCCGGGTCGGGTCGGGTCCCCGCGTGGCGTCACAGGGTGATGTCGGGACCCCGGCACCCGAGGTCCCACATTCGATTCCCCATATCGGCCGCTGGACCCTGGGTCGGGTCGGGTCCCCCGGTGGCCTCACAGGGTGATGTCGGGACCACGGCACCAGAGTTCCCAGTTTCGATTCCGCACACCGGCCAAAAAACCCCGTGTCGGGTCACGTCCCCGGGTGGTGTCACAGGGTGATGTCAGGACCCCGGCACCCGAGGTCCCAGGTTCGATTCCCAATACCTGCCAAAAAACCCCGAGTCAGGTCGGGTCCCCGGGTGGCGTCACAGGGTGCTGTCGGGACCCTGGCACCCAAGGTCCCACGTTCAATTCCCCATACCTGCCCCTGGACCCCGGGTCAGGTCGTGTCCCCGGGTGGCTTCACAGGGTGATGTCGGGACCCCGGCACCCGAGGTCCCAGGTTCGATTCCCCATACCGGCCAAAAAACCCCGGGTCGGGTCGGGTCCCCGTGTGGCGTCACAGGGTGATGTTGGCACCCCAGCACCCGAGGTCCCACGTTCGATTCCCCATACCTGCCCCTAGACCCCGGGTCAGGTCGGGTCCCCGGGTTGCGTTACAGGGTGATGTCGGGACCCCGGCACGCGAGGTCCCACGTTTGATTCCCCATACCGGCCCCTGGACCCCGGGTCAGTTCGGGTTCCCGGGTGGCGTCACAGGGTGATGTCGGGACCCCGGCACGCGATGTCCCAAGTTCGATTTTCCATATCGGCCAAAAAAACCCGGGTCGGGTCGGGTCCCCGGGTGGCGTCACAGGGTGATGTCGGGACCCCGGCACGCGAGGTCCCAGGTTCGATTCCCCATACCGGCCAAAAAACCCCGGGTCGGGTCGGGTCCCCGGATGACATCACAGGGTGCTGACGGGACCCCGGCACCCAAGGTCCCACGTTCGATTCCCCATATCGGCCAAAAAACCGCGGGTCGGGTTGTGCCCCCGGGTGGCGTCTCAGGGTGATATTGGGACCCGGACACCCGAGGTCCCAGGTTCAATTCCCCATACCGGCCCAAAAACCATAGGTCGGGTCCCCGGGTGGCATCACAGGGTGATGTCGGGACCCCGGCACCCGAGAACCCACGTTCGATTCCCCATACCGGCCCCTGGACCCCGTGTCGGGTTGGGTCCCTGGCTAGCCTCACAGGGTAATGTCGAGACCCCGGCATCGAGGTCCGAGGTTTGATTCCCCATTCGGGCCAAAAAACCACGTGTCGGGTCCCCGGGTGGCGTCACAGGGTGATGTCGAGACCCCGGCACCCGAGGTCGCAGGTTCGATTCCCCATACCGGCCAAAAAACCCCAGGTCGGGTTGGGTCCCCGGGTGGCATCACAGGGTGCTGTCGGGACCCAGGCACCCGAGGTCCCAGGTTCGATTCCCCATACCGGCCAAAAAGCCCCAGGTCAGGTCAGGTGGCCGCGTGGCAACACAGGGTGATGTCGAGACCCCGGCACCCGAGGTCCCAGGTTCGATTCCCCATACCGGCCCCTGGACCCCGGGTCGGCTCGGGTCCCCGGGTGGCGTCACAGGGTGATGTCGGAATCCCGGCACCCGAGGTCCCAGGTTCGATTTCCCAAACCGGCCCCTGGACCCCGGGTCGGCTCAGGTCCACGGGTGCCGTCATAGGGTGATGTCGGGACCCCGGCACCTGAGGTCCCACGTTCGATTCCCCATACCGGCCAAAAAACACCACGTCGGGTCGTGTCCCCGGGTGGCGTCTCAGGGTGCTGTCGGGATCCCGGCACCCGAGGTCCCAGGTTCGATTCCCCATACCGGCCAGAAAACCCTGGGTCGGGTCGGGTCCCCGGGTGTCGTCACAGGGTTATGTCGGGACCCCGGCACCCGAGGTCCCACATTCAATTCCCCATACCGGACAAAAAATTTCTGGGTCGCCTTGGGTCCCTGAGTGGCGTCACAGGGTGATGTCGGGACCCCGGCACCCGAGGTCCCAGGTTCGATTCCCCATACCGGCCCCAAGACCCCGGGTCGGGTCAGGTCCCCGGTGGCGTCACAGGGTGATGTCTGGACCCCGGCACCCGAGGTCCCACATTCAATTCCCCATACCGGCCCCTGGACCCCTGGTCGGGTCGGGTCCCCGGGTGGCGTCACAGGGTGATGTCGGGTCCCCGGCACCCGAGGTCCCTCGTTCGATTCCCCATCCCGGCCAAAAAAACACCGGGTCGTGTCGGGTCGCCGGGTGGCGTCACAGGGTGATGTCGGGACCCCGGCACCCGGGGTCCCAGGTTTGATTCCCCATACCGGCCAAAAAACCCCGGGGCGGGTTGGGTCCCCGGGTGGCGTTGCAGGTTGATGTCGGGACCCCGGCACCCGAGGTCCCAGGTTTGATTCCCCATACCGGCCAAAAAGCCCCGGGTCGGGTCGGGTGCCCGGGTGGCGCCACAGGGTCATGTTAGGACCCCAGCCCCCGAGGTGGCCGCTTCGACTCCCCATAGGGGCCGAAACACCCCGGGTCGGGTCGTGTGCCCCAGGTGGTGCCACAGGGTAATGTCAGGACCCCGGCCACCGAGGTGGCCGCTTCAACTCCCGCTAGGGGCCGAAACTCCCCGGGTCGGGTCGGGTGCCCGGGTGGAGCAATAGGGTCATGTCGGGACCCCGGCCCCCGAGGTGGCCGCTTTGACTCCCCATAGGGGCCGAAACCCCCCGGGTCGGGTCGGGTCCCCGGGTGGCGTCACAGGGTGATGTCAGGACCCCGGCACCCGAGGTTGCACGTTCGATTCCCCATACCGGCCAAAAAACCCCGGGTCGAGTCGGGTCCCCGCGTGGCGTCACAGGGTGATGTCGGGACCCCGGCACCCGAGGTCCCACGATCGATTCCCCATACCGGCCAAAAAACCCCGGGTTAGATCGGGTTCCTTGGTGGTGTCACAGGGTGATGTCTGGACGCCGGCACCCGAGGTCCCAGGTTCGATTCCCCATACCGGCCCTTGGACCCCTGGTCGGGTCGGGTCCCTGGGTGGCGTCACAGGGTGATGTCAGGACCCCGGCACCCGAGGTCGCACGTTCGATTCCCCATACCGGCCAAAAAACCCCGGGTCGGGTCGGGTGCCTGGGTGGCGTCAGAGGGTGATATTGACACCACGGCAGTGAGGTCCCAGCTTCGATTCCCCATACCGGCCAAAAAACCCCAGGTCTCGTTGGGTCCCCGGGTGGCGTCACAGGGTGATGTCGGGACCCTGGCACCCGAGGTCCCAGGTTCGATACCCTACACCTGCCCTTGAACCGCTGGTTGGGTCGGGTCGCCGGGTGTCGTCACAGGGTGATGTCGGGATCCCGGCACCCGAGGTCCCACGTTCGATTCCCCATACCGGCCAAAAAAACACCGGGTCGGGTCGGGTCGCCGGGTGGCATCAGAGGGTGATGTCGGGACCCTGGCACCAAATGTCCCAGGTTCAATTCCCCATACCGGCCAAAAAACCCCGGGTCTCGTTGGGTCCCCGGCTGGCGTCACAGGGTGATGTCGGGACCCCGGCACCCGAAGTCGCAGGTTCCATTCCCCGTACCGGCCCCTGGACCCCGGGTCGGGTCTGGTCGCCTGGTGGCGTCACAGGGTGCTGTCGGGACCCTGGCACCCGAGGCCCCAGGTTCCATTCCCCATACCGGCCAAAAAACCTTGGGTCGGGTCGGGTCCTCTGCTGCCGTCACAGGGTGATGTCGGGACCCCGGCACGCGAGGTTCCCACGTTAGATTCCCCATACTGGCCCCTGGACCCCGGGTCAGGTCAGAACCCCGGGTGGCGTCACAGGGTGCTGTCGGGACCCTGGCACCCGAGGTCCCAGGTTTGATTCCCCATACCGGCCAAAAATCCCCGTGTAGTGTCGGGTCCCCGGGTGGCGCCACAGGGTGATGTCGGGACCCCGGCACCCGAGGTCCCAGGTTCGATTCCAAATTCTGGCTCTTGGACCCAAGGTCGGGTAGGGTCCCAGCGTTGCGTCACAGGGTGATGTCGGGACCCCGGCACGCGAGGTCCCACGTTCGATTCCCCATACTGGCCAAAAAACCCCAGATCGGGTCGGGTCCCCGGGTGGCGTTACAGGGTGATGTCGGGACCCCGGCACCCGAGGTCCCACGTCCAATTACCCATTCCGGCCAAAAAATCCCGGCTCAGATCGGGTCCCCGGGTGGCGTCACAGGGTGATGTCGGGAACCCGGCACCCGAGGTCCCACGTTCGATTCCCCATACCGGCCAAAAAACCAAGGGTCGGGTCCGGTCCCCGGGTGGCGTCACAGGGTGATGTCGGGACCCCGGCACCCGAGGTCCCACGTTCGATTCCCCATACCGGCCAAAAAGCCCCAGGTCGGGTCGGGTCGCCGGGTGGCATCACAGGGTGATGTCAAGACCCCGGCCTCGAGGTCCCAGGTTCGATTCCCCATACTTGTCCCTTGACCCCTGGTCCGGTCGGGTCCCCGGGTGGTGTCACAGGGTGATGTCGGGACACCGGCAACAGAGGTCCCACGTTCGATTCCGCATAACGGCCATTGGACCCCGGGTCAGGTCGGGTCCCCGCGTGGCGTCACAGGGTGATGTCGGGACCCCGGCACCCGAGGTCCCAAGTTCGATTCCCCATACCGGCCAAAAAACCCCTGGTCGGGTCGGGTCCCCAGGTGGCGTCACAGGGTGATGTCGGGACCCCGGCACCCGAGGTCCCACATTCGATTCCCCATACTTGCCCCTGGACACCGGGTTTGGTCAAGTCCCCGGGTGGCGTCACAGGGTGATGTCGGGACCCCGGCACCCGAGGTCCCAAGTTCGATTCCCCATACCGGCCAAAAAACCCCGGGTCGGGTCGGGTCCCCAGGTGGCGTCAGAGGGTGATGTCGGGACCCTGGCACCCGAGGTCCCAGGTTCGATTCCCCATACCGGCCAAAAAACCCCGGGTCGGATCGGGTGCCTGGGTGGCGTCACAGGGTGCTGTCGGGACCCCGGCACCCGAGGTCCCACGTTCGATTCCCCATACTTGCCCCTGGACCTCTGGTCGGGTCATGTCCCTGGGTGGCGTCACAGGGTGATATTGGTACCCCGGCACCCGAGGTCCCAGGTTCGATTCCCCATCCTGGCCAAAAAACCCCGGTTCAGGTCGCGTTCCTGGGTGGCGTCACAGGGTGATGTCGGGACCTCGGCACCCGAGCTGGCCGCTTCGACTCCCCATACCAGGAAAAAAAACCTGGGTCGAGCCGGGTCGGGTCTCCTGGTGGTTTCACAGGGTGATATTGGTACCCCGGCACCCGAGGTCCCAGGTTCGATTCCCTACACCGGCCCTTGAACCGCGGGTTGGGTCGGGTCCCCGGGTGGCGTCACAGGGTGATGTCGGGATCCTGGCACCCGAGGTCCCAGGTTCGATTCCCCATACCAGCCAGAAAAACCTGGGTCGGGTCGGGTCCCCGGGTGTCGTCACAGGGTGATGTCGGGACCCCGGCACCCGAGATCCCACATTCAATTCCCCATACCGGACAAAAAATTTCTGGGTCGCCTTGGGTCCCTGAGTGGCGTCACAGGGTGATGTCGGGACCCCGGCACCCGAGGTCCCAGGTTCGATTCCCCATACCGGCCCCAAGACCCCGGGTCGGGTCGGGTCCCCGGGTGGCGTCACAGGGTGATGTCTGCACCCCGGCACCCGAGGTCCCACATTCAATTCCCCATACCGGCCCCTGGACCCCTGGTCGGGTCGGGTCCCCGGGTGGCGTCACAGGGTGATGTCGGGACCCCGGCACCCGAGATCCCTCGTTCGATTCCCCATACCGGCCAAAAAAACAACGGGTCGTGTCGGGTCGCCGGGTGGCGTCACAGGGTGATGTCGGGATCCCGGCACCCGAGGTCCCAGGTTCGATTCCCCATACCAGCCAGAAAAACCTGGGTCGGGTCGGGTCCCCGGGTGTCGTCACAGGGTGATGTCGGGACCCCGGCACCCGAGGTCCCACATTCAATTCCCCATACCGGACAAAAAATTTCTGGGTCGCCTTGGGTCCCTGAGTGGCGTCACAGGGTGATGTCGGGACCCCGGCACCCGAGGTCCCAGGTTCGATTCCCCATACCGGCCCCAAGACCCCGGGTCGGGTCGGGTCCCCGGGTGGCGTCACAGGGTGATGTCTGGACCCCGGCACCCGAGGTCCCACATTCAATTCCCCATACCGGCCCCTGGACCCCTGGTCGGGTCGGGTCCCCGGGTGGCGTCACAGGGTGATGTCGGGACCCCGGCACCCGAGGTCCTTCGTTCGATTCCCCATACCGGCCAAAAAAACACCGGGTCGTGTCGGGTCGCCGGGTGGCGTCACAGGGTGATGTCGGGATCCCGGCACCCGAGGTCCCAGGTTCGATTCCCCATACCAGCCAGAAAAACCTGGGTCGGGTCAGGTCCCCGGGTGTCGTCACAGGGTGATGTCGGGACCCCGGCACCCGAGGTCCCACATTCAATTCCCCATACCGGACAAAAAATTTCTGGGTCGCCTTGGGTCCCTGAGTGGCGTCACAGGGTGATGTCGGGACCCCGGCACCCGAGGTCCCAGGTTCGATTCCCCATACCGGCCCCAAGACCCCGGGTCGGGTCGGGTCCCCGGGTGGCGTCACAGGGTGATGTCTGGACCCCGGCACCCGAGGTCCCACATTCAATTCCCCATACCGGCCCCTGGACCCCTGGTCGGGTCGGGTCCCCGGGTGGCGTCACAGGGTGATGTCGGGACCCCGGCACCCGAGGTCCCTCGTTCGATTCCCCATACCGGCCAAAAAAACACCGGGTCGTGTCGGGTCGCCGGGTGGCGTCACAGGGTGATGGCGGGACCCCGGCACCCGAGGTCCCACATTCAATTCCCCATACCGGCCAAAAAACCCCGGGTCTCGTTGGGTCCCTGGGTGGCGTCAAAGAGTGATGTCGGGACCCTGGTACCCGAGGTCCCAGGTTCGATTCCCCATACCAGCCAGAAAAACCTGGGTCGGGTCGGGTCCCCGGGTGTCGTCACAGGGTGATGTCGGGACCCCGGCACCCGAGGTCCCACATTCAATTCCCCATACCGGACAAAAAATTTCTGGGTCGCCTTGGGTCCCTGAGTGGCGTCACAGGGTGATGTCGGGACCCCGGCACCCGAGGTCCCAGGTTCGATTCCCCATACCGGCCCCAAGACCCCGGGTCGGGTCGGGTCCCCGGGTGGCGTCACAGGGTGATGTCTGGACCCCGGCACCCGAGGTCCCACATTCAATTCCCCATACCGGCCCCTGGACCCCTGGTCGGGTCGGGTCCCCGGGTGGCGTCACAGGGTGATGTCGGGACCCCGGCACCCGAGGTCCCTCGTTCGATTCCCCATACCGGCCAAAAAAACACCGGGTCGTGTCGGGTCGCCGGGTGGCGTCACAGGGTGATGTCGGGATCCCGGCACCCGAGGTCCCAGGTTCGATTCCCCATACCAGCCAGAAAAACCTGGGTCGGGTCGGGTCCCCGGGTGTCGTCACAGGGTGATGTCGGGACCCCGGCACCCGAGGTCCCACATTCAATTCCCCATACCGGACAAAAAATTTCTGGGTCGCCTTGGGTCCCTGAGTGGCGTCACAGGGTGATGTCGGGACCCCGGCACCCGAGGTCCCAGGTTCGATTCCCCATACCGGCCCCAAGACCCCGGGTCGGGTCGGGTCCCCGGGTGGCGTCACAGGGTGATGTCTGGGCCCCGGCACCCGAGGTCCCACATTCAATTCCCCATACCGGCCCCTGGACCCCTGGTCGGGTCGGGTCCCCGGGTGGCGTCACAGGGTGATGTCGGGACCCCGGCACCCGAGGTCCCTCGTTCGATTCCCCATACCGGCCAAAAAAACACCGGGTCGTGTCGGGTCGCCGGGTGGCGTCACAGGGTGATGGCGGGACCCCGGCACCCGAGGTCCCACATTCAATTCCCAATACCGGCCAAAAAACCCCGGGTCTCGTTGGGTCCCTGGGTGGCGTCAGAGAGTGATGTCGGGACCCTGGTACCCGAGGTCCCAGATTTGATTCCCCATACCGGCCAAAAATCCCCGTGTAGTGTCGGGTCCCCGGGTAGCGTCACAGGGTGATGTCGGGACCCTGGCACCCGATGTCCCAGGTTCGATACCCCATACAGGCCAAAAAACCCCAGGTCGGGTCGGGTTCCCGGATGGCGTCACAGGGTGATGTCAGGACCCCGGTACCCGAGGTCCCACGATCGATTCCCCATACCGGACCCTGGACCCTTGGTCGGGTCGGGTCCCCGGGTGGGGTCACAGGGTGATGTCGGGACCCCTGCACCCGAGGTCCCAGGTTTGATTCCCTATACCGGCCAAAAAACCCCAAGTCGGGTCGGGTGGCCGGGTGGCGCCACAGGGTAATGTCGGGACCCCGGCACCCGAGGTCCCACGTTCCATTCCCCGTACCGGCCCCTGGACCCCGGGTCTGGTCTGGTCCCCGGGTGGCGTCACAGGGTGATGTCGGGACCCCGGCACCCGAGGTCCCACGTTCCATTCCCTGTACTGGCCCCTGGACCCCGGGTCGGGTCGGGTCCCCGGGTGGTGTCACAGGGTGATGTCGGGACCCCGGCACCCGAGGTCCCACGTTCGATTCCCCATACTTTCCCCTGGACACCGGGTCGGGTCAAGGCCCCGGGTGGCGTTACATAGCTATGTCGGGACCCTGTAACCCGAGGTCCCACGTTCGATTCCCCATACCGGCCCAAAAACCCCGGGTCGGGTCGGGTCCCCGGGTGGCGTGACAGGGTGATGTCGGGACCCCAGCACCCGAGGTCCCACGTTCGATTCCCCATACCGGCCAAAAAACCCCGGGGCGGGTCGGGTCCCCAGGTGGCGTCACAGGGTGATGTCGGGACCCTGGCACCCGAGGTCCCAGGTTCGATTCCCCATACCGGCCAAAAAACCCCGGGTCGGGTCGGGTCCCCAGGTGGCGTCAGAGGGTGATGTCGGGACCCTGGCACCCGAGGTCCCACGTTCGATTCCCCATACCGGACAAAAAACCCCGGGTCGGGTCGGGTCCCCGGGTGGCGTCACAGGGTGATATTGGGACCCCGGCACCCAAGGTCCCACGTTCGATTCCCCATACCGGCCAAAAAACCCCAGGTCGGGTCGTGTCCCCGCGTCGCGTCACAGGGTGATGTCGGGACCCCGGCACCCGAGGTCCCACGTCCGATTCCCCATACCGGGAAAAAAACCCCGGGACGGGTCCGGTCCCCGGGTGGCGTCACAGGGTGATGTCGGGACCCAGGCACCCGAGGTCCCACGTTCCATTCCCCATACCGGACAAAAAACCCCAGGTCTCGTTGGGTCCCCTGCTGGCGTCACAGGGTGATGTCGGGACCCCGGCACCCGAGGTCCCACGTCCGATTCCCCATTCGGGCCAAAAAACCACGTGTCGGGTCCCCGGGTGGCGTCACAGGGTGATGTCGAGACCCCGGCACCCGAGGTCGCAGGTTCGATTCCCCATACCGGCCAAAAAACCCCAGGTCGGGTTGGGTCCCCGGGTGGCATCACAGGGTGCTGTCGGGACCCAGGCACCCGAGGTCCCAGGTTCGATTCCCCATACCGGCCAAAAAGCCCCAGGTCAGGTCAGGTGGCCGCGTGGCAACACAGGGTGATGTCGAGACCCCGGCACCCGAGGTCCCAGGTTCGATTCCCCATACCGGCCCCTGGACCCCGGGTCGGCTCGGGTCCCCGGGTGGCGTCACAGGGTGATGTCGGAATCCCGGCACCCGAGGTCCCAGGTTCGATTTCCCAAACCGGCCCCTGGACCCCGGGTCGGCTCGGGTCCACGGGTGCCGTCATAGGGTGATGTCGGGACCCCGGCACCTGAGGTCCCACGTTCGATTCCCCATACCGGCCAAAAAACACCACGTCGGGTCGTGTCCCCGGGTGGCGTCTCAGGGTGCTGTCGGGATCCCGGCACCCGAGGTCCCAGGTTCGATTCCCCATACCGGCCAAGAAAACCCTGGGTCGGGTCGGGTCCCCGGGTGTCGTCACAGGGTTATGTCGGGACCCCGGCACCCGAGGTCCCACATTCAATTCCCCATACCGGACAAAAAATTTCTGGGTCGCCTTGGGTCCCTGAGTGGCGTCACAGGGTGATGTCGGGACCCCGGCACCCGAGGTCCCAGGTTCGATTCCCCATACCGGCCCCAAGACCCCGGGTCGGGTCAGGTCCCCGGTGGCGTCACAGGGTGATGTCTGGACCCCGGCACCCGAGGTCCCACATTCAATTCCCCATACCGGCCCCTGGACCCCTGGTCGGGTCGGGTCCCCGGGTGGCGTCACAGGGTGATGTCGGGTCCCCGGCACCCGAGGTCCCTCGTTCGATTCCCCATACCGGCCAAAAAAACACCGGGTCGTGTCGGGTCGCCGGGTGGCGTCACAGGGTGATGTCGGGACCCCGGCACCCGGGGTCCCAGGTTTGATTCCCCATACCGGCCAAAAAACCCCGGGGCGGGTTCGGTCCCCGGGTGGCGTTGCAGGTTGATGTCGGGACCCCGGCACCCGAGGTCCCAGGTTTGATTCCCCATACCGGCCAAAAAGCCCCGGGTCGGGTCGGGTGCCCGGGTGGCGCCACAGGGTCATGTTAGGACCCCAGCCCCCGAGGTGGCCGCTTCGACTCCCCATAGGGGCCGAAACACCCCGGGTCGGGTCGTGTGCCCCAGGTGGTGCCACAGGGTAATGTCAGGACCCCGGCCACCGAGGTGGCCGCTTCGACTCCCGCTAGGGGCCGAAACTCCCCGGGTCGGGTCGGGTGCCCGGGTGGAGCAATAGGGTCATGTCGGGACCCCGGCCCCCGAGGTGGCCGCTTTGACTCCCCATAGGGGCCGAAACCCCCCGGGTCGGGTCGGGTCCCCGGGTGGCGTCACAGGGTGATGTCAGGACCCCGGCACCCGAGGTTGCACGTTCGATTCCCCATACCGGCCAAAAAACCCCGGGTCGAGTCGGGTCCCCGCGTGGCGTCACAGGGTGATGTCGGGACCCCGGCACCCGAGGTCCCACGATCGATTCCCCATACCGGCCAAAAAACCCCGGGTTAGATCGGGTTCCTTGGTGGTGTCACAGGGTGATGTCTGGACGCCGGCACCCGAGGTCCCAGGTTCGATTCCCCATACCGGCCCTTGGACCCCTGGTCGGGTCGGGTCCCTGGGTGGCGTCACAGGGTGATGTCAGGACCCCGGCACCCGAGGTCGCACGTTCGATTCCCCATACCGGCCAAAAAACCCCGGGTCGGGTCGGGTGCCTGGGTGGCGTCAGAGGGTGATATTGACACCACGGCAGTGAGGTCCCAGCTTCGATTCCCCATACCGGCCAAAAAACCCCAGGTCTCGTTGGGTCCCCGGGTGGCGTCACAGGGTGATGTCGGGACCCTGGCACCCGAGGTCCCAGGTTCGATACCCTACACCTGCCCTTGAACCGCTGGTTGGGTCGGGTCGCCGGGTGTCGTCACAGGGTGATGTCGGGATCCCGGCACCCGAGGTCCCACGTTCGATTCCCCATACCGGCCAAAAAAACACCGGGTCGGGTCGGGTCGCCGGGTGGCATCAGAGGGTGATGTCGGGACCCTGGCACCCAATGCCCCAGGTTCAATTCCCCATACCGGCCAAAAAACCCCGGGTCTCGTTGGGTCCCCGGCTGGCGTCAGAGGGTGATGTCGGGACCCCGGCACCCGAGGTCCCACGTTCGATTCCCCATACCGGCCAAAAAACCCCGGGTCGGGTCGGGTACCTGGGTGGTGTCACAGGGTGATGTCGGGACCCTGGCACCCGAAGTCGCAGGTTCCATTCCCCGTACCGGCCCCTGGACCCCGGGTCGGGTCTGGTCGCCTGGTGGCGTCACAGGGTGCTGTCGGGACCCTGGCACCCGAGGCCCCAGGTTCCATTCCCCATACCGGCCAAAAAACCTTGGGTCGGGTCGGGTCCTCTGCTGCCATCACAGGGTGATGTCGGGACCCCGGCACGCGAGGTTCCCACGTTAGATTCCCCATACTGGCCCCTGGACCCCGGGTCAGGTCAGAACCCCGGGTGGCGTCACAGGGTGCTGTCGGGACCCTGGCACCCGAGGTCCCAGGTTTGATTCCCCATACCGGCCAAAAATCCCCGTGTAGTGTCGGTTCCCCGGGTGGCGCCACAGGGTGATGTCGGGACCCCGGCACCCGAGGTCCCAGGTTCGATTCCAAATTCTGGCTCTTGGACCCAAGGTCGGGTAGGGTCCCAGCGTTGCGTCACAGGGTGATGTCGGGACCCCGGCACGCGAGGTCCCACGTTCGATTCCCCATACTGGCCAAAAAACCCCAGATCGGGTCGGGTCCCCGGGTGGCGTTACAGGGTGATGTCGGGACCCCGGCACCCGAGGTCCCACGTCCAATTACCCATTCCGGCCAAAAAATCCCGGCTCAGATCGGGTCCCCGGGTGGCGTCACAGGGTGATGTCGGGAACCCGGCACCCGAGGTCCCACGTTCGATTCCCCATACCGGCCAAAAAACCAAGGGTCGGGTCGGGTCCCCGGGTGGCGTCACAGGGTGATGTCGGGACCCCGGCACCCGAGGTCCCACGTTCGATTCCCCATACCGGCCAAAAAGCCCCAGGTCGGGTCGGGTCGCCGGGTGGCGTCACAGGGTGATGTCAAGACCCCGGCCTCGAGGTCCCAGGTTCGATTCCCCATACTTGTCCCTTGACCCCTGGTCCGGTCGGGTCCCCGGGTGGTGTCACAGGGTGATGTCGGGACACCGGCAACAGAGGTCCCACGTTCGATTCCGCATAACGGCCATTGGACCCCGGGTCAGGTCGGGTCCCCGCGTGGCGTCACAGGGTGATGTCGGGACCCCGGCACCCGAGGTCCCAAGTTCGATTCCCCATACCGGCCAAAAAACCCCTGGTCGGGTCGGGTCCCCAGGTGGCGTCACAGGGTGATGTCGGGACCCCGGCACCCGAGGTCCCACATTCGATTCCCCATACTTGCCCCTGGACACCGGGTTTGGTCAAGTCCCCGGGTGGCGTCACAGGGTGATGTCGGGACCCCGGCACCCGAGGTCCCAAGTTCGATTCCCCATACCGGCCAAAAAACCCCGGGTCGGGTCGGGTCCCCAGGTGGCGTCAGAGGGTGATGTCGGGACCCTGGCACCCGAGGTCCCAGGTTCGATTCCCCATACCGGCCAAAAAACCCCGGGTCGGATCGGGTGCCTGGGTGGCGTCACAGGGTGCTGTCGGGACCCCGGCACCCGAGGTCCCACGTTCGATTCCCCATACTTGCCCCTGGACCTCTGGTCGGGTCATGTCCCTGGGTGGCGTCACAGGGTGATATTGGTACCCCGGCACCCGAGGTCCCAGGTTCGATTCCCCATCCTGGCCAAAAAACCCCGGTTCAGGTCGCGTTCCTGGGTGGCGTCACAGGGTGATGTCGGGACCTCGGCACCCGAGCTGGCCGCTTCGACTCCCCATACCAGGAAAAAAAACCTGGGTCGAGCCGGGTCGGGTCTCCTGGTGGTTTCACAGGGTGATATTGGTACCCCGGCACCCGAGGTCCCAGGTTCGATTCCCTACACCGGCCCTTGAACCGCGGGTTGGGTCGGGTCCCCGGGTGGCGTCACAGGGTGATGTCGGGATCCTGGCACCCGAGGTCCCAGGTTCGATTCCCCATACCAGCCAGAAAAACCTGGGTCGGGTCGGGTCCCCGGGTGTCGTCACAGGGTGATGTCGGGACCCCGGCACCCGAGATCCCACATTCAATTCCCCATACCGGACAAAAAATTTCTGGGTCGCCTTGGGTCCCTGAGTGGCGTCACAGGGTGATGTCGGGACCCCGGCACCCGAGGTCCCAGGTTCGATTCCCCATACCGGCCCCAAGACCCCGGGTCGGGTCGGGTCCCCGTGTGGCGTCACAGGGTGATGTCTGGACCCCGGCACCCGAGGTCCCACATTCAATTCCCCATACCGGCCCCTGGACCCCTGGTCGGGTCGGGTCCCCGGGTGGCGTCACAGGGTGATGTCGGGACCCCGGCACCCGAGATCCCTCGTTTGATTCCCCATACCGGCCAAAAAAACACCGGGTCGTGTCGGGTCGCCGGGTGGCGTCACAGGGTGATGTCGGGATCCCGGCACCCGAGGTCCCAGGTTCGATTCCCCATACCAGCCAGAAAAACCTGGGTCGGGTCGGGTCCCCGGGTGTCGTCACAGGGTGATGTCGGGACCCCGGCACCCGAGGTCCCACATTCAATTCCCCATACCGGACAAAAAATTTCTGGGTCGCCTTGGGTCCCTGAGTGGCGTCACAGGGTGATGTCGGGACCCCGGCACCCGAGGTCCCAGGTTCGATTCCCCATACCGGCCCCAAGACCCCGGGTCGGGTCGGGTCCCCGTGTGGCGTCACAGGGTGATGTCTGGACCCCGGCACCCGAGGTCCCACATTCAATTCCCCATACCGGCCCCTGGACCCCTGGTCGGGTCGGGTCCCCGGGTGGCGTCACAGGGTGATGTCGGGACCCCGGCACCCGAGGTCCCTCGTTCGATTCCCCATACCGGCCAAAAAAACACCGGGTCGTGTCGGGTCGCCGGGTGGCGTCACAGGGTGCTGTCGGGATCCCGGCACCCGAGGTCCCAGGTTCGATTCCCCATACCAGCCAGAAAAACCTGGGTCGGGTCGGGTCCCCGGGTGTCGTCACAGGGTGATGTCGGGACCCCGGCACCCGAGGTCCCACATTCAATTCCCCATACCGGACAAAAAATTTCTGGGTCGCCTTGGGTCCCTGAGTGGCGTCACAGGGTGATGTCGGGACCCCGGCACCCGAGGTCCCAGGTTCGATTCCCCATACCGGCCCCAAGACCCCGGGTCGGGTCGGGTCCCCGGGTGGCGTCACAGGGTGATGTCTGGACCCCGGCACCCTAGGTCCCACATTCAATTCCCCATACCGGCCCCTGGACCCCTGGTCGGGTCGGGTCCCCGGGTGGCGTCACAGGGTGATGTCGGGACCCCGGCACCCGAGGTCCCTCGTTCGATTCCCCATACCGGCCAAAAAAACACCGGGTCGTGTCGGGTCGCCGGGTGGCGTCACAGGGTGATGGCGGGACCCCGGCACCCGAGGTCCCACATTCAATTCCCCATACCGGCCAAAAAACCCCGGGTCTCGTTGGGTCCCTGGGTGGCGTCAAAGAGTGATGTCGGGACCCTGGTACCCGAGGTCCCAGGTTCGATTCCCCATACCAGCCAGAAAAACCTGGGTCGGGTCGGGTCCCCGGGTGTCGTCACAGGGTGATGTCGGGACCCCGGCACCCGAGGTCCCACATTCAATTCCCCATACCGGACAAAAAATTTCTGGGTCGCCTTGGGTCCCTGAGTGGCGTCACAGGGTGATGTCGGGACCCCGGCACCCGAGGTCCCAGGTTCGATTCCCCATACCGGCCCCAAGACCCCGGGTCGGGTCGGGTCCCCGGGTGGCGTCACAGGGTGATGTCTGGACCCCGGCACCCGAGGTCCCACATTCAATTCCCCATACCGGCCCCTGGACCCCTGGTCGGGTCGGGTCCCCGGGTGGCGTCACAGGGTGATGTCGGGACCCCGGCACCCGAGGTCCCTCGTTCGATTCCCCATACCGGCCAAAAAAACACCGGGTCGTGTCGGGTCGCCGGGTGGCGTCACAGGGTGCTGTCGGGATCCCGGCACCCGAGGTCCCAGGTTCGATTCCCCATACCAGCCAGAAAAACCTGGGTCGGGTCGGGTCCCCGGGTGTCGTCACAGGGTGATGTCGGGACCCCGGCACCCGAGGTCCCACATTCAATTCCCCATACCGGACAAAAAATTTCTGGGTCGCCTTGGGTCCCTGAGTGGCGTCACAGGGTGATGTCGGGACCCAGGCACCCGAGGTCCCAGGTTCGATTCCCCATACCGGCCCCAAGACCCCGGGTCGGGTCGGGTCCCCGGGTGGCGTCACAGGGTGATGTCTGGACCCCGGCACCCGAGGTCCCACATTCAATTCCCCATACCGGCCCCTGGACCCCTGGTCGGGTCGGGTCCCCGGGTGGCGTCACAGGGTGATGTCGGGACCCCGGCACCCGAGGTCCCTCGTTCGATTCCCCATACCGGCCAAAAAACCCCGGGTCTCGTTGGGTCCCTGGGTGGCGTCAGAGAGTGATGTCGGGACCCTGGTACCCGAGGTCCCAGATTTGATTCCCCATACCGGCCAAAAATCCCCGTGTAGTGTCGGGTCCCCGGGTAGCGTCACAGGGTGATGTCGGGACCCTGGCACCCGATGTCCCAGGTTCGATACCCCATACAGGCCAAAAAACCCCAGGTCGGGTCGGGTTCCCGGATGGCGTCACAGGGTGATGTCAGGACCCCGGTACCCGAGGTCCCACGATCGATTCCCCATACCGGACCCTGGACCCTTGGTCGGGTCGGGTCCCCGGGTGGGGTCACAGGGTGATGTCGGGACCCCTGCACCCGAGGTCCCAGGTTTGATTCCCTATACCGGCCAAAAAACCCCAAGTCGGGTCGGGTGGCCGGGTGGCGCCACAGGGTAATGTCGGGACCCCGGCACCCGAGGTCCCACGTTCCATTCCCCGTACCGGCCCCTGGACCCCGGGTCTGGTCTGGTCCCCGGGTGGCGTCACAGGGTGATGTCTGGACCCCGGCACCCGAGGTCCCACGTTCCATTCCCCGTACTGGCCCCTGGACCCCGGGTCGGGTCGGGTCCCCGGGTGGTGTCACAGGGTGATGTCGGGACCCCGGCACCCGAGGTCCCACGTTCGATTCCCCATACTTTCCCCTGGACACCGGGTCGGGTCAAGGCCCCGGGTGGCGTTACATAGCTATGTCGGGACCCTGGCACCCGAGGTCCCACGTTCGATTCCCCATACCGGCCAAAAAACCCCGGGGCGGGTCGGGTCCCCAGGTGGCATCAGAGGGTGATGTCGGGACCCCAGCACCCGAGGTCCCACGTTCGATTCCCCATACCGGCCAAAAAACCCCGGGGCGGGTCGGGTCCCCAGGTGGCGTCACAGGGTGATGTCGGGACCCTGGCACCCGAGGTCCCAGGTTCGATTCCCCATACCGGCCAAAAAACCCCGGGTCGGGTCGGGTCCCCAGGTGGCGTCAGAGGGTGATGTCGGGACCCTGGCACCCGAGGTCCCACGTTCGATTCCCCATACCGGACAAAAAACCCCGGGTCGGGTCGGGTCCCCGGGTGGCGTCACAGGGTGATATTGGGACCCCGGCACCCAAGGTCCCACGTTCGATTCCCCATACCGGCCAAAAAACCCCAGGTCGGGTCGTGTCCCCGCGTCGCGTCACAGGGTGATGTCGGGACCCCGGCACCCGAGGTCCCACGTCCGATTCCCCATACCGGGAAAAAAACCCCGGGACGGGTCCGGTCCCCGGGTGGCGTCACAGGGTGATGTCGGGACCCAGGCACCCGAGGTCCCACGTTCCATTCCCCATACCGGACAAAAAACCCCAGGTCTCGTTGGGTCCCCTGCTGGCGTCACAGGGTGATGTCGGGACCCCGGCACCCGAGGTCCCACGTCCGATTCCCCATACCGGCCAAAAAACCCCGGGTCGGGTCGGGTCCCCGGGTGGCGTCACAGGGTGATGTCAGGACCCCGGCACCCGAGGTCCCACGTTCGATTCCCCATACCGGCCAAAAAACCCCGGGTCGGGTCGGGTCCCAGGGTGGCGTCACAGGGTGATGTCTGGACGCCGGCACGCGAGGTCCCAGGTTCGATACCCCATACAGGCCAAAAAAATTTCGGGTCGGCTCGGGTCCCCGGGTGGTGTCAGAGGTTGATGTCGGGACCCTGGCACGCGAGGTCCCAGGTTCAATTCCCCATACCGACAAAAAACCCCGGGTCGGGTCTGGTCCCCGTGTGGCGTCACAGGGTGATGTCAGGACCCCGAACCCGAGGTCCAAGGTTCGATTCCCAATACCGGCCTAAAATCCCCGTGTCGGATCGGGTCCCCGGGTGGCGTCACAGGGTGATGTCGGGACACCGGCACCCGAGGTCATAGGTTTGATTCCCCATACCGGCCAAAAAACCCCGGGTCGAGTCGGGTCCCCGGGTGGCGTCACAGGGTGATATTGGGACCCCGGCAGCCGAGCTCCCACATTCAATTCCCCATACCGGCCAAAAAACCCCGGGTCGGGTCGGGTCCCCGGGTGGCGTCACAGGGTGATGTCAAAACCCCGGCAGCGAGGTCCCAGGTTCGATTCCCCATACCGGCCAGGAAACCCCTGGTCGGGTCGGGTCCCTGGGTGGCGTCACAGGGTGATGTCGGGACCGGGCACCCGAGGTCCCACGTTCGAATCCCCATGCCGGCCAAAAAGCCACGTGTCGGGTCGGGTCCCTGGGTGGCGTCACAGGGTGATATTGGGACCCGGACACCCGAGGTCCCAGGTTAGATTCCCCATACCGGCCAAAAAACCCCAGATCGGGTTGGGTCCCCGGGTGGCATCACAGGGTGATGTCGGGACCCAGGCACACGAGGTCCCAGGTTCGATTCCCCATACCGGCCAAAAAACCCCAGGTCGGGTCAGGTGGCCGGTTGGCAACACAGGGTGATGTCGAGACCCCGGCACCCGAGGTCCCAGCTTCGATTCCCCATACCGGCCCCTGGACCCCGGGTCGGCTCGGGTCCCCGGGTGGCGTCACAGGGTGATGTCGGAATCCCGGCACCCGAGGTCCCACGTTTGATTCCCCATACCGGCCAAAAAACACCACGTCGGGTCGTGTCCCCGGGTGGCGTCACAGGGTGACGTCGGGATCCCGGCACCCGAGGTCCCAGGTTCGATTCCCCATACCAGCCAGAAAAACCTGGGTCGGGTCAGGTCCCCGGGTGTCGTCACAGGGTGATGTCTGGACCCCGGCACCCGAGGTCCCACATTCAATTCCCCATACCGGCCCCTGGACCCCTGGTCGGGTCGGGTCCCCGGGTGGCGTCACAGGGTGATGTCTGGACCCCGGCACCCGAGGTCCCAGGTTTAATTCCCCATACCGGCCAAAAAAACACCGGGTCGTGTCGGGTCGCCGGGTGGCGTCACAGGGTGATGGCGGGACCCCGGCACCCGAGGTCCCACATTCAATTCCCCATACCGGCCAAAAAACCCCGGGTCTCGTTGGGTCCCTGGGTGGCGTCAGAGAGTGATGTTGGGACCCTGGCACCCGAGGTCCCAGGTTCGATTCCCTACACCGGCCCCTGGACCCCGGTTCGGGTCGTGTCCCCGCGTGGCGTCACAGGGTGATGTCGGGACCCCGGCACCCGAGATCCCTCGTTCGATTCCCCATACCGGCCAAAAAAACACCGGGTCGTGTCGGGTCGCCGGGTGGCGTCACAGGGTGATGTCGGGATCCCGGCACCCGAGGTCCCAGGTTCGATTCCCCATACCAGCCAGAAAAACCTGGGTCGGGTCGGGTCCCCGGGTGTCGTCACAGGGTGATGTCGGGACCCCGGCACCCGAGGTCCCACATTCAATTCCCCATACCGGACAAAAAATTTCTGGGTCGCCTTGGGTCCCTGAGTGGCGTCACAGGGTGATGTCGGGACCCAGGCACCCGAGGTCCCAGGTTCGATTCCCCATACCGGCCCCAAGACCCCGGGTCGGGTCGGGTCCCCGGGTGGCGTCACAGGGTGATGTCTGGACCCCGGCACCCGAGGTCCCACATTCAATTCCCCATACCGGCCCCTGGACCCCTGGTCGGGTCGGGTCCCCGGGTGGCGTCACAGGGTGATGTCGGGACCCCGGCACCCGAGGTCCCTCGTTCGATTCCCCATACCGGCCAAAAAACCCCGGGTCTCGTTGGGTCCCTGGGTGGCGTCAGAGAGTGATGTCGGGACCCTGGTACCCGAGGTCCCAGATTTGATTCCCCATACCGGCCAAAAATCCCCGTGTAGTGTCGGGTCCCCGGGTAGCGTCACAGGGTGATGTCGGGACCCTGGCACCCGATGTCCCAGGTTCGATACCCCATACAGGCCAAAAAACCCCAGGTCGGGTCGGGTTCCCGGATGGCGTCACAGGGTGATGTCAGGACCCCGGTACCCGAGGTCCCACGATCGATTCCCCATACCGGACCCTGGACCCTTGGTCGGGTCGGGTCCCCGGGTGGGGTCACAGGGTGATGTCGGGACCCCTGCACCCGAGGTCCCAGGTTTGATTCCCTATACCGGCCAAAAAACCCCAAGTCGGGTCGGGTGGCCGGGTGGCGCCACAGGGTAATGTCGGGACCCCGGCACCCGAGGTCCCACGTTCCATTCCCCGTACCGGCCCCTGGACCCCGGGTCTGGTCTGGTCCCCGGGTGGCGTCACAGGGTGATGTCTGGACCCCGGCACCCGAGGTCCCACGTTCCATTCCCCGTACTGGCCCCTGGACCCCGGGTCGGGTCGGGTCCCCGGGTGGTGTCACAGGGTGATGTCGGGACCCCGGCACCCGAGGTCCCACGTTCGATTCCCCATACTTTCCCCTGGACACCGGGTCGGGTCAAGGCCCCGGGTGGCGTTACATAGCTATGTCGGGACCCTGGCACCCGAGGTCCCACGTTCGATTCCCCATACCGGCCAAAAAACCCCGGGGCGGGTCGGGTCCCCAGGTGGCATCAGAGGGTGATGTCGGGACCCCAGCACCCGAGGTCCCACGTTCGATTCCCCATACCGGCCAAAAAACCCCGGGGCGGGTCGGGTCCCCAGGTGGCGTCACAGGGTGATGTCGGGACCCTGGCACCCGAGGTCCCAGGTTCGATTCCCCATACCGGCCAAAAAACCCCGGGTCGGGTCGGGTCCCCAGGTGGCGTCAGAGGGTGATGTCGGGACCCTGGCACCCGAGGTCCCACGTTCGATTCCCCATACCGGACAAAAAACCCCGGGTCGGGTCGGGTCCCCGGGTGGCGTCACAGGGTGATATTGGGACCCCGGCACCCAAGGTCCCACGTTCGATTCCCCATACCGGCCAAAAAACCCCAGGTCGGGTCGTGTCCCCGCGTCGCGTCACAGGGTGATGTCGGGACCCCGGCACCCGAGGTCCCACGTCCGATTCCCCATACCGGGAAAAAAACCCCGGGACGGGTCCGGTCCCCGGGTGGCGTCACAGGGTGATGTCGGGACCCAGGCACCCGAGGTCCCACGTTCCATTCCCCATACCGGACAAAAAACCCCAGGTCTCGTTGGGTCCCCTGCTGGCGTCACAGGGTGATGTCGGGACCCCGGCACCCGAGGTCCCACGTCCGATTCCCCATACCGGCCAAAAAACCCCGGGTCGGGTCGGGTCCCCGGGTGGCGTCACAGGGTGATGTCAGGACCCCGGCACCCGAGGTCCCACGTTCGATTCCCCATACCGGCCAAAAAACCCCGGGTCGGGTCGGGTCCCAGGGTGGCGTCACAGGGTGATGTCTGGACGCCGGCACGCGAGGTCCCAGGTTCGATACCCCATACAGGCCAAAAAAATTTCGGGTCGGCTCGGGTCCCCGGGTGGTGTCAGAGGTTGATGTCGGGACCCTGGCACGCGAGGTCCCAGGTTCAATTCCCCATACCGACAAAAAACCCCGGGTCGGGTCTGGTCCCCGTGTGGCGTCACAGGGTGATGTCAGGACCCCGAACCCGAGGTCCAAGGTTCGATTCCCAATACCGGCCTAAAATCCCCGTGTCGGATCGGGTCCCCGGGTGGCGTCACAGGGTGATGTCGGGACACCGGCACCCGAGGTCATAGGTTTGATTCCCCATACCGGCCAAAAAACCCCGGGTCGAGTCGGGTCCCCGGGTGGCGTCACAGGGTGATATTGGGACCCCGGCAGCCGAGCTCCCACATTCAATTCCCCATACCGGCCAAAAAACCCCGGGTCGGGTCGGGTCCCCGGGTGGCGTCACAGGGTGATGTCAAAACCCCGGCAGCGAGGTCCCAGGTTCGATTCCCCATACCGGCCAGGAAACCCCTGGTCGGGTCGGGTCCCTGGGTGGCGTCACAGGGTGATGTCGGGACCGGGCACCCGAGGTCCCACGTTCGAATCCCCATGCCGGCCAAAAAGCCACGTGTCGGGTCGGGTCCCTGGGTGGCGTCACAGGGTGATATTGGGACCCGGACACCCGAGGTCCCAGGTTAGATTCCCCATACCGGCCAAAAAACCCCAGATCGGGTTGGGTCCCCGGGTGGCATCACAGGGTGATGTCGGGACCCAGGCACACGAGGTCCCAGGTTCGATTCCCCATACCGGCCAAAAAACCCCAGGTCGGGTCAGGTGGCCGGTTGGCAACACAGGGTGATGTCGAGACCCCGGCACCCGAGGTCCCAGCTTCGATTCCCCATACCGGCCCCTGGACCCCGGGTCGGCTCGGGTCCCCGGGTGGCGTCACAGGGTGATGTCGGAATCCCGGCACCCGAGGTCCCACGTTCGATTCCCCATACCGGCCAAAAAACACCACGTCGGGTCGTGTCCCCGGGTGGCGTCACAGGGTGACGTCGGGATCCCGGCACCCGAGGTCCCAGGTTCGATTCCCCATACCAGCCAGAAAAACCTGGGTCGGGTCAGGTCCCCGGGTGTCGTCACAGGGTGATGTCTGGACCCCGGCACCCGAGGTCCCACATTCAATTCCCCATACCGGCCCCTGGACCCCTGGTCGGGTCGGGTCCCCGGGTGGCGTCACAGGGTGATGTCTGGACCCCGGCACCCGAGGTCCCAGGTTTAATTCCCCATACCGGCCAAAAAAACACCGGGTCGTGTCGGGTCGCCGGGTGGCGTCACAGGGTGATGGCGGGACCCCGGCACCCGAGGTCCCACATTCAATTCCCCATACCGGCCAAAAAACCCCGGGTCTCGTTGGGTCCCTGGGTGGCGTCAGAGAGTGATGTTGGGACCCTGGCACCCGAGGTCCCAGGTTCGATTCCCTACACCGGCCCCTGGACCCCGGTTCGGGTCGTGTCCCCGCGTGGCGTCACAGGGTGATGTCGGGACCCCGGCACCCGAGATCCCTCGTTCGATTCCCCATACCGGCCAAAAAAACACCGGGTCGTGTCGGGTCGCCGGGTGGCGTCACAGGGTGATGTCGGGATCCCGGCACCCGAGGTCCCAGGTTCGATTCCCCATACCAGCCAGAAAAACCTGGGTCGGGTCGGGTCCCCGGGTGTCGTCACAGGGTGATGTCGGGACCCCGGCACCCGAGGTCCCACATTCAATTCCCCATACCGGACAAAAAATTTCTGGGTCGCCTTGGGTCCCTGAGTGGCGTCACAGGGTGATGTCGGGACCCCGGCACCCGAGGTCCCAGGTTCGATTCCCCATACCGGCCCCAAGACCCCGGGTCGGGTCGGGTCCCCGGGTGGCGTCACAGGGTGATGTCTGGACCCCGGCACCCGAGGTCCCACATTCAATTCCCCATACCGGCCCCTGGACCCCTGGTCGGGTCGGGTCCCCGGGTGGCGTCACAGGGTGATGTCGGGACCCCGGCACCCGAGGTCCTTCGTTCGATTCCCCATACCGGCCAAAAAAACACCGGGTCGTGTCGGGTCGCCGGGTGGCGTCACAGGGTGATGTCGGGATCCCGGCACCCGAGGTCCCAGGTTCGATTCCCCATACCAGCCAGAAAAACCTGGGTCGGGTCAGGTCCCCGGGTGTCGTCACAGGGTGATGTCGGGACCCCGGCACCCGAGGTCCCACATTCAATTCCCCATACCGGACAAAAAATTTCTGGGTCGCCTTGGGTCCCTGAGTGGCGTCACAGGGTGATGTCGGGACCCCGGCACCCGAGGTCCCAGGTTCGATTCCCCATACCGGCCCCAAGACCCCGGGTCGGGTCGGGTCCCCGGGTGGCGTCACAGGGTGATGTCTGGACCCCGGCACCCGAGGTCCCACATTCAATTCCCCATACCGGCCCCTGGACCCCTGGTCGGGTCGGGTCCCCGGGTGGCGTCACAGGGTGATGTCGGGACCCCGGCACCCGAGGTCCCTCGTTCGATTCCCCATACCGGCCAAAAAAACACCGGGTCGTGTCGGGTCGCCGGGTGGCGTCACAGGGTGATGGCGGGACCCCGGCACCCGAGGTCCCACATTCAATTCCCCATACCGGCCAAAAAACCCCGGGTCTCGTTGGGTCCCTGGGTGGCGTCAAAGAGTGATGTCGGGACCCTGGTACCCGAGGTCCCAGGTTCGATTCCCCATACCAGCCAGAAAAACCTGGGTCGGGTCGGGTCCCCGGGTGTCGTCACAGGGTGATGTCGGGACCCCGGCACCCGAGGTCCCACATTCAATTCCCCATACCGGACAAAAAATTTCTGGGTCGCCTTGGGTCCCTGAGTGGCGTCACAGGGTGATGTCGGGACCCCGGCACCCGAGGTCCCAGGTTCGATTCCCCATACCGGCCCCAAGACCCCGGGTCGGGTCGGGTCCCCGGGTGGCGTCACAGGGTGATGTCTGGACCCCGGCACCCGAGGTCCCACATTCAATTCCCCATACCGGCCCCTGGACCCCTGGTCGGGTCGGGTCCCCGGGTGGCGTCACAGGGTGATGTCGGGACCCCGGCACCCGAGGTCCCTCGTTCGATTCCCCATACCGGCCAAAAAAACACCGGGTCGTGTCGGGTCGCCGGGTGGCGTCACAGGGTGCTGTCGGGATCCCGGCACCCGAGGTCCCAGGTTCGATTCCCCATACCAGCCAGAAAAACCTGGGTCGGGTCGGGTCCCCGGGTGTCGTCACAGGGTGATGTCGGGACCCCGGCACCCGAGGTCCCACATTCAATTCCCCATACCGGACAAAAAATTTCTGGGTCGCCTTGGGTCCCTGAGTGGCGTCACAGGGTGATGTCGGGACCCCGGCACCCGAGGTCCCAGGTTCGATTCCCCATACCGGCCCCAAGACCCCGGGTCGGGTCGGGTCCCCGGGTGGCGTCACAGGGTGATGTCTGGACCCCGGCACCCGAGGTCCCACATTCAATTCCCCATACCGGCCCCTGGACCCCTGGTCGGGTCGGGTCCCCGGGTGGCGTCACAGGGTGATGTCGGGACCCCGGCACCCGAGGTCCCTCGTTCGATTCCCCATACCGGCCAAAAAAACACCGGGTCGTGTCGGGTCGCCGGGTGGCGTCACAGGGTGATGGCGGGACCCCGGCACCCGAGGTCCCACATTCAATTCCCAATACCGGCCAAAAAACCCCGGGTCTCGTTGGGTCCCTGGGTGGCGTCAGAGAGTGATGTCGGGACCCTGGTACCCGAGGTCCCAGATTTGATTCCCCATACCGGCCAAAAATCCCCGTGTAGTGTCGGGTCCCCGGGTAGCGTCACAGGGTGATGTCGGGACCCTGGCACCCGATGTCCCAGGTTCGATACCCCATACAGGCCAAAAAACCCCAGGTCGGGTCGGGTTCCCGGATGGCGTCACAGGGTGATGTCAGGACCCCGGTACCCGAGGTCCCACGATCGATTCCCCATACCGGACCCTGGACCCTTGGTCGGGTCGGGTCCCCGGGTGGGGTCACAGGGTGATGTCGGGAACTACTGCACCCGAGGTCCCAGGTTTGATTCCCTATACCGGCCAAAAAACCCCAAGTCGGGTCGGGTGGCCGGGTGGCGCCACAGGGTAATGTCGGGACCCCGGCACCCGAGGTCCCACGTTCCATTCCCCGTACCGGCCCCTGGACCCCGGGTCTGGTCTGGTCCCCGGGTGGCGTCACAGGGTGATGTCGGGACCCCGGCACCCGAGGTCCCACGTTCCATTCCCCGTACTGGCCCCTGGACCCCGGGTCGGGTCGGGTCCCCGGGTGGTGTCACAGGGTGATGTCGGGACCCCGGCACCTGAGGTCCCACGTTCGATTCCCCATACTTTCCCCTGGACACCGGGTCGGGTCAAGGCCCCGGGTGGCGTTACATAGCTATGTCGGGACCCTGGCACCCGAGGTCCCACGTTCGATTCCCCATACCGGCCAAAAAACCCCGGGGCGGGTCGGGTCCCCAGGTGGCATCAGAGGGTGATGTCGGGACCCCAGCACCCGAGGTCCCACGTTCGATTCCCCATACCGGCCAAAAAACCCCGGGGCGGGTCGGGTCCCCAGGTGGCGTCACAGGGTGATGTCGGGACCCCGGCAACCGAGGTCCCAGGTTCGATTCCCCATACCGGCCAAAAAACCCCAGATCGGGTTGGGTCCCCGGGTGGCATCACAGGGTGATGTCGGGACACCGGCACCCGAGGTCATAGGTTTGATTCCCCATACCGGCCAAAAAACCCCGGGTCGAGTCGGGTCCCCGGGTGGCGTCACAGGGTGATATTGGGACCCCGGCAGCCGAGCTCCCACATTCAATTCCCCATACCGGCCAAAAAACCCCGGGTCGGGTCGGGTCCCCGGGTGGCGTCACAGGGTGATGTCAAAACCCCGGCAGCGAGGTCCCAGGTTCGATTCCCCATACCGGCCAGGAAACCCCTGGTCGGGTCGGGTCCCTGGGTGGCGTCACAGGGTGATGTCGGGACCGGGCACCCGAGGTCCCACGTTCGAATCCCCATGCCGGCCAAAAAGCCACGTGTCGGGTCGGGTCCCTGGGTGGCGTCACAGGGTGATATTGGGACCCGGACACCCGAGGTCCCAGGTTAGATTCCCCATACCGGCCAAAAAACCCCAGATCGGGTTGGGTCCCCGGGTGGCATCACAGGGTGATGTCGGGACCCAGGCACACGAGGTCCCAGGTTCGATTCCCCATACCGGCCAAAAAACCCCAGGTCGGGTCAGGTGGCCGGTTGGCAACACAGGGTGATGTCGAGACCCCGGCACCCGAGGTCCCAGCTTCGATTCCCCATACCGGCCCCTGGACCCCGGGTCGGCTCGGGTCCCCGGGTGGCGTCACAGGGTGATGTCGGAATCCCGGCACCCGAGGTCCCACGTTCGATTCCCCATACCGGCCAAAAAACACCACGTCGGGTCGTGTCCCCGGGTGGCGTCACAGGGTGACGTCGGGATCCCGGCACCCGAGGTCCCAGGTTCGATTCCCCATACCAGCCAGAAAAACCTGGGTCGGGTCAGGTCCCCGGGTGTCGTCACAGGGTGATGTCTGGACCCCGGCACCCGAGGTCCCACATTCAATTCCCCATACCGGCCCCTGGACCCCTGGTCGGGTCGGGTCCCCGGGTGGCGTCACAGGGTGATGTCTGGACCCCGGCACCCGAGGTCCCAGGTTTAATTCCCCATACCGGCCAAAAAAACACCGGGTCGTGTCGGGTCGCCGGGTGGCGTCACAGGGTGATGGCGGGACCCCGGCACCCGAGGTCCCACATTCAATTCCCCATACCGGCCAAAAAACCCCGGGTCTCGTTGGGTCCCTGGGTGGCGTCAGAGAGTGATGTTGGGACCCTGGCACCCGAGGTCCCAGGTTCGATTCCCTACACCGGCCCCTGGACCCCGGTTCGGGTCGTGTCCCCGCGTGGCGTCACAGGGTGATGTCGGGACCCCGGCCCCAAGGTCCCAGGTTTGATTCCCCATACCGGCCAAAAATCCCCGTGTAGTGTCGGGTCCCCTGGTAGCGTCACAGGGTGATGTCGGGACCCTGGCACCCGACGTCCCAGGTTCGATTCCCCATACAGGCCAAAAAACCCCGGGTCGGGTCGGGTTCCAGGGTGGCGTCACAGGGTGATGTCAGGACCCCGGTACCCGAGGTCCCACGATCGATTCCCCATACCGGCCAAAAAACCCTGGTTCAGGTCCCGTTCCTGGGTGGCGTCACAGGGTGATGTCGGGACCCCGGCACCCAAGGTCCCAGGTTTGATTCCCCATACCGGCCAAAAAATCCCGGCTCAGGTCGGGTGCTCGGGTGGCGTCACAGGGTGATATCGAGACCCCGGCACAGAGATCCCAGGTTCGATTCCCCATACCGGCCAAAAAACCCCGGGTCGGATACGGTCCCCGGGTGGCGTCACAGGGTGATGTCGGGATCCTGGCACCCGAGGTCCCAGGTTCGATTCCCCATACCGGCCAAAAAACCCCTGGTAGGGTCGGATCCCCGGGTGGCGTCACAGGGTGATGTCAAGACGCCGGCACAGAGGTCCATGGTTTCGATTCCCCATACCGGTCAAAAAACCCCGGGTCGTGTCGGGTGCCCGGGTGGCGTCACAGGGTGATGTCAGGACCTCATAACCCTAGGTCCCATGTTCGATTCCCCATACCGGCCAAAAAACACCTGTTAGGGTCGGGTCCTAGGGTGGCGTCACAGGGTGATGTCAGGACCCCGGCACCCGAGGTCCCACGTTCGATTCCCCATAACGGCCCTTGGACCCCAGGCTGGGTCGGGTCCCCGGGTGGCATCACAGGGTGATGTCGAGACCCCAGCACCGAGGTCCGAGGTTCGATTCCCCATGCTGGCCAAAAAACCCTAGGTCGGGTCAGGTCGCCGTGTGGTGTCAGAGGGTGATGTCGAGACCCCGGCACCCGAGGTCCCACATTCGATTCCCCATACCGGTCAAAAAACCCCTGGTAGGGTCTGGTCCCCGGGTGGCATCACAGGGTGATGTCGGGACCCCTGGCACCCGAGGTCCAAGTTTTGATTCCCCATACCGGCCAAAAAACCCTGGGTCGAGTCAGGTGCCCGGGTAGCGTCACAGGGTGCTGTCCGGACCCCGGCACCCAAGGTCCCAGGTTCGATTCCCCATACTGGACCAAAAACCCCGGGTCGGGTCGGGTCAAGTCCCCGCGTGGCGTCACAGGGTGATGTCAGGACCCCGGCACCCGACGTCCCAGGTTTGTTTCCCCATACCGGCCAAAAAACCCCGGGTCGGGTCAGGTCCCCGTGTGGCGTCACAGGGTGCTGTCGGGACCCTGGCAGCGAGGTCCCACGTTCGATTCTCCATACAGGCCAAAAAACCCCGGGTCGGATCGGGTCCCCGGGTGGCTTCACAGGGTGATGTCGGGACCCCGGCACCCGAGGTCCCACGTTCCATTCCCCGTACCGGCTCCTGGACCCCGGGTCTGGTCTGGTCCCCGGGTGGCGTCACAGGGTGATGTCGGGACCCCGTCACCCGAGGTCCCACGTTCCATTCCCCGTACTGGCCCCTGGACCCCGGGTCGGGTCGGGTCCCCGGGTGGCGTCACAGGGTGATGTCGGGACCCCGGCACCCGAGGTCCCACATTCGATTCCCCATACCGGCCAAAAAACCCCGGGGCGGGTCGGGTCCCCAGGTGGCGTCAGAGGGTGATGTCTGGACCCTGGCACCCGAGGTCCCAGGTTCGATTCCCCATACCGGCCAAAAAACCCCGGGTCAGTTCGGGTCCCCAGGTGGCGTCACAGGGTGATGTCGGGAGCCCGGCACCCGTGGTCCCACGTTCGATTCCCCATACCGGCCAAAAAACCCCGGGTCAGGTCGGGTCCCCGGGTGGCGTCACAGGGTGATGTCGGGAGCCCGGCACCCGTGGTCCCACGTTCGATTCCCCATACCGGCCAAAAAAATTCCGGTTGGGCTCGGGTCCCCAGGTGGCGTCACAGGGTGATGTCGGGACCCCGGCACGTGAGGTCCCAAGTTCGATTCCCCATACCGGCCAAAAAAACCCGGGTTTGATCGTGTCCCCGGGTGGCGTCACAGGGTAATGTCTGGACGCCGGCACGCGAGGTCCCAGGTTGGATACCCCATACAGGCCAAATAAATTTCGGGTCGGCTCGGGTCCCCGGGTGGCGTCAGAGGTTGATGTCGGGGCCCTGGCACGCGAGGTCCCAGCTTCAATTCCACATACCGGCCAAAAAACCCCGGGTCGGGTCGGGTCCCCGGATGGCGTCACAGGGTGATGTCGGGACCCCGGCACCCGAGGTCCCACATTCGATTCCCCATACCGGTCAAAAAACCCCTGGTAGGGTCTGGTCCCCGGGTGGCATCACAGGGTGATGTCGGGACCCCTGGCACCCGAGGTCCAAGGTTTGATTCCCCATACCGGCCAAAAAACCCTGGGTCGAGTCAGGTGCCCGGGTAGCGTCACAGGGTGCTGTCCGGACCCCGGCACCCGAGGTCCCAGGTTCGATTCCCCATACTGGACCAAAAACCCCGGGTCGGGTCGGGTCAAGTCCCCGCGTGGCGTCACAGGGTGATGTCAGGACCCCGGCACCCGACGTCCCAGGTTTGTTTCCCCATACCGGCCAAAAAACCCCGGGTCGGGTCAGGTCCCCGGGTGGCGTCACAGGGTGCTGTCGGGACCCTGGCAGCGAGGTCCCACGTTCGATTCTCCATACAGGCCAAAAAACCCCGGGTCGGATCGGGTCCCCGGGTGGCTTCACAGGGTGATGTCGGGACCCCGGCACCCGAGGTCCCACGTTCCATTCCCCGTACCGGCGCCTGGACCCCGGGTCTGGTCTGGTCCCCGGGTGGCGTCACAGGGTGATGTCGGGACCCCGTCACCCGAGGTCCCACGTTCCATTCCCCGTACTGGCCCCTGGACCCCGGGTCGGGTCGGGTCCCCGGGTGGCGTCACAGGGTGATGTCGGGACCCCGGCACCCGAGGTCCCACATTCGATTCCCCATACCGGCCAAAAAACCCCGGGGCGGGTCGGGTCCCCAGGTGGCGTCAGAGGGTGATGTCTGGACCCTGGCACCCGAGGTCCCAGGTTCGATTCCCCATACCGGCCAAAAAACCCCGGGTCAGTTCGGGTCCCCAGGTGGCGTCACAGGGTGATGTCGGGAGCCCGGCACCCGTGGTCCCACGTTCGATTCCCCATACCGGCCAAAAAACCCCGGGTCAGGTCGGGTCCCCGGGTGGCGTCACAGGGTGATGTCGGGAGCCCGGCACCCGTGGTCCCACGTTCGATTCCCCATACCGGCCAAAAAAATTCCGGTTGGGCTCGGGTCCCCAGGTGGCGTCACAGGGTGATGTCGGGACCCCGGCACGTGAGGTCCCAAGTTCGATTCCCCATACCGGCCAAAAAAACCCGGGTTTGATCGTGTCCCCGGGTGGCGTCACAGGGTAATGTCTGGACGCCGGCACGCGAGGTCCCAGGTTGGATACCCCATACAGGCCAAAAAAATTTCGGGTCGGCTCGGGTCCCCGGGTGGCGTCAGAGGTTGATGTCGGGGCCCTGGCACGCGAGGTCCCAGCTTCAATTCCACATACCGGCCAAAAAACCCCGGGTCGGGTCGGGTCCCCGGGTGGCGTCACAGGGTAATGTCGGGACCCCGGCACCCGAGGTCCCACATTCGATTCCCCATACTGGCCAAAAAACCACAGGTCCGGTCGGGACCCTGGGTGGCGTCACAGGGTGATGTCGGGATCCCGGCACGCGAGGTCCCACGTTCGATTCCCCATACCGGTCAAAAAAATTCCGTGTCGGGTCGGGTCCCCGGGTGGCGTCACAGGGTGATGTCGGGACCCTGGCACCCGAGGTCCCAGTTTCCATTCGTCATACCGGCCCCTGGACCCCGGGTCTGGTCGGGTCCCCAGGTGGCGTCACAGGGTGATGTCGGGACCCCGGCACGCGAGGTCCCAGGTTCGATTCCCCATACCGGCCCCTGGACCCCGGGTCGGGTCGGGTCCCTGGGTGATGTCACAGGGTGATGTCGGGACCCCGGCACGCGAGGTCCCAGGTTCGATTCCCCATACCGGCCAAAAAACCCCGGGTCGGGTCGGGTCCCCGGCTGGCGTCACAGGGTGATGTCGGGACCCCGGCACCCGAGGTCCCACGTTCGATACCCCATACAGGCCAAAAAAATTTCGGGTCGTCTCGTGTCCCCGGGTGGTGTCACAGGGTGATGTCGGGACCCTGGCACGCGAGGTCCCAGGTTCAATTCCCCATACCGGCCAAAAAACCCCGGGTCGGGTCGGGTTCCCGGGTGGCGTCACAGGGTGATGTCGGGACCCCGGCACGCGAGGTCCCAAGTTCGATTCCCAAAACCGGCCCCTGGATCCCGGGTCGGGTCGGGTCCTCGGGTGGCATCACAGGGTGATGTCGGGACCCCGGCACCCAAGGTCCCACATTCGATTCCCCATACCGGCCCCTGGACCCTGGGTCGAAACTGGTCCCCCGGTGGCGTCACAGGGTGATGTCGGGACCACGGCACCAGAGTTCCCAGTTTCGATTCCGCACACCGGCCAAAAAACCCCGTGTCGGGTCAGGTCCCCGGGTGGCGTCACAGGGTGATGTCGGGACCCCGGCACCCGAGGTCCCAGGTTCGATTCCCCATACCGGCCCCTGGACCCCGGGTCGGGTCGTGTCCCCGGGTGGCGTCACAGGGTGATGTCGGGAGCCCGGCACCCGTGGTCCCACGTTCGATTCCCCATACCGGCCCCTGGACCCTGGGTCGGGTCGGGTCCCCGGGTGGCGTCACAGGGTGCTGTCGGGACCCCCGGCACCCGAGGTCCCAAGTTCGATTCCCCATACCTGCCAAAAAACCCCGGGTCGGGTCGGGTCCCCAGGTGGCATCAGAGGGTGATGTCGGGACCCTGGCACCCAAGGTCCCACGTTCGAATCCCCATACCGGCCAAAAAACCCCAGGTCGGATCGGGTCAGGTCCCCGGGTGGCGTCACAGGGTGCTGTCGGGACCCTGGCAGCGAGGTCCCACGTTCGATTCCCCATACCGGCCAAAAAACCCCGGGTCGGATCGGGTCCCCGGGTGGCGTCACAGGGTGATGTCGGGACCCCTGGCACCCGAGGTCCCACATTCGATTCCCCATACTTGCCCCTGGACACCGGGTCGGGTCAAGTCCCCGGGTGGCGTTACATGGTTATATCGGGACCCTGGCACCCGAGGTCCCTCGTTCGATTCCCCATACCGGCCAAAAAAAACACCGGGTCGGGTCGGGTCCCAGGGTGGCGTCACAGGGTGATGTCGGGACCCTGGCACCCGAGGTCCCAGGTTCGATTCCCCATACCGGCCCCTGGACCCCGGGTCGGGTCGGGTCCCCGGGTGGCGTCACAGGGTTATGTCGGGACCCCGGCACCCGAGGTCCCACGTTCCATTCCCCGTATCAGCCCCTGGACCCCGGGTCTGGTCTGGTCCCCGGGTGGCGTCACAGGGTGATGTCGGGATCCCGGCACCCGAGGTCCCACGTTCCATTCCCCATACCGGCCAAAAAAATTCCGGTTGGGCTCGGGTCCCCAGGTGGAGTCACAGGGTGATGTCGGGACCCCGGCACGCGAGGTCCCAAGTTCGATTCCCCATACCGGCCAAAAAAAACCGGGTTGGATCGGGTCCCCAGGTGGCGTCACAGGGTGATGTCGGAACCCCGGCACGCGAGGTCCCACGTTCGAAAACCCATACAGGCCAAAAAAATTTCGGGTCGGCTCGGGTCCCCGGGTGGCGTCACAGGGTGATGTCGGGACCCTGGCACGCGAGGTCCCAGGTTCAATTCCCCATACCGGCCAAAAAACCCTGTGTCCGGTCGAGTCCCCGGGTGGCGTCACAGGGTGATGTCGGGACGCCGGCACGCGAGGTCCCAGGTTCGATACCCCATACAGGCCAAAAAAATTCCGGGTCGGGTCGGGTCCCCGGGTGGCGTCACAGGGTGATGTCGGGACCCTGGCACCCGAGGTCCCACGTTCCATTCGTCATACCGGCCCCTGGAACCCGGGTCGGGTCGGGTCCCCAGGTGGCGTCACAGGGTGTTGTCGGGACCCCGGCACGCGAGGTCCCAAGTTCGATTCCCCATACCGGACCCTGGACCCCGGCTCGGGTCGGGTCCCCGGGTGGCTTCACAGGGTGATGTCGGGACCCCGGCACCCGAGGTCCCACGTTCCATTCCCCGTACCAGCGCCTGGACCCCGGGTCTGGTCTGGTCCCCGGGTGGCGTCACAGGGTGATGTCGGGACCCCGTCACCCGAGGTCCCACGTTCCATTCCCCGTACTGGCCCCTGGACCCCGGGTCGGGTCGGGTCCCCGGGTGGCGTCACAGGGTGATGTCGGGACCCCGGCACCCGAGGTCCCACATTCGATTCCCCATACCGGCCAAAAAACCCCGGGGCGGGTCGGGTCCCCAGGTGGCGTCAGAGGGTGATGTCTGGACCCTGGCACCCGAGGTCCCAGGTTCGATTCCCCATACCGGCCAAAAAACCCCGGGTCAGTTCGGGTCCCCAGGTGGCGTCAGAGGGTGATGTCGGGAGCCTGGCACCCGTGGTCCCACGTTCGATTCCCCATACCGGCCAAAAAACCCCGGGTCAGGTCGGGTCCCCGGGTGGCGTCACAGGGTGATGTCGGGAGCCCGGCACCCGTGGTCCCACGTTCGATTCCCCATACCGGCCAAAAAAATTCCGGTTGGGCTCGGGTCCCCAGGTGGCGTCACAGGGTGATGTCGGGACCCCGGCACGTGAGGTCCCAAGTTCGATTCCCCATACCGGCCAAAAAAACCCGGGTTTGATCGTGTCCCCGGGTGGCGTCACAGGGTAATGTCTGGACGCCGGCACGCGAGGTCCCAGGTTGGATACCCCATACAGGCCAAAAAAATTTCGGGTCGGCTCGGGTCCCCGGGTGGCGTCAGAGGTTGATGTCGGGGCCCTGGCACGCGAGGTCCCAGCTTCAATTCCACATACCGGCCAAAAAACCCCGGGTCGGGTCGGGTCCCCGGGTGGCGTCACAGGGTAATGTCGGGACCCCGGCACCCGAGGTCCCACATTCGATTCCCCATACTGGCCAAAAAACCACAGGTCCGGTCGGGACCCTGGGTGGCGTCACAGGGTGATGTCGGGATCCCGGCACGCGAGGTCCCACGTTCGATTCCCCATACCGGTCAAAAAAATTCCGTGTCGGGTCGGGTCCCCGGGTGGCGTCACAGGGTGATGTCGGGACCCTGGCACCCGAGGTCCCAGTTTCCATTCGTCATACCGGCCCCTGGACCCCGGGTCTGGTCGGGTCCCCAGGTGGCGTCACAGGGTGATGTCGGGACCCCGGCACGCGAGGTCCCAGGTTCGATTCCCCATACCGGCCCCTGGACCCCGGGTCGGGTCGGGTCCCTGGGTGATGTCACAGGGTGATGTCGGGACCCCGGCACGCGAGGTCCCAGGTTCGATTCCCCATACCGGTCAAAAAACCCCGGGTCGGGTCGGGTCCCCGGCTGGCGTCACAGGGTGATGTCGGGACCCCGGCACGCGAGGTCCCACGTTCGATACCCCATACAGGCCAAAAAAATTTCGGGTCGTCTCGTGTCCCCGGGTGGTGTCACAGGGTGATGTCGGGACCCTGGCACGCGAGGTCCCAGGTTCAATTCCCCATACCGGCCAAAAAACCCCGGGTCGGGTTGGGTTCCCGGGTGGCGTCACAGGGTGATGTCGGGACCCCGGCACGCGAGGTCCCAAGTTCGATTCCCAAAACCGGCCCCTGGATCCCGGGTCGGGTCGGGTCCTCGGGTGGCATCACAGGGTGATGTCGGGACCCCGGCACCCAAGGTCCCACATTCGATTCCCCATACCGGCCCCTGGACCCTGGGTCGAAACTGGTCCCCCGGTGGCGTCACAGGGTGATGTCGGGACCACGGCACCAGAGTTCCCAGTTTCGATTCCGCACACCGGCCAAAAAACCCCGTGTCGGGTCAGGTCCCCGGGTGGCGTCACAGGGTGATGTCGGGACCCCGGCACCCGAGGTCCCAGGTTCGATTCCCCATACCGGCCGCTGGACCCCGGGTCGGGTCCGGTCCCCGGGTGGCGTCACAGGGTGATGTCGGGAGCCCGGCACCCGTGGTCCCACGTTCGATTCCCCATACCGGCCCCTGGACCCTGGGTTGGGTCGGGTCCCCGGGTGGCGTCACAGGGTGATGTCGAGACCTCGGCACCCGAGGTCCCAGGTTCGATTCCCCATACCAGCCCCTACACCCCGGGTCGGGTCGGGTCCCCGGGTGGCGTCACAGGGTGATGTCGGGACCCCGGCACCCGAGGTCCCAAGTTCGATTCCCCATACCTGCCAAAAAACCCCGGGTCGGGTCGGGTCCCCAGGTGGCATCAGAGGGTGATGTCGGGACCCTGGCACCCAAGGTCCCACGTTCGAATCCCCATACCGGCCAAAAAACCCCAGGTCGGATCGGGTCAGGTCCCCGGGTGGCGTCACAGGGTGCTGTCGGGACCCTGGCAGCGAGGTCCCACGTTCGATTCTCCATACCGGCCAAAAAACCCCGGGTCGGATCGGGTCCCCGGGTGGCGTCACAGGGTGATGTCGGGACCCCTGGCTCCCGAGGTCCCACATTCGATTCCCCATACTTGCCCCTGGACACCGGGTCGGGTCAAGTCCCCGGGTGGCGTTACATGGTTATATCGGGACCCTGGCACCCGAGGTCCCTCGTTCGATTCCCCATACCGGCCAAAAAAAACACCGGGTCGGGTCGGGTCCCAGGGTGGCGTCACAGGGTGATGTCGGGACCCCGGCACCCGAGGTCCCACGTTCCATTCCCCGTATCGGCCCCTGGACCCCGGGTCTGGTCTGGTCCCCGGGTGGCGTCACAGGGTGATGTCGGGATCCCGGCACCCGAGGTCCCACGTTCCATTCCCCATACCGGCCAAAAAAATTCCGGTTGGGCTCGGGTCCCCAGGTGGAGTCACAGGGTGATGTCGGGACCCCGGCACGCGAGGTCCCAAGTTCGATTCCCCATACCGGCCAAAAAAAAACCGGGTTGGATCGGGTCCCCAGGTGGCGTCACAGGGTGATGTCGGAACCCCGGCACGCGAGGTCCCACGTTCGAAAACCCATACAGGCCAAAAAAATTTCGGGTCGGCTCGGGTCCCCGGGTGGCGTCACAGGGTGATGTCGGGACCCTGGCACGCGAGGTCCCAGGTTCAATTCCCCATACCGGCCAAAAAACCCTGTGTCCGGTCGAGTCCCCGGGTGGCGTCACAGGGTGATGTCGGGACGCCGGCACGCGAGGTCCCAGGTTCGATACCCCATACAGGCCAAAAAAATTCCGGGTCGGGTCGGGTCCCCGGGTGGCGTCACAGGGTGATGTCGGGACCCTGGCACCCGAGGTCCCACGTTCCATTCGTCATACCGGCCCCTGGAACCCGGGTCGGGTCGGGTCCCCGGGTGGCGTCACAGGGTGTTGTCGGGACCCCGGCACGCGAGGTCCCAAGTTCGATTCCCCATACCGGCCCCTGGACCCCGGCTCGGGTCGGGTCCCCGGGTGGCGTCACAGGGTGATGTTGGGATCCCGGCACGCGAGGTCCCAGGTTCGATTCCCCATACCGGCCAAAAAACCCCGTGTGGGGTCGGGTCCCCGGGTGGCGTCACAGGGTGATGTCGGGACCCCGGCACGCGAGGTCCCAAGTTCGATTCCCCATACCGGCCAAAATACCCCGGGTCGGGTCGGGTCCCCGGGTGGTGTCACAGGGTGATGTCGGGACCCCGGCACCCGAGGTCCCACGTTCGATTCCCCATACCGGCCAAAAAGCCCCGGGTCGGGTCTGGTCGCCGGGTGGCGTCACAGGGTGATGTCGGGACCCCGGCACGCGAGGTCCCAAGTTCGATTCCCAAAACCGGCCCCTGGACCCCGGGTCGGGTCGGGTCCCCGGGTGGCGTCACAGGGTGATGTCGGGACCCCGGCACGCGAGGTCCCACATTCGATTCCCCATACCGGCCGCTGGACCCTGGGTCGGGTCGGGTCCCCCGGTGGCGTCACAGGGTGATGTCGGGACCACAGCACCAGAGTTCCCAGTTTCGATTCCGCACACCGGCCAAAAAACCCCGTGGTGGGTCAGGTCCCCGGGTGGTGTCACAGGGTGATGTCGGGACCCCGGCACCCGAGGTCCCAGGTTCGATTCCCAATACCTGCCAAAAAACCCCGAGTCAGGTCGGGTCCTCGGGTGGCGTCACAGGGTGCTGTCGGGAGCATGGAACCCAAGGTCCCACGTTGGATTCCCCATACCGGCCAAAAAACCCCGGGTCGGGTCGGGTCCCCGGGTGGCGTCACAGGGTGATGTCGGGACCACGGCACCAGAGTTCCCAGTTTCGATTCTGCACACCGGCCAAAAAACCCCGTGTCGGGTCAGGTCCCCGGGTGGCGTCACAGGGTGATGTCGGGACCCCGGCACCCGAGGTCCCAGGTTCGATTCCCAATACCTGCCAAAAAACCCCGAGTCAGGTCGGGTCCCCGGGTGGCGTCACAGGGTGCTGTCGGGACCCTGGCACCCGAGGTCCCACGTTCGATTCCCCATACCGTCCCCTGGACCCCGGGTCGGGTCGGGTCCCCCGGTGGCGTTACAAGGTGATGTCGAGACCCCGGCACGCGAGGTCCCAGGTTCGATTCCCCATACCAGCCCCTAGACCCCGGGTCGGGTCGGGTCCCCGGGTTGCGTTACAGGGTGATGTCCGGACCCCGGCACGCGAGGTCCCACGTTCGATTCCCCATACCGGCCAAAAAACCCCGTGTGGGGTCGGGTCCCCGGGTGGCGTCACAGGGTGATGTCGGGACCCCGGCACGCGAGGTCCCAAGTTCGATTCCCCATACCGGCCAAAAAACCCCGGGTCGGGTCGGGTCCCCGGGTGGTGTCACAGGGTGATGTCGGGACCCCGGCACCCGAGGTCCCACGTTCGATTCCCCATACCGGCCAAAAAGCCCCGGGTCGGGTCTGGTCGCCGGGTGGCGTCACAGGGTGATGTCGGGACCCCGGCACGCGAGGTCCCAAGTTCGATTCCCAAAACCGGCCCCTGGACCCCGGGTCGGGTCGGGTCCCCGGGTGGCGTCACAGGGTGATGTCGGGACCCCGGCACGCGAGGTCCCACATTCGATTCCCCATACCGGCCGCTGGACCCTGGGTCGGGTCGGGTCCCCCGGTGGCGTCACAGGGTGATGTCGGGACCCCGGCACCCGAGGTCCCAGGTTCGATTCCCAATACCTGCCAAAAAACCCCGAGTCAGGTCGGGTCCTCGGGTGGCGTCACAGGGTGCTGTCGGGAGCATGGAACCCAAGGTCCCACGTTGGATTCCCCATACCGGCCAAAAAACCCCGGGTCGGGTCGGGTCCCCGGGTGGCGTCACAGGGTGATGTCGGGACCACGGCACCAGAGTTCCCAGTTTCGATTCTGCACACCGGCCAAAAAACCCCGTGTCGGGTCAGGTCCCCGGGTGGCGTCACAGGGTGATGTCGGGACCCCGGCACCCGAGGTCCCAGGTTCGATTCCCAATACCTGCCAAAAAACCCCGAGTCAGGTCGGGTCCCCGGGTGGCGTCACAGGGTGCTGTCGGGACCCTGGCACCCGAGGTCCCACGTTCGATTCCCCATACCAGCCCCTAGACCCCGGGTCGGGTCGGGTCCCCGGGTTGCGTTACAGGGTGATGTCCGGACCCCGGCACGCGAGGTCCCACGTTCGATTCCCCATACCGGCCCCTGGACCCCGGGTCGGGTCGGGTCCCCGGGTGGCGTCACAGGGTGCTGTCGGGACCCCGGCACCCGATGTCCCAAGTTCGAATTTCCATATCGGCCAAAAAAACCCGGGTCGGGTCGTGTCCCCGGGTGGCGTCAGAGGTTGATGTCGGGACCCCGGCACCCGAGGTCCCAGGTTCGATTCCCCATACCGGCGCCTGGACCCCAGATCGGGTCGGGTTCCCGGGTGGCGTCACAGGGTGATGTTTGGACCCTGGCACGCGAGGTCCCAGGTTCAATTCCCGATACCGGCCAAAAAACCCCGGGTCGGGTCGGGTCCCCGGGTTGTGTCACAGGGTGATATTGGGACCCCCGGCACCAGAGGTCCCACGTTCGATTCCCCATACCGCCCCCTGGACCCCGGGTCGGGTTGTGTCCCCGGGTGGCGTCACAGGGTGATATTGGGAACCGGACACCCGAGGTCCCAGGTTAAATTCCCCATACCGGCCAAAGAACCATAGGTCGAGTCCCCGGGTGGCGTCACAGGGTGATGTCGGGACCCCGGCACCAGAGGTCCCACGTTCGATTCCCCATACCGGCCCCTGGACCCCGTGTCGGGTCGGGTCCCTGGCTAGCCTCACAGGGTGATGTCAAGACCCCGGCATCGAGGTCCGAGGTTTGATTCCCCATACGGGCCAAAAAACCACGTGTCGGGTCCCCGGGTGGCGTCACAGGGTGATGTCGGGACCCCGGAACCGAGGTCCCACGTACGATTCCCCATACCGGCCAAAAAACCCCGTGTCGGGTCGGGTCCCCGGGTGGCGTCACAGGGTGATATTGGGACCCCGGCACCTGAGGTCGCAGGTTCGATTCCCCATACTGGCCCCTGGACCCCGGCTCGGGTCGGGTCCCCGGGTGGCGTCACAGGGTGATGTTGGGACCCCGGCACGCGAGGTCCCACATTCGATTCCCCATATCGGCCATTAGACCCCAGGTCGCGTCGGGTCCCCGGGTGGCGTCACAGGGTGATGTCAGGACCCCGAACCCGAGGTCCCAGGTTCGATTCCCAATACCGGCCTAAAATCCCTGTGTCGGATCGGGTCCCCGGGTGGCGTCACAGGGTGATGTCGGGACCCCGGCACCCGAGGTCCCAGGTTTGATTCCCCATACCGGCCAAAAAACCCTGGGTCGAGTCGGATCCCCGGGTGGCGTCACAGGGTGATATTGAGACCCCGCCATCCGAGGTCCCATTTTCGATTCCCCATACCGGCCAAAAAACCCCGGGTCGGGTCGGGTCCCTGAGTGGCGTAATAGGGTGATGTCAAAACCCCGGCAGCGAGGTCCCAGGTTCGATTCCCCATACCGGCCAGAAAACCCCTGGTCGGGTCGGGTCCCCTGGTGGCGTCACAGGGTGATGTCTGGACCGGGCACCCGAGGTCCCACGTTCGATTCCCCATGCCGGCCAAAAAACACCGGGTCGGGTCGGGTCCCAGGGTGGCGTCACAGGGTGATGTCGGGACCCCGGCACCCGAGGTCCCACATTCGATTCGCCATACCGGCCAAAAAACCCCGGGTCGGGTCGGGTCCCTGAGTGGCGTAATAGGGTGATGTCAAAACCCCAGCAGCGAGGACCCAGGTTCGATTCCCCATACCGGCCAGAAAACCCCTGGTCGGGTCGGGTCCCCTGGTGGTGTCACAGGGTGATGTCGAGACCCCGGCAGCCGAGGTCCCAGGTTCGATTCCCCATACCTGCCAAAAAACCCCGGGTCGGGTTGGGTCCCCGGGTGGCGTCACAGGGTGATGTCGGGATCCCGGCACCCGAGGTCCCAGGTTCGATTCCCCATACCGGCCAGAAAACCCTGGGTCGGGTCGGGTCCCCGGGTGGCGTCACAGGGTGATGTCGGGACCCCGGCACCCGAGGTCCCACATTATATTCCCCATACCGGACAAAAAATTTCTGGGTCACCTTGGGTCCCTGAGTGGCGTCACAGGGTGATGTCGGGACCCCGTCACCCGAAGTCCCAGGTTCGATTCCCAATACCGGCCAAAAAACCCCAGGTCGGTTCGGGTCCCCGGGTGGCGTCATAAGGGTGATGTCGGGACCCAGGCACCTGAGGTCCCAAGTTCGATTCCCCATACCGGTCAAAAAACCGCAGGTGTGGTCGGTTCCCCGGGTGGCGTCACAGGGTGATGTCGGGATCCCGGCACCCGAGGTACAAGGTTCGATTCCCCATACCGGCCAAAAAACCCCGGGTTGGGTCGGGTCCCTGGGTGGCGTCACAGGGTGCTGTCGGGACCCCGGCACCCGAGGTCCCAGGTTCGATTCCCCATACCGGCCATTAGACCCCAGGTCGGGTCGTGTCCCCGGGTGGCGTCACAGGGTGCTGTCGGGACCCCGGCACCCGAGGTCCCAGGTTCGATTCCCCATACGGGCCAAAAAAATTCCGGGTCGGGTCGGGTCCCCGTGTGCCATCACAGGGTGATGTCGGGACCCCGGTACCCGAGGTCCCACGTTCGATTCCCCATACCGGCCAAAAAACCCCGTGTCGGGTCGGGTCCCCGGGTGGCGTCACAGGGTGATATCTGGACGCCGGCACGCGAGGTCCCACGTTCGATTCCCCATACCGGTCAAAAAAATTCCGGGTCGGCTCAGGTCCCCGGGTGGCGTCACAGGGTGATGTCGGGACCCTGGCACCCGAGGTCCCAGGTTCTATTCCTCACACCGGCCCCTGGACCCCGTGTCGGATCGGGTCCCCAGGTGGCGTCACAGGGTGATGTCGGGACCCCGGCACGCGAGGTCCCAGGTTCTATTCCTCACACCGGCCCCTGGACCCCGTGTCGGGTCGGGTCCCCGGGTGGCGTCACAGGGTGATGTCGGGACCCCGGCACCCGAGGTCCCAGGTTCGATTCCCCATACCGGCCAAAAAACCCCGGGTCGGGTCGGGTCCCCGGGTGGCGTCACAGGGTGATGTCGGGACCCCGGCACGCGAGGTCCCAAGTTCGATTCCCCATACCGGCCAAAAAACCCCGGGTCGGATCGGGTCCCCGGGTGGTGTCACAGGGTGATGTCGGGATCCCGGCACCCAAGGTCCCACGTTCGATTCCAAATATCGGCCAAAAAACCGGAGGTCGGGTCGGGACCCCGGGTGGCGTCACAGGGTGATGTCGGGACCCCGGCACGAGAGGTCCCAAGTTCGATTCCCCATACCGGCCAAAAAACCCCGGGTCGGGTCGGGTCCCCGGGTGGCGTCACAGGGTGATGTCTGGACGCCGGCACGCGAGGTCCCACGTTAGATACCCCATACAGGCCAAAAAAATTTCGGGTCGGCTCGGGTCCCCGGGTGGCGTCAGAGGGTGATGTCGGGACCCTGTCACGCGAGGTCCCACTTTCGATTCCCCATATCGGCCAAAAAACCACGGGTCGGGCCATGTCCCCGGGTGGCGTCACAGGGTGCTGACGGGACCCCGGCACCCAAGGTCCCACTTTCGATTCCCCATACCGGCCAAAAAACCCCGGGTCGGGTTGTGTCCCCGGGTGGCGTCACAGGGTGATATTGGGAACCGGACACCCGAGGTCCCAGGTTCAATTCCCCATACCGGCCAAAGAACCATAGGTCGGGTCCCCGGGTGGCGTCACAGGGTGATGTCGGGACCCCGGCACCCGAGGTCCCACGTTCGATTCCCCATACCGGCCCCTGGACCCCGTGTCGGGTCGGGTCCCTGGCTAGCCTCACAGGGTGATGTCGAGACCCCGGCATCGAGGTCCGAGGTTTGATTCCCCGTACGGGCCAAAAAACCACGTGTCGGGTCCCCGGGTGGCGTCAGAGGGTGATGTCGGGACCCCGGAACCGAGGTCCCACGTACGATTCCCCATACCGGCTAAAAAACCCCGTGTCGGGTCGGGTCCCCGGGTGGCGTCACAGGATGATGTTGGGACCCCGGCACCCGAGGTCGCAGGTTCGATTCCCCATACCGGCCCCTGGACCCCGGGTTGGGTCGGGTCCCCGGGTGGCATCACAGGGTGATGTCGGGACCCCGGCACCCGAGGTCCCACGTTCGATACCCCATACCGGCCAAAAAACCCCGGGTCGGGTCGGGTCCCTGAGTGGCGTAATAGGGTGATGTCAAAACCCCAGCAGCGAGAACCCAGGTTCGATTCCCCATACCGGCCAGAAAACCCCTGGTCGGGTCGGGTCCCCTGGTGGTGTCACAGGGTGATGTCGAGACCCCGGCACCCGAGGTCCCAGGTTCGATTCCCCATACCTGCCAAAAAACCCCGGGTCGGGTTGGGTCCCCGGGTGGCGTCACAGGGTGATGTCGGGATCCCGGCACCCGAGGTCCCAGGTTCGATTCCCCATACCGGCCAGAAAACCCTGGGTCGGGTCGGGTCCCCGGGTGGCGTCACAGGGTGATGTCGGGACCCCGGCACCCGAGGTCCCACATTATATTCCCCATACCGGACAAAAAATTTCTGGGTCACCTTGGGTCCCTGAGTGGCGTCACAGGGTGATGTCGGGACCCCGTCACCCGAAGTCCCAGGTTCGATTCCCAATACCGGCCAAAAAACCCCAGGTCGGTTCGGGTCCCCGGGTGGCGTCATAGGGTGATGTCGGGACCCAGGCACCTGAGGTCCCAAGTTCGATTCCCCATACCGGTCAAAAAACCGCAGGTGTGGTCGGTTCCCCGGGTGGCGTCACAGGGTGATGTCGGGATCCCGGCACCCGAGGTACAAGGTTCGATTCCCCATACCGGCCAAAAAACCCCGGGTTGGGTCGGGTCCCTGGGTGGCGTCACAGGGTGCTGTCGGGACCCCGGCACCCGAGGTCCCAGGTTCGATTCCCCATACCGGCCATTAGACCCCAGGTCGGGTCGTGTCCCCGGGTGGCGTCACAGGGTGCTGTCGGGACCCCGGCACCCGAGGTCCCAGGTTCGATTCCCCATACGGGCCAAAAAAATTCCGGGTCGGGTCGGGTCCCCGTGTGCCATCACAGGGTGATGTCGGGACCCCGGTACCTGAGGTCCCACGTTCGATTCCCCATACCGGCCAAAAAACCCCGTGTCGGGTCGGGTCCCCGGGTGGTGTCACAGGGTGATGTCGGGACCCCGGCACGCGAGGTCCCAATTTCGATTCCCCATACCGGCCAAAAAACACCGGGTCGGGTCGGGTCCCCGGGTGGCGTCACAGGGTGATATCTGGACGCCGGCACGCGATGTCCCACGTTCGATTCCCCATACCGGTCAAAAAAATTCCGGGTCGGCTCAGGTCCCCGGGTGGCGTCACAGGGTGATGTCGGGACCCTGGCACCCGAGGTCCCAGGTTCTATTCCTCACACCGGCCCCTGGACCCCGTGTCGGATCGGGTCCCCAGGTGGCGTCACAGGGTGCTGTCGGGACCCCGGCACGCGAGGTCCCAGGTTCTATTCCTCACACCGGCCCCTGGACCCCGTGTCGGGTCGGGTCCCCGGGTGGCGTCACAGGGTGATGTCGGGACCCCGGCACGCGAGGTCCCAAGTTCGATTCCCCATACCGGCCAAAAAACCACGGGTCGGATCGGGTCCCCGGGTGGTGTCACAGGGTGATGTCGGGATCCCGGCACCCAAGGTCCCACGTTCGATTCCAAATATCGGCCAAAAAACCGGAGGTCGGGTCGGGACCCCGGGTGGCGTCACAGGGTGATGTCGGGACCCCGGCACGAGAGGTCCCAAGTTCGATTCCCCATACCGGCCAAAAAACCCCGGGTCGGGTCGGGTCCCCGGGTGGCGTCACAGGGTGATGTCGGGACCCCGGCACCCAAGGTCCTACGTTCGATTCCCCATATCGGCCAAAAAACCCCGGGTCGGGTCGGGTCCCCGGGTGGCGTCACAGGGTGATGTCGGGACCCCGGCACCCGAGGTCCCACGTTCGATTCCCCATACCGGTCAAAAAAATTCCGGGTTGGCTCGGGTCCCCGGGTGGCGTCACAGGGTGATGTCGGGACCCCGGCACCCGAGGTCCCAGGTTCGATTCAGCATACGGGCCCCTGGACCCCGGGTCGGGTAAGGTCCCCAGGTGGCATCACAGGGTGCTGTCGGGACCCCATCACCCGAGGTCCCTGATTCGATTCCCCATACCGGCCCCTGAACCCCGGGTCGGGTCGGGTCCCCGGGTGGCGTCACAGGGTGATGTCGGGACCCCGGCATCGAGGTTCCAGGTTTGATTCCCCATACCGGCCAAGAAAATTCCGGGTCGGCTCTGGTCCCCGGGTGGCGTCACAGGGTGATGTCGGGACCCCGGCACCCGATGTCCCAGGTTCCATTCCCCATACGGGCCCCTGGACCCCGGGTCGGGTAAGGTCCCCAGGTGGCATCACAGGGTGCTGTCGGGACCCCATCACCCGAGGTCCCTGATTCGATTCCCCATACCGGCCAAAAAACCACGGGTCGGGTCGGGTCCCCGGGTGGCGTCACAGGGTGATGTCGGGACCCCGGCACCCGTGGTCTCAGGTTCGATTCCCCATACCGGCCAAAAAACCACGGGTCGGGTCGGGTCCCCGGGTGGCGTCACAGGGTGATGTCGGGACCCCGGCACCCAAGGTCCCAGGTTCGATTCCCCATACCGGCCAAAAAACCACGGGTCGGGTCGGGTCCCCGGGTGGCGTCACAGGGTGATGTCGGGACCCCGGCACCCGAGGTCCCACGTTCGATTCCCCATACCGGTCAAAAAAATTCCGGGTCGGGTCGGGTCCCCGGGTGGCATCACAGGGTGATGTCGGGACCCCGGCACCCGAGGTCCCACGTTCGATTCCCCATACCGGCCAAAAAACACCGGGTCGGATCGGGTCCCCGGGTGGCATCACAGGGTGATGTCTGGACGCCGGCACGCGAGGTCCCACGTTAGATACCCCATACAGGCCAAAAAAATTTCGGGTCGGCTCGGGTCCCCGGGTGGCGTCAGAGGGTGATGTCGGGACCCTGTCACGCGAGGTCCCACTTTCGATTCCCCATATCGGCCAAAAATCCACGGGTCGGGCCATGTCCCCGGGTGGCGTCACAGGGTGCTGACGGGACCCCGGCACCCAAGGTCCCACTTTCGATTCCCCATATCGGCCAAAAAACCCCGGGTCGGGTCGGGTCCCCGGGTGGCATCACAGGGTGATGTCGGGACCACGGCACCAGAGTTCCCACGTTCGATTCCCCATACCGGCCAAAAAACCCCGGGTCGGGTTGTGTCCCCGGGTGGCGTCACAGGGTGATATTGGGAACCGGACACCCGAGGTCCCAGGTTCAATTCCCCATACCGGCCAAAGAACCATAGGTCGGGTCCCCGGGTGGCGTCACAGGGTGATGTCGGGACCCCGGCACCCGAGGTCCCACGTTCGATTCCCCATACCGGCCCCTGGACCCCGTGTCGGGTCGGGTCCCTGGCTAGCCTCACAGGGTGATGTCGAGACCCCGGCATCGAGGTCCGAGGTTTGATTCCCCGTACGGGCCAAAAAACCACGTGTCGGGTCCCCGGGTGGCGTCAGAGGGTGATGTCGGGACCCCGGAACCGAGGTCCCACGTACGATTCCCCATACCGGCTAAAAAACCCCGTGTCGGGTCGGGTCCCCGGGTGGCGTCACAGGATGATGTTGGGACCCCGGCACCCGAGGTCGCAGGTTCGATTCCCCATACCGGCCCCTGGACCCCGGCTCGGGTCGGGTCCCCGGGTGGCATCACAGGGTGATGTCGGGATCCCGGCACCCAAGGTCCCACGTTCGATTCCCCATATCGGCCAAAAAACCCCGGGTCGGGTAGGGACCCCGGGTGGCGTCACAGGGTGATGTCGGGACCCCGGCACGCGAGGTCCCAATTTCAATTCCCCATACCGGCCAAAAAACACCGGGTCGGGTCGGGTCCCCGGGTGGCGTCACAGGGTGATGTCTGGACGCCGGCACGCGAGGTCCCACGTTCGATTCCCCATACCGGTCAAAAAAATTCCGTGTCGGCTCAGGTCCCCGGGTGGCGTCACAGGGTGATGTCGGGACCCTGGCACCCGAGGTCCCAGGTTCTATTCCTCATACCGGCCCCTGGACCCCGGGTCGGGTCGGGTCCCCAGGTGGCGTCACAGGGTGCTGTCGGGACCCCGGCACGCGAGGTCCCAGGTTCGATTCCCCATACCGGCCCCTGGACCCCGTGTCGGGTCGGGTCCCCGGGTGGCGTCACAGGGTGATGTCGGGATCCCGGCACCCGAGGTCCCAGGTTCGATTCCCCATACCGGCCAAAAAACCCCGGGTCGGGTCGGGTCCCCGGGTGGCGTGACAGGGTGATGTCGGGACCCGGCACGCGAGGTCCCAAGTTCGATTCCCCATACCGGCCAAAAAACCCCGGGTCGGATCGGGTCCCCGGGTGGTGTCACAGGGTGATGTCGGGATCCCGGCACCCAAGGTCCCACGTTTGATTCCCCATATCGGCCAAAAAACCCCAGGTTGGGTCTGGACCCCGGGTGGTGTCACAGGGTGATGTCGGGACCCCGGCACGCGAGGTCCCAGGTTTGATTCCCCATACCGGCCAAAAAACCCCGGGTCGGGTCGGGTCCCCGGGTGGCGTCACAGGGTGATGTCGGGACCCCAGCACCCGAGGTCCCACATTCGATTCCCCATACTGGCCAAAAAACCCCAGGTCGGGTCGGGACCCTGGGTGGCGTCACAGGGTGATGTCGGGACCCCGGCACCCGAGGTCAAACGTTCGATTCCCCATACTGGTCAAAAAAATTCCGGGTTGGCTCGGGTCCCCGGGTGGCGTCACAGGGTGATGTCGGGACCCCGGCATCGAGGTTCCAGGTTTGATTCCCCATACCGGCCAAGAAAATTCCGGGTCGGCTCTGGTCCCCGGGTGGCGTCACAGGGTGATGTCGGGACCCAGGTACCCGAGGTTCCACGTTCGATACCCCATACCGGCCAAAAAAACCACAAGTCGGGTCGGGTCCCTGGGTGGCGTCACAGGGTGATGTCGGGATCCCGGCACCCAAGGTCCCACGTTCGATTCCCCATATCGGCCAAAAAACCCCAGGTCGGGTCGGGACCCCGGGTGGCGTCACAGGGTGATGTCGGGAACCCGGCACGCGAGGTCCCAAGTTTGATTCCCCATACAGGCCAAAAAACCCCGGGTCGGGTCGGGTCCCCGGGTGGCGTCACAGGGTGCTGACGGGACCCCAGCACCCAAGGTCCTACGTTCGATTCCCCATATCGGCCAAAAAACCCCGGGTGGGGTCGGGTCCCCGGGTGGCGTCACAGGGTGATGTCGGGACCCCGGCACCCGAGGTCCCACGTACGATTCCCCATACCAGCCAAAAAACCCCGTGTCGGGTCGGGTCCCCGGGTGGCGTCACAGGGTGATGTCGGGACCCCGGCACCCGAGGTCCCACGTACGATTCCCCATACCAGCCAAAAAACCCCGTGTCGGATCGGGTCCCCGGGTGGCGTCACAGGGTGATGTCGAGACCCCGGCACCCGAGGTCCCAGGTTTGATTCTCCATACCGGCCAAAAAACCCTGGGTCGAGTCAGGTCCCCGGGTGGCGTCACAGGGTGATATTGGGACCCCGGCAGCCGAGGTCCCACATTCGATTCCCCATACCGGCCAAAAAACCCCGGGTCGGGTCGAGTCCCTGAGTGGCGTAATAGGGTGATGTCAAAACCCCGGCAGCGAGGTCCCAGGTTCGATTCACAATACCGGCTAGAAAACCCCTGGTCGGGTCGGGTCCCCGGGTGGCGTCACAGGGTGATGTCGGGACCGGGCACCCGAGGTCCCACGTTCGATTCCCCATGCCGGCCAAAAAACCCCGTGTCGGGTCGGGTCCCTGGGTGGCGTCACAGGGTGATGTCGGGACCCAGGCACCCGAGGTCCCAGGTTCGATTCCCCATATCGGCCAAAAAACCCCAGGTCGGGTCAGGTGGCCGGGTAGCAACACAGGGTGATATCGAGACCCCGGCACGCGAGGTCCCAGGTTCGATTCCCAATACCGGCCCCTGGACCTCGGGTCGGGTCGGGTCCCCGGGTGGCGTCACAGGGTGATGTCGGAATCCCGGCACCCGAGGTCCCAGGTTCGATTCCCCATACCGGCCCCTGGACCCCGGGTCGGATCTGGTCCCCGGGTGCCGTCATAGGGTGATGTCGGGACCCCGGCACCCGAGGTCCCACGTTCGATTCCCCATACCCGCCAAAAAACACCAGGTCGGGTCGAGTCCCTGGGTGGCGTCACAGGGTGATGTCGGGACCCCGGCACCCGATGTCCCACGTTCGATTCCCCATACCAGCCAGAAAACCCTGGGTCGGGTCGGGTCCCCGGGTGGTGTCACAGGGTGATGTCGGGACCCCGGCACCCGAGGTCCCACATTATATTCCGCATACCGGAGAAAAAAATTCTGGGTCGCCTTGGGTCCCTGAGTGGCGTCACAGGGTGATGTCGGGACCCCGTCACCCGAGGTCCCAGGTTCGATTCCCAATACAGGCCAAAAAACCCCGGGTCGGGTCGGGTCCCCGGGTGGCGTCATAGGGTGATGTCGGGACCCAGGCACCTGAGGTCCCAAGTTCGATTCCCCATACCGGTCAAAAAACCGCAGGTGTGGTCGGGTCCCCGGGTGGCGTCACAGGGTGATGTCGGGACCCCAGCACCCGAGGTCCAAGGTTCGATTCCCCATACCGGCCAAAAAACCCCGGGTTGGGTCGAGTACCTGGGTGGCGTCACAGGGTGCTGTCGGGACCCCGGCACGCGAGGTCCCAGGTTCGATTCCCCATATCGGCCAAAAAAACCCGGGTCGGCTCGGGTCCGCAGGTGGCGTCACAGGGTGATGTCGGGACCCAGGCACCCGAGGTCCCAGGTTCGATTCCCCATACCAGCCCCTGAACCCCAGGTCGGATCGGGTTCCCTGGTGGCGTCACAGGGTGATGTCGGGACCCCGGCACCCGAGGTCCCAGGTTCGATTCCCCATACCGGTCCCTGGACCCCGGGTCGGGTCGGGTCCCCGGGTGGCGTCACAGGGTGATGTCGGGACCCCAGCACGCGAGGTCTCAAGTTCGATTTTCCATATCGGCCAAAAAACCCCGGGTCGGGTCGGGTCCCCGGGTGGCGTCACAGGGTGATGTCGGGATCCCGGCACCCGAGGTCCCACGTTCAATTCCCCATACAGGTCAAAAAAATTCCGGGTCGGCTCGGGTCCCCGGGTGGTGTCACAGGGTGATGTCGGGACCCCGGCACCCAAGGTCCCACGTTCGATTCCCCATACCGGCCCCTGGACCCCGGGTCGGGTCATGTCGCCGGGTGGCGTCACAGGGTGCTGTCGGGACCCCATCACCCGAGGTCCCAGATTCGATTCCTCATATTGTTCCCTGAACCCCGGGTCGGGTAGGGTCCCCGGGTGGCGTCACAGGGTGATGTCGGGACCCCGGCATGCGAGGTTCCAGGTTCGATTCCCCATACCGGCCAAGAAAACCCCGGGTCGGGTCGGGTCACCGGGTGGCGTCACAGGGTGATGTCGGGACCCCGGCACCCGTGGTCTCAGGTTCGATTCCCCATACCGGCCAAAAAACCCAGGGTCGGGTCGGGTCCCCGGGTGGCGTCACAGGGTGATGTCGGGACCCCGGCTCCCGAGGTCCCAGGTTCGATTCCCCATACCAGCCCCTGGACCCCGGGTCGGCTCGGGTCCCCGGGTGGCGTCACAGGGTGATATTGGTACCCCGGCACCCGAGGTCCCAGGTTCGATTCCGCATACCAGCCCCTGGACCCCGGGTCGGGTCGGGTTCCCGGGTGGCATCACAGGGTGATGTCGGGACCCCGGCACGCGATGTCCCAAGTTCGATTTTACATATCGGCCAAAAAAACCCGGGTCGGGTCGGGTCCCCGGGTGGCGTCACAGGGTGATATTGGGACCCCGGCAGCCGAGGTCCCACATTTGATTCCCCATACCGGCCCCTGGACACCGGGTCGGATCGGGTTCCCTGGTGGCGTCACAGGGTGATGTCGGGACCCAGGCACCCGAGGTCCAAGGTTCGATTCCCAATACCGGCCCCTGGACCGCGGCTCGGCTCGGGTCCCCGGGTGGCGTCACAGGGTGCTGTCGGGACCTCGGCACCCGAGGTCCCAGGTTCGATTCCCCATACCGGCCAAAAAACCACGGGTCGGGTCCCCGGGTGGCGTCACAGGGTGATATTGGGACCCCGGCACCCGAGGTCCCACGTTCGATTCCCCATACCGGCCAAAAAACCATGGGTCGGGTCCCCGGGTGGCGTCACAGGGTGATGTTGGCACCCCGGCACCCGAGGTACCACGTTCGATTCCCCATACCGGCCAAAAAACCACGGGTCGGGTCCCCGGGTGGCGTCACAGGGTGATATTGGGACCCCGGCACCCGAGGTCCCACGTTCGATTCCCCATACCGGCCAAAAAACCATGGGTCGGGTCCCCGGGTGGCGTCACAGGGTGATGTCGGGACCCCGGCACCCGAGGTCCCACGTTCGATTCCCCATACCGGCCAAAAAACCACGGGTCGGGTCCCCGGGTGGCGTCACAGGGTGATATTGGGACCCCGGCACCCGAGGTCCCACGTTCGATTCCCCATACCGGCCAAAAAACCATGGGTCGGGTCCCCGGGTGGCGTCACAGGGTGATGTCGGGACCCCGGCACCCGAGGTCCCACATTCGATTCCCCATACCGGCCAAAAAACCCCGGGTCGGGTCGTGTCCCCGGGTGGTGTCACAGGGTGATATCGGGACCCCGGCAACTGAGGTCCCAGGTTCGATTCCCCATATCGGCCATTAGACCCCAGGTCGCGTCGGGTTGCCGGGTGGCGTCACAGGGTGATGTCGGGACCCCGGCACCCGAGGTCCCAGGTTCAATTCCCCATACCGGCTCAAAAACCCTGGGTCGAGTCGGGTCCCCGGGTAGCGTCACAGGGTGATATTGGGACCCCGGCAGCCGAGGTCCCACATTTGATTCCCCATACCGGCCCCTGGACCCCGGGTCGGGTCGGGTCCCCGGTGGCGTCACAGGTTGATATAGGGACCCGGGCACCCGAGGTCCTACGTTCGATTCCCCATAACGGCGCCTGGACCCCTGGTCGGGTCGTGTCGCCAGGTGGCGTCACAGGGTGATATTGGGACCCCGGCAGCCGAGGTCCCACATTCGATTCCCCATACCGGCCAGAAAACCCCTGGTCGGGTCGGGTCCCCGGGTGGCGTCACAGGGTGATGTCGGGACCAGGGCACCCGAGGTCCCACGTTCGATTCCCCATGCCGGCCAAAAAACCCCGTGTTGGGTCGGGTCCTTGGGTGGCGTCACAGGGTGATATTGGGACCCGGACACCCGAGGTCCCAGGTTAGATTCCCCATACCGGCCAAAAAACCCCAGGTCGGGTCGGGTCCCCGGGTGGCGTCACAGGGTGATGTCGGGACCCCGGCACCCGATGTCCCACGTTCGATTCCCCATACTGGCCCCTGGACCCTGGGTCGGGTCGGGTCCCCCGGTGGCGTCACAAGGTGTTGTCAGGACCACGGCACCAGAGTTCCCAGTTTCGATTCCGCACACCGGCCAAAAAACCCCGTGTCGGGTAGGGTCCCCGGGTGGCGTCACAGGGTGATGTCGGGACGCTGGCACCCGAGGTCCCAGGTTCGATTCCCAATACCGGCCAAAAAACCCCGGGTCGGGTCGTGTCCCTGGGTGGCGTCACAGGGTGCTGTTGGCACCCCGGCACCCGAGGTCCCACGTTCGATTCCCCATACCGGCCCCTGGACCCCGGGTGGGGTCGGGTCCCCGGGTGGCGTCACAGGGTGATGTCGGGACCCTGGCACCCGAGGTCCCAGGTTCGATTCCCTATACCGGCCAAAAAACCCCGGGTGGGGTCGTGTCCCCGGGTGGCATCACAGGGTGCTGTTGGCACCCCGGCACCCGAGGTCCCAGGTTCGATTCCCCATACCAGCACCTAGACCCCGGGTCGGGTCTGGTCCCCGGGTGGTGTCACAGGGTGATGTCGGGACCCCGGCACCTGAGGTCCCAAGTTCGATTCCCCATATCGGCCATTAGACCCCAGGTCGCGTCTGGTCCCCAGGTGGCGTCACAGGGTGATGTCGGGACCCTGGCACCCGAGGTCCCAGGTTCAATTCCCCATACCGGTCAAAAAAGACCGGGTCGGGTCTGGTCCCCGGGTGGTGTCACAGGGTGATGTCGGGACCCCGTCACCTGAGGTCCCAAGTTCGATTCCCCATATCGGCCATTAGACCCCAGGTCGCGTCTGGTCCCCAGGTGGCGTCACAGGGTGATGTCGGGACCCTGGCACCCGAGGTCCCAGGTTCAATTCCCCATACCGGTCAAAAAAGACCGGGTCGGGTCTGGTCCCCGGGTGGTGTCACAGGGTGATGTCGGGACCCTGGCAAGCGAGGTCCCAATTTCGATTCCCCATACCGGCCAAAAAACCCTGGGTCAGGTCGGGTCCCCGGGTGGCGTCACAGGGTGATATTGGTACCCCGGCACCCGAGGTCCCAGGTTCGATTCCCCATACCAGCCCCTGGACCCCGGGTCGGGTCGGGTCCCCAGGTGGCGTCACAGGGTGATGTCGGGACCCCGGCACGCAAAGTCCCAAGTTCGATTTTCCATATCGGCCAAAAAAACCCGGGTCGGGTCGGGTCCCCGGGTGGCGTCACAGGGTGTTGTAGGGACCCAGGCACCCGAGGTCCAAGGTTCGATTCCCCATACCGGCCCCTGGACCCCGGCTCGGCTCGGGTCCCCGGGTGGCGTCACAGGGTGCTGTCGGGACCTCGGCACCCGAGGTCCCAGGTTCGATTCCCCATACTGGCCCCTGGACAACGGGTCGGGTCGGGTCCCCGGGTGGCGTCACAGGGTGATGTCGGGACCCCGGCACCTGAGGTCCCAAGTTCGATTCCCCATATCGGCCATTAGACCCCAGGTCGCGTCGGGTCCCTGGGTGGCGTCACAGGGTGCTGTCGGCACCCCGGCACCCGAGGTCCCAGGTTCAATTCCCCATACCGACAAAAAACCCCGGGTCAGGTCTGGTCCCCATGTGGCGTCACAGGGTGATGTCGGGACCCCGGAAACCGAGGTCCAAGGTTCGATTCCCAATACCGGCCTAAAATCCCCGTGTCGGGTCGGGTCCCCGGGTGGCGTCACAGGGTGATGTCTGGACGCCGGCACGCAAGGTCCCACGTTCGATTCCCCATACCGGCCCCTGGACCCCGGGTCGGGTCAGGTCGCCGGGTGGCGTCACAGGGTGATGTCGGGACCCCGGCACGCGATGTCCCAAGGTCGATTTTCCATATCGGCCAAAAAACCCCGGGTCGGGTCTGGTCCCCGGGTGGCGTCACAGGGTGCTGTCGGGACCTCGGCACCCGAGGGCCCAGGTTCGATTCCCCATACTGGCCCCTGGACCCCGGGTCGGGTCGGGTCCCCGGGTGGCGTCACGGGGTGCTGTCGGGACCCCGGCACCCGAGGTCCGAGCTTCGATTCCCCATACCGGCCCCTGGACCCTGGGTCGGGTCGGGTCCCCGGGTGGCGTCACAGGGTGATGTCGGGACCACGGCACCCGAGTTCCCAGGTTCGATTCCCCATACCAATCAAAAAACCCCTTGTCGGGTCGGTTCGCCGGGTGGCGTCACAGGGTGATGTCGGTACCCCGGCATGCGAGGTTCCAGGTTCGATTCCCCATACCGGCCAAGAAAATTCCGGGTCGGGTCGGGTCCCCGGGTGGGGTCACAGGGTGATGTCGGGACCCCGGCACCCGTGGTCTCAGGTTCGATTCCCCATACCGGCCAAAAAACCCCGGGTCGGGTCGGGTCCCCGGGTGGCGTCACAGGGTGATGTCGGGACCCTGGCACGCGAGGTCCCAAGTTCGATTCCCAATACCGGCCCCTGGACCCCGGGTCGGGTCGGGTCCCCGGGTGGCGTCACAGGGTGTTGTCGGGACCACGGCACCAGAGTTCCCAGTTTCGATTCCGCACACCGGCCAAAAAACCCCGTGTCGGGTAGGGTCCCCGGGTGGCGTCACAGGGTGATGTCGGGACCCAGGCACCCCAGGACACAGGTTCAATTCCCAATACCGGCCAAAAAACCCCGTGTCGGGTAGGGTCCCCGGGTGGTGTCACAGGGTGATGTCGGGACCCCGGCACCCGAGGTCCCAAGTTGAATTCCCCATATCGGCCATTAGACCCCAGGTCGCGTCGGGTCCCCGGGTGGCGTCACAGGGTGATGTCGGGACCCCGGCACGCGAGGTCCCAGGTTCAATTCCCCATACCGGTCAAAAAACTCCGGGTCGGATCTGGTCCCCGTGTGGTGTCACAGGGTGATGTCGGTACCCCGGCACCTGAGGTCCCAAGTTCGATTCCCCATATCGGCCATTAGACCCCAGGTCGCATCGGGTCCTCGGGTGGTGTCACAGGGTGATGTCGGGACCCCGGCACGCGAGGTCCCAGGTTCAATTCCCCATACCGACAAAAAACCCCGGGTCGGGTCTGGTCCCCGTGTGGCGTCACAGGGTGATGTCGGGACCCCGGAAACCGAGGTCCAAGGTTCGATTCCCAATACCGGCCTAAAATCCCCGTGTCGGGTCGGGTCCCCGGGTGGCGTCACAGGGTGATGTCTGGACGCCGGCACGCGAGGTCCCACGTTCGATTCCCCATACCGGTTAAAAAAATTCCGGGTCGGGTCGGGTCCCCGGGTGGCGTCACAGGGTGATGTCGGGACCCTGGCACCCGAGGTCCCAGGTTCCATTCGTCATACCGGCCCCTGGACCCCGGGTCGGGTCGGGTCCCCAGGTGGCGTCACAGGGTGATGTCGGGACCACGGCACCAGAGTTCCCAGTTTCGATTCCGCACACCAGCCAAAAAACCCCGGGTCGGGTCGGGTCCCCGGGTGGCGTCACAGGGTGATGTCGGGACCCTGGCACCCAAGGTCTCAGGTTCGATTCCCAATACCGGCCAAAAAACCCCGGGTCGGGTCGGGTCCCCGGGTGGCGTCACAGGGTGCTGTCAGGACCCCGGAAACCGAGGTCCCACGTTCGATTCCCCATACCGGCCCCTGGACCCCGGGTCAGGTCGGGTCCCCGGGTGGCGTCAGAGAGTGATGTCGGGACCCCGGCACCCTTGGTCCCAGGATCGATTCCCCATACCGGCCCCTGGACCCCGGGTCGGCTCGGGTCCCCGGGTGGCGTCACAGGGTGATGTCGGGACCCCGGCACCCGATGTCCCACGTTCGATTCCCTATACTGGCCCCTGGACCCCGGGTCGGGTCGGGTCCCCGGGTGGCGTCACAGGGTGATGTTGGGACCCCGGCACGCGAGGTCCCAAGTTCGATTTTCCATATCGGCCAAAAAAACCCGGGTCAGGTCGGGTCCCCAGGTGGCGTCACAGGGTGCTGTCGGGACCCCGGCACGCGAGGTCTCAAGTTCGATTTTCCATATCGGCCAAAAAACCCCGGCTCGGCTCGGGTCCCCGGGTGGCGTCACAGGGTGATGTCGGGACTCCGGCACCCGAGGTCCCACGTTCAATCCCCATACCGGCCAAAAAACCCCGAGTCAGGTCGGGTCCCCGGGTGGTGTCACAGGGTGATGTCGGGACCCTGGCACCCAAGGTCCCAGATTCGATTCCCCATACCGGCCCCTGGACCCCGGGTCGGGTCAGGTCGCCGGGTGGCGTCACAGGGTGCTGTCGGGACCCCATCACCCGAGGTCCCAGATTCGATTCCCCATATCGTCCCCTGAACCCCGGGTCGGGTCGGGTCCCCGGGTGGCGTCACAGGGTGATGTCGGGACCCAGGCACCCGAGGTCCCAGGTTCGATTCCCCATACCAATCAAAAAACCCCTTGTCGGGTCGGTTCGCCGGGTGGCGTCACAGGGTGATGTCAGGACCCCGGCACCCGAGGTCCCAGGTTCGATTCCCCATACCAATCAAAAAACCCCGGGTCGGGTCGAGTCCCCGGGTGGCGTCACAGGGTCATGTCGAGACCCCGGCACGCGAGGTCCCAGGTTCGATTCCCCATACCGGCCTAAAAACCCTGGGTCGGGTCGGGTTCCCCGGGTGGCGTCACAGGGTGATGTCGGGACACCGGCACCCGAGGTCCCAGGTTCGATTCCTCATATCGGCCATTAGACCCCGGGTCGCGTCTGGTGCCTGGGTGGTGTCACAGGGTGATGTTGGGACCCCAGCACCCGAGGTCCCAGGTTCAATTCCCTATACCGGTCAAAAAACGCCGGATCGGGTCAGGTCCCCGGGTGGCGTCACAGGGTGATGTCAGGACCCCGGCACCCGAGGTTCCAAGTTCAATTCCCCATACCTGCCAAAAAACCCCGGGTCGGGTCGGGTCCCCGGGTGGCGTCACAGGGTGATGTCGGGACCCCGGCACCCGAGAACCCACGTTCGATTCCCCATACCGGCCCCTGGACCCCTGGTCGGGTCGTGTTGCCGGGTGGCATCACAGGGTGATGTCGAGACCCCGGCACCCGAGGTCCCAGGTTCGATTCCCCACACCGGCCCCTGGACCCTTCGTCGGGTCGGGTCGCCGGGTGGCATCACAGGGTGATGTCGAGACCCCGGAACCGAGGTCCCACGTACGATTCCCCATACCGGCCAAAAAACCCCGGGTCGGGTCAGGTCCCCGGGTGGTGTCACAGGGTGATGTCGGGACCCCGGCAACTGAGGTTCCAGGTTCGATTCCCCATATCGGCCATTAGACCCCAGGTCGCGTCGGGTCGCCGGGTGGCGTCACAGGGTGATGTCGGGACCCCGGCACGCGAGGTCCCAGGTTCAATTCCCCATACCAACAAAAAACACCGGGTCGGGTCTGGTCCACGTGTGGCGTCACAGGGTGATGTCAGGACCCCGGAACCCGAGGTCCAAGGTTCGATTCCCAATACCGGCCTAAAATCCCCGTGTCGCGTCGGGTCCCCGGGTAGCGTCACAGGGTGATGTCGGGACCCCGGCACCCGAGGTCCCAGGTTCAATTCCCCATACCGGCTAAAAAACCCTGGGTCGAGTCGGGTCCCCGGGAAGCGTCACAGGGTGATATTGGGACCCCGGCAGCCGAGGTCCCACATTTGATTCCCCATACCGGCCAAAAAACCCCGGGTCGTGTCGGGTCCCCGGTGGCGTCACAGGTTGATATAGGGACCCGGGCACCCGAGGTCCTACGTTCGATTCCCCATACGGGCCAAAAAACCCCGGGTCGGTTCGGGTCCCCGGGTGGCGTCACAGGGTGATGTCGGGACCCCGGCAACTGAGGTCCCAGGTTCGATTCCACATATCGGCCATTAGACCCCAGGTCGCGTCGGGTCGCGGGGTGGCGTCACAGGGTGATGTCGAGACCCCGGCACCCGAGGTCCCAGGTTCAATTCCCCATACCGGCCAAAAAACACCGGGTCGGGTCTGGTCCCCGTGTGGAGTCACAGGGTGATGTCAGGACCCCGGAACCCGAGGTCCAAGGTTCGATTCCCCATACCGGCCTAAAAACCCTGGGTCGAGACGGGTCCCCGGGTGGCGTCACAGGGTGATATTGGGACCCCGGCAGCCGAGGTCCCACATTCGATTTCCCATACCGGCCAGAAAACCCCGGGTCGGGTCGGGTCCCCGGGTGGCGTCACAGGGTGATGTCGGGACCAGGGCACCCAAGGTCCCATGTTCGATTCCCCATGCCGGCCAAAAAACCCCGTGTCGGGTCGGGTCCCTGGGTGGCGTCACAGGGTGATATTGGGACCCGGACGCCCGAGGTCCCAGGTTCAATTCCCCATACCGACCAAAAAACCATGGGTCGGGTCCCCGGGTGGCGTCACAGGGTGATGTCGGGACCCCGGCACCCGCGAACCCACGTTCGATTCCCCATACCGGCCCCTGGACCCCTGGTCGGGTCGTGTCGCCGGGTGGCATCACAGGGTGATGTCGAGACCCCGGCACCCGAGGTCCCAGGTTCGATTCCCCACACCGGCCCCTGGACCCTTGGTCGGGTCGGGTCGCCGGGTGGCATCACAGGGTGATGTCGAGACCCCGGAACCGAGGTCCCACGTAAGATTCCCCATACCGGCCAAAAAACCCCGGGTCGGGTCGGGTCCCCGGGTGGCGTCACAGGGTGATGTCGGGACCCCGGCACCCGAGGTCGCAGGTTCGATTCCCCATACCGGCCAAAAAACCACGGGTCGGGTCGGGTCCCCGGGTGGTGTCACAGGGTGATATCGGGATCCTGGCACCCGAGGTCCCAGGTTCGATTCCCCATATCGGCCATTAGACCCCAGGTCGCGTCGGGTCGCCGGGTGGCGTCACAGGGTGATGTCGGGACCCCGGCACGCGAGGTCCCAGGTTCAATTCCCCATACCGACAAAAAACACCGGGTCGGGTCTGGTCCACGTGTGGCGTCACAGGGTGATGTCAGGACCCCGGAACCCGAGGTCCAAGGTTCGATTCCCAATACCGGCCTAAAATCCCCGTGTCGCGTCAGGTCCCCGGATAGCGTCACAGGGTGATGTCGGGACCCCGGCACCCGAGGTCCCAGGTTCAATTCCCCATACCGGCTAAAAAACCCTGGGTCGAGTCGGGTCCCCGGGTGGCGTCACAGGGTGATATTGGGACCCCGGCAGCCGAGGTCCCACATTCGATTCCCCATACCGGCCAAAAAACCCCGGGTCGGGTCGGGTCCCCGGTGGCGTCACAGGTTGATATCGGAACCCCAGCACCCGAGGTCCTACGTTCGATTCCCCATAACGGCGGCTGGACCTATGGTCGGGTCGTGTCGCCAGGTGGCATCACAGGGTGATGTCAGGACCCCGGAACCCAAGGTCCAAGGTTCGATTCCCCATACCAGCCAGAAAACCCCTGGTCGGGTCGGGTCCCCGTGTGGCGTCACAGGGTGATATTGGGACCCCGGCAGCCGAGGTCCCACATTCGATTCCCCATACCGGCCAGAAAACCCCGGGTCGGGTCGGGTCCCCGGGTGGCGTCACAGGGTGATGTCGGGACCAGGGCACCCGAGGTCCCATGTTCGATTCCCCATATCGGCCAAAAAACCCCGTGTCGGGTCAGGTCCCTGGGTGGCGTCACAGGGTGATATTGGGACCCGGACGCCCGAGGTCCCAGGTTCAATTCCCCATACCGGCCAAAAAACCATGGGTCGGGTCCCCGGGTGGCGTCACAGGGTAATGTCGGGACCCCGGCAACTGAGGTTCCAGGTTCGATTCCCCATATCGGCCATTAGACCCCAGGTCGCGTCGGGTCGCCGGGTGGCGTCACAGGGTGATGTCGGGACCCCGGCACGCGAGGTCCCAGGTTCAATTCCCCATACCAACAAAAAACACCGGGTCGGGTCTGGTCCACGTGTGGCGTCACAGGGTGATGTCAGGACCCCGGAACCCGAGGTCCAAGGTTCGATTCCCAATACCGGCCTAAAATCCCCGTGTCGCGTCGGGTCCCCGGGTAGCGTCACAGGGTGATGTCGGGACCCCGGCACCCGAGGTCCCAGGTTCAATTCCCCATACCGGCTAAAAAACCCTGGGTCGAGTCGGGTCCCCGGGTAGCGTCACAGGTTGATATAGGGACCCGGGCACCCGAGGTCCTACGTTCGATTCCCCATACGGGCCAAAAAACCCCGGGTCGGTTCTGGTCCCCGGGTGGCGTCACAGGGTGATGTCGGGACCCCGGCAACTGAGGTCCCAGGTTCGATTCCACATATCGGCCATTAGACCCCAGGTCGCGTCGGGTCGCGGGGTGGCGTCACAGGGTGATGTCGAGACCCCGGCACCCGAGGTCCCAGGTTCAATTCCTCATACCGGCCAAAAAACACCGGGTCGGGTCTGGTCCCCGGGTGGTGTCACAGGGTGATGTCAGGACCCCGGAACCCGAGGTCCAAGGTTCGATTCCCCATACCGGCCTAAAAACCCTGGGTCGAGACGGGTCCCCGGGTGGCGTCACAGGGTGATATTGGGACCCCGGCAGCCGAGGTCCCACATTTGATTCCCCATACCGGCCAGAAAACCCCGGGTCGGGTCGGGTCCCCGGGTGGCGTCACAGGGTGATGTCAGGACCCCGGAACCCGAGGTCCAAGGTTCGCTTCCCCATACCGGCCAAAAAACCCCGTGTCGGGTCGGGTCCCTGGGTGGCGTCACAGGGTGATATTGGGACCCGGACGCCCGAGGTCCCAGGTTCAATTCCCCATACCGGCCAAAAAACCATGGGTCGGGTCCCCGGGTGGCGTCACAGGGTGATGTCGGGACCCCGGCACCCGAGAACCCACGTTCGATTCCCCATACCGGCCCCTGGACCCCTGGTCGGGTCGTGTCGCCGGGTGGCATCACAGGGTGATGTCGAGACCCCGGCACCCGAGGTCCCAGGTTCGATTCCCCACACCGGCCCCTGGACCCTTGGTCGGGTCGGGTCGCCGGGTGGCATCACAGGGTGATGTCGAGACCCCGGAACCGAGGTCCCACGTAATATTCCCCATACCGGCCAAAAAACCCCGGGTCGGGTCGGGTCCCCGGGTGGCGTCACAGGGTGATGTCGGGACCCCGGCACCCGAGGTCGCAGGTTCGATTCCCCATACCGGCCAAAAAAACACGGGTCGGGTCGGGTCCCCGGGTGGTGTCACAGGGTGATGTCGGGACCCCGGCAACTGAGGTCCCAGGTTCGATTCCCCATATCGGCCATTAGACCCCAGGTCGCGTCGGGTCCCCGTGTGGCGTCACAGGGTGATGTCGGGACCCCGGCACGCGAGTTCCCAGGTTCAATTCCCCATACCGACAAAAAACACCGGGTCGGGTCTGGTCCACGTGTGGCGTCACAGGGTGATGTCAGGACCCCGGAACCCGAGGTCCAAGGTTCGATTCCCAATACCGGCCTAAAATCCCCGTGTCGCGTCGGGTCCCCGGGTGGCGTCACAGGGTGATGTCGAGACCCCGGCACCCGAGGTCCCAGGTTCGATTCCCCACACCGGCCCCTGGACCCTTCGTCGGGTCGGGTCGCCGGGTGGCATCACAGGGTGATGTCGAGACCCCGGAACCGAGGTCCCACGTACGATTCCCCATACCGGCCAAAAAACCCCGGGTCGGGTCGTGTCCCCGGGTGGTGTCACAGGGTGATGTCGGGACCCCGGCAACTGAGGTTCCAGGTTCGATTCCCCATATCGGCCATTAGACCCCAGGTCGCGTCGGGTCGCCGGGTGGCGTCACAGGGTGATGTCGGGACCCCGGCACGCGAGGTCCCAGGTTCAATTCCCCATACCAACAAAAAACACCGGGTCGGGTCTGGTCCACGTGTGGCGTCACAGGGTGATGTCAGGACCCCGGAACCCGAGGTCCAAGGTTTGATTCCCAATACCGGCCTAAAATCCCCGTGTCGCGTCGGGTCCCCGGATAGCGTCACAGGGTGATGTCGGTACCCCCGGCACCCGAGGTCCCAGGTTCAATTCCCCATACCGGCTAAAAAACCCTGGGTCGAGTTGGGTCCCCGGGTGGCGTCACAGGGTGATATTGGGACCCCGGCAGCCGAGGTCCCACATTCGATTCCCCATACCGGCCAAAAAACCCCGGGTCGGGTCGGGTCCCCGGTGGCGTCACAGGTTGATATAGGGACCCGGGCACCCGAGGTCCTACGTTCGATTCCCCATAACGGCGCCTGGACCCCTGGTCGGGTCGGGTCCCCGGGTGGCGTCACAGGGTGATGTCGGGACCAGGGCACCCAAGGTCGCAGGTTCGATTCCCCATGCCGGCCAAAAAACCCCGTGTTGGGTCGGGTCCCTGGGTGGCGTCACAGGGTGATATTGAGACCTGGACACCCAAGGTCCCAGGTTAGATTCCCCATACCGGCCAAAAAACCCCAGGTCGGGTCGGGTCGCCGGGTGGCATCAGAGGGTGATGTCGAGACCCCGGCACCCGAGGTCCCATTTTCGATTCCCCATAACGGCCCCTGGACACCTGGTCGGGTCAGGTCGCCGGGTGGCATCACAGGGTGATGTCGAGACCCCGGAACCGAGGTCCCAGGTTCGATTCCCCATACGGGCCAAAAAACCCTGGGTCGGTTCGGGTCCCCGGGTGGCGTCACAGGGTGATGTCGGGATCCCGGCACGCGAGGTCCCACGTTCGATTCCCCATACCGGCCAAAAAACACCAGGTCGGGTCGGGTCCCAGGGTGGCGTCACAGCGTGATGTCGGGATCCTGGCACCCGAGGTCCCAGGTTCGATTCCCCATACCGGCCAAAAAAACACGGCTCGGGTCCCCGGGTGGCGTCACAGGGTGATGTCGGGACCCCGGCAACTGAGGTCCCAGGTTCGATTCCACATATCGGCCATTAGACCCCAGGTCGCGTCGGGTCGCGGGGTGGCGTCACAGGGTGATGTCGAGACCCCGGCACCCGAGGTCCCAGGTTCAATTCCCCATACCGGCCAAAAAACACCGGGTCGGGTCTGGTCCCCGTGTGGAGTCACAGGGTGATGTCAGGACCCCGGAACCCGAGGTCCAAGGTTCGATTCCCCATACCGGCCTAAAAACCCTGGGTCGAGACGGGTCCCCGGGTGGCGTCACAGGGTGATATTGGGACCCCGGCAGCCGAGGTCCCACATTCGATTTCCCATACCGGCCAGAAAACCCCGGGTCGGGTCGGGTCCCCGGGTGGCGTCACAGGGTGATGTCGGGACCAGGGCACCCAAGGTCCCATGTTCGATTCCCCATGCCGGCCAAAAAACCCCGTGTCGGGTCGGGTCCCTGGGTGGCGTCACAGGGTGATATTGGGACCCGGACGCCCGAGGTCCCAGGTTCAATTCCCCATACCGACCAAAAAACCATGGGTCGGGTCCCCGGGTGGCGTCACAGGGTGATGTCGGGACCCCGGCACCCGCGAACCCACGTTCGATTCCCCATACCGGCCCCTGGACCCCTGGTCGGCTCGTGTCGCCGGGTGGCATCACAGGGTGATGTCGAGACCCCGGCACCCGAGGTCCCAGGTTCGATTCCCCACACCGGCCCCTGGACCCTTGGTCGGGTCGGGTCGCCGGGTGGCATCAGAGGGTGATGTCGAGACCCCGGAACCGAGGTCCCACGTAAGATTCCCCATACCGGCCAAAAAACCCCGGGTCGGGTCGGGTCCCCGGGTGGCGTCACAGGGTGATGTCGGGACCCCGGCACCCGAGGTCGCAGGTTCGATTCCCCATACCGGCCAAAAAACCACGGGTCGGGTCGGGTCCCCGGGTGGTGTCACAGGGTGATATCGGGACCCCGGCAACGGAGGTCCCAGGTTCGATTCCCCATATCGGCCATTAGACCCCAGGTCGCGTCGGGTCGCCGGGTGGCGTCACAGGGTGATGTCGGGACCCCGGCACGCGAGGTCCCAGGTTCAATTCCCCATACCGACAAAAAACACCGGGTCGGGTCTGGTCCACGTGTGGCGTCACAGGGTGATGTCAGGACCCCGGAACCCGAGGTCCAAGGTTCGATTCCCAATACCGGCCTAAAATCCCCGTGTCGCGTCAGGTCCCCGGATAGCGTCACAGGGTGATGTCGGGACCCCGGCACCCGAGGTCCCAGGTTCAATTCCCCATACCGGCTAAAAAACCCTGGGTCGAGTCGGGTCCCCGGGTGGCGTCACAGGGTGATATTGGGACCCCGGCAGCCGAGGTCCCACATTCGATTCCCCATACCGGCCAAAAAACCCCGGGTCGGGTCGGGTCCCCGGTGGCGTCACAGGTTGATATCGGAACCCCAGCACCCGAGGTCCTACGTTCGATTCCCCATAACGGCGGCTGGACCTATGGTCGGGTCGTGTCGCCAGGTGGCATCACAGGGTGATGTCAGGACCCCGGAACCCAAGGTCCAAGGTTCGATTCCCCATACCAGCCAGAAAACCCCTGGTCGGGTCGGGTCCCCGTGTGGCGTCACAGGGTGATATTGGGACCCCGGCAGCCGAGGTCCCACATTCGATTCCCCATACCGGCCAGAAAACCCCGGGTCGGGTCGGGTCCCCGGGTGGCGTCACAGGGTGATGTCGGGACCAGGGCACCCGAGGTCCCATGTTCGATTCCCCATATCGGCCAAAAAACCCCGTGTCGGGTCAGGTCCCTGGGTGGCGTCACAGGGTGATATTGGGACCCGGACGCCCGAGGTCCCAGGTTCAATTCCCCATACCGGCCAAAAAACCATGGGTCGGGTCCCCGGGTGGCGTCACAGGGTAATGTCGGGACCCCGGCAACTGAGGTTCCAGGTTCGATTCCCCATATCGGCCATTAGACCCCAGGTCGCGTCGGGTCGCCGGGTGGCGTCACAGGGTGATGTCGGGACCCCGGCACGCGAGGTCCCAGGTTCAATTCCCCATACCAACAAAAAACACCGGGTCGGGTCTGGTCCACGTGTGGCGTCACAGGGTGATGTCAGGACCCCGGAACCCGAGGTCCAAGGTTCGATTCCCAATACCGGCCTAAAATCCCCGTGTCGCGTCGGGTCCCCGGGTAGCGTCACAGGGTGATGTCGGGACCCCGGCACCCGAGGTCCCAGGTTCAATTCCCCATACCGGCTAAAAAACCCTGGGTCGAGTCGGGTCCCCGGGTAGCGTCACAGGTTGATATAGGGACCCGGGCACCCGAGGTCCTACGTTCGATTCCCCATACGGGCCAAAAAACCCCGGGTCGGTTCTGGTCCCCGGGTGGCGTCACAGGGTGATGTCGGGACCCCGGCAACTGAGGTCCCAGGTTCGATTCCACATATCGGCCATTAGACCCCAGGTCGCGTCGGGTCGCGGGGTGGCGTCACAGGGTGATGTCGAGACCCCGGCACCCGAGGTCCCAGGTTCAATTCCTCATACCGGCCAAAAAACACCGGGTCGGGTCTGGTCCCCGGGTGGTGTCACAGGGTGATGTCAGGACCCCGGAACCCGAGGTCCAAGGTTCGATTCCCCATACCGGCCTAAAAACCCTGGGTCGAGACGGGTCCCCGGGTGGCGTCACAGGGTGATATTGGGACCCCGGCAGCCGAGGTCCCACATTCGATTCCCCATACCGGCCAGAAAACCCCGGGTCGGGTCGGGTCCCCGGGTGGCGTCACAGGGTGATGTCAGGACCCCGGAACCCGAGGTCCAAGGTTCGCTTCCCCATACCGGCCAAAAAACCCCGTGTCGGGTCGGGTCCCTGGGTGGCGTCACAGGGTGATATTGGGACCCGGACGCCCGAGGTCCCAGGTTCAATTCCCCATACCGGCCAAAAAACCATGGGTCGGGTCCCCGGGTGGCGTCACAGGGTGATGTCGGGACCCCGGCACCCGAGAACCCACGTTCGATTCCCCATACCGGCCCCTGGACCCCTGGTCGGGTCGTGTCGCCGGGTGGCATCACAGGGTGATGTCGAGACCCCGGCACCCGAGGTCCCAGGTTCGATTCCCCACACCGGCCCCTGGACCCTTGGTCGGGTCGGGTCGCCGGGTGGCATCACAGGGTGATGTCGAGACCCCGGAACCGAGGTCCCACGTAATATTCCCCATACCGGCCAAAAAACCCCGGGTCGGGTCGGGTCCCCGGGTGGCGTCACAGGGTGATGTCGGGACCCCGGCACCCGAGGTCGCAGGTTCGATTCCCCATACCGGCCAAAAAAACACGGGTCGGGTCGGGTCCCCGGGTGGTGTCACAGGGTGATGTCGGGACCCCGGCAACTGAGGTCCCAGGTTCGATTCCCCATATCGGCCATTAGACCCCAGGTCGCGTCGGGTCCCCGTGTGGCGTCACAGGGTGATGTCGGGACCCCGGCACGCGAGTTCCCAGGTTCAATTCCCCATACCGACAAAAAACACCGGGTCGGGTCTGGTCCACGTGTGGCGTCACAGGGTGATGTCAGGACCCCGGAACCCGAGGTCCAAGGTTCGATTCCCAATACCGGCCTAAAATCCCCGTGTCGCGTCGGGTCCCCGGGTGGCGTCACAGGGTGATGTCGAGACCCCGGCACCCGAGGTCCCAGGTTCGATTCCCCACACCGGCCCCTGGACCCTTCGTCGGGTCGGGTCGCCGGGTGGCATCACAGGGTGATGTCGAGACCCCGGAACCGAGGTCCCACGTACGATTCCCCATACCGGCCAAAAAACCCCGGGTCGGGTCGTGTCCCCGGGTGGTGTCACAGGGTGATGTCGGGACCCCGGCAACTGAGGTTCCAGGTTCGATTCCCCATATCGGCCATTAGACCCCAGGTCGCGTCGGGTCGCCGGGTGGCGTCACAGGGTGATGTCGGGACCCCGGCACGCGAGGTCCCAGGTTCAATTCCCCATACCAACAAAAAACACCGGGTCGGGTCTGGTCCACGTGTGGCGTCACAGGGTGATGTCGGGACCCCGGCACGCGAGGTCCCAGGTTCGATTCCCCATACCGGCCCCTGGACCCCTGGTCGGGTCGTGTCGCCGGGTGGCATCACAGGGTGATGTCGAGACCCCGGCACCCGAGGTCCCAGGTTCGATTCCCCACACCGGCCCCTGGACCCTTGGTCGGGTCGGGTCCCCGTGTGGCGTCACAGGGTGATATTGGGACCCTGGCAGCCGAGGTCCCACATTCGATTCCCCATACCGGCCAAAAAACCCCGGGTCAGGTCGGGTCCCCGGGTGGCGTCACAGAGTGATGTCGGGACCCCGGCACCCTTGGTCCCAGGTTCGATTCCCCATACCGGCCCCTGGACCCCGGGTCGGCTCGGGTCCCCGGGTGGCGTCACAGGGTGATGTTGGGACTCCGGCACGCGAGGTCCCAAGTTCGATTTTCCATATCGGCCAAAAAAACCCGGGTCAGGTCGGGTCCCCAGGTGGTGTCACAGGGTGCTGTCGGGACCCCGGCACGCGAGGTCTCAAGTTCGATTTTCCATATCGGCCAAAAAACCCCGGGTCGGGTCGGGTCCCCGGGTGGTGTCACAGGGTGATGTCGGGACCCCGGCACCCAAGGTCCCAGATTCGATTCCCCATACCGGCTCCTGGACATCGGGTCGGGTCGGGTCCCCGGGTGGCGTCACAGTGTGATGTTGGCACCCCGGCACCCGAGGTCCCACGTTCAATTCCCCATACCGGCCCCTGGACCCCGGGTAGGGTCGTGTCCCCGGGTGGCGTCACAGGGTGATGTCGGGACCCCGGCACCCGAGGTCCCAGGTTCGATTCCGCATACCAGCCCCTGGACCCCGGGTCGGGTCGGGTTCCCGGGTGGCGTCACAGGGTGATGTCGGGACCGCGGCACGCGAGGTCCCAAGTTCGATTTTCCATATCGGCCAAAAAAACCCCGTGTCGGGTCGGGTCCCCGGGTGTCGTCACAGGGTGATGTCGGGACCCAGGCACCCGAGGTCCAAGGTTCGATTCCCCATACCGGCCCCTGCACCCCGGCTCGGCTCGGGTCCCCGGGTGGCGTCACAGGGTGCTGTCGGGACCTCGGCACGCGAGGTCCCAGGTTCGATTCCGCACACCGGCCAAAAAACCCCGGGTCGGGTCGGGTCCCCGGGTGGCGTTACAGGGTGATGTCGGGACCCCGGCACGCGAGGTCCCAAGTTCGATTCCCAATACCGGCCCCTGGACGACGGGTCGCGTCGGGTCCCCGGGTGGCGTCACAGGGTGATGTCGGGACCCCGGCACCCGAGGTCCCAGGTTCGATTCCCCATACCAATCAAAAAACTCCTTGTCGGGTCGGTTCGCCGGGTGGCGTCACAGGGTGATGTCAGGACCCCGGCACCCGAGGTCCCAGGTTCGATTCCCCATACCAATCAAAAAACCCCAGGCGGGTCGAGTCCCCGGGTGGCGTCACAGGGTGATGTCGGGACACCGGCACCCGAGGTCCCAGGTTCGATTCCTCATATCGGCCATTAGACCCCGGGTCGCGTCTGGTGCCTGGGTGGTGTCACAGGGTGATGTTGGGACCCCAGCACCCGAGGTCCCAGGTTCAATTCCCTATACCGGTCAAAAAACGCCGGATCGGGTCAGGTCCCCGGGTGGCGTCACAGGGTGATGTCAGGACCCCGGCACCCGAGAACCCACGTTCGATTCCCCATACCAGCCCCTGGACCCCTGGTCGGGTCGTGTCGCCGGGTGGCATCACAGGGTGATGTCGAGACCCCGGCACCCGAGGTCCCAGGTTCGATTCCCCACACCGGCCCCTGGACCCTTGGTCGGGTCGGGTCGCCGGGTGGCATCACAGGGTGATGTCGAGACCCCGGAACCGAGGTCCCACGTACGATTCCCCATACCGGCCAAAAAACCCCGGGTCGGGTCGGGTCCCCGGGTGGTGTCACAGGGTGATGTCGGGACCCCGGCAACTGAGGTTCCAGGTTCGATTCCCCATATCGGCCATTAGACCCCAGGTCGCGTCGGGTCGCCGGGTGGCGTCACAGGGTGATGTCGGGACCCCGGCACGCGAGGTCCCAGGTTCAATTCCCCATACCGACAAAAAACACCGGGTCGGGTCTGGTCCACGTGTGGCGTCACAGGGTGATGTCAGGACCCCGGAACCCGAGGTCCAAGGTTCGATTCCCAATACCGGCCTAAAATCCCCGTGTCGCGTCAGGTCCCCGGATAGCGTCACAGGGTGATGTCGGGACCCCGGCACCCGAGGTCCCAGGTTCAATTCCCCATACCGGCTAAAAAACCCTGGGTCGAGTCGGGTCCCCGGGTGGCGTCACAGGGTGATATTGGGACCCCGGCAGCCGAGGTCCCACATTCGATTCCCCATACCGGCCAAAAAACCCCGGGTCGGGTCGGGTCCCCGGTGGCGTCACAGGTTGATATCGGAACCCCAGCACCCGAGGTCCTACGTTCGATTCCCCATAACGGCGGCTGGACCTATGGTCGGGTCGTGTCGCCAGGTGGCATCACAGGGTGATGTCAGGACCCCGGAACCCGAGGTCCAAGGTTCGATTCCCCATACCAGCCAGAAAACCCCTGGTCGGGTCGGGTCCCCGTGTGGCGTCACAGGGTGATATTGGGACCCCGGCAGCCGAGGTCCCACATTCGATTCCCCATACCGGCCAGAAAACCCCGGGTCGGGTCGGGTCCCCGGGTGGCGTCACAGGGTGATGTCGGGACCCGGGCACCCGAGGTCCCATGTTCGATTCCCCATATCGGCCAAAAAACCCCGTGTCGGGTCAGGTCCCTGGGTGGCGTCACAGGGTGATATTGGGACCCGGACGCCCGAGGTCCCAGGTTCAATTCCCCATACCGGCCAAAAAACCATGGGTCGGGTCCCCGGGTGGCGTCACAGGGTAATGTCGGGACCCCGGCACGCGAGGTCCCAAGTTCGATTCCCCATACCGGCCCCTGGACCCCTGGTCGGGTCGTGTCGCCGGGTGGCATCACAGGGTGATGTCGAGACCCCGGCACCCGAGGTCCCAGGTTCGATTCCCCACACCGGCCCCTGGACCCTTCGTCAGGTCGGGTCGCCGGGTGGCATCACAGGGTGATGTCGAGACCCCGGAACCGAGGTCCCACGTACGATTCCCCATACCGGCCAAAAAACCCCGGGTCGGGTCGGGTCCCCGGGTGGTGTCACAGGGTGATGTCGGGACCCCGGCAACTGAGGTTCCAGGTTCGATTCCCCATATCGGCCATTAGACCCCAGGTCGCGTCGGGTCGCCGGGTGGCGTCACAGGGTGATGTCGGGACCCCGGCACGCGAGGTCCCAGGTTCAATTCCCCATACCAACAAAAAACACCGGGTCGGGTCTGGTCCACGTGTGGCGTCACAGGGTGATGTCAGGACCCCGGAACCCGAGGTCCAAGGTTCGATTCCCAATACCGGCCTAAAATCCCCGTGTCGCGTCGGGTCCCCGGGTAGCGTCACAGGGTGATGTCGGGACCCCGGCACCCGAGGTCCCAGGTTCAATTCCCCATACCGGCTAAAAAACCCTGGGTCGAGTCGGGTCCCCGGGTAGCGTCACAGGTTGATATAGGGACCCGGGCACCCGAGGTCCTACGTTCGATTCCCCATACGGGCCAAAAAACCCCGGGTCGGTTCTGGTCCCCGGGTGGCGTCACAGGGTGATGTCGGGACCCCGGCAACTGAGGTCCCAGGTTCGATTCCACATATCGGCCATTAGACCCCAGGTCGCGTCGGGTCGCGGGGTGGCGTCACAGGGTGATGTCGAGACCCCGGCACCCGAGGTCCCAGGTTCAATTCCTCATACCGGCCAAAAAACACCGGGTCGGGTCTGGTCCCCGGGTGGTGTCACAGGGTGATGTCAGGACCCCGGAACCCGAGGTCCAAGGTTCGATTCCCCATACCGGCCTAAAAACCCTGGGTCGAGACGGGTCCCCGGGTGGCGTCACAGGGTGATATTGGGACCCCGGCACCCGAGGTCGCAGGTTCGATTCCCCATACCGGCCAAAAAACCATGGGTCGGGTCCCCGGGTGGCGTCACAGGGTGATGTCGGGACCCCGGCACCCGAGAACCCACGTTCGATTCCCCATACCGGCCCCTGGACCCCTGGTCGGGTCGTGTCGCCGGGTGGCATCACAGGGTGATGTCGAGACCCCGGCACCCGAGGTCCCAGGTTCGATTCCCCACACCGGCCCCTGGACCCTTGGTCGGGTCGGGTCGCCGGGTGGCATCACAGGGTGATGTCGAGACCCCGGAACCGAGGTCCCACGTAATATTCCCCATACCGGCCAAAAAACCCCGGGTCGGGTCGGGTCCCCGGGTGGCGTCACAGGGTGATGTCGGGACCCCGGCACCCGAGGTCGCAGGTTCGATTCCCCATACCGGCCAAAAAAACACGGGTCGGGTCGGGTCCCCGGGTGGTGTCACAGGGTGATGTCGGGACCCCGGCAACTGAGGTCCCAGGTTCGATTCCCCATATCGGCCATTAGACCCCAGGTCGCGTCGGGTCCCCGTGTGGCGTCACAGGGTGATGTCGGGACCCCGGCACGCGAGTTCCCAGGTTCAATTCCCCATACCGACAAAAAACACCGGGTCGGGTCTGGTCCACGTGTGGCGTCACAGGGTGATGTCAGGACCCCGGAACCCGAGGTCCAAGGTTCGATTCCCAATACCGGCCTAAAATCCCCGTGTCGCGTCGGGTCCCCGGGTGGCGTCACAGGGTGATGTCGAGACCCCGGCACCCGAGGTCCCAGGTTCGATTCCCCACACCGGCCCCTGGACCCTTCGTCGGGTCGGGTCGCCGGGTGGCATCACAGGGTGATGTCGAGACCCCGGAACCGAGGTCCCACGTACGATTCCCCATACCGGCCAAAAAACCCCGGGTCGGGTCGGGTCCCCGGGTGGTGTCACAGGGTGATGTCGGGACCCCGGCAACTGAGGTTCCAGGTTCGATTCCCCATATCGGCCATTAGACCCCAGGTCGCGTCGGGTCGCCGGGTGGCGTCACAGGGTGATGTCGGGACCCCGGCACGCGAGGTCCCAGGTTCAATTCCCCATACCAACAAAAAACACCGGGTCGGGTCTGGTCCACGTGTGGCGTCACAGGGTGATGTCAGGACCCCGGAACCCGAGGTCCAAGGTTTGATTCCCAATACCGGCCTAAAATCCCCGTGTCGCGTCGGGTCCCCGGATAGCGTCACAGGGTGATGTCGGGACCCCGGCAACCGAGGTCCCAGGTTCAATTCCCCATACCGGCTAAAAAACCCTGGGTCGAGTCGGGTCCCCGGGTGGCGTCACAGGGTGATATTGGGACCCCGGCAGCCGAGGTCCCACATTCGATTCCCCATACCGGCCAAAAAACCCCGGGTCGGGTCGGGTCCCCGGTGGCGTCACAGGTTGATATAGGGACCCGGGCACCCGAGGTCCTACGTTCGATTCCCCATAACGGCGCCTGGACCCCTGGTCGGGTCGGGTCCCCGGGTGGCGTCACAGGGTGATGTCGGGACCAGGGCACCCAAGGTCGCAGGTTCGATTCCCCATGCCGGCCAAAAAACCCCGTGTTGGGTCGGGTCCCTGGGTGGCGTCACAGGGTGATATTGAGACCTGGACACCCAAGGTCCCAGGTTAGATTCCCCATACCGGCCAAAAAACCCCAGGTCGGGTCGGGTCGCCGGGTGGCATCAGAGGGTGATGTCGAGACCCCGGCACCCGAGGTCCCATTTTCGATTCCCCATAACGGCCCCTGGACACCTGGTCGGGTCAGGTCGCCGGGTGGCATCACAGGGTGATGTCGAGACCCCGGAACCGAGGTCCCAGGTTCGATTCCCCATACGGGCCAAAAAACCCTGGGTCGGTTCGGGTCCCCGGGTGGCGTCACAGGGTGATGTCGGGATCCCGGCACGCGAGGTCCCACGTTCGATTCCCCATACCGGCCAAAAAACACCAGGTCGGGTCGGGTCCCAGGGTGGCGTCACAGCGTGATGTCGGGATCCTGGCACCTGAGGTCCCAGGTTCGATTCCCCATACCGGCCAAAAAAACACGGCTCGGGTCCCCGGGTGGCGTCACAGGGTGATGTCGGGACCCCGGCAACTGAGGTCCCAGGTTCGATTCCACATATCGGCCATTAGACCCCAGGTCGCGTCGGGTCGCGGGGTGGCGTCACAGGGTGATGTCGAGACCCCGGCACCCGAGGTCCCAGGTTCAATTCCCCATACCGGCCAAAAAACACCGGGTCGGGTCTGGTCCCCGTGTGGAGTCACAGGGTGATGTCAGGACCCCGGAACCCGAGGTCCCACATTCGATTCCCCATACCGGCCAGAAAACCCCGGGTCGGGTCGGGTCCCCGGGTGGCGTCACAGGGTGATGTCGGGACCAGGGCACCCGAGGTCCCATGTTCGATTCCCCATGCCGTCCAAAAAACCCCGTGTCGGGTCGGGTCCCTGGGTGGCGTCACAGGGTGATATTGGGACCCGGACGCCCGAGGTCCCAGGTTCAATTCCCCATACCGGCCAAAAAACCATGGGTCGGGTCCCCGGGTGGCGTCACAGGGTGATGTCGGGACCCCGGCACCCGAGAACCCACGTTCGATTCCCCATACCGGCCCCTGGACCCCTGGTCGGCTCGTGTCGTCGGGTGGCATCACAGGGTGATGTCGAGACCCCGGCACCCGAGGTCCCAGGTTCGATTCCCCACACCGGCCCCTGGACCCTTGGTCGGGTCGGGTCGCCGGGTGGCATCACAGGGTGATATCGGGACCCCGGCAACTGAGGTCCCAGGTTCGATTCCCCATATCGGCCATTAGACCCCAGGTCGCGTCGGGTCCCCGTGTGGCGTCACAGGGTGATATCGGGACCCCGGCACCCGAGGTCCCAGGTTCAATTCCCCATACCGGCCAAAAAACCCTGGGTCGGGTCTGGTCCCCGGGTGGTGTCACAGGGTGATGTCGGGACCCCGGCAACTGAGGTTCCAGGTTCGATTCCCCATATCGGCCATTAAACCCCAGGTCGCGTCGGGTCCCCGTGTGGCGTCACAGGGTGATGTCGGGACCCCAGCACCCGAGGTCCCAGGATCAATTCCCCATACCGACAAAAAACACCGGGTCGGGTCTGGTCCACGTGTGGCGTCACAGGGTGATGTCAGGACCCCGGAACCCGAGGTCCAAGGTTTGATTCCCAATACCGGCCTAAAATCCCCGTGTCGCGTCGGGTCCCCGGGTAGCGTCACAGGGTGATGTCGGGACCCCGGCACCCGAGGTCCCAGGTTCAATTCCCCATACCTGCTAAAAAACCCTGGGTCGAGTCGGGTCCCCGGGTGGCGTCACAGGGTGATATTGGGACCCCGGCAGCCGAGGTCCCACATTCGATTCCCCATACCGGCCAAAAAACCCCGGGTCGGGTCGGGTCCCCGGTGGCGTCACAGGTTGATATCGGGACCCCGGCACCCGAGGTCCTACGTTCGATTCCCCATAACGGCGCCTGGACCTATGGTCGGGTCGTGTCGCCAGGTGGCATCACAGGGTGATGTCAAAACCCCGGCAGCGAGGTCCCAGGTTCGATTCCCCATACCAGCCAGAAAACCCCTGGTCGGGTCGGGTCCCCGTGTGGCGTCACAGGGTGATATTGGGACCCCGGCAGCCGAGGTCCCACATTCGATTCCCCATACCGGCCAGAAAACCCCGGGTCGGGTCGGGTCCCCGGGTGGCGTCACAGGGTGATGTCGGGACCAGGGCACCCGAGGTCCCATGTTCGATTCCCCATGCCGGCCAAAAAACCCCGTGTCGGGTCAGGTCCCTGGGTGGCGTCACAGGGTGATATTGGGACCCGGACGCCCGAGGTCCCAGGTTCAATTCCCCATACCGGCCAAAAAACCATGGGTCGGGTCCCCGGGTGGCGTCACAGGGTGATGTCGGGACCCCGGCACGCGAGGTCCCAGGTTCGATTCCCCATACCGGCCCCTGGACCCCTGGTCGGGTCGTGTCGCCGGGTGGCATCACAGGGTGATGTCGAGACCCCGGCACCCGAGGTCCCAGGTTCGATTCCCCACACCGGCCCCTGGACCCTTGGTCGGGTCGGGTCCCCGTGTGGCGTCACAGGGTGATATTGGGACCCTGGCAGCCGAGGTCCCACATTCGATTCCCCATACCGGCCAAAAAACCCCGGGTCAGGTCGGGTCCCCGGGTGGCGTCACAGAGTGATGTCGGGACCCCGGCACCCTTGGTCCCAGGTTCGATTCCCCATACCGGCCCCTGGACCCCGGGTCGGCTCGGGTCCCCGGGTGGCGTCACAGGGTGATGTTGGGACTCCGGCACGCGAGGTCCCAAGTTCGATTTTCCATATCGGCCAAAAAAACCCGGGTCAGGTCGGGTCCCCAGGTGGTGTCACAGGGTGCTGTCGGGACCCCGGCACGCGAGGTCTCAAGTTCGATTTTCCATATCGGCCAAAAAACCCCGGGTCGGGTCGGGTCCCCGGGTGGCGTCACAGGGTGATGTCGGGACTCCGGCACCCGAGGTCCCACGTTCAATCCCCATACCGGCCAAAAAACCCCGAGTCAGGTCGGGTCCCCGGGTGGCGTCACAGGGTGATGTCGGGACCGCGGCACGCGAGGTCCCAAGTTCGATTTTCCATATCGGCCAAAAAAACCCCGTGTCGGGTCGGGTCCCCGGGTGGCATCACAGGGTGATGTCGGGACCCAGGCACCCGAGGTCCAAGGTTCGATTCCCCATACCGGCCCCTGCACCCCGGCTCGGCTCGGGTCCCCGGGTGGCGTCACAGGGTGCTGTCGGGACCTCGGCACGCGAGGTCCCAGGTTCGATTCCGCACACCGCCCAAAAAACCCCGGGTCGGGTCGGGTCCCCGGGTGGCGTTACAGGGTGATGTCGGGACCCCGGCACGCGAGGTCCCAAGTTCGATTCCCAATACCGGCCCCTGGATGACGGGTCGCGTCGGGTCCCCGGGTGGCGTCACAGGGTGATGTCGGGACCCCGGCACCCGAGGTCCCAGGTTCGATTCCCCATACCAATCAAAAAACTCCTTGTCGGGTCGGTTCGCCGGGTGGCGTCACAGGGTGATGTCAGGACCCCGGCACCCGAGGTCCCAGGTTCGATTCCCCATACCAATCAAAAAACCCCGGGCGGGTCGAGTCCCCGGGTGGCGTCACAGGGTGATGTCGGGACACCGGCACCCGAGGTCCCAGGTTCGATTCCTCATATCGGCCATTAGACCCCGGGTCGCGTCTGGTGCCTGGGTGGTGTCACAGGGTGATGTTGGGACCCCAGCACCCGAGGTCCCAGGTTCAATTCCCTATACCGGTCAAAAAACGCCGGATCGGGTCAGGTCCCCGGGTGGCGTCACAGGGTGATGTCAGGACCCCGGCACCCGAGAACCCACGTTCGATTCCCCATACCAGCCCCTGGACCCCTGGTCGGGTCGTGTCGCCGGGTGGCATCACAGGGTGATGTCGAGACTCCGGCACCCGAGGTCCCAGGTTCGATTCCCCACACCGGCCCCTGGACCCTTGGTCGGGTCGGGTCGCCGGGTGGCATCACAGGGTGATGTCGAGACCCCGGAACCGAGGTCCCACGTACGATTCCCCATACCGGCCAAAAAACCCCGGGTCGGGTCGGGTCCCCGGGTGGTGTCACAGGGTGATGTCGGGACCCCAGCAACTGAGGTTCCAGGTTCGATTCCCCATATCGGCCATTAGACCCCAGGTCGCGTCGGGTCGCCGGGTGGCGTCACAGGGTGATGTCGGGACCCCGGCACGCGAGGTCCCAGGTTCAATTCCCCATACCAACAAAAAACACCGGGTCGGGTCTGGTCCACGTGTGGCGTCACAGGGTGATGTCAGGACCCCGGAACCCGAGGTCCAAGGTTCGATTCCCAATACCGGCCTAAAATCCCCGTGTCGCGTCGGGTCCCCGGGTAGCGTCACAGGGTGATGTCGGGACCCCGGCACCCGAGGTCCCAGGTTCAATTCCCCATACCGGCTAAAAAACCCCGGGTCGGGTCGGGTCCCCGGGTGGCGTCACAGGGTGATATTGGGACCCCGGCAGCCGAGGTCCCACATTCGATTCCCCATACCGGCCAAAAAACCCCGGGTCGGGTCGGGTCCCCGGTGGCGTCACAGGTTGATATCGGGACCCCGGCACCCGAGGTCCTACGTTCGATTCCCCATAACGGCGGCTGGACCTATGGTCGGGTCGTGTCGCCAGGTGGCATCACAGGGTGATGTCAGGACCCCGGAACCCGAGGTCCAAGGTTCGATTCCCCATACCAGCCAGAAAACCCCTGGTCGGGTCGGGTCCCCGTGTGGCGTCACAGGGTGATATTGGGACCCCGGCAGCCGAGGTCCCACATTCGATTCCCCATACCGGCCAGAAAACCCCGGGTCGGGTCGGGTCCCCGGGTGGCGTCACAGGGTGATGTCGGGACCCGGGCACCCGAGGTCCCATGTTCGATTCCCCATGCCGGCCAAAAAACCCCGTGTCGGGTCAGGTCCCTGGGTGGCGTCACAGGGTGATATTGGGACCCGGACGCCCGAGGTCCCAGGTTCAATTCCCCATACCGGCCAAAAAACCATGGGTCGGGTCCCTGGGTGGCGTCACAGGGTAATGTCGGGACCCCGGCACGAGAGGTCCCAAGTTCGATTCCCCATACCGGCCCCTGGACCCCTGGTCGGGTCGTGTCGCCGGGTGGCATCACAGGGTGATGTCGAGACCCCGGCACCCGAGGTCCCAGGTTCGATTCCCCACACCGGCCCCTGGACCCTTCGTCGGGTCGGGTCGCCGGGTGGCATCACAGGGTGATGTCGAGACCCCGGAACCGAGGTCCCACGTACGATTCCCCATACCGGCCAAAAAACCACGGCTCGGGTCGGGTCCCCGGGTGGTGTCACAGGGTGATGTCAGGACCCCGGAACCCGAGGTCCAAGGTTCGATTCCCAATACCGGCCTAAAATCCCCGTGTCGCGTCGGGTCCCCGGGTAGCGTCACAGGGTGATGTCGGGACCCCGGCACCCGAGGTCCCAGGTTCGATTCCCCACACCGGCCCCTGGACCCTTGGTCGGGTCGGGTCGCCGGGTGGCGTCACAGGGTGATGTCGAGACCCCGGAACCGAGGTCCCACGTAAGATTCCCCATACCGGCCAAAAAACCCCGGGTCGGGTCGGGTCCCCGGGTGGCGTCACAGGGTGATGTCGGGACCCCGGAACCGAGGTCCCACGTAAGATTCCCCATACCGGCCAAAAAACCCCGGGTCGGGTCGGGTCCCCGGGTGGCGTCACAGGGTGATGTCGGGACCCCGGCACCCGAGGTCGCAGGTTCGATTCCCCATACCGGCCAAAAAACCACGGGTCGGGTCGGGTCCCCGGGTGGTGTCACAGGGTGATATCGGGACCCTGGCAACTGAGGTCCCAGGTTCGATTCCCCATATCGGCCATTAGACCCCAGGTCGCGTCGGGTCGCCGGGTGGCGTCACAGGGTGATGTCGGGACCCCGGCACGCGAGTTCCCAGGTTCAATTCCCCATACCGACAAAAAACACCGGGTCGGGTCTGGTCCACGTGTGGCGTCACAGGGTGATGTCAGGACCCCGGAACCCGAGGTCCAAGGTTCGATTCCCAATACCGGCCTAAAATCCCCGTGTCGCGTCGGGTCCCCGGATAGCGTCACAGGGTGATGTCGGGACCCCGGCACCCGAGGTCCCAGGTTCAATTCCCCATACCGGCTAAAAAACCCTGGGTCGAGTCGGGTCCCCGGGTGGCGTCACAGGGTGATATTGGGACCCCGGCAGCCGAGGTCCCACATTCGATTCCCCATACCGGCCAAAAAACCCCGGGTCGGGTCGGGTCCCCGGTGGCGTCACAGGTTGATATCGGGACCCCGGCACCCGAGGTCCTACGTTCGATTCCCCATAACGGCGGCTGGACCTATGGTCGGGTCGTGTCGCCAGGTGGCATCACAGGGTGATGTCAGGACCCCGGAACCCGAGGTCCAAGGTTCGATTCCCCATACCAGCCAGAAAACCCCTGGTCGGGTCGGGTCCCCGTGTGGCGTCACAGGGTGATATTGGGACCCCGGCAGCCGAGGTCCCACATTCGATTCCCCATACCGGCCAGAAAACCCCGGGTCGGGTCGGGTCCCCGGGTGGCGTCACAGGGTGATGTCGGGACCCGGGCACCCGAGGTCCCATGTTCGATTCCCCATGCCGGCCAAAAAACCCCGTGTCGGGTCAGGTCCCTGGGTGGCGTCACAGGGTGATATTGGGACCCGGACGCCCGAGGTCCCAGGTTCAATTCCCCATACCGGCCAAAAAACCATGGGTCGGGTCCCCGGGTGGCGTCACAGGGTAATGTCGGGACCCCGGCACGCGAGGTCCCAAGTTCGATTCCCCATACCGGCCCCTGGACCCCTGGTCGGGTCGTGTCGCCGGGTGGCATCACAGGGTGATGTCGAGACCCCGGCACCCGAGGTCCCAGGTTCGATTCCCCACACCGGCCCCTGGACCCTTGGTCGGGTCGGGTCGCCGGGTGGCATCACAGGGTGATGTCGAGACCCCGGAACCGAGGTCCCACGTACGATTCCCCATATCGGCCAAAAAACCCCGGGTCGGGTCGGGTCCCCGGGTGGTGTCACAGGGTGATGTCGGGACCCCCGCACCCTTGGTCCCAGGTTCGATTCCCCATATCGGCCATTAGACCCCAGGTCGCGTCGGGTCGCCGGGTGGCGTCACAGGGTGATGTCGGGACCCCGGCACGCGAGGTCCCAGGTTCAATTCCCCATACCGACAAAAAACACCGGGTCGGGTCTGGTCCACGTGTGGCGTCACAGGGTGATGTCAGGACCCCGGAACCCGAGGTCCAAGGTTCGATTCCCAATACCGGCCTAAAATCCCCGTGTCGCGTCGGGTCCCCGGGTAGCGTCACAGGGTGATGTCGGGACCCCGGCACCCGAGGTCCCAGGTTCAATTCCCCATACCGGCTAAAAAACCCTGGGTCGAGTCGGGTCCCCGGGTAGCGTCACAGGGTGATATTGGGACCCCGGCAGCCGAGGTCCCACATTTGATTCCCCATACCGGCCAAAAAACCCCGGGTCGTGTCGGGTCCCCGGTGGCGTCACAGGTTGATATAGGGACCCGGGCACCCGAGGTCCTACGTTCGATTCCCCATAACGGCGCCTGGACCCCTGGTCGGGTCGGGTCCCCGGGTGGCGTCACAGGGTGATGTCGGGACCAGGGCACCCAAGGTCGCAGGTTCGATTCCCCATTCCGGCCAAAAAACCCCGTGTTGGGTCGGGTCCCTGGGTGGCGTCACAGGGTGATATTGAGACCTGGACACCCAAGGTCCCAGGTTAGATTCCCCATACCGGCCAAAAAACCCCAGGTCGGGTCGGGTCGCCGGGTGGCATCAGAGGGTGATGTCGAGACCCCGGCACCCGAGGTCCCATTTTCGATTCCCCATAACGGCCCCTGGACACCTGGTCGGGTCAGGTCGCCGGGTGGCATCACAGGGTGATGTCGAGACCCCGGAACCGAGGTCCCAGGTTCGATTCCCCATACGGGCCAAAAAACCCTGGGTCGGTTCGGGTCCCCGGGTGGCGTCACAGGGTGATGTCGGGATCCCGGCACGCGAGGTCCCACGTTCGATTCCCCATACCGGCCAAAAAACACCAGGTCGGGTTGGGTCCCCGGGTGGCGTCACAGCGTGATGTCGGGATCCTGGCACCCGAGGTCCCAGGTTCGATTCCCCATACCGGCCAAAAAACCACGGCTCGGGTCCCCGGGTGGCGTCACAGGGTGATGTCGGGACCCCGGCAACTGAGGTCTCAGGTTCGATTCCACATATAGGCCATTAGACCCCAGGTCGCGTCGGGTCGCGGGGTGGCGTCACAGGGTGATGTCGAGACCCCGGCACCCGAGGTCCCAGGTTCAATTCCCCATACCGGCCAAAAAACACCGGGTCGGGTCTGGTCCCCGTGTGGCGTCACAGGGTGATGTCAGGACCCCGGAACCCGAGGTCCAAGGTTCGATTCCCCATACCGGCCTAAAAACCCTGGGTCGAGACGGGTCCCCGGGTGGCGTCACAGGGTGATATTGGGACCCCGGCAGCCGAGGTCCCACATTCGATTCCCCATACCGGCCAGAAAACCCCGGGTCGGGTCGGGTCCCCGGGTGGCGTCACAGGGTGATGTCGGGACCAGGGCACCCGAGGTCCCATGTTCGATTCCCCATGCCGTCCAAAAAACCCCGTGTCGGGTCGGGTCCCTGGGTGGCGTCACAGGGTGATATTGGGACCCGGACGCCCGAGGTCCCAGGTTCAATTCCTCATACCGGCCAAAAAACCATGGGTCGGGTCCCCGGGTGGCGTCACAGGGTGATGTCGGGACCCCGGCACCCGAGAACCCACGTTCGATTCCCCATACCGGCCCCTGGACCCCTGGTCGGCTCGTGTCGCCGGGTGGCATCACAGGGTGATGTCAAGACCCCGGCACCCGAGGTCCCAGGTTCGATTCCCCACACCGGCCCCTGGACCCTTGGTCGGGTCGGGTCGCCGGGTGGCGTCACAGGGTGATGTCGGGACCCCGGCACCCGAGGTCGCAGGTTCGATTCCCCATACCGGCCAAAAAACCCCGGGTCGGGTCGGGTCCCCGGGTGGTGTCACAGGGTGATATCGGGACCCCGGCAACTGAGGTCCCAGGTTCGATTCCCCATATCGGCCATTAGACCCCAGGTCGCGTCGGGTCGCCGGGTGGCGTCACAGGGTGATGTCGGGACCCCGGCACGCGAGGTCCCAGGTTCAATTCCCCATACCGACAAAAACCACCGGGTCGGGTCTGGTCCACGTGTGGCGTCACAGGGTGATGTCAGGACCCCGGAACCCGAGGTCCAAGGTTCGATTCCCAATACCGGCCTAAAATCCCCATGTCGCGTCAGGTCCCCGCATAGCGTCACAGTGTGATTTCGGGACCCCGTCACCCGAGGTCCCAGGTTCAATTCCCCATACCGGCTAAAAAACCCTGGGTCGAGTCGGGTCCCCGGGTGGCGTCACAGGGTGATATTGGGACCCCGGCAGCCGAGGTCCCACATTCGATTCCCCATACCGGCCAAAAAACCCCGGGTCGGGTCGGGTCCCCGGTGGCGTCACAGGTTGATATCGGGACCCCGGCACCCGAGGTCCTACGTTCGATTCCCCATAACGGCGGCTGGACCTATGGTCGGGTCGTGTCGCCAGGTGGCATCACAGGGTGATGTCAGGATTCCGGAACCCAAGGTCCAAGGTTCGATTCCCCATACCAGCCAGAAAACCCCTGGTCGGGTCGGGTCCCCGTGTGGCGTCACAGGGTGATATTGGGACCCCGGCAGCCGAGGTCCCACATTCGATTCCCCATACCGGCCAGAAAACCCCGGGTCGGGTCGGGTCCCCGGGTGGCGTCACAGGGTGATGTCGGGACCCGGGCACCCGAGGTCCCATGTTCGATTCCCCATGCCGGCCAAAAAACCCCGTGTCGGGTCAGGTCCCTGGGTGGCGTCACAGGGTGATATTGGGACCCGGACGCCCGAGGTCCCAGGTTCAATTCCCCATACCGGCCAAAAAACCATGGGTCGGGTCCCCGGGTGGCGTCACAGGGTAATGTCGGGACCCCGGCACGCGAGGTCCCAAGTTCGATTCCCCATACCGGCCCCTGGACCCCTGGTCGGGTCGTGTCGCCGGGTGGCATCACAGGGTGATGTCGAGACCCCGGCACCCGAGGTCCCAGGTTCGATTCCCCACACCGGCCCCTGGACCCTTGGTCGGGTCGGGTCGCCGGGTGGCATCACAGGGTGATGTCGAGACCCCGGAACCGAGGTCCCACTTACGATTCCCCATACCGGCAAAAAACCCCGGGTCGGGTCGGGTCCCCGGGTGGCGTCACAGGGTGATGTCGGGACCCCGGCACCCGAGGTCGCAGGTTCGATTCCCCATACCGGCCAAAAAAACACGGGTCGGGTCGGGTCCCCGGGTGGTGTCACAGGGTGATATCGGGACCCCGGCAACTGAGGTCCCAGGTTCGATTCCCCATATCGGCCATTAGACCCCAGGTCGCGTCGGGTCCCCGTGTGGCGTCACAGGGTGATATCGGGACCCCGGCACCCGAGGTCCCAGGTTCAATTCCCCATACCGGTCAAAAAACCCTGGGTCGGGTCTGGTCCCCGGGTGGTGTCACAGGGTGATGTCGGGACCCCGGCAACTGAGGTTCCAGGTTCGATTCCCCATATCGGCCATTAAACCCCAGGTCGCGTCGGGTCCCCGTGTGGCGTCACAGGGTGATGTCGGGACCCCGGCACCCGAGGCCCCATGTTCAATTCCCCATACCGACAAAAAACACCGGGTCGGGTCTGGTCCACGTGTGGCGTCACAGGGTGATGTCAGGACCCCGGAACCCGAGGTCCAAGGTTTGATTCCCAATACCGGCCTAAAATCCCCGTGTCGCGTCGGGTCCCCGGATAGCATCACAGGGTGATGTCGGGACCCCGGCACCCGAGGTCCCAGGTTCAATTCCCCATACCGGCTAAAAAACCCTGGGTCGAGTCGGGTCCCCGGGTGGCGTCACAGGGTGATATTGGGAACCCGGCAGCCGAGGTCCCACATTCGATTCCCCATACCGGCCAAAAAACCCCGGGTCGGGTCGGGTCCCCGGTGGCGTCACAGGTTGATATCGGGACCCCGGCACCCGAGGTCCTACGTTCGATTCCCCATAACGGCGCCTGGACCTATGGTCGGGTCGTGTCGCCAGGTGGCATCACAGGGTGATGTCAAAACCCCGGCAGCGAGGTCCCAGGTTCGATTCCCCATACCAGCCAGAAAACCCCTGGTCGGGTCGGGTCCCCGTGTGGCGTCACAGGGTGATATTGGGACCCCGGCAGCCGAGGTCCCACATTCGATTCCCCATACCGGCCAGAAAACCCCGGGTCGGGTCGGGTTCCCGGGTGGCGTCACAGGGTGATGTCGGGACCCGGGCACCCGAGGTCCCATGTTCGATTCCCCATGCCGGCCAAAAAACCCCGTGTCGGGTCAGGTCCCTGGGTGGCGTCACAGGGTGATATTGGGACCCGGACGCCCGAGGTCCCAGGTTCAATTCCCCATACCGGCCAAAAAACCATGGGTCGGGTCCCCGGGTGGCGTCACAGGGTGATGTCGGGACCCCGGCACGCGAGGTCCCAAGTTCGATTCCCCATACCGCCCAAAAAACCCCGGGTAGTGTCGGGTCCCCGGTGGCGTCATAGGTTGATATAGGGACCCGGGCACCCGAGGTCCTACGTTCGATTCCCCATAACGGCGCCTGGACCCCTGGTCGGGTCGGGTCCCCGGGTGGCGTCACAGGGTGATGTCGGGACCAGGGCACCCAAGGTCGCAGGTTCGATTCCCCATGCCGGCCAAAAAACCCCGTGTTGGGTCGGGTCCCTGGGTGGCGTCACAGGGTGATATTGAGACCTGGACACCCAAGGTCCCAGGTTAGATTCCCCATACCGGCCAAAAAACCCCAGGTCGGGTCGGGTCGCCGGGTGGCATCAGAGGGTGATGTCGAGACCCCGGCACCCGAGGTCCCATTTTCGATTCCCCATAACGGCCCCTGGACACCTGGTCGGGTCAGGTCGCCGGGTGGCATCACAGGGTGATGTCGGGATCCCGGCACGCGAGGTCCCATGTTCGATTCCCCATACCGGCCAAAAAACACCAGGTCGGGTTGGGTCCCCGGGTGGCGTCACAGCGTGATGTCGGGATCCTGGCACCCGAGGTCCCAGGTTCGATTCCCCATACCGGCCAAAAAACCACGGCTCGGGTCCCCGGGTGGCGTCACAGGGTGATGTCGGGACCCCGGCAACTGAGGTCTCAGGTTCGATTCCACATATAGGCCATTAGACCCCAGGTCGCGTCGGGTCGCGGGGTGGCGTCACAGGGTGATGTCGAGACCCCGGCACCCGAGGTCCCAGGTTCGATTCCCCACACCGGCCCCTGGACCCTTCGTCGGGTCGGGTCGCCGGGTGGCATCACAGGGTGATGTCGAGACCCCGGAACCGAGGTCCCACGTACGATTCCCCATACCGGCCAAAAAACCACGGCTCGGGTCGGGTCCCCGGGTGGTGTCACAGGGTGATGTCAGGACCCCGGAACCCGAGGTCCAAGGTTCGATTCCCAATACCGGCCTAAAATCCCCGTGTCGCGTCGGGTCCCCGGGTAGCGTCACAGGGTGATGTCGGGACCCCGGCACCCGAGGTCCCAGGTTCAATTCCCCATACCGGCTAAAAAACCCTGGGTCGAGTCGGGTCCCCGGGTAGCGTCACAGGGTGATATTGGGACCCCGGCAGCCGAGGTCCCACATTTGATTCCCCATACCGGCCAAAAAACCCCGGGTCGTGTCGGGTCCCCGGTGGCGTCACAGGTTGATATAGGGACCCAGGCACCCGAGGTCCTACGTTCGATTCCCCATACGGGTCAAAAAACCCCGGGTCGGTTCGGGTCCCCGGGTGGCGTCACAGGGTGATGTCGGGACCCCGGCACCCAAGGTCCCAGGTTCGATTCCACATATCGGCCATTAGACCCCAGGTCGCGTTGGGTCGCGGGGTGGCGTCACAGGGTTATGTCGAGACCCCGGCACCCGAGGTCCCAGGTTCAATTCCCCATACCGGCCAAAAAACACCGGGTCGGGTCTGGTCCCCGTGTGGCGTCACAGGGTGATGTCAGGACCCCGGAACCCGAGGTCCAAGGTTCGATTCCCCATACCGGCCTAAAAACCCTGGGTCGAGACGGGTCCCCGGGTGGCGTCACAGGGTGATATTGGGACCCCGGCAGCCGAGGTCCCACATTCGATTCCCCATACCGGCCAGAAAACCCCGGGTCGGGTCGGGTCCCCGGGTGGCGTCACAGGGTGATGTCGGGACCAGGGCACCCGAGGTCCCATGTTCGATTCCCCATGCCGGCCAAAAAACCCCGTGTCGGGTCGGGTCCCTGGGTGGCGTCACAGGGTGATATTGGGACCCGGACGCCCGAGGTCCCAGGTTCAATTCCCCATACCGGCCAAAAAACCATGGGTCGGGTCCCCGGGTGGCGTCACAGGGTGATGTCGGGACCCCGGCACCCGAGAACCCACGTTCGATTCCCCATACCGGCCCCTGGACCCCTGGTCGGGTCGTGTCGCCGGGTGGCATCACAGGGTGATGTCGAGACCCCGGCACCCGAGGTCCCAGGTTCGATTCCCCACACCGGCCCCTGGACCCTTGGTCGGGTCGGGTCGCCGGGTGGCATCACAGGGTGATGTCGAGACCCCGGAACCGAGGTCCCACGTAAGATTCCCCATACCGGCCAAAAAACCCCGGGTCGGGTCGGGTCCCCGGGTGGCGTCACAGGGTGATGTCGGGACCCCGGCACCCGAGGTCGCAGGTTCGATTCCCCATACCGGCCAAAAAACCACGGGTCGGGTCGGGTCCCCGGGTGGTGTCACAGGGTGATATCGGGACCCCGGCAACTGAGGTCCCAGGTTCGATTCCCCATATCGGCCATTAGACCCCAGGTCGCGTCGGGTCGCCGGGTGGCGTCACAGGGTGATGTCGGGACCCCGGCACGCGAGGTCCCAGGTTCAATTCCCCATACCGACAAAAAACACCGGGTCGGGTCTGGTCCACGTGTGGCGTCACAGGGTGATGTCAGGACCCCGGAACCCGAGGTCCAAGGTTCGATTCCCAATACCGGCCTAAAATCCCCGTGTCGCGTCAGGTCCCCGGATAGCGTCACAGGGTGATGTCGGGACCCCGGCACCCGAGGTCCCAGGTTCAATTCCCCATACCGGCTAAAAAACCCTGGGTCGAGTCGGGTCCCTGGGTGGCGTCACAGGGTGATATTGGGACCCCGGCAGCCGAGGTCCCACATTCGATTCCCCATACCGGCCAAAAAACCCCGGGTCGGGTCGGGTCCCCGGTGGCGTCACAGGTTGATATCGGGACCCCGGCACCCGAGGTCCTACGTTCGATTCCCCATAACGGCGGCTGGACCTATGGTCGGGTCGTGTCGCCAGGTGGCATCACAGGGTGATGTCAGGATTCCGGAACCCAAGGTCCAAGGTTCGATTCCCCATACCAGCCAGAAAACCCCTGGTCGGGTCGGGTCCCCGTGTGGCGTCACAGGGTGATATTGGGACCCCGGCAGCCGAGGTCCCACATTCGATTCCCCATACCGGCCAGAAAACCCCGGGTCGGGTCGGGTCCCCGGGTGGCGTCACAGGGTGATGTCGGGACCCGGGCACCCGAGGTCCCATGTTCGATTCCCCATGCCGGCCAAAAAACCCCGTGTCGGGTCAGGTCCCTGGGTGGCGTCACAGGGTGATATTGGGACCCGGACGCCCGAGGTCCCAGGTTAGATTCCCCATACCGGCCAAAAAACCCCAGGTCGGGTCGGGTCGCCGGGTGGCATCAGAGGGTGATGTCGAGACCCCGGCACCCGAGGTCCCAGGTTCAATTCCCCATACCGGCTAAAAAACCCTGGGTCGAGTCGGGTCCCCGGGTGGCGTCACAGGGTGATATTGGGACCCCGGCACGCGAGGTCCCACATTCGATTCCCCATACCGGCCAAAAAACCCCGGGTAGTGTCGGGTCCCCGGTGGCGTCAAAGGTTGATATAGGGACCCGGGCACCCGAGGTCCTACGTTCGATTCCCCATAACGGCGCCTGGACCCCTGGTCGGGTCGGGTCCCCGGGTGGCGTCACAGGGTGATGTCGGGACCAGGGCACCCAAGGTCGCAGGTTCGATTCCCCATGCCGGCCAAAAAACCCCGTGTTGGGTCGGGTCCCTGGGTGGCGTCACAGGGTGATATTGAGACCTGGACACCCAAGGTCCCAGGTTAGATTCCCCATACCGGCCAAAAAACCCCAGGTCGGGTCGGGTCGCCGGGTGGCATCAGAGGGTGATGTCGAGACCCCGGCACCCGAGGTCCCATTTTCGATTCCCCATAACGGCCCCTGGACACCTGGTCGGGTCAGGTCGCCGGGTGGCATCACAGGGTGATGTCGAGACCCCGGAACCGAGGTCCCAGGTTCGATTCCCCATACGGGCCAAAAAACCCTGGGTCGGTTCGGGTCCCCGGGTGGCGTCACAGGGTGATGTCGGGATCCCGGCACGCGAGGTCCCACGTTCGATTCCCCATACCGGCCAAAAAACACCAGGTCGGGTTGGGTCCCCGGGTGGCGTCACAGCGTGATGTCGGGATCCTGGCACCCGAGGTCCCAGGTTCGATTCCCCATACCGGCCAAAAAACCACGGCTCGGGTCCCCGGGTGGCGTCACAGGGTGATGTCGGGACCCCGGCAACTGAGGTCTCAGGTTCGATTCCACATATAGGCCATTAGACCCCAGGTCGCGTCGGGTCGCGGGGTGGCGTCACAGGGTGATGTCGAGACCCCGGCACCCGAGGTCCCAGGTTCAATTCCCCATACCGGCCAAAAAACACCGGGTCGGGTCTGGTCCCCGTGTGGCATCACAGGGTGATGTCAGGACCCCGGAACCCGAGGTCCAAGGTTCGATTCCCCATACCGGCCTAAAAACCCTGGGTCGAGACGGGTCCCCGGGTGGCGTCACAGGGTGATATTGGGACCCCGGCAGCCGAGGTCCCACATTCGATTCCCCATACCGGCCAGAAAACCCCGGGTCGGGTCGGGTCCCCGGGTGGCGTCACAGGGTGATGTCGGGACCAGGGCACCCGAGGTCCCATGTTCGATTCCCCATGCCGTCCAAAAAACCCCGTATCGGGTCGGGTCCCTGGGTGGCGTCACAGGGTGATATTGGGACCCGGACGCCCGAGGTCCCAGGTTCAATTCCCCATACCGGCCAAAAAACCATGGGTCGCGTCCCCGGGTGGCGTCACAGGGTGATGTCGGGACCCCGGCACCCGAGAACCCACGTTCGATTCCCCATACCGGCCCCTGGACCCCTGGTCGGGTCGTGTCGCCGGGTGGCATCACAGGGTGATGTCGAGACCCCGGCACCCGAGGTCCCAGGTTCGATTCCCCACACCGGCCCCTGGACCCTTGGTCGGGTCGGGTCGCCGGGTGGCATCACAGGGTGATGTCGAGACCCCGGAACCGAGGTCCCACGTAAGATTCCCAATACCGGCCAAAAAACCCCGGGTCGGGTCGGGTCCCCGGGTGGCGTCACAGGGTGATGTCGGGACCCCGGCACCCGAGGTCGCAGGTTCGATTCCCCATACCGGCCAAAAAACCACGGGTCGGGTCGGGTCCCCGGGTGGTGTCACAGGGTGATATCGGGACCCCGGCAACTGAGGTCCCAGGTTCGATTCCCCATATCGGCCATTAGACCCCAGGTCGCGTCGGGTCGCCGGGTGGCGTCACAGGGTGATGTCGGGACCCCGGCACGCGAGGTCCCAGGTTCAATTCCCCATACCGACAAAAAACACCGGGTCGGGTCTGGTCCACGTGTGGCGTCACAGGGTGATGTCAGGACCCCGGAACCCGAGGTCCAAGGTTCGATTCCCAATACCGGCCTAAAATCCCCGTGTCGCGTCAGGTCCCCGGATAGCGTCACAGGGTGATGTCGGGACCCCGGCAGCCGAGGTCCCAGGTTCAATTCCCCATACCGGCTAAAAAACCCTGGGTCGAGTCGGGTCCCCGGGTGGCGTCACAGGGTGATATTGGGACCCCGGCAGCCGAGGTCCCACATTCGATTCCCCATACCGGCCAGAAAACCCCGGGTCGGGTCGGGTCCCCGGGTGGCGTCACAGGGTGATATTGGGACCCGGACGCCCGAGGTCCCAGGTTCAATTCCCCATACCGGCCAAAAAACCATGGGTCGGGTCCCCGGGTGGCGTCACAGGGTGATGTCGGGACCCCGGCACCCGAGGTCCCAGGTTCAATTTCCCATACCGGCCAAAAAACCCTGGGTCGGGTCTGGTCCCCGGGTGGTGTCACAGGGTGATGTCGGGACCCCGGCAACTGAGGTTCCAGGTTCGATTCCCCATATCGGCCATTAAACCCCAAGTCGCGTCGGGTCCCCGTGTGGCGTCACAGGGTGATGTCGGGACCCCGGCACGCGAGGTCCCAGGTTCAATTCCCCATACCGACAAAAAACACCGGGTCGGGTCTGGTCCACGTGTGGCGTCACAGGGTGATGTCAGGACCCCGGAACCCGAGGTCCAAGGTTCGATTCCCAATACCGGCCTAAAATCCCCGTGTCGCGTCGGGTCCCCGGATAGCGTCACAGGGTGATTTCGGGACCCCGGCACCCGAGGTCCCAGGTTCAATTCCCCATACCGGCTAAAAAACCCTGGGTCGAGTCGGGTCCCCGGGTGGCGTCACAGGGTGATATTGGGACCCCGGCAGCCGAGGTCCCACATTCGATTCCCCATACCGGCCAAAAAACCCCGGGTCGGGTCGGGTCCCCGGTGGCGTCACAGGTTGATATCGGGACCCCGGCACCCGAGGTCCTACGTTCGATTCCCCATAACGGCGCCTGGACCTATGGTCGGGTCGTGTCGCCAGGTGGCATCACAGGGTGATGTCAAAACCCCGGCAACAAGGTCCCAAGTTCGATTCCCCATACCGGCCAGAAAACCCCTGGTCGGGTCGGGTCCCCGTGTGGCGTCACAGGGTGATATTGGGACCCCGGCAGCCGAGGTCCCACATTCGATTCCCCATACCGGCCAGAAAACCCCGGGTCGGGTCGGGTCCCCGGGTGGCGTCACAGGGTGATGTCGGGACCCGGGCACCCGAGGTCCCATGTTCGATTCCCCATGCCGGCCAAAAAACCCCGTGTCGGGTCAGGTCCCTGGGTGGCGTCACAGGGTGATATTGGGACCCGGACGCCCGAGGTCCCAGGTTCAATTCCCCATACCGGCCAAAAAACCATGGGTCGGGTCCCCGGGTGGCGTCACAGGGTGATGTCGGGACCCCGTCACCCGAGAAACCACGTTCGATTCCCCATACCGGCCCCTGGACGCCTGGTCGGGTCGTGTCGCCGGTTGGCATCACAGGGTGATGTCGAGACCCCGGCACCCGAGGTCCCAGGTTCGATTCCCCACACCGGCCCCTGGACCCTTGGTCGGGTCAGATCCCCGGGTGGCATCACAGGGTGATGTCGAGATCCCGGAACCGAGGTCCCACGTACGATTCCCCATACCGGCCAAAAAACCCCGGGTCGGGTCGGGTCCCCGGGTGGCGTCACAGGGTGATGTCGGTACCCCGGCACCTGAGGTCCCAAGTTCGATTCCCCATATCGGCCATTAGACCCCAGGTCGCGTCGGGTCCTCGGGTGGTGTCACAGGGTGATGTCGGGACCCCGGCACGCGAGGTCCCAGGTTCAATTCCCCATACCGACAAAAAACCCCGTGTCGGGTCGGGTCCCCGGGTGGCGTCACAGGGTGATGTCGGGACCCCGGCATGCGAGGTCCCAGGTTCGATTCCCCATACCGGCCAAGAAAATTCCGGGTCGGCTCGGGTCCCCGGGTGGCGTCACAGGGTGATGTCGGGACCCCGGCACCCGTGATCTCAGGTTCGATTCCCCGTACTGGCCAAAAAACCCCGGGTCGGGTCGGGTCCCCGGGTGGTGTCACAGGGTGATGTCGGGACCCCGGCAACTGAGGTTCCAGGTTCGATTCCCCATATCGGCCATTAGACCCCAGGTCGCGTCGGGTCGCCGGGTGGCGTCACAGGGTGATGTCGGGACCCCGGCACGCGAGGTCCCAGGTTCAATTCCCCATACCGACAAAAAACACCGGGTCGGGTCTGGTCCACGTGTGGCGTCACAGGGTGATGTCAGGACCCCGGAACCCGAGGTCCAAGGTTCGATTCCCAATACCGGCCTAAAATCCCCGTGTCGCGTCGGGTCCCCGGGTAGCGTCACAGGGTGATGTCGGGACCCCGGCACCCGAGGTCCCAGGTTCAATTCCCCATACCGGCTAAAAAACCCTGGGTCGAGTCGGGTCCCCGGGTAGCGTCACAGGGTGATATTGGGACCCCGGCAGCCGAGGTCCCACATTTGATTCCCCATACCGGCCAAAAAACCCCGGGTCGTGTCGGGTCCCCGGTGGCGTCACAGGTTGATATAGGGACCCGGGCACCCGAGGTCCTACGTTCGATTCCCCATAACGGCGCCTGGACACCTGGTCGGGTCGTGTCACCAGGTGGCATCACAGGGTGATGTCAAAACCCCGGCAGCGAGGTCCCAGGTTCGATTCCCCATACCGGCCAGAAAATCCCTGGTCGGGTCGGGTCCCCGGGTGGCGTCACAGGGTGATGTCAGGACCAGGGCACCCGAGGTCGCAGGTTCGATTCCCCATGCCGGCCAAAAAACCCCGTGTTGGGTCGGGTCCCTAGGTGGCGTCACAGGGTGATATTGAGACCTGGACACCCGAGGTCCCAGGTTAGATTCCCCATACCGGCCAAAAAACCATGGGTCGGGTCGCGTCGCCGGGTGGCATCACAGGGTGATGTCGAGACCCCGGCACCCGAGGTCCCATTTTCGATTCCCCATAACGGCCCCTGGACACCTGGTCGGGTCAGGTCGCCGGGTGGCATCACAGGGTGATGTCGAGACCCCGGAAACGAAGTCCCAGGTTCGATTCCCCATACGGGCCAAAAAACCCCGGGTCGGTTCGGGTCCCCGGGTGGTGTCACAGGGTGATGTCGGGATCCCGGCACGCGAGGTCCCACGTTCGATTCCCCATACCGGCCAAAAAACACCAGGTCGGGTCGGGTCCCCGGGTGGCGTCACAGCGTGATGTCGGGATCCTGGCACGCGAGGTCCCAGGTTCGATTCCCCATACCGGCCAAAAAACCACGGGTCGGGTCCCCGGGTGGCGTCACAGGGTGATGTCGGGACCCCGGCACCCGAGGTCACAGGTTCAATTCCCCATACCAGCCAAAAATCCCTGGGTCGGGTCGGGTCCCCGGGTGGCGTCACAGGGTGATGTCGGGACCCCGGCAACTGAGGTCCCAGGTTCGATTCCCCATATCAGCCATTAGACCCCAGGTCGCGTCGGGTCCCCGTATGGCGTCACAGGGTGATATCGGGACCCCGGCACCCGAGGTCCCAGCTTCGATTCCGCATACCGGCCAAAAAACCCCGGGTCGGGTCTGGTCCCCGGGTGGTGTCACAGGGTGATGTCGGGACCCCGGCAACTGAGGTTCCAGGTTCGATTCCCCATATCGGCCATTAGACCCCAGGTCGCGTCGGGTCGCCGGGTGGCGTCACAGGGTGATGTCGGGACCCCGGCACGCGAGGTCCCAGGTTCAATTCCCCATACCGACAAAAAACACCGGGTCGGGTCTGGTCCACGTGTGGCGTCACAGGGTGATGTCAGGACCCCGGAACCCGAGGTCCAAGGTTCGATTCCCAATACCGGCCTAAAATCCCCGGGTCGGGTCGGGTCCCCGGATAGCGTCACAGGGTGATGTCGGGACCCCGGCACCCGAGGTCCCAGGTTCAATTCCCCATACCGGCTAAAAAACCCTGGGTCGAGTCGGGTCCCCTGGTGGCGTCACAGGGTGATGTCGGGACCCCGGCACGCGAGGTCCCAAGTTCGATTCCCCATACCGGCCCCTGGACCCCTGGTCAGGTCGTGTCGCCGTGTGGCATCACAGGGTGATGTCGAGACGCCGGCACCCGAGGTCCCAGGTTCGATTCCCCACACCGGCCCCTGGACCCTTGGTCGGGTCGGGTCGCCGGGTGGCATCACAGGGTGATGTCGAGACCCCGGAACCGAGGTCCCACGTACGATTCCCCATACCGGCTAAAAAACCCTGGTTCGGGTCGGGTCGCCGGGTGGCGTCACAGGGTGATGTCGGGACCCCGGCACCCGAGGTCCCAGCTTCGATTCCCCATACCGGCCAAAAAACCACGGGTCGGGTCGGGTCCCCGGGTGGTGTCACAGGGTGATATCGGGACCCCGGCAACTGAGGTCCCAGGTTCGATTCCCCATATTGGCCATTAGACCCCAGGTCGAGTCGGGTCGCCGGGTGGCGTCACAGGGTGATATCGGGACCCCGGCAACCGAGGTCCCAGATTCAATTCCCCATACCGGCCAAAAAACCCTGGGTCGAGTCGGGTCCCCGGGTGGCGTCACAGGGTGATATTGGGACCCCGGCAGCCGAGGTCCCACATTCGATTCCCCATACCGTCCAAAAAACCCCGGGTCGGGTCGGGTCCCCGGTGGCGTCACAGGTTGATATCGGGACCCCGGCACCCGAGGTCCTACGTTCGATTCCCCATAACGGCGCCTGGACCTATGGTCGGGTCGTGTCGCCAGGTGGCATCACAGGGTGATGTCAAAACCCCGGCAGAGAGGTCCCAGGTTCGATTCCCCATACCGGCCAGAAAACCCCTGGTCGGGTCGGGTCCCCGTGTGGCGTCACAGGGTGATATTGGGACCCCGGCAGCCGAGGTCCCACATTCGATTCCCCATACCGGCCAGAAAACCCCGGGTCGGGTCGGGTTCCCGGGTGGCGTCACAGGGTGATGTCGGGACCCGGGCACCCGAGGTCTCATGTTCGATTCCCCATGCCGGCCAAAAAACCCCGTGTCGGGTCGGGTCCCTGGGTGGCGTCACAGGGTGATATTGGGACCCGGACGCCCGAGGTCCCAGGTTCAATTCCCCATACCGGCCAAAAAACCATGGGTCGGGTCCCCGGGTGGCGTCACAGGGTGATGTCGGGACCCCGGCACGCGAAGTCCCAAGTTCGATTTTCCATATCGGCCAAAAAAACCCGGGTCGGGTCGGGTCCCCGGGTGGCGTCACAGGGTGGTGTAGGGACCCAGGCACCCGAGGTCCAAGGTTCGATTCCCCATACCGGCCCCTGGACCCCGGCTCGGCTCGGGTCCCCGGGTGGCGTCACAGGGTGCTGTCGGGACCTCGGCACCCGAGGTCCCAGGTTCGATTCCCCATACCGGCCCCTGGACAACGGGTCGGGTCTGGTCCCCGGGTGGCGTCACAGGGTGATGTCGGGACCCCGGCACGCGAGGTCCCAAGTTCGATTCCCAATACCGGCCCCTAGACCCCGGGTCGGGTCTGGTCCCCGGGTGGTGTGACAGGGTGATGTCGGGACCCCGGCACCTGAGGTCCCAAGTTCGATTCCCCATATCGGCCATTAGACCCCAGGTCGCGTCGGGTCCCCGGGTGGCGTCACAGGGTGATGTCGAGACCCCGGCACCCGAGGTCCCAGGTTCAATTCCCCATACCGGTCAAAAAACCCCGGGTCGGGTCTGGTCCCCGGGTGGTGTCACAGGGTGATGTCGGGACCCCGGCACCTGAGGTCCCAGGTTCGATTCCCCATATCGGCCATTAGACCCCAGGTCGCGTCGGGTCCTCGGGTGGCGTCACAGGGTGATGTCGCGACCCCGGCACGCGAGGTACCAGGTTGAATTCCCCATGTCGACAAAAAACCCTGGGTCGGGTCTGGTCCCCGTGTGGCGTCACAGGGTGATGTCGGGACCCCGGAAACTGAGGTCCAAGGTTCGATTCCCAATACCGGCCTAAAATCCCCGTGTCGGGTCGGGTCCCCGGGTGGCGTCAGAGGGTGATGTCGGGACCCCTGCACCCGAGGTCCCAGGTTTGATTCCCCATACCGGCCAAAAAAACAAGGGTCGAGTCGGGTCCCCGGGTGGCGTCACAGGGTGATATTGGGACCCCGGCAGCCGAGGTCCCAAGTTCGATTCCCCATACCGGCCAAAAAACCCCGGGTCGGGTCGGGTCCCCGGGTGGTGTCACAGGGTGATGTCAAAACCCCGGCAGCGAGGTCCCAGGTTCGATTCACCATACCGGCCAGAAAACCCCTGGTCGTGTCGGGTCCCCTGGTGGCGTCACAGGGTGATGTCGGGACCGGGCACCCGAGGTCCCACGTTTGATTCCCCATGCCGGCCAAAAAACCCCGGGTCGGGTCGGGTCCCTGGGTGGCGTCACAGGGTGATATTGGGACCCGGACACCCGAGGTCCCAGGTTAGATTCCCCATATCGGCCAAAAAACCCCGGATCGGCTTGGGTCCCATGGTGGCATCACAGGGTGATGTCGGGACCCAGGCACCCGAGGTCCCACGTTCGATTCCCCATACCGGCCCCTGGACCGCGGGTCGGGTCGGGTCCCCGGGTGGTGTCACAGGGTGACGTCGGGATCCCGGCACGCGAGGTCCCAGCTTCGATTCCCCATACCGGCCCCTGGACCCCGGGCCAGCTCGGGTCCACGGGTGCCGTCATAGGGTGATGTCAGGACCCCGGCACCCGAGGTCCCACGTTCGATTTCTCATACCGGCCAAAAAACACCAGGTCGGGTCGGGTCCCCTGGTGGCGTCACAGGGTGATGTCGGGACCCCGGCACGCGAGGTCCCAGGTTCGATTCCCCATACCGGCCCCTGGACCCTGGGTCGGCTCGGGTCCCCGGGTGGCGTCACAGGGTGATGTCGGGACCCCCGCACCCTTGGTCCCAGGTTCGATTCCCCATACCGGCCCCTGGACATCGGGTCGGGTCGGGTCCCCGGGTGGCGTCACAGGGTGATGTCGGGACCCCGGCACCCGAGGTCCCAGGTTCGATTCCTCATATTGGCCATTAGACCCCGGGTCGCGTCTGGTGCCTGGGTGGTGTCACAGGGTGATGTTGGGACCCCAGCACCCGAGGTCCCAGGTTCAATTCCCCATACCGGCCAAAAAACCCCGGGTCTGGTCGGGTCCCCGGGTGGCGTCACAGGGTGATATTGGGACCCCGGCACCCGAGGTCCAACGTTCGATTCCCCATACCGGCCAAAAAACCATGGGTCGGGTCCCCGGGTGGCATCACAGGGTGATGTCGGGACCCCGGCACCCGAGAACCCACGTTCGATTCCCCATACCGGCCCCTGGACCCCTGGTCGGGTCGTGTCGCCGGGTGGCATCACAGGGTGATGTCGAGACCCCGGCACCCGAGGTCCCAGGTTCGATTCCCCACACCGGCCCCTGGACCCTTGGTCGGGTCGGGTCGCCGGGTGGCATCACAGGGTGATGTCGAGACCCCGGAACCGAGGTCCCACGTACGATTCCCCATACCGGCCAAAAAACCCCGGGACGGGTCGGGTCCCCGGGTGGCGTCACAGGGTGATGTTGGGACCCCGGCACCCGAGGTCGCAGGTTCGATTCCCCATACCGGCCAAAAAACCACGGGTCGGGTCGGGTCCCCGGGTGGTGTCACAGGGTGATATCGGGACCCCGGCAACTGAGGTCCCAGGTTCGATTCCCCATATCGGCCATTAGACCCCAGGTCGCATCGGGTCCCCGTGTGGCGTCACAGGGTGATGTCGGGACCCCGGCACGCGAGGTCCCAGGTTCAATTCCCCATACAGGCCAAAAAACCCTGGGTCGGGTCTGGTCCCCGGGTGGTGTCACAGGGTGATGTCGGGACCCCGGCAACTGAGGTTCCAGGTTCGATTCCCCATATCGGCCATTAGACCCCAGGTCGCGTCGGGTCGCCGGGTGGCGTCACAGGGTGATGTCGGGACCCCGGAACCCGAGGTCCAATGTTCGATTCCCAATACCGGCCTAAAATCCCCGTGTCGCGTCGGGTCCCCGGATAGCGTCACAGGGTGATGTCGGGACCACGGCACCCGAGGTCCCAGGTTCAATTCCCCATACCGGCTAAAAAACCCTGGGTCGAGTCGGGTCCCCGGGTGGCGTCACAGGGTGATATTGGGACCCCGGCAGCCGAGGTCCCACATTCGATTCCCCATACCGGCCAAAAAACCCCGGGTCGGGTCGGGTCCCCGGTGGCGTCACAGGTTGATATCGGGACCCGGGCACCCGAGGTCCTACGTTCGATTCCCCATAACGGCGCCTGGACCCCTGGTCGGGTCGTGTCGCCAGGTGGCATCACAGGGTGATGTCAAAACCCCGGCAGCGAGGTCCCAGGTTCGATTCCCCATACCCGCCAGAAAACCCCTGGTCGGGTCGGGTCCCCGGGTGGCGTCACAGGGTGATATTAGGACCCCGGCAGCCGAGATCCCACATTCGATTCCCCATACCGGCCAAAAAACCAAGGGTCGGGTTGGGTCCCCGGATGGTGTCACAGGGTGATGTCGGGACCCGGGCACCCGAGGTCCCATGTTCGATTCCCCATGCCGGCCAAAAAACCCCTTGTCGGGTCGGGTCCCTGGGTGGCGTCACAGGGTGATATTGGGACCCGGACGCCCGAGGTCCCAGGTTCAATTCCCCATACCGGCCAAAAAAACATGGGTCGGGTCCCCGGGTGGCATCACAGGGTGATGTCGGGACCCCGTCACCTGAGAACCCACGTTCGATTCCCCATACCGGCCCCTGGACCCCTGGTCGGGTCGTGTCGCCGGGTAGCATCACAGGGTGATGTCGAGACCCCGGCACCCGAGGTCCCACGTTCGATTCTCCATACCGGCCAAAAAACACCGGGTCGGGTCGGGTCCCCGGGTGGCGTCACAGGGTGATGTCGGAACCCCGGCACGCGAGGTCCGACGTTCAATTCCCCATACCGGCCAAAAAACACCGGGTCGGCTCGGGTCCCCGGGTGGCGTCACAGGGTGATGTCGGGACCCCGGCACCCGTGGTCCCACGTTCGATTCTCCATACCGGCCAAAAAAATTCCGGTTGGGCTCGGGTCCCCGGGTGGCGTCACAGGGTGATGTCTGGACCCAGGAAACCCAGGACCCAGGTTCGATTCCCCATACCGGCCAAAAAACCCCGGGTCGGGTCGGGTCACCGGGTGGCGTCACAGGGTGATGTCTGGACCCAGGCACCCCAGGACCCAGGTTCGATTCCCCATACCGGCCAAAAAACCCCAGGTTGGGTTGGGACCCCGGGTGGCGTCACAGGGTGATGTCGGGACCCCGGCACGCGAGGTCCCAAGTTCGATTCCCCATACAGGCCAAAAAAATTTCGGGTCGGCTCGGGTCCCCGGGTGGCGTCAGAGGGTGATGTCGGGACCCTGGCACGCGAGGTCCCAGGTTCAATTCCCCATACCGGCCAAAAAACCCCGGGTCGGGTCGGGTCGCCGGGTGGCGTCACAGGGTGATATCGGGACCCTGGCACCCAAGGTCCCAGGTTCGATTCCCCATACCGGCCAAAAAACCCCGGTCGGGTCTGGTCCCCGGGTGGCGTCACAGGGTGCTGTCCGGACCCCGGCACCCGAGGTCCCACGTTCGATTCCCCATACCGGCCCCTGGACCCCGGGTCGGGTCGGGTCCCCGTGTGGCGTCACAGGGTGATGTTGGGACCCCCGCACCCTTGGTCCCAGGTTCGATTACCCATACCGGCCAAAAAACCCCGGGTCGGGTCGGGTCCTCGGGTGGCGTCACAGGGTGATGTCGGGACCCCGGCACGCGAGGTCCCCCGTTCGATTCCCCATACCGGCCCCTGGACCCCGGGGCGGATCGGGTCCCTGGGTGGCGTCACAGGGTTCTGTCGGGACCCTGTCACCCGAGGTCCCACATTCGATTCCCCATATCTGTCTCTGGACCCCGGGTCGGGTCAGGTCCCCGGGTTGCGTTACAGGGTGATGTCGGGAACTCGGCACGCGAGGTCCCAGGTTCGATTCCCCATACCGGCCCCTGGACCCCGGGTCGGGTCGGGTCCCCGGTTGGCGTCACAGGGTGATGTCGGGATCCCGGCACCCGAGGTCCCAGGTTCGATTCCCCATACCGGCCAAAAAACCCGGGGTCGGGTCGGGTCCCCGGGTGGCGTCACAGGGTGCTGTCGGGACCCCGGCACCCGAGGTCCCAAGTTTGATTCCCCATACCGGCCAAAAAACACCGGGTCGGGTCGGGACCCCGGGTGGCGTCACAGGGTGATGTCGGGACCCCGGCACGCGAGGTCCCACGTTCGATACCTCATACCGGTCAAAAAATTTCCCGGTCGTCTCTGGTCCCTGAGTGGCGTCACAGGGTGATGTCGGGACCCCGGCACGCGAGGTCCCAGCTTCGATTCCCCATACCGGTCAAAAAACCCCGGGTAGGATCAGGTGCCCGGGTGGCGTCACAGGGTGCTGTCGGGACCCCGGCACCCGAGGTCCCAGCTTCGATTCCCCATACCGGCCCCTGGACCCCGGGTCGGGTCGGGTTCCCGGGTGGCGTCACAGGGTGATGTCGGGACCCCCGCAACCTTGCTCCCAGGTTCGATTCCCCGTACTGGCCAAAAAAACACGGGTCGGGTCGGGTCCCCGGGTGGCGTCACAGGGTGATGTCGGGACCCCGGCACCCGAGGTCCCACGTTCGATTCCCCATACCGGCCCCTGGACCCCGGGTCGGGTCGGGTCGCCGGGTGGCGTCACAGGGTGATGTCGGGACCACGGCACCAGAGTTCCCAGTTTCGATTCCGCACACCGGCCAAAAAACCCCGTGTCGGGTCGGGTCCCCGGGTAACGTCACAGGGTGATGTCGGGACCCCGGCACCTGAGGTCCCACGTTCGATTCCCCATACCGGCCCCTGGACCTCGGGTCGGGTCGGGTCCCCGGGTGGCGTCACAGGGTGATGTCGGGACCCCGGCACCCTTGGTCCCAGGTTCGATTCCCCATACTGGCCAAAAAACCCCGGGTCGGGTCGGGTCCCCGGGTGGAGTCACAGGGTGATGTCGGGACCCCGTCACCCGAGGTCCCACATTCGATTCCCCATACCGGCCCCTGGACCCCGGGTCGGGTCGGGTCCCCGGGTGGCGTCACAGGGTGATGTCGGGACCCCATCACCCGAGGTCCCAGATTCGATTCCCCATACCGGCCAAAAAACCCCGTGTCGGGTCGGGTCGCCGGGTGGTGTCACAGGGTGATGTCGGGACCACGGCACCAGAGTTCCCAGTTTCAATTCCCAATACCGGCCAAAAAACCCCGGGTCAGGTCGGGTCCGCGGGTGGCGTCACAGGGTGATATCGGGACCCCGTCACACGAGGTCCCATGTTCGATTCCCCATACCGGCCCCTGGACCCCGGGTTGGCTCGGGTCCCCGGGTGGCGTCACAGGGTGTTGTCGGGACCCCCGCACCCTTGGTCCCAGGTTCGATTCCCCATACCGGCCCCTGGACCCCGGGTCGGGTCGTGTCCCCGGGTGGCGTCACAGGGTGATATCGGGACCCCGGCACCCGACGTCCCAGGTTCGATTCCGCATACCAGCCCCTGGACCCCGGGTCGGGTCGGGTTCCCGGGTGGCGTCACAGGGTGATGTCGGGACCACGGCACGCGATGTCCCAAGTTCGATTTTCCATATCGGCCAAAAAAACCCGGGTCGGGTCGGGTCCCCGGGTGGCGTCACAGGGTGATGTCGGGACCCAGGCACCCGAGGTCCAAGGTTCGATTCCCCATACCGGCCCCTGGACCCCGGCTCGGCTCGGGTCCCCGAGTGGCGTCACAGGGTGCTGTCGGGACCTCGGCACCCGAGGTCCCAGGTTCGATTCCCCATACTGGTCCCTGGACCCCGGGTCGGGTCGGGTCCCCGGGTGGCGTTACAGGGTGATGTCGGGACCCCGGCACGCGAGGTCCCAAGTTCGATTCCCAATACCGGCCCCTGGACGCCGGGTCGGGTCGGGTCCCCGGGTGGCGTCACAGGGTGATGTCGGGACCCCGGCACCCGAGGTCCCACGTAAGATTCCCCATACCGGCCCCTGGACCCTGGGTCAGGTCGGGTCCCCGGGTGGCGTCACAGGGTGATGTCGGGACCACGGCACCCGAATTCCCAGGTTCGATTCCCCATACCAATCAAAAAACCCCTTGTCGGGTCGGTTCGCCGGGTGGCGTCACAGGGTGCTGTCGGGATCCCTGCACCCGAGGTCCCAGGTTCGATTCCCCATACCAATCAAAAAACCCCGGGTCGGGTCGGGTCCCCGGGTGGCGTCACAGGGTGATGTTGGCACCCCGGCACCCGAGGTCCCACGTTCGATTCCCCATACCAATCAAAAAACCCCGGGTGGGATCGGGTCCCCGGGTGGCGTCACAGGGTGATGTCGGGACCCCGGCAGCGAGGTCCCAGGTTCGATTCCCCATACCGGCCAGAAAACCCCTGGTCGGGTCGGGTCCCCGGGTGGCGTCACAGTGTGATGTTGGGACCAGGGCACCCGAGGTCCCACGTTCGATTTCCCATGCCGGCCAAAAAACCCCAGGTCGGGTCGGGTCGCCAGGTGGCATCACAGGGTGATGTCGAGACCCCGGCACCCGAGGTCCCATTTTCGATTCCCCATAACGGCCGCTGGACACCTGGTCGGGTCAGGTCGCCGGGTGGCATCACAGGGTGATGTTGAGACCCCGGAATCGAGGTCCAAGGTTCGATTCCCCATACGGGCCAAAAAACCCCGGGTCGGTTCGGGTCCCCGGGTGGCGTCACGGGGTGCTGTCGGGACCCCGGCACGCGAGGTCCCAGGTTCGATTCCCAATACCGGCCAAAAAAATTCCGGGTCGGCTCGGGTCCCCGGGTGGTGTCACAGGGTAAAGTCGGGACCCCGGCACCCGAGGTCCCAGGTTCGATTCCCAATACCGGCCCCTGGACCCCGGGTCGGGTCGGGTCCCCGGGTGGCGTCACAGGGTGCTGTCGGGACCCCATCACCCGAGGTCCCACGTTCGATTCCCCATATCGGCCCCTGAACCCCGTGTTGGGTCGGGTCCCCGGGTGGCGTCACAGGGTGATGTCGGGAACCCGGCATGCGAGGTTCCAGGTTCGATTCCCCATACCGGCCAAAAAACCCCGGGTCGGGTCGGGTCCCCGGGTGGCGTCACAGGGTGCTGTCGGGACACCGGCACCTGATGTCCCAGGTTCAATTCCCCATACCGGCCCCTGGAACCCGGGTTGTGTCGGGTCCCCGGGTGGCGTCACAGGGTGATGTCGGGACCCCGGAACGCGATGTCCCAAGTTCGATTTTCCATATCGGCCAAAAAAACCCGGGTCGGGTCGGGTCCCCGGGTGGCGTCACAGGGTGATGTCGGGACCCCGGCACCCGAGGTCCCACGTTCGATTCCCCATATCGGCCAAGAAACACCGGGTCGGGTCGGGTCCCTGGCTGGCGTCACAGGGTGATGTCGGGACCCCGTCACCCGAGGTCCCAGGTTCGATTCCCCATACCGGCCCCTGGACCCCGGGTCGGGTCGGGTCCCCGGGTGGCGTCACAGGGTGATGTTGGGACCCCATCACCCGAGGTCCCAGATTCGATTCCCCGTATCGGCCCATGAACCCCGGGTCGGGTCGGGTCCCCGGGTGGCGTCACAGGGTGATGTCGGGACCCCGGCACCCGAGGTTCCAAGTTCGATACCCCATACCGGCCAAAAAAATTCCGGGTCGGGTCGGGTCCCCGGGTGGCGTCACAGGATGATGTTGGGACCCTGGCACCCAAGGTCCCAGGTTCGATTCCCCATACCGGCCAAAAAACCCTGGGTCGGGTCGGGTCCCCGGGTGGCGTAACAGGGTGATGTCGGGACCCCGGCACGCGAGGTCCCACATTCGAAACACCCATACCGTCCAAAAAATTTCCCGGTCGGGTCGGGTCCCCGGGTGGCGTCACAGGGTGATGTCAGGACCCCGGCACCCGAGGTCCCACATTCGATTCCCCATATCGGTCCCTGGACCCCGGGTCGGGTCGGGTCCCCGGGTGGCATCACAGGGTGATGTCAGGACCCCGGCACCCGAGGTCCCAGGTTCGATTCCCCATACCAGCCCCTGGACCCCGGGTCGGGTCGGGTCCCCGGGTGGCGTCACAGGGTGATGTCGGAACCCCGGCACGCGAGGTCCGACGTTCAATTCCCCATACCAGCCAAAAAACACCGGGTCGGCTCGGGTCCCCGGGTGGCGTCACAGGGTGATGTCGGGACCCCGGCACCCGTGGTCCCACGTTCGATTCTCCATACCGGCCAAAAAAATTCCGGTTGGGCTCGGGTCCCCGGGTGGCGTCACAGGGTGATGTCTGGACCCAGGAAACCCAGGACCCAGGTTCGATTCCCCATACCGGCCAAAAAACCCCGGGTTGGGTTGGGACCCCGGGTGGCGTCACAGGGTGATGTCGGGACCCCGGCACGCGAGGTCCCAAGTTCGATTCCCCATACAGGCCAAAAAAATTTCGGGTCGGCTCGGGTCCCCGGGTGGCGTCAGAGGGTGATGTCGGGACCCTGGCACGCGAGGTCCCAGGTTCAATTCCCCATACCGGCCAAAAAACCCCGGGTCGGGTCGGGTCGCCGGGTGGCGTCACAGGGTGATATCGGGACCCTGGCACCCAAGGTCCCAGGTTCGATTCCCCATACCGGCCAAAAAACCCCGGTCGGGTCTGGTCCCCGGGTGGCGTCACAGGGTGCTGTCCGGACCCCGGCACCCGAGGTCCCACGTTCTATTCCCCATACCGGCCCCTGGACCCCGGGTCGGGTCGGGTCCCCGTGTGGCGTCACAGGGTGATGTTGGGATCCCCGCACCCTTGGTCCCAGGTTCGATTACCCATACCGGCCAAAAAACCCCGGGTCGGGTCGGGTCCTCGGGTGGCGTCACAGGGTGATGTCGGGACCCCGGCACGCGAGGTCCCACATTCGATTCCCCATATCTGTCTCTGGACCCCGGGTCGGGTCAGGTCCCCGGGTTGCGTTACAGGGTGATGTCGGGAACTCGACACGCGAGGTCCCAGGTTCGATTCCCCATACCGGCCCCTGGACCCCGGGTCGGGTCGGGTCCCCGGTTGGCGTCACAGGGTGATGTCGGGATCCCGGCACCCGAGGTCCCAGGTTCGATTCCCCATACCGGCCAAAAAACCCCGGGTTCGGTCGGGTCCCCGGGTGGCGTCACAGGGTGATGTCGGGATCCCGGTACCCGAGGTCCCAGGTTCGATTCCCCATACCGGCCAAAAAACCCCGGGTCGGGTCGGGTCCCCGGGTGGCGTCACAGGGTGCTGTCGGGACCCCGGCACCCGAGGTCCCAAGTTTGATTCCCCATACCGGCCAGAAAACACCGGGTCGGGTCGGGACCCCGGGTGGCGTCACAGGGTGATGTCGGGACCCCGGCACGCGAGGTCCCACATTCGATACCCCATACCGGTCAAAAAATTTCCCGGTCGTCTCTGGTCCCTGAGTGGCGTCACAGGGTGATGTCGGGACTCCGGCACGCGAGGTCCCAGGTTCGATTCCCCATACCGGTCAAAAAACCCCGGGTAGGATCAGGTGCCCGGGTGGCGTCACAGGGTGCTGTCGGGACCCCGGCACCCGAGGTCCCAGGTTCGATACCCCATACCGGCTCCTGGACCCCGGGTCCCGTCGGGTACCCGGGGGGATTCACAGGGTGATGTCGGGACCCCGGCACCCGAGGTCCCAGCTTCGATTCCCCATACCGGCCCCTGGACCCCGGGTCGGGTCGGGTTCCCGGGTGGCGTCACAGGGTGATGTCGGGACCCCCGCAACCTTGCTCCCAGGTTCGATTCCCCGTACTGGCCAAAAAACCCCGGGTCGGGTCGGGTCCCCGGGTGGCGTCACAGGGTGATGTCGGGACCACGGCACCCGAGTTCCCAGGTTCGATTCCCCATACCAATCAAAAAACCCCTTGTCGGGTCGGTTCGCCGGGTGGCGTCACAGGGTGATGTCAGGACCCCGGCACCCGAGGTCCCAGGTTCGATTCCCCATACCAATCAAAAAACCCCGGTTCGGGTCGGGTCCCTGGGTGGCGTCACAGGATGATGTTGGCACCCCGGCACACGAGGTCCCACGTTCGATTCCCCATACCAATCAAAAAACCCCGGGTGGGATCGGGTCCCCGGGTGGCGTCACAGGGTGATGTCTGGACCCCGGCACCCGAGGTCCCAGGTTCGATTCCCCATACTGGCCAAAAAACACCAGGTCGGGTCGGGTCCCCGGGTGGCGTCACAGGGTGATGTCGGGACCCCGGCACCCGAGGTCCCAGGTTCAATTCCCCATACCGGACAAAAAACACCAGGTCGGGTCGGGACCCCGGGTGGCGTCACAGGGTGATGTCGGGACCCCGGCAACTGAGGTCCCAGGTTCGATTCCCCATATCGGCCATTAGACCCCAGGTCGCGTCGGGT